>OY740767.1:97088735-98288735 GCA_963513935.1 Aphrophora alni
TACATTACTGCAATTGAGTGTCTTATGAAAACCAATTTTAGTTTGAGAAGCCATTGTTCCGTAAAGTGTAATTAATTAAAAAATGTAGCATCGTAACTTTGAATGAATGTAATTCAAAACCTTTTCTATTAGTCAATATTTAAATACATTTAAACAACACATTCTTATGATAATATTCAGATAATTTAGTAGATGATAATTTAAAACACGTAGCTTAATCTTTTAATTTCCATTTCAATCTCTACAAACACTTTCAGGCCACTCAGTACTCTGAATGTGTAATAAATGATAAACTATAGAGTGTCTTGTTAAAAACAAGTCAGAAGTCTTGTTAAAAATAAGTAGGCCTACGTCTGCAGCTGCAAGCTTCAGTAAATATTTACAATTTACAGTATATCATTTTATTTAATATGAAAGGAAAACAAACAACGTGAACTTTATTTGTAAGACAACAGGACTCACGTTGATGATGGTAAATATATCTGTAGACTATTTATAAATAGTTGTTTTTCATGTATAACTTGTCATTCTTACATCTACTGTTAATTTGTGTACACTTTTGTAAAATTTCTCTGGGTTTAGGATCAAATTATTGAAATTGTATATTATGTATTGTGGTCAACATCGCCTCCCTCGTTTTAACCTTCGCATTCAGCATATCTTATTGTACTACCCAGGATAATAGTAAAGGTAATAAACTCTGATCTATTTCTACTACCACTTGAAAGTTTGTAAAACAAATACAAAAACAATATAACATAAATATAGGCAAAAATATATTATATAAAGCAACGTCTTACATTTTTTAAGGGAGAGCTTCAGACAGCAGATTTAATTGTCCAAGGCTTTTTATCTTCAGTAGTATATATTAGGGAGCACAGTTCCCTTTGAGTCAGAAGGTAAAATATCTATGTATTTATTTTTTAATATATATATATATATATATTAATTTTGTTTAAAGAATATATTGGCAGGGGATAGCATATGGGATAATATCAAAAATGAATATATTTGGAATTAAGTAGTTTAATTAATTTTTTTTTAATAGTAAAGACAAATATTTTTCTATTTTCATTTAACTCTCAAGCTCTTTTAAATAACATCAATTTTTTTTGATATAATGTTATAATCAACATCTTGTTTATGTGAACGCTTAAAACAAAACAAAAATTTATCATAAAAAAAATTTAGTTCTGTTGTTTATTTCATTGAATATTATATTACGAGTAACTACGTTTATATTTCATACTGACATCCTAAATCAAATTTTCATCTTTTTACTCTGTTTCCAGCCAACTTTTGATTCGATATATATCTTAGAGGTGTACGATCAGTTAATAAAGTAAAATATTTATAAACTCTATAAAAGTAGAATGTTGTATCACCAATAATATATTTCTGTATTCTGATGATATTAAACCATGATACTGACTAATATTTCCGCAATCGCGTAGACATACAACTTTAGTGTTATAGACTTGTTATTATTTGGCGTTATAAGACCGAAATGTATAGCCTATAATGTTAGAATACTCCAAAACGTTTAAACCTAATATAACCTAACCTTTCTATACTCATTCACCAATCTTCAATAACCGTTTAAACTATACCCCATTTCCGGATTCGTGTGTTCCTTTGCAAACACAAACACAAATAATAAAAAACATGGAATTGCTCAAAACACACTTTCACAAACAAAATATAAGATGTTGCCCACTTCTTTATAGGGAGAAGTAAAAGTAGGTCCTACCTCTGTGGGCATGATAAGTCTTCAAATTACAAGCTCTTGTTGTTCACTGTTACATCTAGTGTCAGAGACTCGATTCTACCAATCCTGAGAATAGTTTTTACCTAAACAAGGCCTTGAAACTTAGATGAAATATCTTTACATGTTTTTCGTACTTGCATTTATTATATTTTTTTATAATCTTTTTAATGCATAATATGCAAATGGAAATTCACATAAAAAGGTCTAATCGCTGAATCGATTCGCGTATTCTCGTCAAAGAGCTCTATTTACAAATAATATAACAATATTAAAATATCTATACATACATAAACTAAGGGGCTCACATCTTGTGGGTTCGGGATTATTAATCCTCAAGTACCATAGCAGGATGTATAGTATTATTCATCTTGTTTTATCTCATTTCGCAGATCCTTTCCCTTTTTTTCTTACCCATTAGATACATCTTAACTAACTCAAGTTCTCTGCCCATCATTTAGTTATAACACACCGTATTTTTACATTTATAATAGCTAATGTATGTATATATTATTGAAAAGAATAATTTAATTTAACACTATTTTATTTAGGAATCAGCTTGAGATATGTTACTAGCTTATATTTTAAATAATTTATTATGATAATATCAAATTCGTTATAATTAGTATATATTACATTGTCTCCTCAATATTGTTTAAATCTAATACTAGTATAAATATTATAACGTAACAAGTTATATTTATATTTTTTATTTTTATAATTAATACTTTAACTATTAGCCTCTACGTTGGGCGACAAATATAACATAAAAGACTTCTACTTTACTTTTTGTTATGTGATTAAATAAAACTACTTTATTATCCCACAATCTGGGCGACCATATAAAACATAAGTTATTCTTTTAAATTTTTGTTGTTTTTAAAATTTAATACGCAAAACACATTTTTCCTTCTGAATTATTACAATTTATTTAAATATAAATCTATGACAAAACAAACATTTACATAAATTCGAATTTTTGGTTCTTAACTAATTCCGTTCATTCTTCATTCATTCTTTAACCTAATTTATTCATTTACAATGGGATTTTTATTTTTATATTTTAGTACTATTCAAGGCCTTGTAAATGTCTTTTCCTTGAATATTTACACACAATAGTTTTATCAATATTAAATCTACTTTTCTAATGAAATTTCTATAAGTTTTACACAATTTACAAATTAACTTTACTTTAACATTTATTGAATTTATTTTGTTAATAATAATTCCTTTTGAATTTTCTACAATTTACAATTTACCTTTACTTTACTTTATTGAATTTGCCACGGTTTGCTCAGTTTGATTATTCTATTTGCATTTACTCTTATCTCGGGTCGGGAACTTTGCTTGCTCAATTTAAGTGAAATTTATTTATGATTAATAAAGTATAGTTCACAATTTTTGTACTTATCGAGACGTCGCTCCCATTAATTGGTTGATTTTTCACAGTACACTAAATAACACTATTACAGACTCTGCTCTATTAATTCACCACACTGATCGATGCACTTTTTTAAACTTTCTTCTCTGACGTTCAAGAGTGACTCTGATTCCAGCTCCCTTATCGGCGATGAATACTAACTCCTTGGCTCTTGTAGATAATAAATCCCTTTGAAACTCAGCTTGGCTCTTTTCTACTTCTCACTAGCAATTTTACTATTTCTCTTACTTGATTTTTAACAACAATTACTCTACTTAAGCTGACTAAGAGACGTCTTGCCTCTTTCGTCAACAGTTCTCAAATATTTCCTGGAACACAGATCAGACTACCCTGGTCCCAGTCCTTGACTCTACGGCTCCCCTTTCAAGACTACACTCCTATCGCAAATTCGGTCCCTACCGAATTTCCTCCCTTCTTTGAAACACGAGTTTCGGGTCCTTATCGCTGATTCGTTTAGAATCTTTCAAATTTCACAACACGTACCTTTTTCATTGCTTATTGGTGTGTTTCATATCTGCCAGTTGTTTTTTTCACGTGGGATCGCATTTGATTGGTTGACCTACTTTGTTCTTTTCCTTTTTTGTTTTTTCGAAAACAGTTAGAACTTTCTACTCTGAGTACAGTTATATAATTTTTCCTTCGATTTCTCCTTTTTTTATGTTTTTCCCTTCTTTTTGTAAAATTTTGAAACACATCTGCCTTTGGCTAAAGATCCCGTTATTTGAAAGTTTTTCTTTCATGTATGCGCATTCGCTCCTGCAAGGTTAAAGAAATCTCGGTTCCTTTTGTGATTGACACGTACTTTCCTTTTTTATACCGTTACATTTCCAACCATAAACTGCAGCTGACAGCTGTCGCTTATTCCCCTCATCAAATAATATTTGTTTCCATATTTATTATTATTTTATTTTAAGTTTTCTTTTTCTTTTTACATGAGTTATTTAATTATTTAGCATTAGATATAATGATTTATACATGATAACATGGTATCGTTACATAGTCCCCAGATAAAATAAATTTTGTGCATGGCTTAGAAATAAATATTAATCTTTGCCTGTTGTTTTTGAATAATCGGTTGTAAAAACCTTTTTTTCGCAATGGCCTTTGTCCACTTGTGGTTGACCACTTCACCATACAATAGATCCTTTTTTCATTGTTTACTTGTGGCGAACCCTTGTCAATTAGTTTGGGTCATAAATCCTTTCCCTTTTAATGTTTACATGTGTTCTTCTTATTTTTAGTATTCATTTACATTTTAGCCTAATATTTTCTAACTATGATATTTTTTTATCAATCTACAATTAAATATCCCTCTAATCTTATCCTTATTAATATATCCTAGTTTATATGTTGTTTTTCCTATTTTATTTCTAATTACGCTGTATCGTTCCTTCTCCTGCAGCCTTCTTTATTGTTGAAGTCATGCTTACAGCCGTCCAATTTTCTACCCCACACGTGTTCCCTTCCGTCGGTGTCCCTTTGAACATTGTCTCCTGTTTTTCGCCATTCTTGTTGTTTGTTATGATTGTCACGCCAATGGGTCTGTCGGTCATTCAATGGTCTACCCCAACTGTTTTGTCTGTGGTTATAATCCCTTTCTTGGGAAACCATTTTATTTACTTTTGTCCTTTCCCGTTCATTAAATTGCTCTATTTTCGCATGCTCGAACTCCATTAGTAACTTTATAAATTCCTGCTTCCTTTTAATTCCCCTCGTAATTACAGCTATTAGAATATAAGGGTGAACATTTTTTCCTGCCTTATAAAATAGTTGGTCCTCCGTTAGTGGTGGGCTTAACTCGGAACATTGCAGCATTAAGTTTTCTACATAGGAAATAGCTTCTTAGCCCATTCTTCTGTGAAATTTTCCGAATTCTAATCTATCTCTAATTCTCGCTTGGATGGTTTCATTGAAGTATATTTCCCTAAATAACTCCTCAAATTCTTTAAATCCTTTCACACTACCTCGGCGTAACTCCTACCGAATCAACGCTTCATCCTTCAGATATCGACCGATCCAATGCACGTTATTCGCTATGGTATTCTCGCTTACTTCCTTCATAATGTTAAGGAATTGTATCGGAAAACGCTCTTTCCCTGAAAAACTGATATTTCTTACTTCTGGTTTGTTGACATAACCTTCACCTGTGTGTCTTACATTCTTACATTTCCTGTCTAGGTCCATGAGCTTCTGCGCCACTTCAGCCGTCTTCTTCGCGTATTCGTCGATTTTCGCGTTGTTATCCTCTTAGTTTTTTAAACACTTTTCTCCGATTTCTTCATCTTTTCCCGCGAGTTATTCTAATCGCGCGTTGACGACAACTCCGCGGTTCTCGACCTCTTGCACGCGATTCTCCGCTTCCGCGCGATATCCACTTATGCGATTTCCGATTTCTTCCTCCGTTGTCTTCAATTTTTCGTTGAAGACCGTTCGAATTTTTGCGACTGATATCGCAATTGTTTTGACGCGATTGTTTATTCCGTCGAAACGCTCATCGATTTTCTTATTGATCCTTTCCTCAACTGCGGCTACACTCTTCTTTATTTCTTCGCGGATTTCTTTAGCTGTTCTTCGGTTTTCTTCCGCTATTCGTTCGGTGTTTTTCCGGTTTTCTTCCGCTGTTCGTTCGGTGTTTTTTCTCTCCTTTGCATTATCATTGGCTGCAAACTTGCCAAACTAGCGCCTCCTAACTGACCTTCCGTCGTTGTTGCTACACCCAAATTTCTGTCTACTGTCCCCGCCCGTGAATCTACGCTATTTTCTAACTCTGGCCCTCTATTGTTATCTAACATTCCTAATTGATTCCCTTCTTGATTAAAATTTTCGCCCTCTAACTCCAATTATTTTTAAATTTCACTTTCATTTGCCTTTTCTATTTCCAATTCTCTTTTTCTACTTCTAGTTAGCATAAAAAAAATTCTACCTTTATTTTATAATATAACACACAATTTTTCCCTGCAATACTATTAAATCACTTATTCTACAAACAATCTTATAATTAACAATTTATAGTTCTACTTTAATTGAGCCAAGCAGTTGGACGCCAAATATGTTGTGAAAGTTGAAAGATTCTAAACGAATCAGCGATAACGACGCGAAACTCATGTTTCAAAGAAGGGAGGAAATTCAGTAGGGACCGAATTTGCGAAAGGAGTGTAGTCTTGAAAGGGAAGCCGTAGAGTCAAGGACTGAGACCAGGGTAGTCTGATCTGTGGTCCAGGAAATATTTGAGAACAGTTGACGAAAGAGGCAAGACGTCTCTTAGTCAGCTTAAGTAGAGTAATTGTTGGTAAAAAATCAAGTAAGAGAAATAGTAAAATTGCTAGTGAGAAGTAGAGAAGAGTAAAGCTGAGTTTCAAAGTGAGTTATTATCTACAAGAGCCAAGGAGTTAGTATTCATCGCCGATAAGGGAGCTGGAATCAGAGTCACTCTAGAACGTCAGAGAAGGAAGTTTAAAAAATTGCATCGACCAGTGTGGTGAATTAATAGAGCAGAGTCTGTAATAGTGTTATTTAGTGTACTGTGAAAAATCAACCAATTAATGGGAGCGACGTCTCGATAAGTACAAAAATTGTGAACTATACTTTATTAATCATAAATAAATTTCACTTAAATTGAGCCATCAAAGATCCCGACCCGAGATAAGAGTAAATGCAAATAGAATAATCAAACTGAGCAAACCGTGGTAAATTCAATAAAGTAAAGTAAAGTTAAATTGTAAATTGTAGAAAATTCAAAAGGAATAAGTATTAGCAAAATAAATTCAATAAATGTTAAAGTAAAGTTAATTTGTAAATTGTAGAAAAGTTATAGAAATTTCATTAGAAAAGTAGATTTAATATTGATAAAACTATTGTGTGTAAATATTCAAGGAAAAGACATTTACAAGGCATTGAATAGTATTAAAATATAAAAATAAAAATCCCATTGTAAATGAATAAATTAGGTTAAAGATTGAATGAAGAATGAATGGAATTAGTTATGAACCAATAATTTGAATTTATGTAAATGTTTGTTTTGTCATAGATTTATATTTAAATAAATTGTAATAATTCAAAAGGGAAAAGTTGTGTTTTGCGTATTAAATTTTAAAAACCACAAAAATTAAAAAGAATAACTTATGTTTTATATGGTCGCCCAGATCGTGGGATAATAAAGTAATTGTTAATTAATCACATAACAAAAAGTAAAGTAGAAGACTTTTATGTTATATTTGTCGCCCAACGTAGAGGCTAATAGTTAAAGTATTAATTAATAAAAATAAAAAAGACAAATATAACTTGTTACGTTATAATATGCTTTGCCCGTGTGTCCTGTGTGCCGTATTATAGTTCGATAACAATAAAATGTTAAATCGAATGTCGTCTTTTCTACGGTTAAATATAACATACAATTTTAATATATTATTAAATATATAATCAAAGGTGCAGATACAAAGTAACAACAAAAAAAATCTATTAAAAAGGAGCAACCCCTCTTCTACATAATAACGCATTGCAACATGTTTATAAAATACATACGTTTTAAACTTAGGCTACTTTTTGCAGCGGATGTTCGGTTATTCTGTTATAACAGCTATTACGGTATTACTTATACTGTACCATCATTATAAACAAACACAATTACACATACTGAACAATGTAATATCTAAAAAAAAATCCTTTTTAATATCTATATGCAAATATATAATGCATATCTATAAGTTCATTTCATTGTTTAGGATACAACATATTTTATGAATGAAATACAAATAAGTCAATAAATGGCTACAGTATAATGATACCAAACTTGTATTACTAAAATATATCAAAGTATGTTCAATTCAGGATAAAATTAAAATGCTTATCACCTAAAGAGAGCAGCAATCTTAATATCTGTGAATCTCTAATGAAATTAGAAAAAACTTCAAATTGTTTTCAAAAACATGTAGTAACTATTTAATACGAGAGAGAATAATACTAATTAGGTGAATTTTAAAACGTAAAAACGCAAGCTATGAATGAATGACCCCTTTAATGAAATTCAAAGGACAACATAATACTAACGATTTTGAACACTTTGATAACGAAGGTAATAATTGTAAAGGCCAGATACGTAATATTTTTGCTGGGTAATTTTCAAGAATTTCTACAGGTCTTGAAATATTTTTGCTGAAATTGTAAAATGAGACTTTACTACAGTGTCCATTGGGAAGAGTAATAAAGTTGCAACCTGGACGTAATAGAAATATCAGACCTGCAATAATTCGGTTAGCTATTACAATCCACCACCCAGTACTACAACTATTCCATATTACGATCTAGTATTGAAGATTTTATTTCATTTTTTTCTTCTCATTCCTTAATTTTATATACCTTAATCAGGACTTCTTCATTTTAAATTTTATCTCTTTTTGTGTGATTGTATCACCAATAATTTTGATTCTTCATAAGTCAGTTTATTTGCTCCATGATTTTAGTTTGGATATATATTTATCAGTTTAACTATATACTGATAGCTCTTGATAAAACTGTAATTTTTATTAGACCAATGTGTAATCAATAAGCAAATTTCTGGTTTTTTATAACCAATTTTAATTATAGAGACATTGTTTTAAAATAAATTTATTATAATTTTACATTTTGTTCTTTCAATATAGTTCCTTTCTGTGTTTCTCTTATCCATAATAAACATATAATTTCGTGTAATATTGTTTCGATTATATTAGGCAAGTATTGTTATTATATCAGAGGAATCCTGGGATTTATGTATATGTATATTAGATAAACGCCTTTAATAAATTCAATTATTAGCTAAACTTCACAATGCCTCTGGTGCATGAATATTACCTTACATGAATATACTAATACTCAATGTGAATCATATATAATATATATTATAGAAGTAAATATAAATTTTTGGGTTTAGTTTAATTTTATTGAAAAATCTATTGGTCTTAGCATCTAAAAAATTTAATCGATCTCTTAATGATGGCAGTGGATAAATAATACTCCTAAGACAGTAATACACATAAAATGCTTCTCATGATAAATATTAAGTTTAAATAGCCAATGCATAATATGCGAAATGCATTGTTTATTGTCATTATTACAATTCAAAACAATTATAATACTCATATATTTAATACGTTGTATACACAACGTAAAACATTACAATACGAACCAAACTTTTTTGGCTCAAACGAAATATTCCATGAATTATATAACATCGATATTTTGACTCGTTACGTAATTTTCTCTAAACTACTTAAATCCAAGTATTAAAAACATAATTAGATTTTATTACTTAAACTTATAAATAAAACTAAATCCATTTGTGAATTTTACTTCTTAATCTGTATGATATGAAATTTGATTGACGACAATTTTAGAAGTAAGTGACATAGATGCTTCATTAATAAATTAATCAATCCAACTCTTTTTAATATTTATTTTTTTTAATATTTACAAATGTTTGACTATGGTTACTGATAAATTGACAACTACTACAATATAAAGTATTTAACTTTTACAAGTTCATTACATAACCAAAACAATGTACATATGAATGATGTTGACAAATTTTTAATTTATACTATGTAAATAATTAGAATATTCTATTGTCTATTATAATTATACACCTATTGTAATTAATGAGCTCGTAAAATAAGTTATAGATTGAGATAAAATTTATACATTAGTTATATAGCTACCTACTAAACATGGTTAAAAGTTATTTTCAACTTTATTTCGCCTTTATTATCTTAGTCTAAAATCTTTATATACAACTTTTTTTTTTAAATTTGAATTGATCATAACAGTTCTACAGCAGGACGTTTCTATTCTGGTACAAATTAGTAGCACTCTTGTGGTATTGGGGGGGAGGGGTTTAATTATGGAAACTTAACCAAACTTCTGCGTACATTATATATATATATATATATATATATATATATATATATATATATATCAAATTATATTTATAACGTGATAATTAAATCTTGAACTTTTATAAAATAAAATTTCATTAACATTTAAAATATTTTGGAAATTCAAATTGCTTTATTTAATTTACCAAACAACAGCATCTTGTTGTTGGTGGCCAGGCTGTAATTATGGATATTTTTCATATTTAAACAAATAATATTTCGCCATGATCTTAGTACGCTTGTCAAAAGCTGTGATCAGCCCTAAGCTCTTTGTGCAATGGAATCTACTTGACGAATGTGTTCATCATTCCTCACTGCTAAGTGTCCTGAGTATTTGAGACACTTTTTAATATATTGTACCACATTTGTTGTCATCTCTGGCCAGTTATACTTGTTGCTTATCTTAGACATGGTCTTTGTCACCCCTGCATGACCTCATGTTACAAATTAATATTGAAATGCCAGCTAGATTTCTGTCATCCATATTTTCGGAATATCGAGCATTAGTTTCTTTTAACCATTCATGAATTGCTTGCAATGCAAAAAATATCGTCTCGTAGTGTGTATAACCGTGCAGCTCTCTGCTGTGTTTATCAACGCTTTCTGAATCTAGGAACGCTAGTTCAATATTTAATAAATACAACTAATAATTTGTGATTGCTCTAATTTTATGGACTGAATTCTCCCTATATCTCTGTTTTGCCCCTTTTAGCATTCCAGGGCATGACTTAAATTGTCTGATATCTCATCGTCACAACCAAGCTTATGTTTAATCTCAGATTCATTTTCATTATATGTTTTGCCAATCTATTTTGTCGTGTACTCAAGGGTTTTACATTTTTGTAGTATTGCAGTATTGATCGTTAAAAAATATAAATCAGCGCCCATAGAATATGGTATTCAATTTCTGACATTACTGAGCGGCCCTCAGTGTCTCATAATCTCCTGCTGATACAAACCATTGGTCTCTCTTTTGTTATTGAGAGAAGACACCCCATATTCCTGCTCAACTGGCATTAATATTTCCCAATTTTTATTGAAATTGACCAACACTGGTGGCGTAGTAAATGCTATTTATAATTGCTGAAAAGATTTTCATATTGTTCAAAAGCACTCGTATCCGCATTATTATATTTTGTCAAAACCTTCAGATGTTTAGCCATGCCACTAAAACCTTGCATAAATTTCCTGTGGGATGCTGCTCCTAAGAAGCTCCGCTCATCCTTCGTTTTCTTTGGAGTGGGATATTCCGTGATACCCTTTAAAAAGTCAAATAAGACCGCTGTGAGTACTCTTTTCCTATCGTAATTAAAGTGATTAATTATGTGCTCGTCGGCCATGTTACCGGCATTAAAATCATTGACTGAAAATTTCAATTGTTTTCAAGTTGTGTTTTTTGTATGTACCTGTCCTAATCATGTATTATTTAAAACATGTTTCGTTATGGAGTCATTAACACTAATGAGCGTCCGTTTAGTGACGGAACACACATACACAGACTTCTGTGAGAGTAAGTTTTCATTTACATCGAAGTCATATTTAACAACCACAGGTGCCAAGCTCTCATTTTTTTGTTTTAATACAATGGTAACATGGTCATCTGGTAGTTATTTTTATGTGATCCCCTCCTAATGTAACTGACTTGTTTTCAAATTTAAATATCGTTTTATTTGTGATCAGGAAATCAGCACCTACTAAAAATCACTGGTCAAATCTTTTACCAAGTAACTTTGTGTTTTTTTTCTCGATTTTTAAATTTGAAACATTAGAATTGTGTTTGTACTGTTATATTGTTATTATGTTATTGTGTGTGTATTGGTTTATATTGTTATTTAATAATATTATAAATGGTTAAAAAATAAATATTGTACATTATTCAGTCTTCAAAAGATTTTACATTAGGCTATATTTTATAAATATACTACTATGTATGGTTTGTAAATAATACGTCATATTTCCAGGAGTTTTATTTATTTTCAAACTTTATATATATACAATGAATACATTCCATATAAATCAATAAATCAATTGGAATATTTTTTGTTTGAGATGCTTAACAGGTAAGATGAAAAGTGTAAAAAATAGTATAATGTATATAAAAATGTCCTCAAAGATAAAAAAAAAATTTTATTCCAAACTTGTTCTAAAAAAACAACAATAAATGTTAATTATTGATTATTAAAAAATACTATTATATAATATTAATTAAAAGATAAATAAAAGGTAGATTTTAAAAGATACGAACAGCACCTTTAATTGAAAAAATAATAACTAAAAACAACCAATTAAAAACATTATCATCAATTATTATTCACTAATTAAATAAAGTGATTATCAAATCCTTTAAGTCTTAACCATTATTATAACAAAGGCATTAATAATGAATAACATAGGACGTATATTTAACATTGGCTGTTTTGTATGTAATATTGACCATCATGCTAAGTATAACAAACTTCTATTAAAAATAAAAGACGCTTTATATTTACGTACTGATTGCTAAAAACAATGCTACCTACAGCACTCTAACTGAAATTTACAGCGAGCAATCTAAATTCATATTAAGTCACTAGAGACACTTCAATCCGCTTACTCTGATGATTATAAATTATTCAACTGGAATATATTTAGGCTTAAGGGGTGGCAAAGGGGCCACATTGTATTTGTAGTCTCATCAAGTCAATGTTAAAGCGTATACAAAATATCTTGTTATTAATTGTCCTTTAAATAAAGATAAAATAAAATCGTTGAGGTTTAACTGATTTTATATTTATCATATTTTTATGTTAAATCTATTTGCAAATATAATGAAACCGAAATGAGTTTACAATATATATATATAAACAAATTGTTTGATAATTGAATTAGAGCGTTTTATTCTTATTTATTATCTATTTACATAAGATAAATAGTGAGTATAAATAAAATAATCTGGTCGTGTTACGCTCAGGACGGATAAGAAGTAACTCAGGTTATATACCGGCATTTTTGGGAAGTAATGTTGCTAATTGCTGATGCTTTAATACATTTCTTATTCATTCTAGTTTCATTGAATAGATAAATGGTACCTTAAATTTTTTTTTACTTCCTGCTGAAAGAGATATTAAGAGCATTGTAAAATCTTAGACCACATTGTATATTTACATACAAGTATAAAACAAAACTAGATGGAGTGATTGGCCATCCATATTCGGTATTTGTTAATCCTTCAATATGGAGAACTACGTTGTTATAATATTTTTATATTTTTGAAAATAATATTCTGCGTATTTTATTAATAGGATGGTGTAATTGCAAGATAATAAAATATTAGTACTTAGGTTTAGTTATTACACTAAAAATATTTATTGTAACTTTTGTAAATCTGTAACCGATCATAATATCGTAAATTAGATATTAAATAATTTGTGTACATGCATAGCATATATAAAATTGGTCGTTCGTATCACGCCGAAAATCGTGTAATCATTAAAAATATTTCTGACACTGGAAACATATTTTAAGTCTTCAACTTTATTAAATGACACTTAAACAGGATAGAGTGTTTATTACCACAGATTTTCTATTTGTATACACCCCAGTTTGTTATAGTATATTGGAGAAAAATATTTAATCCTTTTCACAATAAAATGGTTAACCAACGTTTCTATGTTGTCCACAAAATCAATGATAAAACCATACCTTTACATGCAATGAAACATAGCCAAATTATCGAAACCTGTGTTATGTTGACACGCATAAGAAAATTCATAATTTTAAAAAATGTAATAGATTGAACTTATTCAAATAATAACTAGCACACCAACTAGTTCTAAAAAAAAAACATTACTATTCGGCCTTTCATAAAGATTAATCTTCTTTTCTATAATGTCTTTCGAAAACAAAAAAAAGATTTTATAACAACTGCTCATTTTGTTGCTTCAATTTCATTTATATATTTTTCATAGATTGTTATCTTTTATTATGCAAGAAATAAGTTGAAATTAACAAAATATTGACTTATACACTATATTTGCTATTTCGTTTACTTTTCTAGTAATCTATGTTTATATATTTATGTTGAAAACTTAGTTTGTGTGCAAGTATTAAATAAATGACGTTAATGACTTAGTCATTGAAACGTCGTCTTGCATTGCGAATAAATTGTATTTTGTGCAAAAAAGTATTTCATTATTATGCTAATATCTAGTCCATCCTGTTGCCTTCATAGTTTTTTTGAGGATCTATGTTTCATCGTGTTTTCTTCTCCTTTTTCAAAAAAAAATTACTAATTTAAAACTATGTCTTTTATTTTAATATTTTTATTTGATTCTTTTATTGTTGTTTTTGTAAACAAGTAATTTCATTATTTTGCTTATATCTATGGTTCATTAATTTAAATTAATTTAATTTATTTTATAATACCTATTAATTTGACTTATGTCAAGTGTAACGTGTTTTAAGAAGATAATATTTTAAATTTAATTTGTGTTTTTTAATACTTTTATGTAATTTGACGTTTATTTCAAATTATTACATTTGAGTAATAGTTCATGTATTTTTTGTCACTTTGGGGATTTATTTGTTACTGTATTTTGTTTCTGCATAAGTTATCTAATTTAGTAAAACCTTATTTGTTATTGCAATCATATTTTCAATGCTTTGGAAGAATAAAGTTAAATTTGATTGTCAAAAAATCATAATCCAGAGCTTTTTATGGTGTTGCACTTATATATTACCAAGATCAAACCTCAACATTTGAATTAAATCATCTATTTATATTTACTATCAATTATCCAGTGAAAATCCACTGAACTATTTATTAAAATAAATAACCTTAAAGTGGTTAAAATCTTTATTACTTTATATTAAATCAGGGTAAAATATAATCTTTGCAAGATATTCATTAATGGTAATCACTTATATTTATAACGTAAACATGGTTAGGATAGGTTAGACAAATGTTTGATGGACTGATTAATGGTGAAGTGTTTATATGTTCCTGATTGCTGATGTGATGATTTTTATTAAAAACCACAGAATAATTTAAATCTGATCATATCATCTTTAGTTTTATTTATGTATAATATGAATAATTATTCTAAATAAGTGAATACCTAAATACTTAATAATTCACATTATTCTATAATCTGCAAGAGTGAAATGAAATTATCAAACCTATTTCACGGTAAAATCGAATATACCTGATACTCTATGATAAGTATTAATAAACTCATTATTATTTAAAATTTCACATTACGCGAAGTTTATGAAACCATCACTTGGGGCCTATAGTTTCCTATTCCTCATAAAGTTTCATGAAGTTGATATTGCTCCTACAATTTACTTAGCAATGAGCATTCTCCCAGCTTCCACGTTTTGCTTGTTGCTATTAACTCTAAGATTCTACTTGTCATTATATATTATTCTACTGTAAGTAACCTGGTTCTCTAGATAAACAGATATTTCTATTTTTACATATGGTCATCAAACACATTCTATAACATCGGATTTATTTTTAGAAAGTACACACCAAATCTGGAAATTAAGATGACAAATGTTTGCAGAAACAATTTTACCTAAATATTAATTGAAGGGTTTCAAAATAAAAAATTGCTAAAAAAAACTTTGATCTAGTAATTACTCCATTTTATGAAAAAGTCGTTAACTTTTATATACATAGATTTGTTATGGAGCATTGTAAAGAAGCACTATCGTTCATTCAAATTTTGATCCTATTACGTTAAACCTAAAGTTGTTATAGCCATATTTACCATACAAAAATTCTGACCGTTTATTTTTTATTATTGAATATGCCCCTATTACCATTATTGATTATTTTGACTATCTGAATATTTTTTTAAAGCGATAACATACTTTTGAAGTCTCACTATAACTAAATACATAATCATAATACACTGCATTTATAATTTCGTATAAGACAATTTTATTTTTGGAATGGACTTTGAAACAACAAGAAGTCATCTTTTATTGAAATTATATTTCTGTTGTCATTTTAGGTCAGTTATTTTGCTTTACATTTTTCATTAGAAGCTTATATTTTCCTCTCAGCCACAAAAAATATATATGTTAAAGCCGGTTATAGCTAACATATCTTAATGGTTTAATGTAATAGTTTATATACATTATATAAAAACATAAAATTAAAATTAATTATAAAGAAAAAATATTCTCTAGAATAAAATATTTATAATATATATATATAGGATTATTAAAAACAAAAATTAATTTATTCCCCACTTCAGTGTATATGTTAATTATAAAAAAGAACAAATTTATCTCATTGATAAAGCAAATTGATATTTTGTTAGTTGATATATTTGGTAATTTATTTATTGAGTAAGAAAACAATAACTCTTTTGGCTATTACGCAACCCCAATATACTGAACTACATAACCACATTTATTTGATGCTAATTAATTATTCAATAATAGATATTTCCGTAATGTCCTGGAAGTTAAACTATAAACGAAGTAATTTTACAATTAAGTTGCTATATATTACATTGTATAGACTTGACATTTTAAATTAAATATCTGTAAAAATTTAGGGTTTAGTTTTTAACAAATAAAATTAAAAAATCGTAACCTGGTAAAGTATAGCATTTTTTGAGGTGAAATTTTCATTTTTCATTCATAGAGAATTGAATTTTTTAAATGTGTTGGAATTTATATTAACAAGTTTTAGCAAAATAATAATAAAAACATTATTACCTGGACGGAACAGAGAAGTTGAATTTATCTTTTCTGCAGAGTTTTGAAACGGAACTATCTTAAAATAATAAATCATCCAAGTCACACATTATGTCTTGTGCGAAATTGGAAAATATTAAAACCTTTATACTATTGTTGACAGAAGCAATTATTTAGTTTATCGCTGTATACGACGGTAAACAGAATATTGGAAACCGTAGTAAAATAATTGTTTATTACAATCAGTGTTTGGAATGGCGACAACCAAACGTTATAATATTGTTAAAAGATTTTCATTTTATAAAATAAGGTGAAAATATAGTTCAGTTGCGTGAATTCAGTAAATTTATTTGATTCGAAAATTTATGAAGTTGAAGTAATTAAATTAAATTTTTACATTTTGAAATTTCTACACAATTCCTTTAAAACTCACGAAAATTAAAGATCCTTTTGTACTTTTCTTCAACATAGCAATATGTATAACATGTAGGCCCTACCATGTACCTTGTAATTGATCTTTAGTAGCGCAATGGTGATAAAACACAATAGAAAAGAAGAGGAAAGTTAATAGGAAATTATAATTTTAAATATAAATAACAATTTTAGTTTAGTTTCTGTTTCTGTAACAATAAATTGGAATATTTATAACTATAAGCTAAAATAAAATTTTTACTTAGATGTTTTTTTTAACACATTCAGTAAACCACTGTTAAAAAAATTATTGTCATTGTAAAACATTTAAAATCATAATTTAATTAGCATTGAATAAAAAAATATATCAGCTAAGGTATTGTTGTTGCTGCTTTTGTTTCAAAACTACTTTAAATACGATTTGTAAAAAATCTCCTATATGTAGATGCAAGATATTAAGCTATTCCTAAATAATTACAATGTTTAAATCCTAGCTAGCATTTAGTAAAGTCATTACTAAACTAATCTAGAAATACTTTTCTTATGAACCTGTTTGTTTATTAAAATTCGTCTGAGCCGACGGCACAATTGAGGTCCTCTCTGTAATAGAAACATGAAATATGTAAATTCCGAGATTATCGTTTTAATTCTCAAATTAGTTATTTATTAAGTCATTTCCTTACGTTGTGCTTTCTTTATCCCAAAATGTATGATTTAGATAGTTGAAAGATATATCAAACCTGTATATACGAGTATATTTTCAGAAAATAATGATATTTAATCGTTTTGTAATTTAATTTCAAGTGAAATTTGGTTTACGATGGAGTAATATATCTAAAAAATATCATAAATATATTTAAATTTGACAAACATATTATACATAAAAATTCTATGACTTCTTATAACTTTGATTTCTAATTCCAACGTGGATTTTAAATCGTATTAAGGGATAAAGAAAAACGGAGTGTAAATTATTATTTTGTTCCTTAAGTTCTTACCTTGATGTACTGATAAATTTCATTTTAATGTAATTATTCATATTGGTCGCAAAGTTTTAAATCCGTAATTTGTTATTTTTGAGTATATTCCAACGATTTAAAAGTTATGAGAGTTTATAAATTTAGCTTATTGTCAAATAGAAAAGGAATGGCATGTTTGGTATCTGCAACGTCATTCTCTCTTTCTTATTTATCACTAGTACCATTACTTTGACTTGATTGAACATATATATAGAGACTGTCCTAGCGAATCACAATGCACGGACTACGAATGCAAACCCTCTCGCAAATACCGGAGGCTTTTATCTTGTGACAGGATAACTAATCTGTTAACCATCAAGCCACATCGAGAACAGTCACCGACAACGTTTGTCGCCAGTTTATTTTAATCTCAAATGTTAATAATTTGTGTTGTTTAAGTGTTTTGTAGTGTATTTTACGAGTACATTTGATAATGACAACAATAATAAATAGTCGAATTTCGTAATGTATCAAAATACAAAAAAAAATAACAAAACAAAGATTTTGATTTTGAACGATAGACTTCCACGGTCAAAAACATGATTATGATCTTGTTCTTCGGGGCTCGACAGCGTCAATATTGTCTGCACGTTGAGTACAGCCGACGTTTCGGGCACTTAACAGATGTCCATGCTCAAGGCCATGCTCAAGTCCAAATGTCAAGTGAAGCGAGCCATCCTAAGCCTGAGCTTATATAGTCTTGAGAGTGGACCCTTGTCGGGCCGTTGCCCTTTGTCGGGCCGCCGTTTGATTACCAATAATTCTATTGTTTTATTGTGACAGTTGTCGTTTCTGGATGATTCTAAGCTGCATTGTGTATTTATTTTTTAAATAACGGGTTTCCACGTGTTACTGAGTTCATAGCTTTTACTAAAGTTGTCTTTATGTTTTCTTATTTCTGTTGCTTCTAGAATTTTCCTCTCGTAATAATTTGAAGAACTAGCTAATATCTTAACCTTATCGAATTCTATTGCGTGTGTTGTTGTAGTAGAATGGTCTGCTATTGCTGAAAAGTCTGTTTCCGATCTTTTCGTACATCTTATGTGTTCCTTTACCCTTGTTGAAACTAATTTCCCTGTTTCTCCTACGTAGCACCTACCGCAACTGCAAGGAACATGGTACACTCCTGAGGTGTGTAAAGGGAGCCTATCATTTATAGATTTTAAGAGCTGCTGGATTTTGGTGGGTGATTTAAAGATTGATTAACGTTGTATTTTCTTAGTAATCTCCCAATTTTTTCAGTAGTTCCTTGAATATACGGCAAGAAGGATAATTTTTATTTTTTTTTGTTTCTCAGTATTGTTGTATTCTGTTTCTTTCCACCTTGGTTGTGTATGTTTTCGTAGTGCCTGTATAACTTCAGACTTCCGGTAGCCGTTTTGTTGTAATGTTTTTATGAGGTGTAATTTTTCAGAATCTATATGGTCGGAATCTGATATGACGCACGCCCTGTTGGCTAATGTACTTAGAATATCGGTTTTCTGCATAGGATGATGGTGAGAAGATGCGTGTAGGTATCGATCAGTGTGTGTCTTTTTTCTGTACACCGTATAGCCTAAGCTGCCGTCGTCTTTCCTAATAACCAATACATCTAAGAATGGCAGTTTTCCGTTCTCTTCTACTTCCATAGTGAACTGAATTTTCGGGTTGATTGAATTTAAATGGTCTAGGAAACCTTTCAACGTGTTCATTCCGTGTGGCCATACTATAAAGGTGTCATCTACATATCTTAAAAACAGTTTAGGTTTAAGTGTTGCTGTTTCCAAAGCTTTTTCTTCAAACCTTTCCATAAATAAATTAGCTATTATAGGAGAATATTTAGAACCCATGGCTGCTCCGTCTGTTTGTTCGTAATAACTTCCATCGAAATAGAAAAAAGTTGATTTTAAGCAAACTTCAGCTACTTTAGAAATATCTTTTGGTAGGATGTCCTAAATTATATGTATTGTTTCTTGAATAGGTATATGTGTGAATAGTGCGACTATGTCGTAACTTACGAGAAGATCAGTCTTCTGGAGTTGTATGGATTTCATAGTTTTAACGAAGTCACGAGAATCCTTTATGTAAGAATCGGTTTTCCCTACGTGTTGACTCAGTATAGTGGCGATGTAGCGTGCAGGTGAGCCGATTGCGCTAACTATTGGTCTCATTGGGATGTCCTCTTTGTGGATTTTCGGCAATCCATAGAGAACCGGTGTTGTCGGATCTGTTGTCGAATTTCTTGCAGAATAGACGTGGAGGAATCTACAAGTTTCTTTAGCTCGTTGTTTATGCGTTTGGTAGGGTTTTTAATCTTCCTATATGTCTCGTCTTTTATCAGGGAATGCATTTTCTCCTTATACTCAGATGTTTTCATTATAACTGTAGCGTTGCCTTTATCTGCAGGTAATATGATTATGTCTGCAAATATATTATTATGTTTTTACAAATCGTATTTCAAGTATTTAAAAACAAAAGTAAAAACAACAAAACCTAAGTTGGTACAATTTTTTATTCAATGCTAATTCAATTTTATGATTTTAAATGTTTTACAATGACATTAATTTTTTTAATAGTGGTTTACTGTAGGACGTGTTAAGAAAACAACCAAGTAAAAATTTCATTTTAGTTCATAGTTATAATTATTCCAATTTATTTTTACAGAAACATAAACTAAACTAAAAATGTTATTTTAATTTAAAATTATAATTTCCTTTTATTTTTCCAACTTTTTTCCATGGTGTTTTATCACCATTGCGCTACTGATGATCATAAAGGTATATGGTACATGTTATACATATTGATATGTTGAAGAAAGGTACAAACGTATCTTTAATTTTTGTGAGTTTTATTACGAATTGTGTAGAAATTTAAAAATGTAAAAATTTAATTTAATTACTTCAATTTCATAAATATAACTACAAAACATAATCACAGATTGTGTATTGGAAAATAATTTGAATCCTAATGAGTTTAAAAGATATTCCAACGATAACATAGTCTTAAAATGATATGTTCTACATAAGTGTGAAAATATATTACTACTATAGAAACAATGTTGTATTCTTAAATCTCTCTCAATAGTAAGGAAATTATCCTTTTAAAGTTTTTCATATATGACATAGGTTTGGATATTAAGTTCGCAAATACTGTACAGGCCTAATGATATCGTAGAAAAAGACTGCTAAAAAATGGTTCTTTTACTTAAACAAAATCCATTTTCCCTCATAAATATTAGAACCAATATAAAAAAATAATAATAATACAACTGTATACAGTTAACCACCGTCTTTCAATGTTAGGGTTTTAAATATGGAAAATGTAAGATTTTAGATAAAGATTAACCTAGCTCACGTTTTTTTTTTTTTTTTTTTTTTTTTTTATATTTATTTATTTCATTTCAAATTATACATTAAAACTAGTCTTACAGACTAACCATCAATTTGCCTCTAAATTGTATCTTATATCCAATAAGTCTCTAAATTGTATCTTATATCCAATAAGTCACCCACCAGTGACCCAAAGTTATTATATCACCCAATGTTTACCAACAACCAAACACTTAGACTAACTCAAAAGGTTTTGTTCTCTTCAGTCTTCTGATTAAATCGCGGTTGTCAAGAAGTTGTACTGCCTCCTCATTTACATGATTACCTAGCTCACGTGAACAAATTTACTAAAATTGTTTTCACTAGAACTATTATAACTGTTTTGTTTTGTTTTTTATGTATGTTTTAAAAATTACTTTTCTGTTCAGAAATATCTATTTTCACTTTTATCCCAACTCAATCCCAGTCGTCAGCTTTGTTGTAACCAACCATATAATTTTACAATATATGAGTTAGCCGAGTTTTTCTGGAGTCAGATATAAAAATGTCCTTTAACATATACATGTTCAAATCATTAAGTGTATAACTATTTGAAGACGCCTGAAGTGGAAAGTTTTAAACGTTCGGGGAACATCTCCATGATTCTAAAAACTTTGGTAATATCCTTGTGCAACGCTAGACTAATTCTGTACATTATTGTGTGGAAAAGATAAATAGATTACCCTTACATAACGAATAAAATATGTATTCGACTGACAGCAATATGATTTCACTATTCGATTTCAGTTCTATAAATGTTTGAGACACGAATAAAATAAAACGCATTAGGGTTTGTGTTCTCCATTCCACTGACCGATTTCATATATATAACATATTTATATACGGGATTGGTATGAAATTTGATAGCAACACTAATAATTTCACTCCCTCTATGTCTCTCATCTTACATTTAATTCTCAAATTAACCCTCCTGTGGTGTAATAAATCACAAATTGTGTCATGGCACAATCTTTTTCACTCACCCATTTCCAAACCTTGAAAAAAAACCAAAAAAAACCTATTTATAAGTAAAACTAATGTCATTCAAAAGTTAAAACGAAACATTGACCCAGTTATTAAAAAAATATATATATTTAAATATTGGTTAAACTTGGTTATTTTGTGCCAAATTGCGTCTTCAGTTTAAATCGTATTTGATTATTATCGAGCTTTAAATGATGGCGGTCGTACAAAATATAACCACAATATATTTGCTTAAAATCTATCTACTCGTTTGGGCTATAGATCACTGCATACACGACAATAATTAGTATCAAAGATAATAACATCTTGAAAAAGGAAAAGGAACTATATGATGTTTTGTTGGAAGAAAGGAAAACCAAATAATAATAATATTAATCATCGTAATAATAATAATAATTATTATTATTATAACAATATACTCCCATTATTATTATTACGAACTTGGTAAATAAATGTATTATTCACAAATCTCTCTGAAAATCAAAGAAATGGGTTTATTTTTTCTTATTTACTATTGCGCGCCACCTGTACTAATTTAAGGCCGTGTCACACGTAGCGACTTCGCTCGCCGCTACTAGAGTAGCGGCTACTAATCGCTAGGTGTGACATAGTAAGTAGCGGCGACTAGCACTCGCGGGCGAGTAAAAATTTAGTAGCGCGATTAATAGGACATGTTCTATTTTTGAAGCGAGTAGTCGCTGGTTGCCGACTCGCCGCGAGCGATGTAGCCACGTGTGACAGGTGTAGCGAGCAGTAGTCGCCGGTATCCGGCAGTCGCGCACCAACCCACCAACAACGTGCCTGTGAACCTTTGTTTCATCAACATTGTATTGTTTTATCTGGTGCGTTTACAGTTATAGTTATACTCGTATTGTTACTGTTTTATCTGGTGCGTTTACAGTTATTGTTATACTCGTATTGTTACTGTTTTATCTGGTGCGTTTACAGTTATTGTTATACTCGTATAAACAATGACCGACAATCTGAAGTGGTCAAGTGATCAAATCATTAAATTCCTTAATGTCTACAGGAAATATGAGTGTTTATGGGACATCAAGTCCCCAGAGTACTTGAAACGTGAGTTGAAAAGAGAGGCGTATACGGAATTGGTGAATGAACTTGAACTATTTGGAATTTCTGTTACTGAAGATTCTTTAAAGAAGATAATAAAAAATCTGCGTGACGCGTAATGAACTAAACAAGGTGAAAAAATCCAAGAAGAGTGGTACTAGTGCGGAAAAAGTGCACAAACCAAAATTGGCTTGGTTTACAGCAGCAGATGCTTTCTGGAACAGTGTAACATCTGGGAGAGTATCAACATCGAACCTAGTAAGTGAAAAACGGTATTCCACCTGTTATGAGGTAGTGTTTAAGAAAAAGTTTTTATAAAAAAATAAAATAAGTATAACCAGCTGTAACAGATGTTTATTCTATTTGGTTACATATACAGCTTTTTCTTGCCATGGTACTGCCATGTGTGTCATAAAAGCATGTGAATAAGCTTTTCTGATATCTTCTCCATCTTGAGCGTAATGATTAGACTTATATTGCTTGTCTAAATTATGTAACGCAGTTGGTACATCTCGCCATGAGCCACGGGCTATTTCACACGTTATTATATCCTCCTCGTCCACTGATCCAGGTGGTAAATAGGCCTTACCTGATGTCATTCTGAGCCAGTTGTTAATTGAACAACAGGCTTTTACAACCAGCTCAGTTGTATCAACATTGAGGTCAATTGGTTTGCTGAACAACCGAAACCTTGTTGCTAAAATGCCGAATGCATTTTCTACCACTCGCCTAGCCCTACTTAGGCGGTAATTGAAAATTCTTTGTTCGATTGTTAAATTCCTTTGCGAATATGGTTTTAAAAGGTTTGATCCCAAAGGGAAAATATCATCACCTACTAAAACCCCTCCCTCTGGCCAGTTTAACGCATTTTTTTCCAACGCAATGTTTAAGGTGGAGTTTTTAAAAATTGTCCTGTCACTAGCTCTACCATCACTTCCTACATCTATGTAGCGAAAGCAGTAGTCGGCATCAACTAAAGCAAATAGAACTATACTGAAAGTCCCTTTATAGTTGAAGAACTGAGAAGTCGAAATTGGAGGTCGTCTTATCTGCACATGTTTGCCATCTATGGCGCCACAGCAGTTAGAGAAGTTCCAGATATCTTCAAACCCCTGCATAATATTTTCCCATTCAGCTTCAGTGTTCGGAACCTACAACCAAAAGTTATGCAGTAGAATAGTGTAAAACAAAACTTAATTTTGTCCTAATATATATGTTTACCAACAGGATTTGGATGCCGTAACTCAATATGTTGTTGATGGTTCTGAAGACATACAGGAGGAGCAAGACGATGACGGTTCGTCAGAAATGTTAAGTATCAACACAACACGAAAGGAGTCTCCTCCGGTCCAGTCTAAGAAAAGGAGTATAAACAACAGTACCCCACCCACTCGCCCCAATAAATCTTTCAAAACAGGGATGAATACCAAATACCCTTCTCGCTTTGAAGCAGCTGTAAACAAACTGCAAGGTATTGCAGCAATCGCCTCATCGGAGCCCACTGAGGTTATGGATGACCAGTACGACAGATTTGGGAAACACATTGCTTCGCAGTTACGGGAATTGCCCGTACGTAGTTTTTTTATAATTCAAAATCAATTCCAGGATATTATAACTAGAGAAAGGCTGCGTCAAATGGATGTGGCAGTATACTCTTCGTCAACTTCGATCAGCTCTGACAATTTTTTTTTCATTCAATAATGATTCTCAATGCTCAAATACAGCAACTGGTGGACTGGACATCGTCCAACAAGCGCTAATGAACATAGGTTCCAAAGACAATGCCAATTACAATAACTAAAATGTGTGATAGAAGCCTAAACCAATGTAATATTGTTGTGTAAAGCACACATTAATTTATCAAGAATAAAGTTTTCAGTAAGTTTTGGCACATTTTATCTATATTCTAGTATCTTGTTATGTTATCAACAAACAACGTGACATTTAGAAATTTTCCCTTATAATTTTATAATTTACTTTTTTACATTTAAAAAGGGTTGTTTCTTATAATTTAAAGTTCAGCTAGGCCAAAATTATTCTTTAGGTACTATAGCTAAGTATGTACCTATTACTATTATTATTATAATATTTGATGAAAACTTCAATAAATTATATGTTCAAAATTTCAATTCGTTATTTTATCTCCTTTTCTACTTTATAAATTAGCTAAAGAAACAAAATAGTGCAACTTACTTTTATGTATTGTTCCAGTACTTGCGATATGGCTCGTAGCACAACTGGCAGAAAGTTTGAAATACTGTTATGAGGTACTCTAAACAGATACTGAAGTGACTTAAGGCTGTCACCACTTGCAAGGTATCGTAGAGTATTTCAAGTTTGGTACGACATGGAATTGCCTCCCTCATAACTGTATCGCTTTTCTTTATCAGTGGCGTGACCAATTCAAGCAACTCATTGAATTTGGGTACTGCCAACCTCATAATATTGTAGTACGATTGAAGGTCTTCACTCGCTAGTTCTTTCATAAGCGTGGTAGAGGCACCAAACTTGTGTCTCCTTCCTATCCAATCCCGTACCCACTTCCGTTTATTCTTATTCCTTGCGTTATCATTAAGCAACGCCTCGCACATTTCTCTAACACCAAACAACAATAGACGTCGTAAAGCTTGTCGGCTTATTCCCACTGCTGACATGGCAATACTTTAAAACACTCCGCACATAAAGAAGCACCTCACTGTACTCGCCACTCGCCACTACTAGTCGCCTAGTGTGACTGCAGCGAAGATATTATTGGCGAGTGCGAGTAGTAGCCGCTACTAGTAGCGGCGAGCGAAGTCGCTACGTGTGACACGGCCTTTAGTGTCTAACATTTTATTAAACTTATTGTTTCACTGTTTACTACAAGAGCGGACTTGTTACTGTTCATATAGGACATAAATAATTATCATCATGAACGCGCAATCTGTGATTTTATAGTGTATTATATTTTCATGTAACTTCGTCGTTGGCTACCAGAGCGTAAAATCCCCAAATAGCTTATATACAAACTGCACATTCTTCTGTGATTAATTAACACTCTGCTGTATAGTCACAGTGAATAAATGAATTAACCCATAGCATAGCTGCGTGGTTCAACAAATCAGATAAAAGGGCAGAGGTGATATATATTAATGTTTAGTCATCTATATAATGTAGAAATTCTAACGTTCTGCAACCTATAAGTTCTATCTCTTTAGTATTTTTGACACACTTCGTGTGTATGGTAGCAGAAATAACATAGTTCAAGGTAATCGAGGAAGGATATATGAGGGTTGATTAACCCAAACTGCTTCGTCTCAAGATATTAGCATTATATTATAAACCTGTGTAACCTCCTCCTCCTGTTCATAGCATGCACTCTAATCTGTGATTTAATGAAACATATCTGTTATATGCAACCACTTGAAACTAACCAACGACATAGCAGCAGGGGGTCAACCTGTCACAAAAAGGGGCAAAGGTACAAATTTCTTCCTCCCTCGTACCGTAAAGTTGGGATTGTATTCAACAAAGTTAACCAGCCCGCTCTGCTACATATAAGTTATACCCTCATCTGTGACTAGATTGCTCTCTGCTGTTATTACAACATAGAAAAAACGAATCGAATCAATAGCATAGCAACAGATTAATAAGCAATTGGAGAAGATTGCTGTTGTAGATAGTTCTTACCACTCTTTCAGTTAAAGATGAGTTACATATGTCCTAAATAATCATCCCGCTGTGCTATTTATAGGCTCCGGCTTCTTTGTGAATGTTTGACAACTGTTTCAACCAATCAGAGAAGAATCCGTACGTTCATAGTTCTTTCTAAATCGTCCCGTAACATTGTACTGTACCAAAGTAGCCCAACCTCACCTTACCTATCCTAACTTAACTATCCATCTCGTTTTTTTCAAACATTGATATGTTAATTCCCCCCTCCCCAATTTGTTTTTGACTGGCATATTTGTCTGAATCTGATGTCACACGTGCCATGCTCTGACGCCACAGCCTTAACCTTTGAAGTCCTAGTGACATTCGATTCATTGAAATCTGGATTAGAAGCCAGAGACTATACTTACTGACTTGTGCACATATTATTGTTTGTATTCTTTAGCTATTATATAAGCCGCCATATGATATATTCCCTTAGCAGAATGCGTCCGACATGAGAACAATAAAAATTTTTGGAAAGGTAGTGTATTATAGTTTCATATAATCTAATCGCTTTTGTTTTTTGACCAGGATTCCTAGTTTGCCTCACCTTATTCGACCGGTATTAGTGTTTAGCCGTTCTCGTATTAAAATCCAACGTTTTGCTGTTTCATAACAGTTGTGACGGTGAAACTGGTTCCTACCGGTGGTCTGGCGATTATTCATGACACCTATAAAATGTGTCTTAAACGTGCTAGTTAGTTAGAGGACCTAATGTTAGAGGACCTCGTAACTTCACTGTTGTGAGGGGTACATCGAATAAATTTACACCAATTTCAGTTATTGTTGATGAGTAGTCGACGTCCATAAACGAAGAAAATGAACCCTTGTCCCAAAGAACTTCTAGCTTGAATTCCTGTCGGAAATAGCCTGAGTGTCATGTTATAAATCCTAATATATGTTATTGCGTACGGGAAAGACGATGGCGGTATTAGCGTTCCGATATCCGTTATCTGCCTCGCGAAGTGTGTTTATGTGCTCTTGCGTATGTGTGTGAGAGAGAGATAGTGAGAGAGACTGGTTTTATGTTATCTCTTATTCACAATTAATAACAGATGACCGAGTTACCAATAGTGACAACAATAATCACCAGTTATAACGAACAACAACTTAAATGTACATTATTAATTGATCATTGAGATGAAGCTGGACACTACTTTATCTGAACTCTGTTATTTATATCTCACAAGTTTTAAATACCGTTTAAAAAGAATGGATTTGACGTCCAGGATATATTGACTGTCCTTATTTTTTGTATATTGAAATGCAACTTTTTATATAAACGATAAATCTGCACTCGCCAGCAGTTAGAATAAAGTAAGTATATGATAGAACTTGAGTTCGTTCGCTAAAATGATTTATGAGTCTCGTATGCAAGTATTAGGAAATGATTCAAATACATAAGTCCAACATAAGTAGACATATAACTAATAAAATATTGTTTAAATATTTTTTTTTTTTAGAATTTGCAATACAAATTTGAAAACTACATGCATTTTTCGTCCGTTGTACTTTTGTAGTTTCTTCCAATTTGGTTATTATTCCTAAAAGTGATTACATAATACGTAGATGGGCGTCTTCTCCTTAGTATTCTGAAACGTTAGGCACAAATAAGGATTGACTATCGATTATACTGTAACAAGAACCGACTTTCATGAGGGATTACATTAAGTTTTGTATAGTTTACAATTGTATATTACATATGCAGTGATAAACTGCACTGTCAGGTGCAGTAATAAATAAAAAATGTGTACAATGGATGTACAAATCTAACAAACCTATATATATATTATTTTCCTGGATTATACTCTATATACTTATTTCCCTCATTCAAATGACTAACACATTAAAAAAATATTATTTATATACATTTAAAAATATCATTATTATTATGGTCAAATATGTAATAATAATAAAACATATTCGCAATATAGTGCATCATTTGAGACGCTGTTGTTAACATCTAATTTTTATTTTGGAAATGTTAAACTAGTTAGAACGGAATATAAGATAAAGAAAAATACGTACAAAGAACTGATAAAGAAGAATAAAAGAAGGCTAGGGAAAACTTCCTAACAGAAATTGACAATGGAAATTCAGTGTGGTTAATCATGGCTGGTAACAGGAAGAAATATCAGATATATTAAAATAGTTAGACTAGAGAAATAGTTAGCTTTAATAGAAACTTAGAGAACACAAAGAAAACTTATAAAATGATCTACTCCCAGAAGTAGTAAATACAGATAATATAAAAAAATGCAATCTACAGGCTGGCAAGAAGTCTCCCCGGTGAGATAAGCATTGAACACAACACTAAGAGAAAATAAATTGTCTCTAGCACTAAACGATGTAAAAATTCAAATGAATGACTTAATTTCGTTATAAGGCATTTACGTAAATCTAATATTTTTCTTTATAATATTTATCTACGTTTATACATACAAAAATATATGTTTGTGAAATATTGCTATAAAGCGTGTCTTTTTTAACTGTGCCGCCATTGAAAACGTAATATTGGTACTTTGGAAACTGTAAGATTTACAGGAAACTGTAAATAGGGAATTTGCCTTATTAGGTATGCCCATTAAATATGTGAATTTAATATTTTTAAATTCAGTCGCCATTTTTCAATTCCACGTCCAACTTGGTCCTTTTAATGGAAATTCTTGTAGTCTATTTTTTAGAATACTTCAATATTATACACTTTTCAAAACTTTTGAAAAATATGCAAATTTTGAAAATACCATGTTTTTCTAATGTTTTGGCACCATTTCTAGTTATATTTAACTGTTCTCAAAAGTCTAATCAACGTTATTAAGAAACAATTTAAAATTATTATTTATGTGAAGTCAAATTATTAATAACATTTTTGACAGGAAACGAGAATCATAATTTTCTGATAATTGTATAAAACGCCTACTGGCTTACAACAGTTTGTTATTATCACTGGATGTATGTCCTTGTGAATAGGATACAGAAATAAGATTTTTTTAAATAAAATCCCTATTTTATTCAAATTTAGCACTTTGTTCAAAACTTATTAGTAGGGGAGACGGTTCAATAGTTAGCTTTTGTAACATTTTAGGTGGCAATCTACAACTTTTAGGCCTATCAAACGTTATTTTTCCTGAAATTTAAGTGGCTGTAATTTCTAAACGGCTGAAGATTGAAAATATACCAAAGAATAAAACATTCAAAAGATAATGTTTTACACCTGAATAATACCATAAATTACAGGATGTTCCAAACAAATTTCAAAGATAGCCGTCATTTTGGAAGATGGAGGAGAAATTTAAATTTCTAAATTGATATGTTTAATGGTCATTAAAATAAGGTGAAATCCCCTATGTAAAGTTTACTGTAAATCTTACCGTTTACAACGTACCAATTTTGGCACAGTTAAAAAAGACACCATGTTTATTATCTTGTAATAAACATAATAGATTTAATTTCACTAAAAAATGTATAATAGCTAAGAGTGCTTTCTTCTTGCTGGCATTTTTCATATATTTAGTAGTATCTATGTCTATCTAAAAAAAGCTCTTGCTAGGTAACAATAATAATTAAACTAATAATTAATAGGCTAAGGACGAACTGAATTTATATTGAGTAATTGTTATACTGATCTAAATAAATGTTATAAACCACAAAATAAAAAATAATTTATTAGTAGATTGGTTGCAATAAGCCTAGTGTACATAATACTTTGCAAAGGGACACACGAGTGAGATCCATATCAATACCGGAGAAAGAACAAAGAGAATAAGGACAACATGTATTCTTAACTGAATCATAGCGGTTTGTGTTATTAAACTCTTTACCAAAAATATTGAGCTTATTACGAAACAACAAATCGTAATCATGTCAATAAGAACATTGATTGGAGTTATATAAAAAAAATATAAATATAATTTTAGTAAGGTTAAGATAAAAATATACACATGATTTAAAAACAAACTTTTTACCAACTGAAATGTTACACAATCTCTTGTGTTATAGAACAGAGTAAATGTGTAAACTAAAGCAAAGGTCTTTGCTTAACAACAATTATTCTAAATGTAAAATCATTACTAGGTGCCTTGTGTCGGGAATCACTATTCATTGTCATCTCAGCTTACGTGAGACTAAGTCGGAGCAGCTGCCACCAATCTTTGATATCTATTCCGTTCTCAAGACCCATGAACATATGGAAAAATATGAAAGATCAATATAAGATTCACATTTTTTTATCAACAGTATAAAGTTAGATTTATTATGATGAATACTATTTAACTTACGTCAAGCGATAATAGTTTAAAAGGATTTTTATTATTCTGTCAATACCGTTGTTTCGGCATATGTTACACCATCATCAGGTGACAAAAACAATAAAAAGCATTGAACGCTACTTTTCATTAAAGAAACATATATAAATGATTAATAAATTTAGTACTTATTTTTTACAAGTTTAAATATAAGTGTTGTAGCCACATACTAAACGTACTCAAATCACCATTCACCTAACTAGTCCACATATCTATGTCACTACCTGGTTAGTTCATCTAAATTTTTGTCACTATTGGCTGCAATAGCTATAGTAGAGTGTAAAGATTTTATTATTTAATAACCTATCCAGGTTGGTTTTAAAATGACTATAATTTTCGTATTTTCCTAATGTGACAATGAATCTGCCTTTATTTATTGCAAAATAAAATAATAATAAATGTTTTATTTAACATTTCAAAATATATTTTATTAGGTTTTCGGTATAATTGAAGCTATTTTTCTATACGGTTTATATGGAATTAAAGTCTGACTAAAATTATATTCTGTTTGACTAGTATACTGTTTTTTTATAGTCTTCGCATAGAAGTTCCCATACTCTACATCTTGTGTAAGGATCAATTGGTGTAATATTATTGCTTTTTCCCATAATTATATAGTTAACACAGCCAGAAGTTTAGTGCAAAAATTAACGATGAGTGACTCCATAAATGATACATTTTGTAGTCCTGAATTTATGGTATAAAGTAAAATTCAGGAAAATATAGAATATATATTTTATATGTTACAGTATACAGTAGTTTGAATTCAGTAAAAATAAGTTAAATCATATTATCTGACTTGAAATTAATTAACTACCTTTATAAGATTTTTTTTTTCAAATTCAAACTGAATATAATGATATCATAATATTTCTGATTGTAAATATATCTATAATAAAACATATACTTTGTATGAAGTTAACATAAATTTTGATAATAAGAGATATTTTCGTACATACTAAATACAATCGATTTGGAAACATACAACCAGATTTATAAAATTGTATCTTTTAATAAAATTATAAATTAAAAAATTTACAGTTTTAAAATACACCACTAAAAGAAAAAGAAAAATTTACACAGGTTTTTTTCCAAATTTTGTACATTAAAAATGAATAGGTTTATACAGGATGCTATTTCAAAATTTAGTTCATTTCATTGTGTTTTAGTAATATAAAGGTTATGGTTTTGATTAGTAAGGGAAATGAGAAATTTATAATAGGGTAAGAGACATTTTACTATTTTACCTGAAGTCACTTTATTCTTTTACTACTTAGTTGGTATTATATTTTCAATACTTTTTTTTTTTTTTTTTTTTTTTTTATTTATTAAGATTGTTACTAGTCGCTAGGCGACTAACTTACAATATGTATCTAATAACTGTCGATTTGTGCTGGGGATCTCCCAATGGAGTCACCCCATTTTCTAACATTACATATGCGCTACAACACTACAATTAATCTGTTAAGGTAGATCAAAGGGAAGTTTCCTGTTCAGTCTTCTCTCTGGGCACATGTCATCCAGAAGCTGCAGAACCTCCGCGTTTACATGAGAATTAATTCTGTCCCTGTGCTTTGCTGCCAATCTCTTGATTTCTTCTTTAACAGTTAAGACTTTCAAATCTCTATGTAGGTCATCATTCCGATAATACCATGGGGCATCAACAACATTCCTCAGAACCCTATTCTGGAAGACTTGTATTTTGTTAATATGAGTTTTTGCTGCACATCCCCACAGTTGTATCCCATAGGACCACACCGGCTTAAGGATCTGCGTGTACAATAATAGTTTATTGTGGACTAACAGCTGCGATTTCCTTCCCAACAGCCAGTACATTTTCTTATATTTAGCATCAAGCTCCTTTCTTTTCTTTTTTATATGTTCGGCCCACCGAAGCTTCGCATCTAAGTTCATCCCGAGGTACTTTGCCGTATTGTTGAAAGGAATGATTGTATTGCTGATTGAAATTGGTACATAATTATTCTTTTTGCAGGCAAAGTTAGCATGCACCGATTTTCCTTCGTTAATTTTGATTTTCCACTTATTAATCCAGTTAACTAGATTATCACACGTTAGCTGGAGTTTTGTGGCTGTTTCTTCACTGCTATTGCCAATAGCTAGTATAGCCGTATCATCGGCAAAGGTGGCAATTGTGGCACATTCCGATTCCGGGATGTCAGCTGTAAATAGAAGGTATAGAACCGGACCCAAGACACTGCCTTGGGGCACTCCTGCTTTAATTTCTCTCATACTGGAATATGTTCCTTCTTGTCTTACCCAAAACATTCTACCGTTGATATAGGATTGTAAAATTTCAAAGTATGGCTTTGGTAAAATGTTTTTCAGCTTATAAATTAGTCCTTCGTGCCAGACTCTATCAAAAGCCTGGGCCACGTCCAGAAAAATGGCAGAGCAAACTTTCTTTCCTTCATATGCATCATTTTAACTACCTTTATAAGATTTTTTTTTTTCAAATTCAAACTGAATATAATGATATCATAATATTTCTGATTGTAAATATATCTATAATAAAACATATACTTTGTATGAAGTTAACATAAATTTTGATAATAAGAGATATTTTCTTACATACTAAATACAATCGATTTGGAAACATACAACCAGAATTATAAAATTGTATCTTTTAATAAAATTATAAATTAAAAAATTTACAGTTTTAAAATACACCACTAAAAGAAAAAGAAAAATTTACACAGGTTTTTTTCCAAATTTTGTACATTAAAAATGAATAGGTTTATACAGGATGCTATTTCAAAATTTAGTTCATTTCATTGTGTTTTAGTAATATAAAGGTTATGGTTTTGATTAGTAAGGGAAATGAGAAATTTATAATAGGGTAAGAGACATTTTACTATTTTACCTGAAGTCACTTTATTCTTTTACTACTTCCTTGGTATTATATTTTCAATACTGATTTAGTTTATTTATAAGTTCGAAGCTGGATAATATCTAAATACTATTTTTCAGCTGGAGGTCAACTAGGAAATTCTTACTAAGGGGATGTTACTTTATCAATGAATTGTTACTAACATAATGTAATATAATTAGTATCTTAAAGCTTACCAGTAAATAAATCGGTTATATGGTTAAATAACACTGCTAGGCATTCTGACGTTAGGATACATTGTATTTAGATTTTCCATCGAGGGTATGAAACATGAAAACAAATCATCTTGGATATTACTTTAAATAACGATAAATAGTTAATAAATACACTGAATTTATATGTTGATTGTTGTCAGGACATTATACGAAAAATATTTTTTAAATCTAAACTGTAGATAGAATATTGAACTACAATAGTTTATTTAATTAAATATTTAAACATCTATAGCAGGCCTTTGTGTAACAGCGACGGGAGTTTCACCACTCAAATATTAATTGGCACCAGCTACCCATAAAGTAAAAGTTATACAATATTCATCTTATCAAGATAAATACGAACCGACATGAGATTGTAATATGAACAACCAGAAAAATTTAGATTTAACGAGAAACACGATATTTTTTATATTTAACTTCTAAAAATAACTAAAATTATTCAACATTTACATATTGACGAGAATTACAGACAATTTTTCCCCGGATACAAAAAAAGTATCATGGCATGGTAAAAATATACTGTTAGGATGGGTTCATATAAACTGCCTGGATTCGTTATTTTCAAAATAATAGAATTTTTCAGAACGCAATTAACATTTATTAAAAATTATTAACCAGAATAACCATCTCTTATATTATTACAATGCTAAAATATTTTTATTATTTCAATTAATTCAGAATGACTCTATTTGTATAACTCAATGATCAGGTTCTACTTTATAGTTTGACTATCTGACTCTGAAATAATTAAAAATTTCTTAATACACGAAGTTAACTCATCCTGTTTGCCTCTATTGTGTATGGTGGTCCGAAGTGTCAATACTTCTATTAAGATCATACTCGCTAAGTTCATCTGACCATCTTCAAGAATTATTCTCCAAGGAAGCTCTTTCTCGTCAAGTTCGTATTTCTATCATCGTCTACTTGACCAATCTTGGCCCACTGACCAAGTGTCCACCTTCCCAAGGTTTTATATATCATTGTACCATCAATGACGACTGCCTTGCTTGCAACCTAATCACTATCATCAGTTTTTCAGGTCTGTAACAATAATTGTTGTCTTTCTGGCTTCTTAAAAATTATACTCTATTTCTGACTGAATTAGGAACTATCCTAATTCCTAACAATACGATTGTGTTCAGTTTATCTGAATTATTATTTAATTTATCGATCAAGTATTTTAAATGACATGTAGTCATGATACATTGTTGGCGGTATAGGTCCTTTAAAAGTGTATTATCGCAAGAGATTTTTCTTTAAACAAACTATATAATGTGAAAAATTACAATGTATTTATTTAGTTCTAGATATGTGTCAATCTTTATTTTATTAAATGAACATGTAGGTTTCCAAACGAAGATTGCTGGGAAAGGTTTTTCTTATAAAATTTATAATAACTATTAAAAATAATTATAATATATTTTCTCGGAATCTTATCGATGCACTTCTAAACAAAAATAATCTCAGAACTCTCCTCGTTTTGGTGTTGTTGGTCTTCATTAACGCTGATCCTGCTACAGCTCATTTCGGAGAAGATATATTAGTGCGCATGTCTGAGAAGCGCTGTTGTAAAATTGTTTTTAGTAGAATAAATATTACACATTGCAACGATACACCTTGCAAGATTAACGTAGACTCTCAATTTAACGCGTATCGTTCGGGAATTTACTCAAATTTTGCTTCCGGCTTTTTCCCCGCTTGCGACAACGTATCGTATGCAAGACAATTTTACTTTTATCGTAAATTGTCAAGAAATAAGTCTTTTCGACTTTATTTCGTTTTATTTATTAATGAATTTATTGATTGCTCAGTCGATTTTACCTTTTTTTTTTTTTTTTTTAAACTTGTGTATACGACTCTTCCTAGAGGTCGTGCCGTGTGGGAGAGTTTGGTTTCCAAATTTTATTCCATTTAGAAAAATGTACAAATAATTAATTTTTGTAAAATTCTCTTTAGAGCACACACTTTATTTCACAGATATATATTTAAAATGGCATACAACTATAGGAATATCTACAATAATGAAAAGCAATTAAAGATTTTTCAAATCAATTATCAATATTTATTACTTTTTATATTATGACTGAAGGTCTTTCTTTTGTTTGGTAAATTTATATTTTTCTTTATACTACAAAATCTCTACCATAAGACACAATGAATTTTATACACATATATTACAACACATTAAATTTTATATAGACACTCTATAACATATTAAATTTTATACTCAGAATGACCAGAACAAATCATTTAAAATTGAATTTACTTAAAAAATACACTTCCCCTATAATTTTTATTGAATATTTAATTAAAATGAATTTACGTTTATTATTATTAATTCCCTAAAGTTTCCAATAAATCAAAGTATTGGTACCTTGAACACTAATGAAGATCATATACGATGCTGAAGATTCTGATGGGTTGAGATGATCTCCCGATGCCCGTAGTCTAATGTTGTAAGTTCAATGAGTAGATTTTCTGCTGGTGCTGACTCCTGAAACACGTCTTCCTCGTAGGCTGGTTGAAAAAAGAGTATCCAAGTTACCTTGAATATTTCAGAGCTCCTCTGACTTGGGAATTTTGAGTACCAACTTAACTTGGTTTCCCTCATAAACTATCCCTTCACGTTTTTATACGTTTTCGGCGAGTTTATGCTTTATTTTGGGTTTTTTCATTTCCCAAAATATTTACAGATTATTTATTTATTATATTTATTCTTTTATTTCATTCTAATCCTTTTATTTCTTCCTTTTTACTTTATTTCTTCACAAATTTTTATCTTTTATCGGTTGTCTCCACTTCTTTGTCATTGGTTACGGTCGAGTTTCGCTCAGCGATCCCTCCTCTTGTTAAAACATGATTTTGGTTGAAATTCTGTACTTTTTTCTTCTTTTCTCTCTAACTTCTGCTTCGCTCTTCCGATTCTCGATTTCTTTTTAGATCTTGGTTCTTAATGTTCTTGGGATCCTTTAGGTTTTTGTTTCGTGGTTGTAGTCCATTTCTTTCTCGAGTTATTTGCTTTTACGTAATTTTAACAATTTCAAAATTTAGTTTTTTCCCTGATTTGGTTTTTGGTTTTGTAACACTTTTTTATTTTTTGTTCTTGGTAGAAACGATTGTAACTATGATCACTTTTTCTCTGCTATGTTTATTTCGCGAGAAATCTTGATTTAAAGTTTTTTACATCGTTTTCCCATGAAAACATGTTATTAAAACCCCCATCTACTGATTTTATAAATTTGGTTTGTTCATTCTGTACAACACACTAATTTAAACATTTCTTAATTATAAATACATTCTATTTATAATGTTTATCTAATTTTTCGATAAATTGGTATTTTTATAAGTGCCTGAGGTTTTTTTTTTTTCTTTTTTTTTTTTTTTTATTAAAATATCGTTGGAGTTATTATTTTTATTTCATGTTTCCCCTTTATTTCCCCCTTACTTATTTATATTTAATTTACCATTTGTTAATTTCATTTATTTTATATTTTAGTATTTTTTGTCTGAGTTGTTTTCCCCGTAACTTTGTTAATTATTAATTTATGAAAATTTCCCCCCTTACTAAATATTTTTATTATTACTTTTACAATCTTTCTCGGTACTTTATTTTTTAAATTTGAAACATTTTTGTTTCACGGACAAGTTTATTCCCGTTAGTGACGCATCAACATCGCTAACTGCTGGCTTTACCTACTACGTTGCTAACGAATCAGCTTTACAATTTTTATTCTGCCTTGAGCGTTTTGGCCAATTCCAAACCGTCTCAACATGTTTACATATTATTTTTAACAGACTACTTTTGTAAACCCTAGAAAGGCCCACAAATTGCAGGAGATTTTGTTACATTTTGAATTTTTTTTATTTATTTTATTTTTTTTATTTAACAATAATAATAATATTATTAAAAATCTATCTTCCTATATAATACTTTTATAGTAAAGGTTAAAAGAAATTTTTTGAAAAATAAATGTCATATATATAAGCAAAATTTTGTAACATACTTGTCATGAATCAATAATGTACTTTAAAAAAAGTGAGATCTCCAAAAAAGTACACATGACAACCACAAAACCAATTTATCCTAATTTCCAGATATACAATAGTTTTGAAATTTATTTGTGACTTGAAATAGTTTAAAATTTATAAATCATTTTTGAAAGTTACATTTAAAAAATATATTTATGAAGAAGTAAAATAGGCGAAAAGTTACGCTTACATTGAACATTGTTATTTTTACATTGCATTTGTATTTTTTTGTTGTAAGTATAATTAAGTGAAAAGAGAATTTAACTTCGTCGTTTAAATTTAAAAAATATTCAAACAAACAACCTAAGTCTCGCAGTTATTTACTAAGGTTTACCTTTGAGAAATAAACAAATAAGATGATAGTTTAATCAAAATTGTAATACTTGAAATAATTTTTTTTTCATTTATCATGTATTATTTAGTATAGAAGATTTTCAATTACCGGAGAAAATGTAATGTAATGCTATATGTGTGATGTGTATTGAATTTAACCGTCTAGAATTACCCTTCAATTTGATAACTAAATTCATGTGTCTCTGTATTAATCTTTTCTTTTTATTAAATTGAACCTTATAAATTTTTAATTTGAATTATAAGTAATATATAAAAAAAAAATTAATACAGATAATCCATTTATTTATAGCGAGATAAGGAAAAATCAGATATTAGAAGATTAGTTTTATTTTAATAAATAGGAATCACTATTTATTAAGGCAATAGGTATGAAAATTAATATAATAATAATAGTAATGGAATTGTTCCAACAAATAAAATAATTTTTTACAGAATACAAATAAATAAAATTTATGTTTGAACAAAATATACAAAAACTAATAAGTAGCAAACGTAGCTTTATGTTTAGATGCATAATTTTGTTAAAGTTAAAAATTAAATTTATCAATTAATTGATAAGAGCATTTGAATATTGAATTACTATTTTAGTGTTTCAAAAATAATGACATCTAGATCGTAAGACAGTTTAAATTACATCACTACCTTAATGGATTCTACATTTGGCGCAGAGTGCTTTAACAAAACATTAATTTCAATGCAGATGGTCATACCACCAACACATTTACTATATGTTTTAGTTCTATATGACAGTAACGATAAGGCATTTTTACAATTTCAATATAAATTCAGATTTCGTTTTTAATTAATTTCAATAATGTCTCTGCATCTCTCGTCTAATAACTATGAAATAACTTGGATTTATGATATATTAACCTGATATTATCGTTCCGGAAGAATATTAGTTACGTTCAATCCAATTAATGTCTGCTAGGTGTTTTAAATACCTCAATGGAAATGATGCGTTCAATTATTAAAATCTAATTTAACTAAAACAGTCACGAATATAACTATTTTTGTTTTATAACAAAAGACAGAACTTCTTTTACCTGACAAATAAAAATATATTTTACTTTGTGTAAGTACCACTACACCTCTGTCCTTCAATGTTCAATGAGAGTAAAGTAAAGATGATATGCAAAGACCTATTTATCTAAAGTTCAAGATAAATTATTAGTCTGTGAAATGAATTCACAGTAATGAAAAATTTTACGTTCTTTTTGAAGTAATCGTTGTATTCCATGAAATGTTCCATACATTTTATTTTCTAGCATGGACATATAATGACAGATCTAAACTTTGGTAATCATTTATTCATATTCTCTATCCTTTTCATTTTCAAACACCATGTCAATATACATTCCTAACAATAATGTGAAGAAGATATATGCCCTTAATGAAAAACAAACTTATTTGAATATTACACAATAGTAAATACTGTTCGGGTAAATATTCAAACAATAAACAATTTAATGAAAAAACAAACACAATATTTAGTAAATTCGACAATTTTATTGAGTCTTGCCGACCATGATTTCGCCAACAACAGCATTTACAAGGCAGCTTAACAAAGACTAAGGAAGATATTGAAACTGACATATAAATATTACAAAAAGAAAAAGAGTTACTGGGGGGGGTGTAGAATGGCGCGGGAAACATGTGGTTATAAGAAAGACAATGGTTTTTTTGTCAAACTTACCTTTGTTAAAACCATTGTCTTCCTTATGACCACATGTTTCCCGCGCCCTTCTACTCCCCCCCCCCCCCTAGCTAAGTAACTGTTCTTCTTTTTGTAAAATTATGTCAGTTTTCAATATATTCCTTAGTCTTTGTTATGTAAATGCCGTTGCTGGCGAAACCATGGTCGGCAAGAGTTAATAAAATTGTAGAATTCACTAAATATTGTGTTTGTTTTTTCATTTAAATGGAGTTCTACCAAGTACCTACGGTCAATAGTGTAAATCGTATAATAATCAATTTCATAATCTTAAAATTTTAATTTAAGCCAAATATTTAACGGCACTACATTTAATTAACTTTAAATTACTAACATAAAACTTGTGTGTGTCATTTTCTCATTAATTGTAAATTCTAAACCGTAAACTGCATAATGACAAATACTAGAATGATAAAGTTTGAAAATATTAATAGCGTCAGAGATTAACAAAATTAAATAATATTATTTTCTACAGAGAAACATTTTATTTAGTCCGTCTCAAATTACACAAAGTCCTGCAATAGATCAAACAATCAATATTTCATGTTAACATAATGTGTTAATCCCCCTTGATTTAAACTAAATTATTAAAGGAAATAAACAAATTTGGATACTGTAAAATTCCTGTATGTTTGTCTTATTTTATATTTAATTTAAACATCTTGCATTAACACCATTCTGCTGCGTAATTTATTATTATTTTCAGTATCAACTATTCTGTAATTCATTTGTTTCTAAAGCAGTGTTCTCAAGTTGTGGGAAGCCAATTACTATAGCAGTTGTTCTTGAAATCAAATAACCAACTTAGTTTAAATTTATTATACGTATATCAGATAGTCCACATATTTTATATTGCTTTAAAATAAGTTAATCTACGCTAATATCCATATAACACAATAAATATTTGTCTTACTAAAAGTCAAGCGATGGACATATTTGTATGTTACACTAAAAAAAGGTAATTTGCAATAATTCTATATTTTGAAAAAGAATTATTTTATTGTAATTCCAAAGATCCATGACACACACAGACACACAAACACACACACGCACACAAACAAACAAACACCCCCCCCCCACACACACACACACCTACACACAAACACACACACACACACACACACACACACACACACACACACACACACACACACACACACACACACACACACACACACACACACACACACACACACACACACACACACACACACACACACACACACACACACACACACACACACACACACACACACACTGCCACGCCGCAATTCTTTGCTGCTTCTGACGCGAATTTAAGATTCTTGTTCCCTTTTTTGGAACACTATTATCACGAACTCTTAAACTCGCTGTACGATCACCACCGACTGGGCGAACCACCTTTCTTTTCAGAGCAGGCGCGGGCAAGGCCAAGATGCTCACTTTTACTTTTTTAAATCAAAGATTTTGCAACTCTTGGCTCTAATAAGTATGAGCTTGTCCTCATAAACTTACTAAATTTTAATTAACGCAAAATTCCCTGAATTTTATCTCAATGCTCGATTATTTAACTTTTTTAAGATTACTCTCTCTCTCTCCAAGGTCGTGCCTTTTGGGAGAAATCGGCTCTTAAGTTCTGATGATAACTTTTTAAAATTTTCAAATGATATTACCAGAGCACATATATATATAAAATTTATGTTAAAACAAAGTTAATAGCATACACCGAATGGATTTATATTAAAAACACAACAAAATTTAGAAATGAATTATTTGTATATCATCTCCTCTTTTCCACAGAAAAATTTTATATTCAAAACTTTTTTAACCACACAAAACAATTTAATTGAACAATAACACAACTATTTATTTATTTAACAACATTAATTAATGTAAGATTATCTATATATTAAACAAAAATAAAAGCGCTTGACTTTCCAGACAGAACCACAAACAGTTTTTCCTGTACTGAAAAAGTCGTATTTAAATTATTAATTATTATCAACACCAAAGCAGAGGTTTAAAAATGAATTTAATTTTTAATAATTCCCCTAATGACGTTATATTTGAAAAGAAGTTAATATTTGCGAATTATTCCTTAAGTATAAGATACCTTCACACTTTAATAGAAGTTCTAGTTGGATTTGGAATTTGTTGTATTATTAGGATGATAGTGATGTGATGTTTTCTATCCAGAGTCTGTAAGCTGCTATTTAGTTGAATGCTGGTCTCGAATTCTTCTAAGTCGCCTTGAAGATCGATTAAAGTTGAAATTATTCTAAGTCCAATTAGTAGAGTGACAGTTGAATCTTCCTCTCAGCTCAGAGTCGGTTGCAGAAGAAACGTCCTTTCAGCGTCGATTCCAAATCAAAAGTAATCGTCTTTCGACGGTTAAATCTCGGTCTCCCTGTCAGTGGGAATTAATCCACTTTTCTGGAGCCAATTTTCCTCCCTTTTTGGGAAAAAGGTATTTTCCATATATTATGTGTTTTCAGGCCCTTTTGGTCTGAAATATTTACACTATATGTTTTATTAGTCCTATTTTTTGACTAACGAAGAGTTTTCTTCCTTATTTATTAATTAAAACACCTTTTAATTAATAATTTATAGTATTTTTTCTTTAACGTTATCTTTGATCCATGTTGGCAACATGATGATTCTGACTTTAGACTCTGCTTTAAGATGCGCGCGCAACTGTTCATGTTTTTGCATGAAAATCTCTACTTTTGACGTTTTTTCGTTCAACTCGCTATAACTTTCGAACGCTCGAACCGATTTTAAAGTTCCTTTCGGATTCTTCTTCCTTTCCATCTTGTGGGTCTTGTGGAACTTGATTCATCGCTCTACTACGCTTCGTTCGCGAGTTATCGCCCTTTTCCTGAAATTTGATTTTTCCCCTTTTCAAATTTTGAGATAAGTCCTTTCTCAAAATTCTTTTGACGAAATCTTGTTCCTCTTCTACTACGACGAAAAACTATGTTTGTATTTTTCCCATAACTCGTTTGGTTGTCGAGTTATTCGCCTTTGAAGTCCTTAAGTTTGTGTCGTATGAGTTTCTGTTCATAAAAACCCCCCCATTATATATTATTACTTCTGCTTTGGTGTGTTACCATTTTACATACTAAATACATATAATTATCATGTTACTTTACCCCTTTAACGTTTATTTTACCCGCTTTTGGGCTTTGAAGTTTTACGTTTTGTAATTATTATATCTCCCTTATTTTATTTTCAAATTTGATTCTAAGTACCTATTATTGTGCCCTATTGTGGTCCCTCCAATAGTACTTATTATTATTTTTTAAATGATCCCCCCTTCAACTCAAAAATTCCAAAAAACTCCCCAAGAATGACTTTCTAAGTCCATTCTCACCTGTTAATTATTATTAGTTCATATTTTTTATTTGTGATTATTGTTACTTTCCCAGTTGGTTATGACTCTACGATTTTTGAATTTTGAATCTATTCTTTTTCCAAATTTTAGGTTTTTGAGCCCTTCTAAAAACTTGAATAACTTTTTTGTTTTATGTGATTTTAAATTTATTTGTTGATATTATTGGTCGGTTGACTCTACTGAATATTTATTTATATTAATAATTTAGTTTCTTAATAAAATAGGAACTAAGGCAGTTTGACTTTTCACGTCCAAACAAGCAAGTTTGCTCTCGCGCTGGCGTGACGTCATCGCCCCACCTCGTCCCCACTCTACAAGGTTTAGCGCGGCAATTTAACTTGTTTTAAATGGACTTGAGACGTTTGGCTTTTTCCAAACCGCCTCAAAATCCCCCCTTTGAACTAAAATTTTCGGTTAAAATGAAAAATTCCTATTTTTCATTTTTTAAAAAACTAAAATTTTAGTATTAAACCCCTTTTTCGACATATCACATTTCATATTAACTATTTATTTATCATCTCTATTAATCATCAACATAAAGTTTGACATATTAACCTAACAACTTATATAAACACATTTATTTATATCTAAAAAACATCTCCTCCATCATTTCATATATTGATATACTCAAAACACATTTTATTCATTATAGTATAATATTTATATATTCAAAACACATTTTATTCATTATAGTATAATATTTATATATTCAAAACACATTTTATTCTTGATGGTATAATATTTATATATTCAAAACACATTTTATTCATGATAGTATAATATTTATATATTCAAAACATATGTTATTTATTATGGTATACATACAAATTTGTTTAAGCGTTCTCTTAGTCCATTACAGCCGTTTCATCTAAACGTCCTTGCTGTAAATAAACACATTATCACACACAAAACATATTACATTTATATAAGGAATAATTCGTCTTATATGATTATATTTATCTGCTTTGGTTGAATTTAAAACTATGCCTACATATATATAAAGTACTTGGTAACTACAACGATTATTATCCTAATTGCAGTTAAAAAGAAAAAATTATTTATGCTATTGGAAATCTCCCTTTAATAAAAAACAAAACAGTACACATTTAAACATCCATTCATTCATTTCCATCACCCCTCTGCTAATTTGCTTGACAGGTTGTCGTTCAATATTTGTTTATCAATATCCTGTCTTCCCCTTCACCTCCTCGTCTATACTTTGTTTATTCAGGTGCGGCTTGCAGATGCGTGTTACCGCTAGGCTCCTGACCTTGTACACTTAGTAATTTATTGAAGCTTTATCCTGTTATTCACTGACCTAGGTTACATTCTTTTAAATCAGCTGAGAGTCCGTTATTTCCCTTTTACCTCACTCGCTTCTACACTTTACATATTACAACTTTTAACCATTACAACTTATACATTTTATTCATGAAATTTCTTACGTTCTATTAATATCTCCTTAGTCCTTCACATTTAAATATTACTTTCCCTTCGGGCCTCCATTCTTTCATCTTACACTTCGTAGAATTTTTGAATTTAACTTTCTTCTTTCGATACCTTGAATTTCGTCCATTTTGTCTCTCCGGATCCGCCATTTGTATTATAGCTCTCCAATCACTCCCGTCTCTAGCGTCGAATCTGTCTTGTGTAAGTTCCGAATCGTTTTCAGAGTTATTTTGCAAATTTTCGTCGTATTGTATTATTTTATTATTTTCGTCGATTATTGCCTTTGGCACATTTTTATTTCCTTTATTCTCCGCTCCTTTCAGCCCTTCATCTTTATTAATTACTTGGTTACCTTTATCCCACGCTTTTAACAGCACTTCATCATTGTTAAAATTTGCATTTTTCCTCTTCGCCGATTCCTTCCTTGCACTTAACTTGCTTCCTCGCTTTTGACCACTTTCTGATTTGTCACTACTCGGTCTAGACACGTCCTTTGCTTTTTGTTTTAGGTCCGTAGGCATTTTAACGGCCAACACACAAGCCCCTTTTGCTCGCTTGTGCGAATTTGAGCCTCCATTATTCGCTGCTGACGACTCTACCATTTTACCGGTTTCGCCGCCATTTTGATGTTCGGTCAGCGCGTCTCTATTGCTCAATCTTGATATCCTAATCTCCGCTTTTCTAAGCACTACTTTATCATTAATTTTTGCAAAAAACTGGCTCACCCTATTCTTACACTCTTTGTCACCTCCGGTATAGTCACATTTCAGTCTAGACACGTCCTTTGCTTTTGGTTTTATGTCTACCGGCATTTTGGTAGACAACGTATAAGCCCCTGATACTCGCTTATACGAATTTGAGCCTCCTTTATTTGCAGCTGACGACTCTACCATTTTACCGGTATCGCCGCCATTTTGATGTTCGTTCTGCGCGTTTTTATTGCTCAATCTTAATTTATTTTCTTTAAGAAAATCTACAACAATAAATTCATTTTCCTTTACCAGTTGTAGGAAACCCTTTTCCATATTAATGCGACTTCGATATTTGCACATTAAATCACAACCCATTATAATTTTGCTTTCCAGCTTTGGTACCACCATAAATACCCCTCTTATTGCTTGGTTATTTATTCTAATCTCCAATAATGCCTGTAATTTAATCTTCTGTCGTTGGCTTTTTATCGCTGTCACCATTTCCGTATTTACAACTGGTAATTCCATGATTTTATCGTTCCTATCTTTAAGCACATGTTTATAAAAATCCTCTTGCACACAGGACATTTGAGCTCCGGTGTCAATGGACATATTTACTTTTATATTTTCGATTTCTATCCCTATTTCCGGACATTTTTCGTAAACTTCACTATTTAAAATTTTATTATCTCTTTCCTCCATTAAATCTTTCTTAATTTCTGTGTTTAAAATCCCCAATTTAATTTTATTTATTTTCTGATCCCCCCTTTTAAGTTTGCTAAATTTGGTTTTATCGTCGATCTCAATTCCGTTTGTATTATCCTTTTTCTGCCAAAAATTTTGCCTTGAGATCTCGTATTTTAGTTTTTTGTGACCTTGGGCGGGAATTTTTGATTTGAAGGACCAGGGTTTTGAGGTATTTGTGGTTGAGGTTTATTCTGGGTTTGACCATAGGATCGAGGGTTAGGGTTTTGGGATGGTTTTGAGTAGTCTTGATTCCTTTGCCTGAAATTTTGATCTCTTTGTGGTCCGTCCCTCCTTTCGAAACTATCTGGTCGGCGAACTTCTCTCGTCATTCCGTCTACGTTTTCAATGGTCCTCAAAAACTTGATAGCGTCCTCCAAATGCTCACTAGCCCTACCAATACACGCTAATTGAACTTTTTGGTCGAAATGCCTCATTAGTTGGTATATAAGGAACTCTTCCGGAATTTTGGGTTCCAAATATTCGGCCTTTCGCACCATTTTACAAAAATAATCAACCCTACTCATATTTCCGTTAGGATTATATCTATGGTTTTCTATCTGATTCCTAACTACTTGTTGCGTTTGATAACCCCAATAATGCTCTAAAAATAACAATTTAAACTGGCTATATTCTTCTGTATCTCGCTTGATTATTTCCCACCATTCCATGGCAGCTCCTTTCAATTTTTTCTCCACAACTTTCAATTTATCACTTTCTTCCATCACGGGATTTATTTCTTGGAATACCTCCTCAATTTGTTTCAAAAATTGCACAGGATTTTCTCTTGAATTTCCCCAAAATTCTATAGTTTTTGACTCTAAATTTGCCCTATCTAAATAAATTATATTTTTAGCATTACCACCGGTTTCTTTAATTTTGGCAACTTCCCTAATTTTAACTTCTAATTTTTTAACTTTCTCCCCAATTTCTATAGTCGACTTTCCCTGTTCCTTTAAACTGTCCGTCATTTTTTTAATTTCCCCTACGCACTCTTCCACTTTTTCTTCACAAGTTTCTATTCGCCTCGTATTTTCGGCCATATTACTATCTATAGATTCCTTAATTTCCTCCATATATTTCCCTATTTCCTGTTTCCGGGCGTCTTCCCTTTGGATACGTTTTGTCTCCATTTCTTCCTCCCTCTTTATTCTCTTGGCTTCTGCTTCTTCTCTTTCTTGCTTCCATCTTGCTTCCAATTCTTCTCTCTCTCGTTTCTGCTTGGCTTCCAATTCTTCATCTCTCTTCATCCATCTGGCTTCCATTTGGATCTGCTTGGCCTCCGCTTCTTCCTTTTCCTTCTTCTGCTTGGCTTCCAGCTCTTCTTCTCTTTTCAACTGCTTGGCCTCCATCTCCTCTCTCTCCTGCTTCCGTTTGGCCTCCATCTCTTCTCTCTCCTGCTTCCGTTTGGCCTCCATCTCCTCCTTCTCCTGGTTTCTTTCGATTCTTTCTTCTAATCTTCTTAATTTGTCCTCGTCTTCCTTCTCCTTTTCTTTTCTTTGTTGTTCTGCTTTGTCCTGTTCTCTCTCTTGCTTCCTTCTATCCTCCATTTGGTTCAGGTACCTCACCATTTTCTGCATTTCTGTCTCCTGTTCCTTTGAACCCTCCTGTTTTGCTGGATCTTTCGCTGGTCCCATTTTCACTTCACTTATTCACTTGGTTTATTTAATTAATTAAAAAATTTAAATTTCGGTTTAATTTGGACTCTACTTTTAATTATTATTATTCTTGCAATTTAGTATATTTGTCGTTGTAATTACCAGCACAACTTATTACTAACACACATGTACATATAAATTATATCAGAACTTAAGATATTCTCGTTCGTATGAAACACTAAAAAATTCAAAATTTTGAAAATTTGTTCCAAAACTTTGCTTTTTCGTGCTCCACGCTATTGGGCGCCACTTGCCACGCCGCAATTCTTTGCTGCTTCTGACGCGAATTTAAGATTCTTGTTCCCTTTTTTGGAACACTATTATCACGAACTCTTAAACTCGCTGTACGATCACCACCGACTGGGCGAACCACCTTTCTTTTCAGAGCAGGCGCGGGCAAGGCCAAGATGCTCACTTTTACTTTTTTAAATCAAAGATTTTGCAACTCTTGGCTCTAATAAGTATGAGCTTGTCCTCATAAACTTACTAAATTTTAATTAACGCAAAATTCCCTGAATTTTATCTCAATGCTCGATTATTTAACTTTTTTAAGATTACTCTCTCTCTCTCCAAGGTCGTGCCTTTTGGGAGAAATCGGCTCTTAAGTTCTGATGATAACTTTTTAAAATTTTCAAATGATATTACCAGAGCACATATATATATAAAATTTATGTTAAAACAAAGTTAATAGCATACACCGAATGGATTTATATTAAAAACACAACAAAATTTAGAAATGAATTATTTGTATATCATCTCCTCTTTTCCACAGAAAAATTTTATATTCAAAACTTTTTTAACCACACAAAACAATTTAATTGAACAATAACACAACTATTTATTTATTTAACAACATTAATTAATGTAAGATTATCTATATATTAAACAAAAATAAAAGCGCTTGACTTTCCAGACAGAACCACAAACAGTTTTTCCTGTACTGAAAAAGTCGTATTTAAATTATTAATTATTATCAACACCAAAGCAGAGGTTTAAAAATGAATTTAATTTTTAATAATTCCCCTAATGACGTTATATTTGAAAAGAAGTTAATATTTGCGAATTATTCCTTAAGTATAAGATACCTTCACACTTTAATAGAAGTTCTAGTTGGATTTGGAATTTGTTGTATTATTAGGATGATAGTGATGTGATGTTTTCTATCCAGAGTCTGTAAGCTGCTATTTAGTTGAATGCTGGTCTCGAATTCTTCTAAGTCGCCTTGAAGATCGATTAAAGTTGAAATTATTCTAAGTCCAATTAGTAGAGTGACAGTTGAATCTTCCTCTCAGCTCAGAGTCGGTTGCAGAAGAAACGTCCTTTCAGCGTCGATTCCAAATCAAAAGTAATCGTCTTTCGACGGTTAAATCTCGGTCTCCCTGTCAGTGGGAATTAATCCACTTTTCTGGAGCCAATTTTCCTCCCTTTTTGGGAAAAAGGTATTTTCCATATATTATGTGTTTTCAGGCCCTTTTGGTCTGAAATATTTACACTATATGTTTTATTAGTCCTATTTTTTGACTAACGAAGAGTTTTCTTCCTTATTTATTAATTAAAACACCTTTTAATTAATAATTTATAGTATTTTTTCTTTAACGTTATCTTTGATCCATGTTGGCAACATGATGATTCTGACTTTAGACTCTGCTTTAAGATGCGAGCGCAACTGTTCATGTTTTTGCATGAAAATCTCTACTTTTGACGTTTTTTCGTTCAACTCGCTATAACTTTCGAACGCTCGAACCGATTTTAAAGTTCCTTTCGGATTCTTCTTCCTTTCCATCTTGTGGGTCTTGTGGAACTTGATTCATCGCTCTACTACGCTTCGTTCGCGAGTTATCGCCCTTTTCCTGAAATTTGATTTTTCCCCTTTTCAAATTTTGAGATAAGTCCTTTCTCAAAATTCTTTTGACGAAATCTTGTTCCTCTTCTACTACGACGAAAAACTATGTTTGTATTTTTCCCATAACTCGTTTGGTTGTCGAGTTATTCGCCTTTGAAGTCCTTAAGTTTGTGTCGTATGAGTTTCTGTTCATAAAAACCCCCCCATTATATATTATTACTTCTGCTTTGGTGTGTTACCATTTTACATACTAAATACATATAATTATCATGTTACTTTACCCCTTTAACGTTTATTTTACCCGCTTTTGGGCTTTGAAGTTTTACGTTTTGTAATTATTATATCTCCCTTATTTTATTTTCAAATTTGATTCTAAGTACCTATTATTGTGCCCTATTGTGGTCCCTCCAATAGTACTTATTATTATTTTTTAAATGATCCCCCCTTCAACTCAAAAATTCCAAAAAACTCCCCAAGAATGACTTTCTAAGTCCATTCTCACCTGTTAATTATTATTAGTTCATATTTTTTATTTGTGATTATAGTTACTTCCCCAGTTGGTTATGACTCTACGATTTTTGAATTTTGAATCTATTCTTTTTCCAAATTTTAGGTTTTTGAGCCCTTCTAAAAACTTGAATAACTTTTTTGTTTTATGTGATTTTAAATTTATTTGTTGATATTATTGGTCGGTTGACTCTACTGAATATTTATTTATATTAATAATTTAGTTTCTTAATAAAATAGGAACTAAGGCAGTTTGACTTTTCACGTCCAAACAAGCAAGTTTGCTCTCGCGCTGGCGTGACGTCATCGCCCCACCTCGTCCCCACTCTACAAGGTTTAGCGCGGCAATTTAACTTGTTTTAAATGGACTTGAGACGTTTGGCTTTTTCCAAACCGCCTCAACACACACACACACACACACACACACACACACACACACACACACACACACACACACACACACACACACACACACACACACACACACACATACTCACTTGGCTGTTGTAGTTCAACCATAAAATAACATCTTTTTACATCGAATTTTTGTAAAAATCGAATAATTAAGTTCAAATTTACATTTTATCTGATGACATATATGGTGAAAAAATAAGTGTAATCATACCATCAAAGACCCAATATAGTGAATAACGGTTTGGCAATACCAAGGATCTATGCCATTTTCCTTGTAGTATTGGGGTAGATCACTCTCTTTATTCTCTTCATATAGGACTTACATCCTGCTACATTTTAAACGTGTTTAATAACGTTTCTTGCATTTTATCTGACATCATGATAAGCCTGGAGTTAACAAAATAAGATAAATTTAAATAATAAAATTACTTATGTATTAATTCTAGTACACATAGATGAATAATTTATAAATTTTTAGTCTCAAATGTAGCCTATTATTTAACCTTCAATAATATACTAAGGAGAACATCATAAAATAAAACGTACACTGTGTTTGTTAAGTGCTAAATTTAATCGAGTCCTATGGTAGTGAAGAATTCATTATTGCTGGTAAGACCGAAGAAATACAGAAATGATTGCCAGAAGACCATAACTAATAATCGAATAAATACAATGAGTAAATTTATTATAGATGTTATGGTCAAGATTACTAAAATTAAAAGTGAAATATTGAATTTATTATTAAAAATTTGTCATTATACTATGTACATAAACCAATAACTTATGAGGTTGTTCATTTCCAGATGAAAGTATGGAACACGTGCGTCTGACAAAGCCGTATAAAACGAATTAATTAAACACGTTATTGTTTAATATGATTGGTGTAATTCTGTTTTGAACGGCTTTGGCTTTGAACGATAATACAATAGATGCCTTATATAAGTTTTCAATACTAAACAGGTGTTTAAGCTTCGTTTTAAAACTGTTTATTATATATTCACTTTTATTTTAAAAGTACCATATACCAATAGTCAAGCCTGTCTTTATAAGAGTTGACTGTTGTAATATGGTTCGACTTGAATAATTGAATATTATTGTAAGACAAAAGGAAACATGTAATCGTATATTTTAAGTATTTATATTTTAGGTTTTATCTATCGATAATGAAATCAGTACTTAATTAGGAGACCATCATTTCCCAATTAATTCATAATAAAAATAATCGTTTCCGTTTCTTTAATTTAATTGAACATGTTAGAATAATTTAAAAGTTGCCTTCGCTTTTATTGCGTACTATGGACTCAATATTGAAATGTGATTATTCTAACCCGTTCACTTTCACATATGCACATAACATGGATGTTTTCCACAATAATTGAATCTATTAAACACTCACAATATGTTTTATTAGGATGTACTTGTTTTATAATTATTTATGTTTTTTTTTAAAGATATAAACCTTTAATACCCTACGCAACATTATAGACTGTATGCTACGAAAATTTATAAACCTACACCTTTGCAGTACTTATCAAAATAATTAACACTACATTGACATTAATATAGGCTATATGATGAACTATTATCAAATATTGAAATTTATATTTATAATTTCCTAAAATAAATTTGCTTCTATCTTGCAATTTCCAGTTGTTCCCAGTGAAAAATCTGTATTCCTTGTCGAAATTACAGTAGTTAAACTTAAGTTATAAAAGTAATTTGGAAAATAAATTTATTGTAACATGTTTATTTCATGACATAATAGTATATCAGGAACATTTTACATATTATGTTTATTTTCTTAAACGACTACAATAAAATGGGAGAAAACATTATTATTATTGCGTCATCCAATTTCACTTTAAAATTACGTTATATAAAACTTGTATGTATTGTTTTCAAACTTTAAATAAATCCTACTTATATTTTCTCCCCATGGTAATATTAGAAACCGATCAGCAGGATGTTTATTTTCATATATTGTTTCATACTGGAAAGATAATTCTACCACTGTAGAATAAAAATTGAGTGAATGACGTAAAAAGAGCTAATGCGTGATTTTTAAAATGTAGTTATAATAAGTTTTAACGGTCAAACTTATACGTGGGCCCAAAAATTATTTCTCACTCAACCAAATATACCACTGTAACATCCATATTATGGTCGACGTATTTCATACCTTCGTATTTATGTTAATATATAACACTTCATACAACCCCTATAACAATGTTCAAATTATAATATTACCATATATTTATTATTATAATTTTACAATGTTGATTGAAGTGTGATTAAAATGTGTAAAACGTTCCACTTAAATAATGATTCATATTCTGAAAAGAAATAGAATTAAAAAAAAAAATAGTTGTGAACAGGTAAATTATTTAAATATAAACCAAACGATATAATCTTACTTTTTCAATATTTCAATAATTTAGGCACTGAGCAAGAATATCGCATAATAAAATTCAAAATAATTTAAAAATATACTAGAAAAATTGTTTATTCTATGTATGTTACCACTTTATTGACGATTCAACATTACTAATAAAAGTAAGATGTAGGTTTACACATTTGATGTATATAATATGGGTTGAAATGTCTAGTGAATATGCTTGCGTAAGGAATACGTTAGTATTACAGTACAGATAATTATTTATTGAGTAACTGAATTATCTTCTCATTACCTACATATATTATACAATAATAGTTGTACTATAAATGTGTTATTAGTTATCAGCAGTGCGTTAGTTTTAGGCGTTCCTACAGACTTTCTTTTGTCAGCCACAGTATTACCTACTAGAAAACTGCGGAAAACCATTTAGATTTTAATAATAATATTACTAACCCGTTCAAAAGTAAAAAATAAGTAAACATAATCTTCGCTAATAATCCCATATACAGTACATTTAGAATAAAGCTAATTCTGAAAATATTAAAGAAATTTCTGGTAGTAAAAGATTTGTTGGAGTATAGATTTACGTAATATATTAATAACAAACCTCTTTTTAAAACCGTAGCACTTATTCATTTATTAAGATATTTTCATTAGATTTGTAGTTTTCTCTTAAAGCTATTCGAAAGATAATGATTATAGATGATAAACATTTATTCAATATTTCAATTAATTAACAAATCGTTACGTATTATGATAAGAAATATATAATAAAGTTTCATTTGTACAAAACAAACATGTTACATAATTTGATACATTTTATAAATTTTTCGTTTCACTGTAGTGTTGAAGATATATTAATAAAGAAGCTGTAGTGAAAACAAAATAATATACATAAATAATCATGTTTAAATGACTCCAAAATGGTTACATATTTATATAATATATTTAGATTAACATATCTTAAGCCGTCAAAATCCTTAGGTTTGTCTCGTTGAACTTCCGGATGCGTATAATTCATATCTCCATGATCAAGTCACATAAAAACACGCACATATCATAAACATATTTTAAGTTTATTTATGAATAAAATTTATATATGTTTAAATAAATATCTATGGAAAACATTGTGGTCGTAATATATTTGATAATATTAAAGTTGAAATCATTACAATGCGCCAAATGAAGAGAAATGTTAGCCAGCTAGCAGACGGAACTCAAGCATATATTTTATCACTACAAGTTTTCTCGTGGCTGTTTATATAAACATGGAGTATATATAGTGTTTCATGTATATTTTATGCGACTTCATAGTGGAGAGAAGATTTCTCAATAACCGGTTGTCTAAGGAGTCAAAAACAAGAACAGTGACGGCTAAAGATAAATATACATAAATTTGGCAAACGGATTTAGTATATGATATTGGAAAAAGATGTGTATATAAGTTATAGATAAAAATATTATAACATATTATATTTAAACTTCGTATTCATTTATTTCTTACGGATTTATAAGTTTAGGTTTTGATGAAATTATCCAGATAGATATTTAAAGATATAGATGTATATTAATGTATGAGAATAGTAATTGAAAAGGAGATAGAACTTAGAAGGGTTAAGGTGTGAAAACAAACTATAAATAAATAAATATCGACAGGAACCGAATCAATATTTGTAGTGACACATAAAACCATCATGAATAATAGTTTGAAATCATAAATCTCTTAACTTGAAATGATTTCTATAATAGTATATAATTAACTGAATTTTAATTGTTCCAAAAGAAATACTTACAGTAATGTTTGGTATAAAAACACACTTTAAGTATTAAAAAAGAAAAAAGAAGAAATGTGGTTTATATTTCTTTGATGATAACAACAATATTTTTTTTTCAGGATCTTATGTTGGTATGTGGTGTTTTTAGGGGGTATTTTGCTTATAAAATGGAAAAAAATGGAAGTGATAAACTAAGGGAGGAATAATAATATCGTTTCTTAGCTCAAAAGTATATTATAGAAATTAAACCTAAAACTAAATTAGTTTTTAATATTGTGTTTTAATTTACAACGATGACCCTGCGAAAGATAAATGAGGCATACATATTACACTAATGAAAACTCAAATTACATTACCTTTAGCAGAGCTTGTTTTTCAGCTTTCATCACACATTATTAGCATTATGAATAACAAAAGTAACAGTCTTGACGTCACACGTAATAAGAAAAACAATATGAGGGATATAGGCCTATTATACTCATAAAGAACGTTAGACTGCGAAAAATTCTATGCCCTCAATATTTTACCTTCCGGTTGTACATTGTACAGCAGGCGTTTTTTGCACATTTTCCTGGTAGATACTTACCAATACTGCTACCATTGTCTTGTTTCTTATATTATTATATGTGAGCAAGTGATTTTAAAACCTAACCGTAGTTTTAAAGGTAGTAAAATAAAAAGCACTACATTTCAAAATGTGCACTATACAAAAGCATACAAAACAAAATTGAATGTTATTACATGATAAAAATTAGATAGGTAAGTAATTAGGTTGTTAACTAATAACATGTTTAGTCCATTTACTCATCAATATCTTCGTTGTCATTGCCTTGCCTGCAGCAGGAACAAATTACTTGTTTTTCAGCGTGTAACTTGCAAACAAACACGTGTTACACTTCATTGTCGTTGAAGAGTTTTTTTCCTTCCACATAACCAGCATGCACCCTTTTTTTAAGCAGCCTGCTCGACTTTCTCTTCTTCTGTGGTAGTTCTGTATCCTGATAAAAAAGTTCTTACGTCCACAAGCAGTGACCTAATATTAGCTCTAATTTCCAAATGTTCCTTCATTAAACTAATATCTAGATTTTTTGAAATAACTTTCTTCTGCATGGTGTCTGGTCATTGTTATTAAAATTTTGAATTACCCTTGCGTTAATGCTCACAATGTTCATAAGCACAAAAAAGGCTAGAGGCCAGCGTCTTGTAACCCTAAATACAGAGTATGACGCATACATTTATTTGATCGCATGTGTCAATACCACCCTTGGTCCTGTTAAAATTATGATTATTTCTGGTTTTCCAGTATCTTCATCGGTCACTTTTGTGTCATGCATTGTTGACAATAGTATAACTCCTATGTTATTTTTTGTAACATAAGAAACTAAAGTTTTATCATCTTGGAAGCCATACATAGAGCTGCCAATTTCTTTACATTTATTAGGTTGAAACGAGGGTGGTATAGCTGCCTTTTTTTTTTTCAAAGTTCCAATGAGTGTAACTCCATTATTTAATAAGTAATCAGCAAGAGGGATGCTTGTATACCAGTTATCGGTCGTTACATTTTTATTAGATTTTTCAATTGGTTACTAGCTGTTTTACTATATCAAGGGCGCTATTTGATTCTTCAAATGGGCCCTGTGGTAGCCTGCCACAATAAACTTCAAAATTACTACATTAAAGTGGTTTAGCATCATATAGTGCGAACATTTTTAAACCATACTTGGCTCGTTTGTTGGGCATATACTGCACAAAAGAACACCGACCTCGAGAACGATGCAGCATCTCATCAACTGTCAGAAATTCAGAAGTATTGTAACTCTCAAATAAATCAACAATATATCTTATTGGAGCAAGTTTATCAAGCTTTCGGCGATCTTCTAGAGTCGCTTTATCATCAAATCTTATACAATTTAATAAAAATAAAAAGAGTTTATAGCTCATAGCTGCTCGTATAACAGGTATTCCCGTGCCATCACGATCCCATAGTTCCCTGACATTTGCATGACCGCTCTTTCTTGTACCAATAAATTATTATACACCCCAAATAATGCCATAATTTCAGTTCTGTTTCACTGTAAGCATTCTAACAAATTTGTGTGTAATAGAATTTATATATTTTTTAGTACAATCTAAAATTTCATCAATCATATCATTGATAAAAAAGCCTCAAATTCATTACTTACGTTTCTGGCATGAAGTTTTGTTTTTTGATCTTGCTAATCTGTGCTACTTCGGATGTACAACAAATTGTCCCACCGTCTTTACCCAGAACAAAATCAGCATCATCACTAATTTCCTCATCACTTTCTCCACTACCCTCGATTTCCCTTTTAACTGATGAATTATTATTTTCAACAAGTTCCTCATTATAATCTGTTGCATTTTGATCAATAAACCCATCAATATCATCGTCATCCTCAGAACTGTCATAAAGTACGCGATCAATTTCACTTGTATTAAGTACGTCAGACATAATGGACACAGTTACGAAGAATTTTGAAAGAATAAAAAACAAACAATGTTTCAATAAAACTACTACGCCTGGACGCGGGTGTTTTAAAAAGTTCACTTTTTTCAATTCATCAGATATACGTCTAATAGTTTTTTATATAGTTACGAAATGTCGTTATGCTTTTTTCTTTGGTACATAATGAATACAAATGGTTTTATTATTTTACGTGTATAATTTGTGCCAAGTCTAAAACTAATGCGATTGTAACAACAACATTATTGGCTATTAACATTGTCTAGATTCATGTATTCTAGAATATTTTTATTGAGTTCGTATCAATATATTTGGCATCAGTCTAATTACAAATGATGTATTGTACAACATGTTCTAGTTAAGAATAATTAATTAAGACCCAGGCTTTGCTTTTGACATTTATACACATGTAGTAATAGAAGAGTCCTTTATCATCACCAGATAATTATCTTTAGAATGTGATTTATGTAGTAGCCCGATATAAATTGGAACGACAGAATCAATATTAGTTTAAAGGAATACAAATATTAGTTATTTTATTTCTTAACACTTATTAACAACAAATTCTGTAGTACGGTAACTGAGGTGGAAAAATATTAAATATTTGAATGAAATATATTAAAAGGAAAACATTATTATTTAAACTTGTAATTGAATTTAACAATTTTAAATATTAAAAATATTGTTCTATAAATATAGTAAATATATTATGAGTAAAAATTAGAATAATGTTTTGATATTTACTTAATTCTGTTTTGATTTACTTCACAAAGGAAATATTTACGTACATAAAATTATATTTGTAGATGAATTGATCTTTCTGTTTCTCTTTTATATAATTCCGTTTACAGATGTATGTGTACATTATTTTTATGTATTAATCGACGTTATTTGGAAAAAAGATACAATAAAGATGGTAAAAAATTTTTTCTATGAGTGATCTCCAATAATTATAAAAAGATATGACGTATTGAGATTTACATTTCTGAAAACGTCGCACACTTTGAAAATATCAATATTTACATGGAAAACGTTAGTTTTGGTGTTCACTTTGTATTAGTAAACAATGTTTCTAACTAAATTAATGTCAGTGTAATATTACATTTTATAATATTTAGCTTTTTTGTCATTTATAATTACTTATGTAAAGAAAGTATTTCGCGATATTATCTTTTTTATCTATTGTATGCCCTTTAAGTTATCTAAAATATGCAATTGTTAAAATTCATGTATAAGAATGTTCATTTTAATTTCAAATATCTACAGACTAAATATTATCATAGTGCAATGCCTTTCTCTCTTATAACATTAAAGGAACAAGGCCATTAAATATGTTTCATGAACATCGACATTAAACATTTTATCTTCCTACAATGTCTTTAGAATGGCAGACATTAAAGACATATAAAAACTAGAATAATAATTTAAAAGTTTGTTTTAAAAATGTACTCCACAATGTTTAGATTTATCTAGTGATACATTATGTCAAGTTTAATGTAAAATATGATAAGAAGTGAAGTACATTCAACTTGCAATGTGTATTGTCTTTATAATAATTACATACGTTTACGCCACTAATAATACTGTAAATTTTTATAAGAATTCATTATATTATAATCTTCTTTACTTCTAATTATATTATATTATATTACTTGCTTTTCACCTTCTACTATGAATACCAAATAAACCTACTATATATTACACTAATAAATATAGTACGTTTATTTTAACGCTTTGATGAACAATGTTTAAAAGTGGGAAAATGTTGATTTATATATTTAAGTTCAAATAAAAAAAAAAAAAAAGTGTACTTAATTCATAATACAACATACAAACACAAAAGACTAATAATTCTAACTTATTTTAAATAACACTAGAATGTTTTTGAAAAGTTATTCACTATGGGTGGTTCAAGATCTAATTAAGACTGAAGGTTAACAACTTTTGAAATTTTTTTTCTTCTTTTATATAATTAAAATTTCCGACAAGACAATTAAGTTATTTTTGTTATTTCTGTAATTTGACTTGTTATCTCTTATTTCAATATTATACCTAAAAACCGCCTGTGTAATGGTATAGCAATAATTATTAACTTAACACATAATATATATAACAAAATTCAATTACCAATTTTACCCAGGTTATAGTTTAATTTTTTTTAAATCATATTTTAAGAAATATCTAAACTCATAATAATGTATAGGAGGCGCATGTAACAATCATTGCATATTTTTTATTGGATGTTTTGAGCACCGTTGAATTGAATACCTATAATCCGAAAATATTAACTGTTAGCCCTTCGACTTCTTAAAAGATTGTTTACATTTCGTTATATTTAGAATAAGAAATATCAAATAGCTAGCACAGAAACTTATTCCATTTCTACTCAACAACCTCTAATTTGTATTCACAAAATAAATAAATATTTTTATAATATAATTATTTTAGTCAATAACGACAATCTATACATTCCTAGTGTCTATGTGGAGGCTATTATATACAAGACAATCTGGCCAGTCAATTTTCGTGTTTGAACTAAAATAGTTAGAAATATCTTTCTTAAAATTAACTCGTCGAAAACTAACAGTTAACGAAATTTTCCTTTGCAAAAACCCAGGTGAAAGGACAAGAGGGAACACCGGTAAATATACTGGGACCTTGTAAGGTAAAAACAAATCGGACATGTTCAAAGCCGAGAACCAATTAAAAATGTCCATCTTGGAACTTATCGAGATATCGGCATAGCAAACTTTTTTGAGAAAAAAAGTGGTTAGTCGAGAAGGAAAGAACAGGTCAGGTAGCGTGTTGTGATTATGAAGTAAATGGACCGAAAAAAGAGTTATGATGTTGAATATCATAACACTAGAAAGATTTTAAATTGTATTAATTTGTGTGTAGGTGGCTCCCAATGATGAATGTATTGTTATTCAATTTATTCTAGATTAAGATGTAAATAGAGATAGATTGAAATAATAATGGTCTCAAAATAGAAATAAAGACTGTTCGGTTTGATAATCTATTATTTATATGGTTTTCATATTTAAAACTAGGAAATTAAATAAGATATGATAGAGGTTAAAGGGTTTCATTGGATTACCTGTAGTTATATCCCATTAATATTTAGAATTTGATGTAGATTTTGTATAGAGTGCACGAGAAATATAGGAAGTTTAGTTAAAGACATTTTGAATTAAAATGAGGTTAGAAAAGTATTATTATTTAATTATATGTTAACAATCATTATCAAAATTCTTGTCTTAATGCAATCACATCGTAAATTTTTATGACTTTAAAAACATTTTAAATAAACCATCTTGCTCATGCATTTAGACGTCTTATTAAACCATCAATATATATATATATATATATATATATATATATATATATATATATATATATATATATATGACAAAATATTTAAAATTAATTGATTTAAAATGTTTAACTTACACAAAACATGATCTAAAACTAAAAAATAGATGAGAATGATTATTTTTTTGATTTGTATACAACATTTTAGATACTTTTTAGATAGACATTAAAAAAAATATTATACATCATTAAGAAGAAAAAAAAAACACACAGCAATTACTTTTACCATGGTATTTTAGGAGTTAAAGGTAAATATCAGATGCAGGGTTTTTTAACAATATCTGTATTTTTATATTGGTCAACAAAAGTATTTATTGCTGATAATGATAAATTGAGACATGCCAAACCAACATGCAAGTTGCTCGGTTTAACTCTATTAAACATTTTGAGTAGATAGCAAAATAATAATTGGAATAATATTTTGGAATATATATATATATATATATATATATATATATATATATATATATATATATATATAAGTGCTAATCATATCAAAAATATAAGGAAGTAAAAACATTTTTAATTTCACAGCTATAAATTAACTATTTTCGTTCCTTGACATTGTAACTCGGCTGTGTCCAGTATTAGTTGAGATGATCAAGTTTTTACAACCGTCTTACTTGTATAATTTAGATTTATTAATAATTGGTAATTTACACCTATACAATATGTGAAGTTGCATTACTTTCCATACAGTAGGTTAAGAATAGAAACTTCGCTACTTGATTTTGTTGGGTTTATGTCGAAAGTTAAACCTGACCTAATTTATCGACAACTTTATTTCCCCTGTTCGTTTTGCTTACAACTGGCCTTGTTTCATGAAACTTTTCTAAATATGAAATGATAAACTAAGTATGTGAAACATTTTTTCTCAATTTCTTAAATCAAACTCTTTTACGCCAACACACTGATTTTGAGCTCCTTAATTAAAAAAATATATCTTTATTGTAGGATATAAACCATATTAGTCAATAAGATATATCAAAATGAAGTTATACAAGTGAAAGTGAAAGTGGAATATACTATCATAGGCATAAATTGCTCTTTATTCTTATCAGGACAAAACATAAAAAGGTCCTTTTAATCTGTAATCAGAAAGCCTTGCCTATTGTTGGTTTCATGCTCTTGTCATTGTCTAAATTCACATGTTAAACTTTATAATGAATACTATGTTCATAGTGCGATAACCTATTAAGTAACGTTCTAGACAATTACTTATAATATAAATTTCTGAACGTACCAAACGATAACGTTGACAGAGCTTTCATTTCTAACCAAGATATTGACGATTTAAAAAAAAATTAATTTGAGACATCACAAACTATAATTGTCTATAACACATTTTTAAAATTCGTGTGGTTTGAAGATCGAGGTTTTTTCTGATTTTGAAAATACGTTTTCTAAGGTTACCTCTAAAGAAGAAAAACTGCCACTAGAACAAATGTTGGATTCATTTTTAAGTATATTAAATTAATCTAGAGGTAGTAAGTTAACAAAATACCCACTATATCGTATTCCTTGAAACTATCGTCATAATCTTGTTCTCCTCTTGTTTGAGATAAAGAACTGGTAGTAATTGCAAGGAAATTGTAAGACAAAAGATTTTAATTAAGGAAAAGTTTGACTAGTTAATTCTTTGATTTTACGACTATTTTAAAATTTATGATTTGATTTTGTAAATTGTTTTTAAATGAAAGAAAGTTATTCTACCTTTACAAGACATTATCCTTCAATAAAAATTACCGACAATTCAAAAGAAAATTAATCATACTTAAACTATTTCTGGACAATATATATATATATATATATATATATATATATATATATATCAGTAATTAAAACTTAAAAATATTAACACAGATAAATCTAGGATGGTCAATTTTAATTTCAGATACCTGGAATTTGTTGTAAAGAAGTTTAGAAGTTTGGTACGTCCATGAAGGTCATCGTAAGAAGAAAAGTTAACAAAAAACTCACTGAATACTATTTTGTGCACTGAATAAACCTAATAGTATGTGATGTTATGTAACTGTAACACATGATTATAATTTAGAAAAGATACGGCGTAATTACGATCATGATTCACTTTTTTACTTTAAAATTTCATCTTGTAAAAAAAACAACTGCCTTGTATCGAAGTTCAGAGTGGACTTGACTTGCTGTTGTTGCCCGAGGTCAGGGTACATGGAACAGGCAATACGTAATTTTCGATATCGCTCGCCAGGTATCAGCAAACGCCAGGTAGCATTGTCCGGGCGCAATATCTGAATTTGTTGGTTGGTTTAATTTTTATCGGTATGGATGATGATGCAGATTATTTGTATGCGACGGATGTTACAGCTCTCCCCCCCCCCCCGAAGGACGGAGTTGGGGTGGAGTCAGAAAAGGAGCCAGAAGGGCCTCCTACAAAATTTTGAAAAAGAGGGGCACCTGATAGAAACAACGCTTCATAATGCTTTTAATCACCACTCTAGGGTGTAGCCTCCTCCGGCACTTACTTATTAAATTTTGAAATTTCTAAAGCGTCTCAGCTCTTCCCGCCAATTAAAATCGGGTTAGACCAGGAGAGAAAGAGCTGAAGATGACGCAAAATTATCGACATTGCTGTACATGACCTGGCATTGTACCACTAGGGTACGGGAGGATGGGGGGGTAAAGGGGAGGAGTAGCACCTCGGGAGCACATAGGAGGTGACTACTCCACGGGAACAAAGGATAAAGAAAGTGCATGACACTTTCAGCCTTCAGAAAATCGGACTCAGAGGGGGGGAACAGTCACCTGAGCCGATTTAAAATATTAATTACAAAAATAATAAAAAAATAAAATGAAATCTCCTGAAGCTGTGGGTCAAATCATGCACAGCGTCGTTATTTAAACTTCTCTTCTCCCATACGAAGAGAAATTTAAACTATTCACGGCTCTTAACAATTTCCGTGATTTTTTTTAAAAAAATTTAGAAGGACCAAAACAAAAATTAATTCCAAAATAAACAAAGAAGCAGTATGAAACGTTGAAGAGTCGAAAATTGTTCTGCTGCACAAGGCAGGGCATGGAATATTTGACTTAAGGTCTTATATGTATATTTAATCATGTGCCCCCCCAAAATTTAATTTAAATAAAAAAAATTATGTTAAAAAAATTTCATTAAAATTGTCAGGTATCGCCAGGTATCAGCACACGCCAGGTGGCATTGTCCGGGCGCAATATCTGAATTGTTGGTTGGTTTAATTTTTATCGGTATGGATGATGATGCAGATTATTTGTATGCGACGGATGTTACAGTACATTTAAATTCAGCAATCATACTGATTTATTTTTCATAACCTAACAAATATCATTATTTTGTTTAAAATTATTGTTAAAACAAAACAAGAATTTATAATATAGCAATTTTATTAAAATTTGTATTTTGAGACAATATAAAAATATTTCTCTCTGTTGATACAATGATTTTCCAGTCAATATATTAGATTTATAAAATATAAAAATTCAATTAAGTGTCTACTTACGAATGTACCACGTCTTATATTTTAATTTCTCCATTTTTGTCAAAATTGTTAAATTTTGATGTTATTTTCACTATGTCAAGAAGCAAATAGCGGCACAAATATAAATAATTTTTAACTAAATCTTTCATTGATTTCTTTTTAAATAATTTAACGAAAAAGCTCTTTGTAAATGATGTGATTAACAATAAAATCTATCTAATCAATGAAAAAATATTAGTTAAGCAAAATATAATGTTAATTTATTTAAAAAAATTATCGATAATACTTTTTTTTCTTCTTTTTTTGCGTGGGGTGAAAAACATTTGCTTTCAAATACCTTGCTGGGTCCGCAAAGCAAGTTGTTTGTGATATTGACCCTCGAGCCAACTCACTAAAAACAACACCTCTTTCTCTTGCCCTTATAGATTGGACAGGGTATATCACCTTGAGTTATAACTTTCTGACCAACCGGGCCTCTTTAAGTCAAAAGACTGTCCTACTGGTTAAAATTCATTGTTTCTAACTTCTTACAAGTTTCTCAGCAGTTCTTCCTTCTTCCGCATCACCGCCTGGATGTATCCTTCAATTTTATTCTACTTCTCCCTGCTTTCCAACTTTGGCGGAATTAGGTTTTCCGTCAATATCTCCTCTTTTACTTCACTTTGCAGCTGTACTCTCTGCGTCTGGAATAGGGTCCAAACTTTACATTTGAAGAGTGTGTGCTCCACATCGTCATCCTGCATACAGCTCTTGCATATGATGCTTTCCGTTTTTTTTGAATCTCCACAGGTAATGCTTGAAACAGCCGTGCCCTCTAAGAGCTTGCGTGACAGAAAATCAGATCGCCATGCCGCCTGTCCATCCACAGTCCCAGATCTTGTATTAGTCTGTGCGGCCATCTTTCTGTTTCAGCTTTGTTCTATTCGTTCTACCACCTCTGGATAAGCCTCCCTCTCGCTTCCCGACTAATTGCGGCCTTAGATTTCTTTTGGGCACTATTTAGATTTGCTCTATTTTCTTCAAGCGTTTCTTTTCTCTCTCTAGCTAATACGTGCACTGCAGGAATTTCTGCCAAAACCAGGACCGTACTTTCCGACACCGTTCTATATGCTGCAACTACTCTTAAAGCTGTGCATCTTTGCACACTAAGCAACCTTTTTCTGTAGCAGCCCTTCTTCATAGCTTCCTCTCAAACAGGTGCGGCATATAACATTTTTTATTGTATGACGCTAGGCAACAATCGTCTCTTCTTACTCCTGGGTCCAGCTATATTTGGCATAAGCCATGCCAGCTGACCACCGATTTCTGCGGCAATCATTTCCACCTTGTTTGTGTGATGTCCAAAACTTAGGTATCTCAACTATTAACCCCAAGTATTTTAATGGTTTCTTCCATTCTATCTTTTGTCCATCTATATAGAGGCTTGGTTTGTTATAGGACCTTCTTTTCGTTACTAATACCGCTTCGGTTTTGTTAACGCCCCTATCTAGGTTTTTTTATTTCCAGCCAAGCTTGGACCCTGTCAACACTTTCCGCCTTTTTTATTCCGGCAGATGCTCTTTTTCCTCTTCGGCCACTAAAATAGCATCGTCTGCAAATCCAACTTTTTTTTGTACCGACAGGTAGTGCCATGTCCAGAAACGAATCGTATACGACGTTCAAAGTGTAGGGTCAAGGCGTGATCCATGAGATGCTCCACATGATACATTTTCTTTTATGCTAAATCCATCCCCATAAAAAAAGAGCTGTCTTTGGCTAAGGTAACTGGCTACCATTTTTCTAAGATACATTGGAGTGTATTTTATTTCCAGTGCCTCGTTTGTATCTTTCCATCCGAGAGAGTTAAAAGCGTTTCGCACATCCTGCGCAATAATCGCAAGGAAGTCTATCTTCTTGTGCCCTTTATCCCTAGCTTGTCTACCCAAGTTTATCATTTGTGTAGTGGCATTAACGGTTAATAGACCCTTTCGGAAACCGAACTGTTTTCTATTTTCGAAAAGCTATAGTGCTCAATTATATGATTGTCTAGGCGTTTCAAAATCAAACCTTCAAACAGTTTCCGTAATGTATCCAGAAGACAGAAAGGGCGAAACGATGACGTTTTGTCCAGTGGTTTATCTCCTTTTCGCAGGAGGATGAGTTCTTGTCTTTTCCAACTTTTAGGAAACACCCCCTTCCTAAGGAATTTATTGTACATGTCAAGGGGAATTTTAGGATATCTTTCAATGACTCTTGCTACCACTTCATTTTTTGGTATTCCATCAAATCCTGTGGATTTTCCCATCTTCAAACTAGCTTTTGTTCTTTTAGGTCTTCTTCCGTAAACATATATTCTTTTGGCAACTCCACTTGGCCAAGTTCTTGCGAGCTCTTCTCACTGACCTTCGGAAATAGGTCTCCGATAATTCTTCTCACCCAGCTTTCCTTGTCGAGTTCTGGGATATTTTTGCGGACTTTCAACTTCTTTGTAACTCTTATGAACGGAAGAGCCCATGGGTCTCTATCTACTTATTCTATTAGCTTTTTCCTTTCACTTTCCTTATTTATTTGATTGAAAATTTCAAAACATTTCTTTTGATTTTATAATTTTCTTGAAGATTTGGGTCTCTTCTTGATCTGGCTGAGATCCTTCTTTATTTTATGCATTCTTTGATTAGCTGAGCTATTTCTTTGGCCCACCAGTAATTTGTCCGAGGTGAACCTGATCCTCTCTTTAATCTTCCTTAATTTTCTACGTAACGTCCTTCACGATTTTATATACATTTTCAGAAATTAATGGTTGAACCAGTTCGTCTATTAACTGCCTTTCCTGTACCGCCCGAGTCCAGCTTCACGACGTCTAGTCTCTTTATGTTCCATTTTTGGGAGCTGCAGAACGACCTGCCTTGCTTCTCTATGTGGTCCGTTTATCTCATTTGATTCTAAATTTAATATAGTTGTGATCACTTAAGTTTTCTTCTTCCAGGACCGTCCATTCGGTAACATGGCTACATATACCATGGTTAGTAAGTGTAAGGTCTATAATAGAACTTGCCACACCCCTCTTTGGAACGTCGGTCTGCTTCCATTATTTATTACTGTTAGATCTAAATAGTCGCTAGGCCGGTCCAATATTGATACCATTCCACATTTCCTGGGTTCCCGTTTTGCTCTGTAATCAACAGGATATCCGCCTGAAATTCAATAGCTGATTGTAGCAGTAGCTGTTGTGCACTCTTTCCTCTGGATAAGTTTACTTGAAGGAATATTATTTTCCTTTCGGTATTGGTAGGTTTTTTCTGTTAATTTATTTTGCTCTGCCATAGTTTCAGGGAAACTTTAGGTTTGTCCAGGGCGCTCCGGTTAGACTGGCCCATCTTCCTGAGCCCCTGTGTTGTTTAAGCTGTTCCTCCTCAAGCCCCACGTCCGCACAAAGAATGCAGTGTTGGTCCTTCTGACATTTCTTAATTGTATGTCCCTTTCCCCGCACTTGAAGCAGGACTCACGTCTATAGCAGGAACCTCGCATTGTGTCCGACCTAGGCACCTAAAGCAGCGGAGAACAGACGTTTATTCTGCAGCTTACCCAACCAACATTTAACCTTGAAGTCTACTGTTTGCTTTGGAGACAGTTATATTTACTTCACCTATTTCTGTATTGCCTCTTGAACTTCTTCTGAGATAGAAAGGTCGTCGAGGTACCTGATTTCAAGTATCTCATTTCGCTCAAGATTTCGGATAGTAGGTGTATCTCCCAAAGCTGTTTTCAGGGATTCACTGGAGCTCTTTTTTCTAGTGTTTTAGATCCCAGTTTAAGGAGAGCATCTCTGCTCCTGTCCTACCGACTGACTTTATTTCCGTCTGCAATTCTTCCGGCTTCACTTTTCGGCGAATATATCCCAGCACATCTGCGTATGTTTTCCTTCCCCTGGCTTAATAACGATGGCCTGTGGACGTAACTTTATCCCTTGATGTTGCTTTCTTTTCCTTCCCTCTTTGTTACTTTGTGTCATAGGTCCTGGCTTTTTGTCTTTCCTTGGCGGTATTTCAACGAATAGTTCATCCTTCTTTTGAACATCTTTAATCTGTCTTTGGACCCATTTATATTTTAGTATTAAAAATAAAATTATTATTTTGTATTAACCTTAATTAATTGCTGGAGTATAATATAAAATAAAAATAATATAAAAGAAGTAAACTAGTAAATAGAAAATATCTTATTTCATTTGAACTAAAATAATTCAAGATCCACCTTAAACACTAATACAAGGAAAGAAATAATTTAGTAAATTATATAATTAGTCCAAAATATAAAATCAATTATTGTCCTTATTACAAAAATCAATTTATAACAAAATCATAGATATTGGTAATATTAAAATGTTCATTAAAATATACTAAAAGGTAAAAATATAGTTATTCTCCAACAATCATTTCATGTAGGTTTTAAGAAAGAATGTAAGCTTCTTTACCTCTACCATAGAGATCAAACATTAGCTACCAGACAAGTTTGTTTGGAGGGAATATATTTGTGCAAGAAAATAACATTTCTTTTAAGTATTACTACGTTTGCTTCGTTGTATATTTTCTCGTAAATAAAAAAGATTTCTTCTTTACAACCAATAGCCTTTTTATAATAAGAATACCTTGTTTAAAATTTTAACTACTCCAAGCGTAATGGTGTTGAGAGGGTGATCATAAAAACAGAATAAATGACTCCATTAGTCAAACAAACACTGAAATTAGGTGATTTATTCTACTAAATACTTTAAAATAAATTAAAGGTTTGAAATATTCCATCAACTCTCTCATAAGTACGTTTAACCATAGACAAAAAAAATATTATTTTATACTATTTTATTATTTTCCAATTTCTGAAGTAATTTTTATAATAATACATTAAAATATAGTGGATCCCTAAATTATGTAAAATAGAAAAAAAATAAGTGAAAAACATAACTTTTTTTAATATATTAGTTTATTTACTTCCAATGCCTTTTCATAAATCAAATAATTTAAAAATACTAAAAGGTATGTATTATGTTAAGGATTATGTTTTACACCTTAGGAGTAAAATAATAAATATTAACAAATGTTTTGAAAAATGACCTATTCCTTTCAATACTTATCAAACAAATGTGCGTAAAATAAATGCAGATTACTTTGACATAGTATATGGTTTGTATTTATTTGAAAACACTAACGTCTTTTTCTGATTTTCCCTACTGCATCCATGTTACATGGAGGAAAATAACATAACATGTTACGTCTAAATATCTTATCAGAGTGGTAATAAGATCAAATCTGAGTAAATAAAAATAATTTTTCTTTTAATAATGTTTTAATCTATGTCAATATCATTAATTTAGTTGTCTAAGGACGCCCGTAATGTAAAACCATATAAAAATATTTTGCATATATTACAATCATGATATATTTTAAATATAAACAATCATATATACACATAGATAGAAGATATATATATATATATATATATATATATATATATATATATATATATATATATATATATCCGAAGGGGCAAGTCAACTGCCGAAGCGGTCTCAGTCCTTAGAGAGACGTTTTGGATTGAACAAGAAGAGAATCAACATTCGAAAGAGGTTATTCTGCTTGCTACCATCGACGTCAAGAACGCCTTTAATTCGGCTAGTTGGGAAGTTATGGTGAAACCTCTAAGAGAAAACTACAAAGTTCCCCCTTACATACTTCGCATGGTGGATAATTACCTCAACGATATACAGCTCTTGTATGAAACCAAGGATGGACTAAGAGCAAAGAAATTATCCGCAGGAGCCGCACAAGGGTCAATCCTAGGACCGGAGCTTTGGAACATATCGTATAACGATATTCTCAGACTGGAGATGCCCGACGGATGCCATCTAATAGGCTAACTCTAAATATATCAATAGTCATCACTGGAAGGAATAAAGTGGAGATTCAAGACAAGCTAGCCAGCGTCATGCGGATTTTGAGAAGATGGCTGGACGATCGTGGACTAGCACTTGCGGCGAAAAAGACCGACATAATATTCTTAACTAAGAAGCAAAAGACAAATTTTAACAACATCGAGGACCTTGTCATTGAGACAAAAAAGAACATTATATATTTGGGATTCACCCTAGACTCAAAAATGAGCTTAGGAGAACACATTAGAAATGGGGCAGAAAAAGCATCGGAGGTCACTCAATCGCTCAGTAGACTAATGAGGAATATCGGTGGTCCGAGGGCTAGCAAGAGAAAACTGTTGATGTCAGTCACCAATTTCATACTTTTGTATGGCGCAAAGATATTGGGAGAGACTCCGCAAAAAGAGTCGCAAAGAATAGCCAGGGTGCAGCGCAGAGCTGCTCTAAGAGTATGCAGTGCTTACCGTTCTGTATCAGAACCGACAGTACTAGCCATTACTAGTAGTTACTGGCAGGAACTATCCCAGAGGATATGCTAGCACTGGAACGAAAGACATTTTCGAGAGAAGACGTAGCGCTGAAAGAGCCGGTGAAGTAATCGGCAGGGTCAGGATCGCGGACGAAGAAAGGGTTGTGACTATGGACCGGTGGCAACAAAGATATGACGCGGATCGGTGAGGCAGATGGACTGCGCGCCTTTTACTAAATATTAAAGGTTGGATAGAGAGGTGTCATGGGGAGGTAAACTATTATCTGATCCTACTGCTGTCTGACACGGTTACTTCCGTTATTACATGTTCAAACAAGGAAAAGTAGAAAGCCTTATGTGTCTCGCTAGCGGGCAAGCCGTAGACAATGCATAACACACATGGTTCATATGCAATCAATGGAACTTACAAAAGGAGTACTGAGAGAAAATATCATAGAATTCACCCCCTAAAACACGGTAGAGCTTATTCTGAAGAAGGAGGATAACTGGGACGCCGTAGTTAAATATGTGGAGACGATTTTACGGACGATTTTCGGTCTAGTCGACGACCAAACCACGTGAAGCAACAACAGCATTATAAGAACTGAGCAAACGCCAATCTGGCGAAGAACAGCCATCTTGTGTAATGCTAACGCGGGTCCTGGATGGAAATCTCAACGAGGTTTAGATAAACGAGGATAGGTTTTAGTAGGTCGTACAGGTGATACAGCCCCACACACCAGTCGGTCTTGCTGGGCCACTGATAGTGCGGATGCGCATTCCCCCCTCTTCGGAATAAAAATGAAAAAAAATTATCTTCTCATGAACAAGGAAAAAAAATTCTCTATGCCAAAAGATTGAAACTCAAATCATTTGTTACTAAATGATGAAAAGAACGAACTGTTAATTGCCGTTTTATGATGCGGAATCTCTTGCTTGGATAGTTTATCAGTCAAAGTGATAAATATTAAGCTTCAGTTGACTTGATGAATTCAATGTCTGTGGAACTGTTTTATTCAATTTAACATTTCAAAGTAAAAGTTTTTATAATTATTTTAAAAAATCTTAAAAGGTGTATTTTCTCTTCATATAAAGCAATTTAAAAATGTACTTGTATTCTTTTTACAGTTTATTTGATTTTTATTTTATACAATATTTTTCTGATTAATAATTATTTTAACAGTTATAAAATCGTTAACATTTTTTATGACATTAGATACCACATATTGATAAAAGGTAGAAATATTGAAATTTATAATTAAAGATTCTATCATGAATTAATAATAGCGCGTTTGTCTATGAAATGTAAGGAAATATTATTGATTAACCTGGACTAAATATAATCGGTTTACAGGCGAAATTATTCATAATATTTTTGCAAGAGCTAAATAATAAATAAATCTGAACTCATTTCGTTCAGATTAATAGTAAAGTCATAAGTAATGCCTGCTGTATGATAATTTTCAACTTTCAAACTAAAACAGATAATTAGCTTTTAAGAAATATACTGGTTTTGTTATATTTGTGATCATAGTGACTATCGTAAATTGTTAATTTATAAAACATTTTAACAAATTTTAAATAGGCCTATTCCAATTGCATATTTATTTTATTTTTTGGTAAATAATCTACTCCAAACTTTAATGTTATATGTCATTGACTTCCATAGAAAAAATTATAATTCCAAGAAGACAATACACATTATTTATCAATGTTAGTTGAATTCTTCTTTGAGAAGACAAACTTATAAAACTTTTACACAATTTGAAACTTAAAACTGCTTTTAAGATGTAGTCAATTTCAAGTTGAATATCTGTTTAAAAATTCACATACCAAGCATTAAATAATAATTACTCCTATTTAACTTTTGGTCCACTTAATATATACAATATCACCATACTTACAATTACAATTGTTGTCTATTGACAACAAATGATATATATATCAAGGTATATATACCATGATATATATATATATATATATATATATATATATATATATATATATATATATATATATATATATATATATCAACAAATGGTATAATTATATATCATGGTATATATTGAGTGAAGCCTCATTTTAAAGGCCTTTAAAATATAAGAATTATGGCGCAAACTAGAGGTCTCTAAGTTTATCTTACCCAACATAGCGACCAATTGAATTGTGAATTTTACATTAATAATTACACCGGAAAAGATACAAAATGTACAACAAGCTTTTGAGTCCATCATCTACTTCTGCCAAAATTAAATGGTAGCCATTTCAAGAACTTAATCTGAGCTAAAAAAAACAGCGTAAGGATCTTGCCATCATTTTACCAACATAGAGCAGTTAGTAACGTAATAAAAACAACCGGAGTTTTTAGGTTAAAATTCACAATTCGATTGGTCGCTATGTTGGGTTAGATGAACTTAGAGACCTCTAGTTTGCGCCATTATTCTTATATTTTAAAGGCCTTTAAAATGAGGCATCACTCAATAGGGGTTGCTTATTAGAATTCATGACTTACCCCCAAACTACCACATCTTGTGGGTGCTTGGTTGAAAATTTTGATACTTCATAAAACTCCACCTTTGGTTATCTAACTTTCCCCAAAGCAAATCTGTCTATTTCCATTCATAAATTAATAAATAATAGGGTGGGGGGACTTATAGGACACTTGGTATATAAGCTAACAAGTAAAACATGTCAAAATGACATTCATTGTTCTTCTCCACCAAAAAAATATTTATTGTCGCTTTAATTGTAACGTGTTATTTCATACAAATTTTATAGTCTATAGCTTTGATAATATTAGATCCAGAATATCAGAATTCAATGCTATTTTATAATTTTTTTTTTTATACTTAATTGTTTATTTAACGATGTTTATAGTCAATGTTACCTCATTTCGAAAAGATAAGCAAGATTAGGATACGGCAATTTATTCAAATATTTATTTGCATGCGTGTGTATGAGAGAGAGAAAAAGACACAATTTAGGTAGCATAGGGATATACACGTATTCGGTTAAAGTACCAAATTAATAAAAAACAATACTGTATTATGTAAATCTTAAAAAACAGTAAAATATTCAGTCTAGCTTGTTAAGCATATATATATATATATATATATATATATATATATATATATATATATATATATATATATATGTGTGTGTGTGTGTGTGTGTGTTTGTGTGTGTGTATGTTGAGACGGAATGAGAAAATCATTAGTCTCATGTTCAATTTAAAACATTTAAATAGCCGCGCTAAACACAATAAAGTGGGAATGCGATAGTGCGGTGACGACACGCAAGGCGAAGGTAGAATTTTGCTTGCACAGACAGGAAAGCCAACCTATCGTAGTTCTTATTTTATTAAAAAATAAAATATTAAGTTAAATAATTATTCAGTGGAGTCAATCGACTAATAATATCAAGAAATAAATTTAAAAAGCACCTAAAACAAAAATGTTATTCAAGAAATTAGGAGGGCACAAAAAACCTTAAATTTGAAAAAAAGGGGAAATTCAAAAATCAAAAATCATGAGTCATAACAAATAGAGGAAGTAATAATAATCAGAAATAAAAAATAAACAATAATAATAATAACCAGGGGAGAATGGACTTAGAAAGTCATTCTTGGAGAGTTTTTTCAGTTATTAAAGGTGAAGTGGGGATGAACTACAAAATAATAATAATAATAACAACTAAAAAGACAACCGTAGGGAACAATAATAAGCAATCAGAATCAGAATTAAAGTTAAAATGGGGGAGTTATAATAATAACAAAAAGTAAAAAGTTAAAGCCCAAAAGCGGTAAAAATAAATGTTAAAGGGGAAATAAAAGGTAGGAATAATGTGTATTAATTGTGTAAAAGTGTAAAACAACAGAGCAGAGGTGAAAATTAATAATGGGGGGATTTATAATCAAATAAAACGACGATTAAAAACTCAAGACTTCGGGGACCAATAACTCGAGAGCCAAGCGAGCTACGACGAAAAACTAAGAAGATATTTCCGTCATAGGATCTGAAGAAGAACTTTTATTCAAAGGAATTGTGAAGAAGGACCTAAATCGAAAGTTAAAAAGTGAAAAAATAGACATTCGGGAGAAGTGCGATAACTCGTAAACTAAATGGGGTGAAAACGACCAAACGAGTTTTACAAGACCCTCAAGATCGGACAGAAGAGGAATCCGAAGAGAAATCGACGATCGGACCAGCCGTTCAAAAGTTAGAGCAAATTGTACGTAAAAATGTTCAAAATCACAAAATGCAGGAATTAACAAGAAAATCGCGCCAAGCAGAACTACGTCAAAGTTCAAATGTTGGACTTCGCATGACCAACCGTCATCACAGGTAACAAAAAATAATAGAAAGATCCAAATATCTATTAAAAGGATTTTTAATAGAAAATAGTCAATAAAAACTAAACAAAAGGTAAAAACTATACCTAGAACAACTTCTAGTATAAAAATTTCAGAACAAAACAGCTAGATAATACGAAATATAAAGAAGAGACGTTTCTTCACGAAAGGGAGAAAAAGTGGTTACCTTTTGAGGGAAGATTCCCACAGAAAGGGAGAACCAAAATTGTCTGTCGAAAGACGGATACTCTAGTACCAGACTCCGAGCAGGGAAGACGTTACTGTAGTCACTCTACTAAACTATTCTAAATTCAACTTAGTAAATTTTAACATAAATATTTAAATTAATAGTAAAAGTAACTTAAAAAATTTTCAACAAATTTCGAGAGTCAATCTGCAAGAAGATTCACATACATTGAAGGCGACTCAGAAGGGATTCGAGATTACTACCAGCAGTCAACAACTTTGAAATATCCAGGACTTGGAGAGAAAATAACTTAGAGACATCATAAACCGATTACAGCAAATAACTTCAAAACTACGAGAGCCTCATGTCAAGTGTGAAGGTACACTAAATCTAAGGAATAATTCGGTAATAGTAATTTCATTAAAAAATAAATTCATTTGGGCAAATTTAGAAAAATTAACTTCAGTAAACTCAATTCACTCTGCTTTGGTGTAAAAAAATAATTCAAACTTAAATACGACTATTTCAGTGCAGGAAAAGCTATCTGTAGTCTTAGCTGAAATAGTCTAGTTTTTTTTTTTTTTCAATTTGTGTTAGTATATAAGATATTTAGATTATTCTATTAGATTATTTGTGTCATATTTTGTTGTTTATTGTTGTGTTATAAAATTTTTTAATTGTTTTAATCTGTGTTGAAGATCAATAAGACATAAAATTTTGTTCTCAATTTTAAGTATTTTCATTTACCATTCTGTTTATTAACATTGCTTTTTTAAGATAATTACTATAACTGTGCTCTGGTAAAACATAATAAATATAAAATTTTGAAGAAATTATTATCAGAATTCAGGAGCCGATTTCTTCTAAAAAGCACTTCCCCAGAGAAAGAGAGTGTGAAAAGGAAAGTAGTAAATTCAGTGAGCGATAAAATAAAATTCAGGGAATTTTCGTATAATTAAAAAATTGTAAGTTAATGAGAACAGTCTCATACTTACAAAAGCCAAGGTTTGCAATAGCTGTGATTAGAAAAAGGGTAAAAGTGAGCATCTTGGTCTTGTCCGCGATTGTAGAGACAAGAACTCCTGACGAGGGACGTTCCAAAGCGAGGTTAGAGGCGCGTGAGTAAGGGTCGCGGCAAGTGGTGTTCCAACGTGGGGCACGATCCATCGTCAGGCGCATTCGCGGCAGTGTGTGTGTGTGTGTGTGTTGCAACGCACCCCCCCGAAAAGAGATGGGGATCCTACTGGGAGACGGTGATGCTCTGCAAGACCCTACCGGGACTCTATACTATCGCTCTGTCTACGACGTAGTAGAATGTGTCTCCTACTACTAATGTTTATAAATATCCCGATAAGGTTCTTAATTCTTATGTTACACAAGATTAATTTAATTTTATCAACTTATGCTAACACATGAAAATTTTTTTATATATTTTATAAATTTACTTCTTAAACTATCTTACCTTTCTTAAAACTCCAGACTCTTTCTAAAAGGGTGTGCCCTTTGGAGCTAATTAATTCATTAAAACAAAATTTGCTCTTTTTTGAATTTTACTTTTTACTGGTGAGCACTTACTTCTTCTTCTTTCTCACTTTAAGAGTTTATTTGCATAGGGTAGTTTCAATCAAAATATTAGACAGTGAAATTTAACAAATTTATTGAAATAGACACAATTTAATTTTTACTTCAAGAAACAATGGATTTATTTAAAATCGCTTATAACAGATTTTGTCGCCTTTTCCTTCAATTTATATTAAATGTTTCTTTCTCAAACAAATTGAAAATTCTCTATTCTAAATAATTGTAATATTAACCAAATCTAACAAAAAATATATTCTTAATCTAACACATGTATTTATGAACCCTTTTATTTATATGTTTCCAATCTGTTACTTGATTGATTTATTATTTGACTCGAATTTATCTTATTTGATATCTCTTTATTTTATTGACTTTAAAATTGACTTTATTTCTGACTCTACTTTGACTTAAAAACGTTATTATTTAACTTTGTTGATTTTAAGAATTTTGGACGTTATTCAAGTTCATTAAAAAATAAAATTTATTTATTAAAAAAGCTTGATTTATGCAGTACCTTGTTTTTGTGAATTGCACAAGTCCGCTCGTCCTGATTCTGAGAATGTTAGTAGATCCTGGAGATTGTTTCCTAGAGTTGTCTAGAATATCCCGAAGTCCTATCCTCGTTGAATCTACTGCTGACGACAATTTATTGTAGAATATTTGCCGGAGTCCGTAGTAAAGATCTCTTCTACTAAGCTGTTGTAGGATGTAGCGTTGTCTTCTGCAAGGCCGATCCTGTCTGTGGGCACCGTTAATAACCTGGCGAAGTACTGAACGCTGACAATATATTTTCACGACGATTTCCTCTTCAGTCTTAAATAAAAGTGGATGATCTATCCTGGAGCTGGTACGAGACTGATGAATTAACTTGAAGAAAGTTAACTCTTTGAAGTTTGAGCCATACAGTATAGCCAATCTTCATGAATTTTGTTACTATTTTATTTCGCAATTTATTTAAGTTTCTATATTTATTTCCACTACTTATGAACTCTGCTTGGCTTATCCTTACATTATTTGGCTATTTTTTCTATTTTGGATTAATTATTTCTATTATTATTAGTTGTTTTAGTTTAATTGTTTATGGTGGATTTTGGTTAGGGTTGGTACGTTTCCCTCTCTATGCGGGGAGAGCCTCTCGTGCGCGCGACCTTGAACACACGTTGAGTCTTGAAAATCTTAAGTTTTGACTTACGAATTCTTCTTCTTTTCTTCATATCTTCCGTTCGCTTTGCTCGATTTTCTTCTGGGTGATTTCATTTTGAAGCCCTTCTCTTCCTGCTAATTTTACATCTTCATTTGCAGCGATACGACGTATATTTCTTCTTTTATGGGGATTTGAAGATTCCGTAGTTTTTCTGAATTTAGTTTTTCCAATTTTGGAAATTTTTGAATTCTTCTTTTTGTATGTTGTTCCTCTGATGCTGAAAGTCCCAAAACTGCTTTCCTCTTCTTTCTCGCTTCTGGGTTGCACAAATTACGGCACTTTCTGCATGTTTGGTTATTTATGGTTTTATTACTTTATGGTCTTTTATTTAATTTTGATTTCGAGTCTTATTTATTATTAGTTTATCTTATGGTTATGTGCTGTTATTATTAGATTTTTGATTTTATTTATTTTAAGAGATTTTTGTGTTTTATGATGTATTATTTTGGCTATAACTTTTTTATTATTAATCTAACGAGTTTATTGTGTTATTATTTATTACTAGGTTTTCCTAGCTCTACACGATGATATTATTTTATTTTTAGTTTTCGAATTTTAGAATTTACAACATTGGATTATATGAGATTACTCATGTTCAAACCGGATAGTTGCAGATTTCCTGTTCAAGCGCGTGACCTTGGCTTGGTCCCACCTTGATATTCCCTTCAACTTTACATGTGTTTTAAATGTTTTTGTCATTTTTACAATTTTTATTTGATTTATTTGAAATTTTGGAATTTGGTTGTTTTCCAAAATTGTTCCTTGCGGACGGTTCAATTAAACCGTTGCAAAGTGTGTGTGTATGTGTGTGTGTGTGTGTGTGTGTGTGTGTGTGTGTGTTATTACTTTTTTAAAATTCATATATGACCGTGTATTATCTCGCATGTGGCTACATAGAGTATCGTCATTATATTATCAACAATACAATAAGTTATTTCCTCGATTTGTTTAATTGTTCATATTTTGAATAATTCGAAATTTAGGGACAAATGCTACAAGAGAAAAACGTAAAGTCGAGTGGAATAGTATTCTACGAGTGTAAACTGTAATCATAAGAACTCAAACAAAATCATTTCTTAACGTCTCAATGACAATGCATTACTTTGTTTAGCTATTTTGTGCAACTATTTTACAAGAGTGATAGTCACAATCAAAATTGTAAAAGTCATTATTAAAAACTACTTTATTGGTCAACGTCAATAAAACTACAAACAATGGTCAACGTCAACACCAGTTAACGTTGAGGGTGGTTAACTGTTGAAAAAAACTGCGAACGTTAACCTGCCAGACAGAAGAGAAGCGTCTTTGTTTGTTCAGTGTGCAGGTGTGCAGTGCAGTGAGAAGTGAGAAGGGTCTATTCATCAATCGACGGTTGCCTGTTTCTTATATAAATAAAAACTGATTATTTAAAGAGGAATAAGTTTTGGAGTTATTTGTATTATTATTTACTAGTTAATTAATCAGTTTTTACAATTAATTATTACAATAATTCCAATGCGTGATAAAACAAAACCACGTTGGATATTTACACCACACTTTTTTCGTATTATCCAGTCGTCTTTTTATACAGTTTCAGATTTAGTAAAAAACAAAGAGTAAAAGAGTAACCTACAGCAAAAACATACGTTGATTCAGTTGATGAACAAACGTTAAAGTTAATTGATTCGCTTTAGTTGATTAACTAAACTAACAGACGACTGAGAGGCGTACGTGTAGCTGGGTACGCGCGCATTAAGTGGGCCGCCGTCGCTAAAAACAACCACTGATGTGTCACTTGCTTGCACTAAGCAAATGATCAACGCTAGCAGTTAATGCACTCCTTCTTCAACTGTGTTGATCGTTGACGACGATGGTCAACGTTGACGGTTAGCTGTTACCCGTTAACGGGCACAGCCCTAATAAGAATGCAAATCCATACGTATTTTTATTATAATTAATTTGTAAAAATAGAAATTAAGAGTGTTTATATTGCACGTTTATCGTAAATATAACATTACTTTTTTATCTGCATTTAATGTTTTAATTTAGTATCCATTATTTTTGTGATTTTTCTTCCTAACTTTAAGGAATATGGACCCTTTAATGAGAAATTTAAAGATAAATTAAATAAATATGAATTTTTAAATTAAATAAATCTAATTGTCCACAAAATATTTAACGATGGAATAATCTAGTGAATTAAAACCATTTGTGCCTTATATATTTGAACGGCAGGATATGATCAGAGATTTGGTTGAACATAGTTATATTCATCAGGAATAAAATGTCTGTATGATACTTTTTCCTATCACTACAGAGAGAGCTTAATATGCTCAGAGTGCTTCTATATTTGAGTACATTCAATAACAGATCGCTTTTTTAGGTCTAAAGAAATCTAACTTTTTGTTGAAAAGCGTGGAATATTTATCATAAAGTAGAACTATAATTATTACGTTTTTTTATGTACAGAAATAATTTTAAAACAAATACCCGGCCTAAATAACAACTTTGAATTTACTTTTTTGATGTTTATATACCACATTTTTAAAAGATGTAATTAGGCGTGCTATTGTATAATATTTGATTCTTTATCATAGTTAAGAATTTAAAGGTTAATAATTTGTATATTTTTATTATTGGTATTCAACATTTAAGATAAAGTAAATATTAACATTCATATAATTAATTACAGCAAGTCCTAACTTGTTTTGTTTTTATCAGTGTTTAAAGATAGACTAAAATTCAACAAATAAAACTAAAAATTGTTACAAATATGTATTACATGTTTTAACAGTAGAGAAACTTCTTAAATTAAAATCATAAATAGAGCAAATTCGATTACAAAGAGACCAATTCAGTCACTTTTGTCACTGTTGTTGAAAATCTCCTGCCCCAATATGACCAATCTGACATATTAATTTATCATCTGGAACAATTCTAAATATCCCGCAATTTCTCCAAAATATTATGAAAGTCAATAATCGGGAGTAATTTTATCTTCACGAAAAACTTATATGACATTTTATATTAGGAAATATTACCGTTTACAATTTAAAATTAAGTGGCACGCTGTTTTGAATATTTAATATTTTCAAAAATAATCATAACGCTCATCTCAATTTTTCTTTCAGGATGTAACCAGAAGATTACAAAATTTATTTTCGCCACAAAATCTTTATAAACTTAAACCATTCAACTTAATTATAAAAGAAATATTTTAACACATAGATGAGCAAAAATTATATACTGGTGATAAATGAATAAATGAATAAAATAATTTACTATTATACACGTGATTATTAATCCCCCTCCCGCCTAAAACTTTACGTGGAATAAAATTTAACTGATATAAATTATTATTATATTTCAGGTGATTAATATTACAATAATTACATTAATAAAGTTATAACACATGAAATATGTGTTTATGTATGTGACTTTCAATTAATTTTATGTAGAAGAAAACATTTTAGGCTACAGGTGGGCCAAGTAAATTGAGAAAATATCATTTGTAATGTTTGTAGAAAGCCACGACAGTCTTAAGCTCAGTCAATCTTGTGGAATTCTATTCCAAAATCTGTCACCATACATCTTGAGTAATCTATCAGGTAATAATTTATTAAAACATTCCATAGTTATTGAAACGTATCAACTTCTTTTTACAAAGAAAGTGTTTATGGAAAACTGTGATAAATGGTATATAAAATTAACTATATTAAAATTTATTTTAAGTAAGTCTATTAACAAACAAAGTAATCAATTTAAAAGTGTACAGTAAAAATCCATTAATTATAGTATTTTTTGAAAATATTCAAATAAACATTTCTGTGATTTATTTATATTACTTTTTACATTTTAACTGTCTTTTTACATTATTCTAGGCTGTTTTGACTAATTTTTAAGCTCATTCAATGTATATATCTTATGCATATATTACTAATTTTTTAAATTCTGAATCCGAAACCGCGGCTTTTTGGAGATTGTCCGCATTCCAGTTAGATTTTTCTATTTTAACTTGGCCGATTTCACTTACGAATACGATGTCAACTTCCTTTTCTTTGGTCTTCACCTGCAAGAGTGCGAAAGTCTCTGGGCTACGTTGGATATTTGCTTGGAGTAGACAACTTTGGTCATTTACTTATCCTGTATAGTTTATAGGCATAGCTTTCTTAACGGCTGTTTGGACGTGTTCTATTGTGATTCCGCTATTTAGGTCGAAGACCCTAACTCTGGTCATGGCTGGCAGGCTCTGTAATTTTCCCTATCTTTAACTGCTTGTGACAAAGCAGTCGCTGCAGCCGAGGTGTCGCCGTTCTTTCCATTGAACTTAATTAGGAGGTCTCTTCGTTAAGCTTCCAAGATTGGTGCTGTTTTTCTGCGCTCGCCCTAAGAGCTGGTGACGCCTGCGTCGGTCGCTAGGATTAAGTTCCCACGCTCTATCCTCTAAATCCACGAATCTAGTGGATGCTGGAGATTGAGGATCCCTACCATCTTGGAAATATGCCCACGTCGCACTTACTGATCTTTGTGGTCTTGCCGATCTTGTTCCGCTGCAGGTATCCTCCTGGTGGTCTTGAGGGCTTTCTCTTGTATGCTTCTCGGTTTGCTGCTCTATTATCCCTCTGTTAAACAGTATCTGTCGGTCTTTCCTCTGGTTTTCTAAGTAGTAATTCGCCAAGTTTCTCCTTCTGCTTCACCTCTTTATTGATTTCGTCCCTGAGCTCTTTCACCTTCCCCAGAGCTGCGGGCACGCCCCTCTTTATTTGCTCGACGTAATTAGGTTTAATCGAACCTTTAGCCGTGTCCAGTTTGACCAAGATTTCTTGCAGTAATAAGTCTCTCTCTTTCTCGAAGCTAAATGTTTATATTAATATATTTCATGATAACAAAAAATAAAATTAAATCAATGAATAATGAGGTTTTAATAGAACATAAAGTAATACAAAATCATTCACATTTTGTTCAATAATTAAACTCATATGTTTATTATGTTTTATATAACCATTTACATCACAGTATTTTTTATAGAAAAGCAGTTATTGCGTGCATTTAATACTAAATTCGAAGTAAAACCAAAAGGGTGAAATAAATTAAAACAATTATTCTTCAAAATATTTTGCAATTGAAAAAAATAATAATAATAATAATTTTTTTATTTAAATTAAATTTAACCAAAAAATGAAATGAAAAAATTACACATAACAAATGAAGCAATTTATTTTTGTAGTAGGATTTATTGTTTTGTATCAAACCACTACAAATAATAAGATATTAAGGTTATTTATTTTTATCTTTGTAAGTATTGTTTTAAAATATATGACTTCTGTTGTTATAGGGTAATATTTACCACTTTCACCGCCATTATCTACAATAATTACCTTTATTTAATTTTTTTTATACCTGCTCTAATTAAATAGGGCGTGCTTCCATTTTGGTCAAATAATTAATTATTATATTATTGTTGTTTTTATTGTCAAAGTAATAAGTAATCTTCTTGTAACGAAATTATAAATATATTTTTTCCTATTTTTACACTAGGTGAGCTTTGCTTACTTTGAATGGTTCTTATTCTTATGTACTATTGAAAATAATAGAACAAATCAGATGCTTATCAATCAATATTTTGTGCTTCCTGTATCAATCATTATTTGTAGGAAAGTTTTAGAAGTTTTGTACATGTGGTAAAGCATTTGTGTCATGTTTTAAGTGCAATATGTAAAATTATTTTTATTGTTGTGAATCCTAATATTTTTGTGTGAACCCCATGCATTGTCCTCCTCAATAAATTTATCTAATGCAGTGTATTCGTTTCGTGTTTCTCCATTGCCCTCAACGAACTTACAATCCATTCCAGTTTGTTGAGATAGTGAAATATCCACTGTTTGCTCTGTCAAATGATTTTCTGTTGTTTGATATGATTTATTTTGACCGATTGTGAGTATAGGTAGATAAATTTGATTGATCTTAGGTGTTGTATTGTTTCCAATCTAAACTTGTTGTTGTCGGTTGTGTTGATTATTAAATTGGTTTTGTTGATTCCAATTATTAAGCAATACTTTTATTATTAATAGTTTAGGTTTACGAATATTAAGGTGTTATGCGTTTTGTCGATTAGCTTTTTGTTATTTTGGAATGGAAGTTCATTAGATGTTATGTTAGGCGCTTCACCTAGCGTGATTAGATTTTCGTCCACATCAAGGATCACAGCGGTTCCTAAAGTCCCCTTAACTTCCGTGTGGAAGTACATATAATACCTTTGTTAACTAATTCTTTGCTAATAAAGGAAGCAGTTTGAAAAATTCACAATTTTTGAATTCTATCACAGAAACTAAAGTGTAATGTATAACTATCTTATCTTAATTCAGCCAAAAGTAAAACAATATCTCTTATATGAATAGATATTTAAAAGGGAGTTGATAACATTATTCCAAGCAAAAGCTTTTAGAGCTTACTACAATATCTAAGTCTTGTCCTTTTAATTAAAAAAAAATTTCAACTATAAAGTATTGAACTTATTGACTAAGATATCTTATTATATAAGTTTAACTTATTGACTAGTTTTTCACCTATATATATAAACTTTTGAATATACTATTATTTTATATACTATACTTTTTAATATACTATTAGTATATTGCAAAATACTGTTATATATATATATATATATATATATATAATGTATATTATGAAGTGGTAATTGATATTATATCAATACTATTTTGTTCATAATATAATTAATAACTAGTTCATGACAAAGGCTACATCTAATTAAAAAATAGAATACTTGAATATGTTCAAAAGTTTATATATATATATATATATATATATATATATATATATATATGTGTGTGTGGGGGGGGGAGTGTAATTAGATAATTCAATAGTTTATTGTACAAGACATGTTTACAAATTTTCCAAATATTTATTTCGTTATCAGTAAGAAATGTTAGAGTATTTGGATTAAATGTGGTAAAATTAATGTCTGCTATTAGAAATATGGTTATAAAACCCTAACCTAAATATAACCTTTTTAGGATATTCAAAAAATCAAGTTAAGCAGGAAACAACAAGCCTGATTCAAAGTGCATAAGTCTGAAATATAAACGTTCCCTAGTTTGAAAACGTTGATGGTTGATGACAACAAATTAACAAATAATGCTATATATTAAAACAGTTACAAAATCTTTCACATTACATCAAGGCAATATGGTCAACAAAATTAACCCAAATAATCATAATACAATGTCATATCACACAGTTATATCTTCTCACTACTTCAGAAATTTTTTAAAAAATAATTATTCCGAACTTTTTTTTTCGGAATATAAAAGTATTTGTTAATTAAGTGAACAGATCACTACCACGATAGGTAATATAGAGCCTCCAATATCTTGAATATTTCTCCATGGTATCTGTTCGTATTTAATGAAAGCCTCCAAGCACTTCTATACTTCAACTTTCCTAACGTAACGTAAACTATCATAACAAAAACTTCACAAATCATTTTCATAATTTTACAGAATATTTAATATCGTGTATTAAACAATAATCCCAGACATATATTCTATGTTTAGTCGTATCTAATTGAAATATTTTACAGAAAGAAATCGTTGAAATGAAGACACATTATTATACAATGTTTTGTTTCTTGAACAAAATTTGTTATTCTTTGTAAAAAAAGAATAATTCACAGCCAAAGTTCCGTTAGTTAACAACTGTCATTTTTGAAAAGTTTATATATATATATATATATGATGATCTGGTGCACTTAGGAAATGTTGAGAGTGAGTTTGAGCCTGTCTTCACTTGCAGTCTCGAACCAGCATTTGCTGCGCAAATAAGCAAGTTAAAAATAGAGATTTAGACAAACTCATACAAGTTGTTCAACAAGTTTTGTAATAAAAAAAGATTTGAAATTTAATCAAAATGAAAAGAAATATTATCAGAATTACAAAAATGTCTAAAAAGGTTACAAATAGGTTTTTTTAAATATTAATAAAGAAACCAATGTATCTCAATCTTTTTTTGAGAGAAAGAACTGTAATAATTGCTAGGAAATTGTAAAACAAAATATTTTAATTAAGGAAAAGTTTGACTAGTTAATTCTTTGATTTTATCACAATTTTTTAAATTAATAATTTGATTTTGTAAATTGTTTTTTAAATGAAAGAAGGTTATTCTACCTTTACAAGACATTATCCTTCAATAAAATTACTGACAATTCAAATAAAAACTAATCATAGTTAAACTTTTTGTGAACAAAATATATATCAGTAATTAAAACTTAAAAATATTAACAGAGCTAAATCTAGTATGGTCAATTTTTATTTCAGATACCTGGAATTTTGTTGTAAGAAAGCTTAGAAGCTTGATATGTCCATGAAGGTCATTGTAAGACGAAAAGTTAACAAAAAAACTCACTGAACAAACCTAGTAGTATTGATGTTGTGTAACTGTAACACATGATTACTAATTTATATAAAAAAAAAAAATACGGCGTAATTACTATCATGATTCACTTTTCTACTTTAGAAATTTCATCTTGTAAAAAAAAACTACTGGTTAGTATTGAAGTTCGGAGACGACTTGCCTCGCTTGCTGTTGCCCGAGGCCAAGGTACGGAACATGCGATGCGTTATTTCTGATATGGCTCGCCAGGTATCAGCATACGCCAGGTGGCATAGTGCAGGCGCTATATCTGAATTTTGTTGGTAAGGGTGATGCAGATTATATTTTATATCTGAAGGATGTTACAGCATGACTGATGAATGTAAAACTATTTTAATCGTTTGGGAATCAAACTACTTTTAAGTTTTTCCAGGATTGAGACATTAATTTAGATTTTTATGGCATCTTCAATTATCTAAACTTATGAATTTTGATCAGTGTTCAATTATCTTTCCTTTTATCCTTTTATTTTACAGTATGTATACAGCTGATCTTCATTTCCAAATAAGTTTTTCAGCAAAACATTCATTAATGAAATGAAACTGAGTTTGAATTACCCTTGATTCTTTACTTAATAAGTTTATGGGTTTCATAAACTTCTTCTCCAATTGTTGGACTCTTCAAAATATCTCAAATTATTCAATGTGTTGCTATAAAATTTGAATGTTATCCACTCAATAAATAATAATAAAACAAATAATAATTGAAAAACATATTTCATTGATATTGAGATGCATGGCTTACGAATCCAATGATGTTCCACAATTCTATATAAATTAAGTATATGTTTGGTAGTATAGTTATTTTTCGGCCTAAGTCTAGCTAAAAGTTGTAATAATATCTAGAAATTCCAAAAATATGCAAACGAATATTTAAAGTTAATAAAACAGACACTTTTAAGTCGCCCGAAAATATATTTTATATTCCTGAATAAATAGTTTTTGTATCGTTCTTGGCGTTTACATAAAATGCTTACATCAAACCCAAAGCTGGTAATAAGTGGCTGCAAACTGTGTTATAGAGGAAATCATAGTTTATTATTTAATCAGTTATGTCACATAATAGAAATTTTTTAAATCAAATAACAATTAGATAAACTCAAGTTTTGGTTACAGTTTAAAAGTTTTGGTTGCCTCCTTTAGAGCTGCTTCAACAAATGTTTATTCTAAAATATATCGTATATTTTATCCTGTATGACGATTGAAGAGTAATTCTTCCAAATTTATAGTATGAAATTTACTTTAAGACAGTCATTACAATCACACTTGCTCATTGTTAGGTATATATATTTTTTAATATTTTAGTTTTAATTTTTACGAGATTTATTTTATTGCTTTAATAATTCTCCTACTTTCCTATACTAATGATAATTGATAATTTTTTTTACATTAAAGTACAGTACATTAAATTGTACAAATAGTTTATATTATTTACTGTATATTTAAAAAATAATTCTTAACACAGATTTAATTTAAAACATCAAATACAGAAATTATACTAAAACATTCTTGAAATCAGATGCTATGATGAAATGTAAATAATCTTTGAGTAAGAATGATATTTCTTCTTAAGAAATAATTACTAATTGAGTAATCAGTATACCAATAAAGTTAGTTTGCTGAAGATAATTTGAAGAAACTTTTTTTCCCTGATTTGTAGAGGTTAAATATTACAAACAATATGTAAACCTAATTATGTTCAGCTATATTATGTCCACTCTTCTTCTTAGAAGTTCCAAAATGTTCAATAGCATTATTTATTAGAATTGTTGATTTTTAAAATAATTTCAGTCTCTTATAAAACTGTTTTTACATAATTTCAGTTTTTGATTTTAAAATTATGTCCAAATTAAGTCAGGAAACAAAATTGTTATTTGATCTTATAGGTGTATAAATAATTGTATAATTGTAAAACCAGAGTAAGTTTAATGAAATTTATAACAACGCAAAAAAACCTCTGAAAATCCATATTTTATGTGTTTCAGTCATTAGGTTATGTTAAGATTGATTGTATATATGAATATATAGTATTAATTCATAGGTTCAACAAGAAAACATATCTCAATACCTTTTTTTTTCAAGTAAATAAATAAAGATTTCAATACAAAATAAAGATTTCTACGTTTCTAAAATCAAGTAAATCTAAATATATTTATATGTTTAATTTTTTATAAACTTGACAATGTCGGTCGTGTTATTTCACAACATTTGTTTTGAAGCGACTTACGGAATATAATGTTATGAGAACTTACTAAATTGTGAATTATTAAATCAATTGGTGACTGAATAATAATTTTGTACTCAATTAATCAGTATATTATTGGTTTAGATGATTTTGTAATAGATATTACAAAAAATAATCTTACCATCCAAAAACAAACAGATTACCTACTCAAAAATTATGCTTATATAAGAGTCGTCTCTTTTATTTACAGCTATCAATATATATTTGAAATTGGGTTATATTGCGTGTAATTAATGGTTTTGCCAACCAATGTGAACATTAGACTATAATATATAATGAGAGTAAATCTTTTTTAACCCACATTTACATGTAGTGACTAAACTTTAAATTAAGAAAAATTGATTTTTTTAATAAGGAGAGCGAAATAATTATTCAAAATATTAGATTATTTATTGTGTATAACAATGCTAACAGCAATTACTTTTTTTAACTTTAAGTAAGTATAAACTAAAACAGATTTTTAAAAAATATTTAATAATAGTATTTAATTATTGTTAAGGTCAATACTATACAAGTAGTTTTAATATTATATTTTTCGATCTAGTGACACATGTGTACATAAAATAATACACTTTATGTAAGCTCGTTCGAGAATATGTGGGAAAGAACAAATAAAGTAATATTAATATTATGACATATCGCTATGTAACAACCTGTAATAAAATTTTAAATTATACTTCTATTGAAAACTATATGACCAACACTAAGAATTGAACCCAGGACCTAGCTGGTATAAAATACGTATAAGCGTTAAAATCATTAATTAAAATCTATGAATTTCTTTACCTCAAAACCAATGATGTGCTTTTATTAAAATATTCCAATCATTCCTATCAGAATATTTGATTAATAATACCGACCACAGAATTTTCAAATATGAATGGTGATAAATATTTGCGTTTATTGTGATGAATTATCCTAGTAGAGTTTAAAACATACAAATGTTAATTAAATATATTGTAGTGGCCAGCCACTTAGTGACTTATACAAATCATAACAGATATATAAAGTTATTAAATAGTAGTTGAGAAGATTCTTTAATTAATAAAATTCTTTATTAATAAAATTCGTTATTAAAAACTATATTAAAAAAAGTTGCCAGATTATAACAGGACGCTGTGGGCTTTGAAAGGAAGCTATAACATCCTGGTTTATTTTGATAAGTAACCGAGTGAGCCATTTCCCATAGCCTACATGACTTATTCAAAGTCGTATAATTCCCTCTCTCTTATAATTATTAGGCAATGAAATCATGAATATGATGAAAACTGTCATCCATCTTGGGTGTGGCTCAAGGAGTAATAAAACCAACTGCAAGGCAGTTGGTTTTATTACTCTTTGCAGGGCAGGGCAGGGCCCCAGGAGAGTGGTGTTGAGCTCCTGCTACTGTGAGCGTCACGATGGTCCTCTCAACTTTCGGTAAGTCCTAAATCTGAATTGTCTAGTGGTGCAAAACTAATAACATAATGTATAATTCAATATATTAGACCTTTTCCTCTTTAATTTTAAATGAACTATTTCAAAATTATAATGTTAACTTAAAAATGGCAACTCAATAATTTGAGGAATTAAGAATATGTTTAGAAATAGATAACAGCTTAAAAATTGTGTGATGTCCTAAATTGTATTAAGTAGTAGTTTGTTTTTATGTGAATGTCAAGTCAAATATGAATCATGTTTAGAATTGGAATCATGTTTAAAGGTAGAATCATGTTTAAATAAAAATAACTCTTTCGCTCAACTTAACCAAGCTTGTACTAATTTATAGTCTATAAGAAACTCTCCTCCTCATAAAGTGGTAGTGCTAGAACCTACAACCCTTATTCGAACAGTTCAATCTGAGGCACCACAATGGGGATTTTTTAAAATAAATATAGTGTTAATAAATTGGATTTTTTAGATCAACACATTTTGCAGTTGTAATTGTGAACGGTAATGATGGTATAGTATAAAGAGCAATACAAACTGATATAAAACTGTACAAACATCATTCATTTAAAACATATCGCAATTTATTATCACTAAAATGTGTGTTTTTTATAATAAAGAATAACATAATATAAATAATAATATGTAATTTTACGTTTTCAGAAATAAATATATATTTGGAAATTTTTTATGTACGACATATGTGTGGTCTATTTTCCCTGTTTTCTATTTTCTATTTACCCTCAATTTTTTTCCTAAAAATGGCATAATAAATCTTGTCAGTGGGGAATCCTACCTTTACACAAAAAAATTGTCGATATATATTATACAGATATGCCAAAACACATTTAATTGCTGTGAATTTTGTTAGGTTATATTTACGCTTTAAATATATCTGACATTTACATGTAAAATAAATTAGATACATTTTAGTAGTCATATTTAAATATTTTTGTATATACGGGTGATATGAAGGAATAATATACTCAATTAAAATAAAATGATGATGCTTTTTGTTAGGTAGATAGTGTATTATATTTAGGCACTGATTTTACACGAGAACCAAAGGAATGAATGTAAACCATCTTAAATAGGACATATTAAAAATATTTTGTCTGAGATTTTATGGTTAAGAAATTGTTTAAGAAAACGTAACCCCCCTTTGATGAAAAACATGTTTCTTCCGGCAGTTCTACCTCCTTTCACTTTTCATTAAACTACTAATACTATATCAGTGAAATTGAGAACAGATGCTACTGTCAAAATAATTTCCTGTTTAAAAAATTGATTCTACTCTTCAAAAGAGTAGAAATTTAATATTATTTTGTATACACGTTTTCTGTACGTAAGTGTCATTTACATTTCTAAGTCTAATACTATAAATTCATATATCCTGCAATAAATTAAACCACGAATCAATGATAAGAAATTAGGGAGTTATTCCTAATAAAGGCAATGTTGAACATTTAACAAAAACTAAGACGAAACAAATAATAATCACTTTAGTGGTGCTAAATGTAATACAATTATTCATTTATGACATATTATAGTGCTAAAACCATTTTTATTTTTGAGGACAAACTATGTCAATGTACTTTAAAGGGCATATTCCTCATTATCTCTTTTGCGGAATAATTATACCGATTAAATAACGGATGACGTCATTATAAGAACCCAATAAACGTAGCCCGTCTTAAACGCATCTGATATTGTCTGTAAATTGAAATATTTTATGTGGTAGAAACACAAATATAAGGGTGCACAGACCCTTATTCTCGATTCGTCAAAACATATGGACATATCAGGAATTTTCAAAACTAGTTGTACACGTATTGTTTCAAAGGAAGAGCATCATGATTGAAATAATATTAGTAATAATAAAAAAGAAGCAAATTTAGTAGCATATTAAATCAGCGAATTATATATAACATACATTATAGAAAATATAACTTAAATATATATTGTTAAATATTATGTTTGTCATCTCAAATATAACGTTTGAGATTTTACAATATTTGAACTTTCTGCAAATCTATAGATCAAATATTGGCATTACAAACAAGTTATAAAAATAATTGTAACAATAAAAACGTAGGTTTCATTAAGAAATATCAATAACTTAGAAGTTTAATAATGACATAAACTGGGCTATAAAATGCTGCAGTAAAAATGTTCAGAAAATATGGGATTGAATGTAGTAAATCATGTTATTTCATAGTTGTGAAATTCCACTCACAAAATTGTTAATCAAATTAGGTTTTTATATAGCTTAATAAACACAATCCTAATTGTTATTGTAAAAGTATAAAATAATAGTTTTTTTAGCTAATAGAAGGATCTGAACTGCCCTCTTTAATTATTGATAATTGTTTACAGTTCTTTTAATAAGGCAATATAATTCACAATGGAAATACGGCAACAAAACCAAATCACAAATCACTTTACTTTACCTCGTTATACAAAATAGAGGATAAAATAACTTTAAAAGCGTTACAAAAATCATAAGATTAGCAATTATAGAAAACCTATACTTACTGACAATATTATACATGCTACTCCACAAAATCATTTAGTCACTAATATTATATTACATTCGGTTTATTAATTCTCCTATATTTTAGAATATAACATAGGTTATTCATATCTAACAATTTTTGGGAAGAGTTCACTTTAATAGTCAAATTGCTATAAATAATGGATATCTGATTAACCTAATACTAAATGTGATATATATATATATATATATATATATATATATATATATATATTAATAATGTTAAAACTCTAATATAACAACATACTATAGTCCGAGCAACTATAATTTCCTTTTGACTTGTAATATTTCATCAGTCTGGTATCTTTTATAATAGTCCCTGATGTAGCATTTAAACACCACCATAGACAATAGTCCCTGCAGTATAGTTAATTTTGACTTAAAATAAAACTCCCTTTATTGGATCACCAAAAAATCCCTGATGTATATCTAAACCTTCCCTAGAATCAATATACCCTGCTGTATATATTTTTTATGACTTAAATTAGTTCTGCTTGTGAGGGATCTCTACAAAATCACTTCCGTTAAAACATCAAACTAGAGTCCATAGTCCAAGCAGTATGCTTTCTTTTTAACTACTAATAATTGTGCAATTGTGGGATCTCCACAAATTGTCTGATGTAGTATCTAAACATGATGCAGCATGTAACAATTTGACTTATAATAATATTACTAGTGTGGGATCTCTACAAAGTCCCTTACTTAGCAACTAAACAACAAACTATAATCCATTTCCTAACGTCAATTTATAAGTTTCAAAACTAATTTAGTTACGCAATATGTTATACATTTGAATTAACCATACATACAAAACTATGCTTACGTAATACGTGATTTTTTTTTCTAATACAATGGTATTAAATAATGAGAATTTGCATTTTAGACAAAAATAAAACGAAAATCGTTAGAGCTAATTTTAACTTTTGGTCAATGTCAATGTTCCATAAATAATTTAGCATGACAAGTTACTTTAGATAATACAAATAGTGCTACCCGAAATCACATATTTGTAGAGAGCGTAAATTGAGTACCTACTATTTTATGCACTTTATTTAAATACCCAGAAATACTTCTTAATTTATCAATTTGCCTACATAATAAGTTGAATACAAGGGTATCACAAAGAAACGGATAAATATCCAGGACGTATTATTCTGGAGGAAATAAATATCAAAGCTTATATGAACATATGACCTAAAATGGTTTGTTCTAATTTAGTCGAACTTTTGTCTTTTGAAAAAAAAAAAAAAAAAAAAAAAAAAAAAGAAAGAAAGAAAGAAAAAACACAATTCATATATTTTGAATGGTCAATGGATAAAAACTTGAAACTTTGCAAGCCACTATGTGCTGTAAAGATAAAATTTGAGAAATATTAAAACTCGATTTAATTTACCGATTTCAAAATGGTAGTCGTTAAATTGTATATTATTGAATATCTCGAAAACAGTAATTCTACAAAAGATTTATAAAAGATAAAAAGTTTTCTTCTTAACGACAAATAAATGCGTTCTTACAACGTTATCTGTATTTCAAACGGAAAAACTGAACACGTAATGTCTTGGTAGTTGTATAGAAAATCCAAGGTTAGGGTAGATGAAACGTTTACTGTGTGTTCTCCATTTTTTTATTTAATCCCCTGAATGTACAAAACCACACCAAAAATATACTTACAGTAGTTACTTTTATATAGCATTTACTAAATATGTTTTTTCAATATTGAAAAAAAAACAATTGCGTAATATTATTTCAAAAGATAATATACAAATTTCAAAATATTATGTTTTAGTACTTTATAATCTATTTATCCGAATTAATAACCTCTTTAAATGCATTGAAATGTAAATTTAGAATTATTTTTAGGATAATTCTTTTTATAGGTTGCCAATACTAACAGATAATTTTACAGTTAAAATTGCGTATTTTGTTTGATTATGTTTTAATAAAGTATCATACTAAATAATGAATAGTTAATGTGGTCATGTTGTAGTAGAAATATAGATAATACTATTGTGCACATAGGAACTTTCCTATATAATTGTGTTCACTGACTTTGCAACATAACACCTGAAGCTGTTGGACGTGAATATCAGGAAATATATCCTGAAAGGCAGTTCCCAGTACGAAAACACGTTCTTCAGTGTAACCTTATTTACGAACGAACTGGTCATTTCCAGCATTTTTTTTTCTGTTGAATACCAAAAAAAATTTTGTTAATGAATAACATCGTATTTTCAAAATATTCAACGATACCCAGGCACTAGTACATGGTGAAATAAATATAGGATTTGTTTGCCGAAAAATAAGTAAATAATCTTGCTTAAAATAGTATTTCATCGTTAATGCCACCAGTAGTTTAAGAATTTATTGCCCATATACCATCCCCAACTGTTAAATTTCTGTTATTGTGGTTTCTAGTCAGTGCTAATAAATTGAATTCATTTATTTACTGAAGAAGCCACATTTACACAAACGTCTTCAATTCTAGAGAAGATCATTTATGAAGCATATAAAATTCATACGTTAAAAGTTAAACTATTTTTTTTACGTATATTTCACAAGTTGTTCATAAAGAACATAGTGGTATTGAATATTCATATATTGATTTACGATTTATTGCACGAACCAATAACTTTTGGTGTGAAAATTGTGAGCCGGTTCGTGTTCCAAATCATTAATTTTTACCAGAGAATAGTAATAAATTTAAATTTAGAGTAATCGTTGAAAATGTTTATTTTTGCCTAACCGATTCCCCGAGCACCGTCCTAGAATAGTAATTAATTTGTGAAATGTAGTAGAAACTTCGTCATAGCAACCCACTGTGAGCCGTAGGCAGCAATTAAAAGAGAAGCCTTGATTATTGAATCGTTTGGAGCTCATTAATTGCGGTTAGACTTATAGCTTACCCTCGCTATCAAATTGTATTAACTAATTAATTGTAATGATGCGATTTATAGTCTTTTTTTTTTTTTAATCATTACAAATACAGGTTAAGTTTCTAGAACAACAAATAATTTCAGTTTTTTGTACTAATCTCCCATGAATAAAACAAATAAACAACTACCTTTCATTACTTATTTTAAAATAAAATACAGAAATTAGTTAATTTTGTTAATAGTATAAATGGTTAACATATATTTTATCTTATTAAAGAAAACAATTTACTATAAGAATACATGAGTTTTATTTATTGGTAAAATTAAATAAAACGAATTATTTACGGCATTAAATTCCGTGAAATTCACTCTTTATTTAATAATTTAACATATAAAATAGTTGACAACTCTCTGTATTTACATACACACATGAATTAGGGATGGTGCACATTCAATACTTAATTTGTCATTAAATACACCAGTTTATCTTATTATATGTTTCAAGATGGCTTTATTTATTTATTTAAAAAAAAAATTGTTATTGGTATAATAACGTTTGGGGTGTAATCAATTGCTTTACTATTTCGATAGCCTAATTAGCTCTTTAATTTTGGTAATTTTCGTTTCTCTAATTCTTTATAAGCTGATTGAGAGTAAAACATAGAATAGTTTAGAATGAAAAACACTTTTATAAAAACAAATAAACACGCTTGTACATCTTCTCGTCTGTAGGAGGATCAAGACCAATACAGGATGATGCAGAAAATAACATGAAATTACACAATTTATTTTTTTTCTAACTAATGGACATGCTTGTACCACTCCTCATCTTTTGGAATATGAAGACCAATATATGATGATGTAGTAATCCTGGTGTAGATATCTTCTTCTATAATACAGAAAAAAAAACATTTATTTTCTCCTTTAATTAAAAAAGAGCAACCTGATTCAATAGTATAATCAACATATTTGGTCCCTACAATTTTCACAATCCATTGAATGTAGACAAATACAATATTCGAGACTATTGAAAATACTGAATATCAAACTGACAATGAAAAAGGAATTACAATTACTTAACAATATGCGCAGTTAAATAAATTGTGAGACTGGGCATGGAAACAATACACTTATAATTACGAAACAATGTCTGTTGAAAACTAGAATAAATTAAGAATTTATTAAACTCTGTAATAAAGACGTTTCTCTGCAAACACGTTAACAAATTTCAATACTAAATTGGAATTCTTTAAATTTTTTAAGTTGATTAATCGTATGCAATTAGTTCACAAAAATTATAAAACTCTCTGCTGTAGACCATTGAGATATATCAAATAGTTAGATAAACGCTTACGTATAAAATATAGTGACATAAAAACCAAATCAAGCTCTCTATGATTATTACAATAAATTGAAATGGTCGTGTTGTAAATAATGTAACATGGATGGTAAAAACAAACATGTCTGAATCGAATTCAAATAAATGTGGTACAGTTCCATCGATGGAACAAATTATTATTTCCCTCAATAAAGTTCGAAACATTTACGTTGAAAGTGTAAATAATATCAGAGATATAACCCAGATTCTTGGATCGTTAAGAGTACATGGTAAAAACATGTAGAAACATTCAATCAATAGAATCAATCGTTTAAAACACTAATGTGTTGGATTGTTATTACAGAAGATAAAGAATCTCCGAACAACAACATAAAATAGCAAAAAAAAGCAACGGAAATAGTTAACGCAAACGAATCAATGGAATTATAATTTCTTATATTTGAAATATCAGGAAATTCATCTGCGACCTACTCGTGGGTAGAGTTGGACAATACATAAATGTAAGCGTTTGATTCTGATATTAAACAAATATGATCTAATATCGGACCGTTCATATATCAATTTGCCAAAGGATATTAAATCAAAGAAAAAGCTGATATAAATATAAAATATTCGATAGAATAAAACTCGGAACAGAAGTTCTAACACAAAAAAATAAGTTTACCTTATCAAACGTGTTTCAACAACAAAATCGCCATATTGAGTGATACATGGTGTATAATAAGTAACTAAGCTATAACTTCTCTTGTTATTGCAGGTCTTGCATAATTGAGGATGACGATTTTGTTATTGAAACTCGTTTGATTAAGTAAACGTAATTGTTGTCAAAACTTGTGTTCGAGTTTTATTCTATCTATATTATCTCAAGTGCAATGCTCATTATTTATTTATAAAATATTCAGATACAAATTTACTCAATAATCATAATCAATCATACCGCGTTTACTCGGTTTGCTGTGGAGTAAATACTCACATCATTCATTCAGAACGGGTTACCAAGTACATGTAAAATGGAGAGTATAGTATAGAGGGATTGAATATCATATGAAGTGGCATGATATTGGAGCATTTGATACAAAATCGAAAAAAATAAATAAATAATAAAATAAAATAAAGATTGTACCCTTCGACGGCAATCAAAATTTATGATTACGACACTTAATTCAAAGTTAGACCGTTACGAGTATGAGATCAATACGATGATGAAAAACATATCAATATTCTATACATTAAATACAATATTAAAATCAAAGGCACATACAATATTCGAATAGACTAGTTGGCAAATAAATATCCAAGTAAATAGCAGCAACATATATCTCCAGGTGTTATCTCACATTTTCATTAAAAATTTATATTGAAACAACAAATGAAGGAATGTTAATTTACAAAAATTATTAAATCTAATAATGCCAGATAAAATATAATGATATGGTAAAGATTCAGATATTAACTGTAAATCTGAACATCTGTGCGTAATATGCATAGAATTCAATTGTTTATTGGAAAAGATGAGTGAAGGAAACACAAAATATATAAAAACCATTATGTAGAAAATTCACTCAGCGTATAGTTTTACTATCTCGTTTATAGAGTAAACAATGAATGCTTTCTATCCATATCATATAGAGCGAGAGATGAGTCATACTTACGATCTATCAATGAAAAAAATATGTAAGAACATGTAAATATAATAAAATCGATTGCAACTAAATATATAAAAAAATATTCCAATAGTTATAAATATATAGAAGATGAGGAAAGATATAATAATGCACATCAAAGCCACATATTGAGGTGAGGGGGGGGGAGGGATCGACGATGGAAAAAAAATGATTTGAGAAATTCCTGTGACCAAACTGGAACATATTTAAGAGCAGCATATTCCAGTTGTAATATCAATAGTCAGTTTCCTAATAAAATAACAGTGGTCTACCACAATAATTCCCGTTACGATGGACATCTGTTGAAAAATTATATACATGGAGATGAAGTCATTACTACAACAATTATTGCTCCAACAGAAGAAAATTATATAAATATAAATTAAATTGTATAGAAGGTAAAATAAATGTTTTTAGAAACAGCTAGCAACAGAAGGATAATATATATTACTTCTCCTTCAATTTATTGATACATACCGACGCGAAAATTATCCACTCGTAATACTTGATAATAATTTAGATATTAGTGATTTCAAAATGTTGCGCGAATTCGTTAGAAACAATAAATATATCGATATTAATAAAAACTAATTGTTTTATCTCCTCTGAAGGTAAAGTGTGCTTCTTATGACTTCATCAAATACTTATTCAAAATAGATATCAATAGAATTATTTCGAGAGAAAGTTTTTATAAAGAGTTGAATAACAAACATTTGAATCAAGCTGTTTACGATCATTGTTTGAAATTATGAAGAAAAATCAAAGTGAAACTGTAGTTTGATACCAACACTACACGAATGTATACAGTGAATAAAGATGATTATTCGTGGTATATACATTTCGACAATTTATGTAGCGATCGAATTCAAATTGATGAATACTGTATAAGAGATATCTATAGAATTATCGAAAATTGAAATTCTCACTGACGATTGTACAGACGATTTTGGATATATCTTTAAAGTTGACATGGATTATCCAGAATATTACACGGTTAAAATAGAGATCTCCCACTTTCACCAACAACATTCCAATAAAATTTTCCCCAACAATGATGGTTAAAAACGATTACGTAGTTCATATAAATAAACATCAGTTTTACTTACAATGTGGAATGTTCCTAAGAAATGTAAACAGATGAATTACATTACAACAAAAATTATTTATGGAACAAACGTATTTAAAGGAGCCGAAAACTTTTTACAAACTAATAAACAATTCTGTGTTTGGTAAATCAATAGAAAACGTAGGTTTGAAAAAAAATATATATGAAACTTTGTAATGACAAAACTGCAGCAAAATATGCGAAAACCCTAGGATCAACTCATTCGCTATGTTTAATGAAAATTTCTTAGTTTACCATGTAGAGAAATTTAACATTAAATTTAATAAACGGATATACGTAGGATTTTGAGTTTGGGATTTGTGGTTTTAGTAATTCACCAGAAGGACCTGTATATTTTGATTACATGAAATATTATCAGATATTTAAACAACAATTAAAAATATCTCTACATGATTTAATTTCCCTATGTTGGAGTAAACTGAATGGATTTAGAAAAGTTGATCTGACTATGACACCAAACAATGGAAAATATTAATATCGATTAGATTTTCTATACCTTCTATCAAGGATAAATCAACACTAATTGAACACTGTAAAGTTCAATGTATCTTTCAACATACGCTTTTACGTTCAATGTATCGTTTAACGTGACGTTCATTGTCTCGTTCATCGAAACCCTCTGCCCTTTTTTCTGCAACTTAAACATTTATTTATTGATTATAACGATAAAGAAATGGTATAGTAATCTGTTAAAGGTACTAATATTACGAAAGGCAATAAACTTTGCAAAATTAAAAACTACTTCAATGGAATTTAGAAAAGCTTAAGATTTACATCACGAATTTGAGGTGATACCTGATTAAGACTTTCTTGTTGAAATAATTATTAAACGTTCATGTACACTGATATCAACACTCAACTAAAGCAATCCACTGCTATCAAAATGTATATAGTCGTACGTTATCACTTGATAGAGTTCAATATTTCTACAGTTGAATGTGTAACTGAAAAATCATGTACACTTTATACTTTTGAGTTAAATATCAAGAAATATATCTTGAGTCAAATATCCAAAGTTTACAATTTGGCCCGTAAAATTGTCCAGAAAACAAATATGATTGAAAATAACGAAGTCGAATTAATTTACAATGATATTATTATTGAAGTGAATCCATATAGGGGTAATCTAGGTTTGTGGTGATTTTAAACTTTCTCTGTAGCTAAATACAGTAAAATTGTACAACACTGTTTATTATTTTAACTAAATAAATATATTGTGGTTGATCGATTCAAGCTCTAGCTTTATTTTAAACACTACAAACCTTAACAAACACCTCACAGTTACACTATAAAAGAAACACAACGAATACAAGACTCTACGCTGATACGGTAGTTTAACTGTCTTAAAACAATACTCATTACCGCCCAAGCGTATCAGTAGTACTTCCGCCCTATACAGAAGAGTACCTACAGAGCGATCCAAGATATCAATTTCTAGATAACATTCCTTCTCGATCTAGTACAAAGATAGTCAACTGATGTATATACGTCGACAAAGTTTCAAAAATTGAAGTAAATAAATCTGAGATCAACTGCTTGAATAACAACAGTGTAAAAGTGCAGTATATTTTGAAGTAGTGTATAAGTAAATAATTGTCATATTACAAAGGTACTTAGACGTGAAGCACTATGATTCAAAAGAATAATTTTTCTTTCACTCTTTTAAAATATATGGGTCAACAATAAATATTGCTTTAGTACACACGTAAATTCTAACTGCTGACATAAACAATTCTAGGTAAATTCCAATCTAAATGTTTTGTCTTATTGGGTTTTTCTCTGCAACTTTGACATTGAGACATCAAGTGGTTAAGCTATGCTATTTCTGTAACTTAAACAAAATAATAACAGGATTGAAAGAAAAATTAAATTTGTATTAAAGCATGATCAGCAAAGCATAACTGATCACTTGTTCAACCATGTTTGCGACATTTTGAATTATTGTATAATCCATTGTCGATTAAAATAAAACCTTGTTTAATACAGAATAATTTTAGATTCTTTATCTAAAATGATGCAAATGTTTAAAACTGTAATTTAATCATGGGCATAATACTTGATATTAAGTTGTGGTTCGTACACAACAATTTTTAAGCTTTTGTTACATTTTTACAGCTAAAAGCTGGTCTAAGTAATGGCATTATAGTTCCTGAAATATTACAAACACAAACAGCAATTTTGAGAGAATGTTTTCTGTATGACGACATTATAAAAAATTGAAGTCATTTTCTTAACATACAAATTACTATTATCTACTATTTACATAAACGTTTGTTCCAACGGATCTTTCTGTTAAATAAAAATAATAATTAAATAAATAAAAATCTATTTATATACTCGTATATTGTAAAAAATGTGTAATGTGTTTTGGTACTTAGTCAACTATATTAAGTATTCAACAGATATACTGTGTAAGTATTATTTTTTATCTTGAATTTGAATGGGATTGCTATAATTTATATTTAAAAAAAAAGTTGCCCAAATGATACCATAATTTTTTGTTAATTTTTTTAAAAATTTCTTTCTATACTAAATAATATTTATAAGGTAACCTCAATTAAAAAAAGGTATTAGTATAATAGCAATATTTTTAAAAAAAGTAATAATCATAAGATGTTTAAGTTTTTTTTGGAAACAATTAAAACTGTATTGTTATTGTTTTCTAGCGTTTTGTTTATTTGTTATTGGTATATCCTCAATGTAAACTTTGAATAATTTGACAAGTGCACTCACAGCTGTTTTTCTTGTAATCATTATCTTAATAGATTGGTAGGTTTCTCTTTTCATTTTTATATGTTAAATTTAGGACTAGCTTCCAAATTTCGTTTCATTTAACTACTACAGATTGATAAAATTTACATTTGTTACCTCGACATCCACGGGTTTTAACAATGGTAACAAATGTAGACCATAATGTAGGCGATCTAAATTGATATATTAAGGTAAAAAAATTTTAAATTTAAAAAAATATGTTAAGGGGATTGAAAGAATATTTTAATATAAACTGAATATAAAAATATATAGTACAAACTTGATTGTACTATAAATATACTCCACAGGTAAAAATGTAAATAATAATTTTCAGAACAACACAAATGTGGATTTATTTCAAATTATATAAATACACAATTTTCGTAGTTAGATAATTGCTTATGTTATTTTGCTTATAGAATTAGTAACTTAATTGTAATACTAAAATGAGTGATTTCAAACAAAAAAGGTTTTAAATATAATCAAAATTCCGCTTGAATGTAAACTATATTTTATATTTAACACTATAATTACCATCATATCTAAACAAATAATATTCAAATCAGAACTTTGTAGTTATTATAGCAATTATAAGGTTAAATATTTATAAAACTTGTTTTATATTTATGCGAAGTTTTGATTACATTTTAATGTTTTTTGTTTGAAATCGTTTATTTCAGAAATTAAATAAAGTTGTGTACTATGGTATATTTTGGAACAGGTTAAATTATCAATAGAATATCTGTGATTCAATAATACAATAATACACGTTTGTGGCCTTCAGGCGTGTTCTTATACCTTAACTACTCTAAACGATTAATCAGGGTGTAACCGTGAGAGATTTTAAAATAGAAGTATACAAGATTGAATGAGATTTCTGTGACGTGGCTGTTCTACACCCTTTACAAATGATATTTCCTCCATTTATTTTGCCCACATGTGTTCTAAAATGTGTTCACGTCATTCGATAAATTAACATTAACACATACATATATACATAACATATTAATTGTCTATGATTAACAAATCATGTTATTATTATTTTATTCTATTGTTATGTTTAAATGCAGACTAAATTATAATAATTAAGTTTAAATTTGTAGTAAAATTAAATTATTGCAATCATTATATTTTAAAAGTTGGAACACATACGTATTAGTGTGCAAATTATTAGACTAAAGGATGGAAGAACAAGAAAAGTACATCAACACTAGTAATATCTTGCATGATACAATTTCTGCTCCATGCTAATGTTTAGAATAAATGCATACCTTTATTTTTTAAATATTTTCAACTGCTATGGTATATTTTTTATCAATAATTGTTATAATTATTATTCACCTCTTCGTGACAATGTCGTATGCGTATTAGTGTTGTTTAGTATTTGAAGTTATGTTTTCTTCCTTCATTTCTTTTTAAGTAAAGAACTACAAATTCGAATAGGGTTCAAGTCAGAACTCTATCTGGCCATGCATCTTATTATTAACCTACCGGCTATGCTTTGTGTTTAAGTGTTTGAGGTAAGAATCTGGATTCCATCACTTACCTATATTGGACTTGATTGATCTTGCGCTCCACAATACAAAGTCTATCAGTCTCATACACAGATAGGGTGCTTTAGACGGAATGCTTCGCCCGATAATAACAAGCCTATTCCAGTTTATACAACGAGAGTCGTTCATAAATTAAAATAAATAATGGCGAGAGGCAGTATAACCTTTTTGTTGTGGCAATTACCTTACATTAACGGGTATTTTTACTGTGTTAATTCTGATAGAATATGACCGTTTTTCTGATTTATCCTTTACCGGTGAAAGCGATATTTTCATTTTACTCAAACTGACGTCCTCTAGATATATTAAGGGTGACGGTTGCATTGCGTGAGTTAAAGAGAAAAGTAATTGGGATAGTTATTCCATTTTTACGCAAAGCCATTTCTCATCACGCTTGATTTTACACCATTTAGTGATAAAGCTATTATTTCTTTCTTTCATCCAATAAATAGACCTAACTCTAAATTTTAAAATGCAAATCCCACCTAAAATTCGCTTACCAACAAATATTCTCACCAATTAATATTCGCTTTTTCTATACACCAATTCAATTAAAATATAGTCAAGAGTTTTGGTACTCATTTGCTACTCTCTATTTATAACACAATATATAATACTAAAATATACATATATTTACTATGTATCATCTACATAATTGTTGGTTTTCAATGGTATATGCTATTCCTATTTTCGCTTACTTCGGGATATTTAACTGACCTTTAATTCCTAACTCTCGGGACAGCTGCCGCCAACACATTTTAACATTCTAATTGATGTTTCGTTAGATTGATTTTCTCTTTTCAAATATAAGTAAACGGAAGAATTTTAAGTGATATTTTACAGCATAATGACTATTATAGTCAACACTATTGCCATCTACTACTAAGTGTAATGTGAATACTTTTAATATATATATTGAGTCCGTTTACTGAAGAAAATATCTATAGCTATTTATTTAATTATAGATCGGTTAAAGCAACTAATTACACCTTTTCATTTACTTTTGTATTTATTTATATGGAATAAAAATATATTAGGCTATTGGTATTTAAAAATAGTATTACAGAGTAAATATATTATGACGAAAAGCATAATAATTAGTGACGGTGGTAGGTAGTATGTCTAAACGTAATATATTGTGTATCACACAGATAAATTACTTTTTGTTATAAAATATTTTAAATCAGCGAAATAAGAATAATCTTAGAGATATTTGAAAATAATTGATATAACGATATAAGACGAACTAAGGTACTTCATGGTATTTGTTTAATTAACCAAAACAGTGATATAATATTCTACAAAAATAAACAGTTCTATCACTCGTCCAAAACCGAATTCTCACATCCAACATGCTTCTAGACTACGATTATTGGTGTACGAACAACCAGATTTTTCTATTAACTTATAAAATACATTGTTAAAACCCATTTGTAGATCTCACCAATTTGGCAAAAGACAATTGTTGTAACAGAAATTAATGTATTGACAATAGTAATTTATGTAATGTTGCTAGTTGGGATCGTTTTTTTTTTTTTTTTTTTTTTTTTTAGTTGTAGAATTTATTATTTTTTTAAGAAACTTCAACCTGGACCTAACTCTAATCCTACCCGGGAAGTTATATTTATAGATGTAGGAGTTATATACAAAGTATTAGCATAACTAAAGAGAATAGAGACAATTTTATTAGAATAAGATTGGGCAAGTATTTTGTATTTTTTCTGGTCTGTAAGCCACAAGTAACCAATGTTATTTTAACAGTAGCTCAAGAGCGTTCTCTGTGTGTATAAGTGTACTTTCCATATTTTATTGCAATGCATTGTAATTCGTTTAAATAAACTTATTATATTAAATATAAATTTTTTACATAGACTTTTACGGAGCAAAGATGTAACTTATATATATATATATATATATATATATATATATATATATATATATATTTCTTCTTGTTAATTTAAATAATAGGGAATTCATATAACACCATATAAATATATAATTTAATTAATTAAATATCTTATAGTAATTATAAGGATTTATTATTTCGTTATTTAATCATAATTTGTTTATAGGCATATCTTATATAACACACCTAACTACTGAGATTAATAATTACTATAATGAGATTAGTATACAATTTAAAATGACAATTCCTTAAAAATAAGTTATAGACTCCATTAAAACGCTGTAATTTTTGTAAAGGCTAGAATTTGCATAAATTGTTTTCATAGTATGTGATATGTAAATAAAGGGGTATGTTCTCAAACGAAAAGAGGTTCAAGCAGGTCAGTCAATAAAAGTTAAGTAGTTTGTAAATTTATATCATTATTATTTATTGTCGTTTAATATATTTTCCTAATTTATTTTGTAAAATGAGGGTCTAAAAACTTCCATACAATGTACTTAAAGCAAATATATAAAAACTAAGTATTTCATTAGTAATGAAATAGTAATGATATATAAATGAGATTTCCATTTAAATATATATGTTTTAATTTTTCTGAAAAATATGTAATAATATTATGAAATACAATTTTTATTGTTATTTTTATCGGTCTCGATGTTCTGTGACATTTGAAATGATGCAGCCAATTTCAATATCCATTATGGTAATTGAAATGATAAACTTATAAATTATTATAGTTAAAATGATAAACTTGGAGTGATCTGTTCAAGTTTGACCAGTTACTCTGGCTTTTACTCTTCGCTAATAAAATTTAAATATAAAATGTAATAAAATAATTTAAAATTGTATGTCAGTAATCAGTGTATGAAAATATACAATGCATACGAAAATAATTTAAATAATAACACTGATAATGTTTTAGACTAAAATGTCAATCGCGAAAAATTAAATTTCATGTGAAGGATTAAAACATAATTATAAATAAATCAAGTACCTGAGGTATTAGGTTAAAGTATAACATAAATATTCAAAAAAGTCTATTATTAGTACGTGGTATATATAAAAAGATAGTTTCTACTCCAAAATATATTTGGGGTTTGTTACATAACAATATTTAATGAAATAATACTTTACTTTGTGTTACAACACACAATTTGTCAACTTTAAATACAAATTATTGGAATTGGAATGGTATTCATGGAAATATTTATAAACAAAAAAAAATAAACAAAGCTGGTAATACGAAGTGACGTCAATGTCAGGGGAGTACCCAGTTGGTGTAGTTTGTAGAACTAGTTAAAGTACAGTAATTTAAAAAGTCAAAAAATACCATTTCACATTCAAAGACAGTTTAGTCAATTAATTGACTGCAAATATTAAGGAAAGTGGCAAATTGGCGTGATAGATACGTTGGAATGCCGTCGACTAGAACGGAAGTAAAACAAAATAATTAATTATAAGAACACATTTCAGGATGTTAGCAAATTACCGTCGCCATTATTCTATCCTGATCAACCAGAGTTTTCTACTAATTTTATTTTTCCGATTTTCCTCACGAAGCTAATTCAGCTCCATAAATTCTCAACCTCAGAGCGGATTGAACCCGGAAAGAAACTAGGTTAGTGTTTCGTATATAAAGTTGGTTTAAGAATCGGGATCATTGGTTATCCATTTGGAAGTGAACATGGAGGATCCCTTTATTCAGGGCGTTTATAAAGTAATTAAAAGGGAAGTGTTTTATTGTTGTTCGTACAGAAATAAGAGTTGTTTGAGCTTCCTTTACAGAGAGTGAGGGTCAACTCAATTCTAAAAACGATGAGTTTTATTTCCAATTGTGAAAGTATTCATTGTTCTTTCTAATTTACATGAACGTCTCTACAATTCCTGAGGCATAATGAGTATAATATCGATTCATTACATCTGACAGCGTGTGTAAGAACGCATTATGGATTACGTATTTTTGTACAGACGCTTTAACTATACATAGGTTAGGCAAGTTTCGTTTATATATTCGGATATGAGAAAGTAGAGACTCATTTTGACGCAGAGCGTTAGTAGCCACAGTACGATAAAAGAATACTAGATGTATGTTGGTGAGTTTTAAGGGTCTGTTTCACGTACGATATAACTAGCTACAAGTGGCAATTAAAGGATAATAAATAGCAATTTTTTTTATTGTGGATGTAAGTATGTAAATATGATGCTGGTTTTTTTTTAGTGTTTTGACATTCAATATGGTTTTTATTATATGAATTATTGATGTAACAATAATTTTAGAAACTCTTTAAAACTCAAAAAGATTTAAACTCTCTTCCTAATCAGGTACCAATTACAGGGATGTATTAGTAGTTTGGTTTACTCTCCTAAATTAAAAGAATTGGAAAGTTTCTTTGGAAAGAGAGATGAGAAAACATTTTTTGTAATACTGAATCAAATTTTAATAAGGGAATGCTAAATAAGGGATTTAAAACTTTACGATGATTCTTAGTCTCCTATTAGTATTGCCGTAAACAAATTATTGGAAATTCGAATAAAACACATTGTAATATATGCCCAACTGATTTTAAAATCAATGAAAGAACTATATAGAATATTTAATACGCCATTAACAGAATTAATTTCGTTTTTACATTTTTTATTAAACTAGAACTAATTGTTTATTTTACGTATAATTGACTATATCAATAAATAATATAGTAAATTATTATATTTTACCTTATACTTTGCATTATTTAAAATTAAGATAATTCTTTATGATTCATTCCTAATGATTATAGGAAAGAAATTCAACAAACATTTTTAAAAGAGACAATTCTCCAAAGCTTTACCGTCAAAATATAAAACAAATATGTGACTATTTTTAGACATAAGATATCCGATGTTACGACTTAGATATCTTGAAATGGCTTTGGGATTTTAGGATTGTGAGAAACTCAGTTCGACATCTTGTCTCTTATAACCTCTGCGAATAAAACTATATTTATTTATATTACATTCCTCTGGTATGAAAACATCGACAACATTATCTGAATACATTTATCTAGACATTTACATTTCTCCAAGCCTAATTTTAATAAATAATCGAAAACTGTGGTAGGTTTAAAGATACGTAAAATTGATTAGTTATCATTTCAAATTACCTAAAAAATAATGAGTTTATAAAACTAAACACGTAATAACATTAGTATCCATTATAAAGCCAAGAGAGAGGGAGGGAGAGGGAGGGAGAAAGAGAGAGAGAGAGAGAGAGAGAGAGAGAGAGAGAGAGAGAGAGAGAGAGAGAGAGAGAGAGAGGGTACAGTAAATTATTAAAGTTTAATGTTGTAAAAAATATAAACTCGGTGTTGCTATGTTAATATTACATCACTAGAAATAGGTCAATAAACAAAATTTTCAAATGTACTTTATTAGCCACTTCCTTCAAAAAATGTTGTATCAACTTTCATCAGAGAAACGTTTGCCAAATAAAGTAAGACATGCTACTATATAACGTATCAATTAAACCTTCAAGTATTAAAACTGCAAGTATAAACAAAAATTTTTCATGTCATTAAAAATAATAGACGTACTGTCATAAATGAATGAAAAATATTCATTGAAATAAACACAACATCACACGAATCGTATCTGAAAAGATATTAGCAATATTGAATGAATTACTAACATTTTGTAGATCTTATTACGTAACGTATGTTATTTTTGTGGATTTATCTTCATACAAAAACATAACGGTTTTGGACCACATACATTGTTAATAGCTATGACCAATTTTAAACAGTAACAATTTTTATGTGTACTAATTTTAGATATTTTGAAAAAGATATATTTATTAAACAGTTACAAGTTAACTGTTTATTAACTAATCAGTTTGGTTTGTAGTCACAACAACAAGACCTATGGTGACATCCCATTGGTTTTTAAATAATAATTGAATATAAAATTTCAATAATTATTTAGTTAAGAAAACCAATTATGTTGAATGGTTAATGAAAAATATATTATAACTTACACGAGAACAAATTAGTTGGTAAAACACTTCTACTCACATAAATTATCTCACTTTAAAACGTTAGTAACATAGGAATTTACACTTCATTATAAATAATGTGACAACAGTCAATGTTTGATGGAATTCCAATTATTTAATACCACAATGAAGCTTTATTGAGTGACATATGTTTCGCCGTTATGTTCGTAGCTTGAAATTACCTAGCGGCGAAACATATGTCTCTCTATAACAATTTGTGGTTAAATTAAATAATAGTTTCTTTATTTCCACTTCATTATTTGACAAGAAAACCGAACAGAATAACATTTGTTCGAATAATTTACGGTATTTAGAGTCAATATGTATTTTTCCTAACGAAAATATATGTATACAGTTCGAACAATTAGTTACATAAAATCTGTTTGCATATTTATTTGGGTAGAATTATTGTAAAGTGTATTAGGATAAATGTGGTAGTATATATTTTAAGCTAATTATATAATTACACTTTTTTATTCTAGTTAATTTACTAAAATGTATAGAGTGGTGGTTATTATGGGATAAAATATTGAACAAATTGTTCCAAAAAATGATACATATTATCCATGATACATGAAACGCATTCTATTTATGGTTAGATGTAATAGTTTTGGAATTAGTTAGTTGTTAAAGAATATTTCAAAAACCTTCTTTGACTAAGTTGATAAATTATTTGTCTACAAAATAGATAATACAAATCTACTAAAATAACTTTCTTTGTCATTTTAAACATTAAATTTTATTTTGCATGTCTTGTTTCAACAATGTCATTAAAAAAATATTAACATTTTTTGCAAGTTAAAAATTATTGATATTACATGAAAACATATATTAGGTAATATTTCCATTCAAATTAAAAGAGAAGTTTTTTTTTTTTAACTCTACAGTTGTCTCCCGTATTTCTTACTTACTGAGATGGAAAAGTTGACTTAATGAATTTGCTTTTCCACACTTTTACTTCAGATGTTAGTAGTGGCTAGTTTTTCAACTTAAACTGCAACAGGTAAAGACAATGATTGTAATGGTGACTCAGAGAGATCTATACAGAAGATCTAATAGTAACCTGTTAATGAATCAGAATACATCTTGAAGTTATTGTTTATCGTTGTGTATGAGTGACTCCTTCATGTAACCATGTTTTTTATCACCCCTTCCTGAGTATTAACGAACTTTAGCTAGAACAGCAGAGTAACACTTGGACTTGGTAAAGGTACGAGCTCATTCAAGACCAGTATCGACAGAATCAAAGCTTCAAAATTCCATCTCTTGTTGTGATTCCTAATGTATTTAATCATTATGTAGCCAAGGAATAAAAATCGAACATTATATCTCAAAATATTCCTTACCCTAATCAAACGCGTTGCAACGACAAAGTCGACATCCTCAGTGATGCAATAATAAACTCACAGCTACAATAATTGAACTCTGCACTTATAGTTTTAATTATAGTTTACTTATAGTTGCACATGTATCACTGAGGATGGCCACTCTATCGTTGACACGTGTATAATTAGGTAAACGTAGTTTTTGTAAGATTGTGTGTTTAAGTTTTATTCTATATAATATTATCTTACAAGTCAAGTTCAATTAAAACAAATTAGTTTATGTTCTTGATATAAATCAAAACTGTAGTAAATATATAATATAGAAATAAATAAATAGAATCAACCCCTTCGAAAAGCACTAAAATATGACACGAAACGTATAAAAATAAATGAGAAATATATATAATAACAAACCAAAATGAAATAAATCTGTACACCCAAACAGAGCAGCGTCTATCGCAGAAGACAACAGGAAATTAACTCCGACTAGTGGAAACAGCAGGCGGAGAAAAACATAGGAAGGTATCGTATTGGAATGGGTATTAGTATACCTGAACTTTTTCTTATAAACAAATATAACCAACAAAGTAATTATTAAACTTCTATTTTCTGGAAGAAATTAACAAATACAATTTTATTTAATATACATTGAGAAGTATGTGACAAAGTTTGTGTCCAATTTATTTATCGATGAATATAATGCAATTTCGTTGGTCTTTTTATGTGTAAACATTATCACATATTTCGTTAAAACTATAGCAGCGATGATCTTCATGAAACTCCAACCGAGTATATCAAAAGACTTCCCTGTGTTGAAGTTACCTTGAACTCAAGCTACATGTTTCATATTTTAAGTAAATATCTGGTTTTTTCGTTAGAAGCTGAAAAGGATTTTCATTAATATTTTTATATAACCAAAAAGAAATACATCATAATTTTGTTTCTATATTTTGTACTGTAAAAAAAATTTATGTTAGAAAAAAAATTTAATTGTAGCTACTTTAGAAGTTCTTCTGTTTTCGGGGTTGATGTATTTTCCAACCAATCAGAAGACACAATTAATAAATCTGATCATTTTTCTGTGTGTAATACGATCTCTGATTGGTCAATGATGACTTTTTCTGAATTTCCGTGCTTCTTTGTTGAATTCCTCTGATTGTAATGTCGTGCTTACAAAACGGTTAAAACTGAAGATTAGCTCACTACCTAATAAATAATTACAACTAATTTAAGTATTAAAGTGTTTATAGTACAATACTATGTAATTGTTTTCACTCTCAAAGTTACATGAAGTTTATTAAATTATACAATAAAAATATATTAATTGGTTGCCTACACTTGTTATAGCATGTCTGTAATAAACAGCTTATTATGTCCTTACATAATAACTGACATATGTTTAATCAAATATTGAAATGTTATTGCCAAGGAATTGATAAGGCATATTTGAACTATACTTACAAATAAATAAATAAAAGAAGTTAATAAAAGAAGTTACACGTGTTAATTTCGAAATATGAAAACAGAGTAACAAAAAGTCTAGTTAAACTCCACAAAATCATCATATTTATTCATGTAGGGCCTAATAAATATGATTATTATTCACATAATTTATGCAATATTTACGTAAGTTTATTAAATCTATATTTTAACACAATGACACTAAATTCTATCCAAACTTCAAAATAACTATTTTTTTAGATTTTTCGTACTCCATTATTATATCAAATTACTTAATTTGTTAAGTAATTATGTTAATAAGTTAAGAAAAGTCCATATTTATTACAAGTGCTTTTTTCCAAAACTTTTCCTAAATCTTAATGGGAATAACTTTTCGAAACTTTTGTATTAATATTTGAAATCATGGTTTGCTGAGGTATTCACAACTGCCAAAATCAATTCATTAAAATTAGATTTGTAGGGCACTATTTGAATAAACACTGCTTGAATTATTTCAATATTTATTGCTCATGACATTTTGTAATTCAAAATGAAAATATGATATTTTTGAACTACGTTATTCATCTCCATGGAAATGTCTATGGGAGTAACTTATATACAACTAAATGTCAAATACAAATCAACACAAGTTAAACCGACGGCATCTTATTATATTTCCAATTTGGAAAAGTAAAAGAAGGGCTATTTAGCGGATAAGTAATAAAACTAGATAATATCTCTGTTTTACGTGCATATGTATACATATTATAGTTCGTTATTAGGGAAATAGAGACGATTATTTACTAAAAATAGTACAAATTTGGTATATTGTATTAAAACTATTGTAAGAAATTGTTCTGAGAAAAAGTTATTTTTTAAGTTATTTTCATAATTATATTGGATTTCGAAAAGAATTTCTTAGTCAATTTAGGAAACAATTCTTTTTAATACGTAAATATAAGCCGTTCAGGAAGGATCTGCGATAATACACCTCCATTCCAATTTATAATAATGTGTGATCTAATGTAATTCATGAATCTTAAAATAAAAGCACTGTTGAAATTATTTTTTGTTCAAAGCAAATTTTGTTCCTATTATTAGCCGAACTATAAATTAATATGTACTTTTTTCAACATATTATACATGGAACGTCAAAGTTACACCGTTAGTCTGTAATCGCCAGATCTAGCTAATTTTAAATAATTAGTTCAAATAAAACTAGGTCCGTCTATTTTTCATTTCTATTAAATATGTATTTTCATGTACGAAGTTATTTAAAATTACAATTACCTTTCAAATTTCGTTAATCTTTTTCAATGAAAGAACAATAATATTTTAATTAACTTTTCTTATTTAAAATTAAAATATATGAGTATATCCTATCTCTTATAATTCCTTTTTCATTAAAGTAAAATGTCAAGACTGTAATTGGAAATCCATTTATTGTCATTGTTGCAACAACTAAGAATGATTAACAAATACAATCATTTATCCAAGAGAAATGTGTTGCAATATCTTAGAAAGTCTAATGCCTATTTATGGCTGTTAAGTTATGACTTTATTGTGTGGTAATAATAGAGGAGAAAAAAATATTAAACTTACTTTTAAACACAAATTATAAATCCTATGTTAACAATAAATATTTCAGTAGTTAATTTGATGTACTTTAATAGTTACATTGCGAGACTTTATTTCTCAATAATTTTCACAGTTCACTAATTAGTTATTACTAATTTATTGTTATAATTAATTTATTGTAATATAAATATCAATATCGTGCAGCAAATATTTTATGGATGGATTATTTCAATTTAAATAGAAAATAATTGTAACACAAACTTTTTTCCGTTTTATATTTTGTTAAAGTAGAAAATATAAAAAAACATGTAAACTATATACATTATAAAATTTATAATGTGTTTTGAATATCGTAATATATAATTAAACATATTTATTACATTTTTTATGGTTTTATATGTTTCCTCTATGGCAAAAACATCTATATCCGTTAAGCGATAGTACAATTATGTACTAGTTTCTAATTGTCAATACAATTAATTTTTTTCGATAAATCAATATTGAGGGAAATATACACAAAATTATTATACGAAATAATCTCCCAAAACTGCATAAATATGTCATGGCCGCTAAATTCCCTTCATAATTCTACCTCTTGTAAATAAAGTGAGAGCGATTACAATAACCAAATTATGTTGTTTTTTTTTTTTGTTTATATAACAGTTATTATAAATGTATATTACGTGCGTACACATCAATGGTGAGCTTATTATACATAACTATAGAAATATAAAAACCTACAATTGAACATTATTATACCTACATTATTATAACAAAAAAAACATTTACAACATATACGTAATAGATTAACAAACTTGAGAACATAAATCTGTAAGATCTTTAAACATATATTTCATCAGTTTTGACAGGCGATGATAAATAGCCAACTGTACTTGACAGATGCCAACAATTTAATACAACCTCAATTCAACTTTCATATATTTATATGTGGTTTATTTCCTAATTCCTTATATATATATATATATATATATATATATATATATATATATATATATATATATGTATATATATATATATATATATATATATATATATATATATATACATATACGTATATGTATATATTCAAATTAGTAGTCTATACAGGGTGATTCACGAAGTTATCCCCACACTTATACAGATCATTCTACTAGTAAAAATAATGAAAAAAGTTCATATGAACATATGTCCTATCTCGTTTCGTTTAGCGTCAGTCTGTCTGTATGTGTCATTTAGAAAAAAAAAATCTATCTTAAAATGGTTTGAGATATCATATTGAAACGTTTTACGTTTAATGACCTTAATATTGTGCATCTTAGATAAAAGTTTCAAAATAATATCATTTACAGAAACAAAATGGCGGTCATTTAAAATGTTCAAATCCTAATAACTTTAAAACGGGTGATGTTACAAAAAAAAGCAAGATACATAAAAAATAGCCCCTTTTAATACTATTCTTTATATATTTTATATATATTTAATACTTTTAATAATATAGTTCTCCCCCTTAGTAGGATAGGAATGACAAAGAGAAATGTTTTAATAGATTGGTAAAACAAAAGTTTCTAAAAAACTTTTTAAGGAAAAGGAGTCCAATTGTCTGAAATAATGATTTTAGGATATCCCAAATTTTGAAATATTATTATGATGCAGCTTGTACCATCGTAAAAGTTTGTATCATTGTATAAAATGGTCGACCACCAAGAGAATCATGGTACTGTAACACCAATTTGTGATCGTGGTATATTTCGTAAAGTATATTTATATTTTTTCTATCTGATTTTGGAATTATAGTAGAATCGCGTCTTACCCACGTCTTTTAAGAAGATATATTTGTATGGTAGGTCTGACAAGAGTAAATTATTATGGTAGTATCTTTTGTAGAAAAACTTACTAAAAGTTTATTTTGATTTAGAATTCATTTGTAAGTAAAACCGAATGACTAGCTGCAGAGAATCATTGTAATAAAATTTGACTTCATCAAATAATTATTCAGATGAGTAGATACGTAAAGGTTTGCCTTGTTATTCATTCAGACTAAACACAGTTTTCGTAGTATAATCCAGAAGGAAGATTGCATGTTTAAAGTTGTCAATTATGTTTATTAAATAAGATTAGATTCAGAAACGTTGGAACTTATTTCAGGAATAGTTATAAGGAGCTCATTTAACATTACATTGCACAAATTTCCGACAGCAGGTTTGGATAATACATTCAATAAAGCGACTGAAATTGTGTTTGATCCAAAACCATATTAAAAGATGTTTTGGTTATCCACATTAGAACCATTAATTATTAAACATTTCCTTATTCAACATTATTAAATGACATTGTGTATGAAATTCTATTGTAATATTATGTTTTAAATATGTTTCGTAGAAGTCATCAACATGTTACTAAGCTGTTCATATATTTAATAACCTCGCGACTAAAACTAAGTTTTGCGTTGTCTTATAAATATCATAAATAGACTCCAATTCTTCTGTTCAAGTTTGTATTTTCATTCAATTGTGATTCTAAGATGTAAAAAATTGTATAACTTACACTCGCAATATTCTATTTGTATTAGTGTTTTACATTGATGTTACTCGTAATTGGAATTTGCATTTGAACCAATTTCCCGCTATAGTAAGTAACCAATATTAGCAAAGGGGGTTAGAGACACATCCCCCATCAATAGCATCTGGTTGAGATTAAAATACGAGTATTGGAACAATTTTGTTCTATCAGACTTACAAATTCATGACATCTCCTATTTTAATGTTCTTCACCAAAATAATTATAAAGTATTCTGCAAATTATCTTTTATAATATTGTTTTATTGTCCTAATTGGTAATTGGATTTTTCAATTAGAAAAAATGAAGTAGTTCAATTACATTCTTTAACCTCACCAATTATGAAGACTCCTTTCAAGCTGGAAATCACAAGTTATGTGAGACATATTAGCCTATTATATTATATCAAGGAAAATTCGTAAACTATTTATATAATAGTGTAAACGGATATACAAACATCTGTTTCTTTAATATCTCACTGTTTAAAAGTACATAATCGCACTTATTGTACTTATGTTGGGGAGTCAAAGGTTTAAAATTATATATATATATATATATATATATATATATATATATATATATATATATATATATATATATATATATGTGTGTGGTTTTTGAAAGTTTGGACTTTTATGAATATTTTTATACAAAAAACATAGTGTTTTCCCTATTTAAAACATGTTTATCAATTAATTATCAAAGTTGTCTGCACGCACTAATTCTATGACTTTTGGCTCTCGTCGCGATGCTGTTTGTTTCCTTCATAGCTGGTTTCATTTGTTATAGTACATAAAACTAATGATGCTAGGTAGTGATATGTTGTTAGTAGGTTGGTCACACTATCCCAAATGTTTTCTGAACAAGCATAACAGTTTTATTTTAGAAAATCATCTTCTGCTTCTCTTGTTTACATTTTGTGGTTAGTTGTCAAAAGTATTGTGTTTCATCACAATATTTTGTGTATTGTTTTTGTTTGGTGATACTTATTAGTGATATAATTGCTATACAAATATGCGTAGTAGTACTAAGTGGGCTTCAAAACGAAAGTAGAGAGGTAGTAGGCGTACTAAGAAAGATGACAGTGTTAAGCCTACTTCTCCTAGGCCAAGCCCTGCATTCCGAAAGTGACCAGTGTATCCAAGAGGAAACTGGCGAATAGTTTGGAAAAGTACAAAGAACAAAGTTGTACTAGTAAGAATGTTTTATTGTCAATGGATATTTTGTCTAGTATTCTTAAACATGTTGCTTGCAAAGATGCGGTTCCGAAATAGTTATTGGCGAGGACTCGGCGAGTAGCGTAGTCCTAACTTGTAAGTTAGTTCTCAAATGCACAAACCTTGTTAGGATATCAAGAACTGAGTTTTTGACTTCGGAAAGAATAACAGTAGGTATAAAAACCTTTCAAATAATCTGCAGACTTTTTTATGGCCTTCGTAGCATTGGCAAAAGTCAAAAGTAGGAAAAATGTTGTGCGGGATGATGAAATTTAACAGCGTTGTATTAATTTGTCATGTGAACTTGGAATAATTTATGCAAAAGTTTTACAATGACGAACAAATCTCATTTAATTCCTTTATGTAATTCAATGTTCATCAAGCACCTTTTATACACACGTGCAGTTACTAACGAAATACAAAATGACCAATTTTTCCAGGGTCTCTTGTTTATGCAAAATTTACAAATTTTACTAACTAATTTTATATATCTATCTGAAGAACGACATATAAAATTCTTTTTATAAAAGAATGTGTCTAAAGTTCGACTTAGTCTACTCGCTATCTCAAACATAAGAAATCAAGTACCTAGTAATGAACTGAACAAAAAATATTATTACAGAAAATAGAATTGTTACTGTAAATATGTTGCACGTTCTTCTTGATCATGTGACAGATATTTAATAAGGAAAAATTACAACGTAATATTTATAATTAATAATTTATTTATATTATATTATTAATGTATGTTGAATGTAACAGCAGATATTTTTTGTTGAAACTAAATAATAACAGTTAGACTCTATTTAAATTGATTACTTATAACAACTTTAAAGTATAACGTATTGTGCAACCAAGAATTTCATTAGTATTTTTAAATTAACACATAAATTATTTAGTTATTTAATTGTTCAATACTTGACTTAGATATACTGTATTTATATTTTTTAAATTTTGCTGACAATAATTATTACAAAGGAACTCAGATTTAATTAATTAACGTATATTGTAACTTAACATCCAAACACATATAGATATGTAAGCATTATCAAGGAAAGTTATATTGGTATAAATTATGGTTATCTCTTGTCATAATGTAAAGAGTCTTAGTAATAATGTCAGTCATTTTACGTGACTATGAATAACGTAAAAGCAGGAGGTATATAATAACATTTCCAAAATAAACGCTAGAACTGTTTTAGTCGTTTCACTTTCGATATTACTTCAAGTTATGAACACGCATTTCGTTACAAGTTGAAATCACACTTTTTAAACAAGTGGGAAGAAATTAGTTACACCGAAAATATGAAAATAAATAGAAACATATAATGACGTAAACAAACAGAGCTGATTATCTGAAAGTATGTTATACTAAAATACTATACAGTATAAATAATGGGACAATACAAATCTTCCTGTATTATAAGATAAAAATATAATGTAAGTAATTAAATAAAAATATTATAAATATATCAAATAAATTATGTTTAGAACTTGTTTGTCGACAGGTTAGAAGGAAAAAAAAGTTTCTTGGTAAGAGGTGGTGAATTCGTTAAATTGACTAAATAAATTTACGAACCGAAAATTTAGAAAATTAGAAATTACACGAAAGAATATATTATTCGTGTTTATGTATTATTTTAGTAATTCATAACGAAAAAGACGAACGAAAACATTATTGGACTTAGATATAGATATCGTTTTTAAGAGTTGCTTAAGAATCAAGACGATAATAACATCACGAAACTCTCGAATTGTTTTGATTTTCTTTCATAAGGTGAATGATGTACACAAATTGCACATGGTGTAAGTTTTCTTGCCCTATATATATTTCTCAACTACTTTAAACTTTGTTTTTCGGTTAATTATAGAAATCATACGATAAAATAAATTTATATTTTCGATTAGTGTATATCAATATAATATCGACGAATAAATGTAGATTATTATATTTTCGTCATGATTTAAAATATATATGTTAATAATATGTATTAACAACCATTTTAGGCTTTATACTATCCAGAGATTATTTGAACTTTTATTTAATTGTGTCAGTATGTGTATATTAATGTCAGCATAGAAGGCAAATCTCAACTTTCTATGGAATTTAAATAAAATACTAAAATAACCAAGGATATCAGGCCTGAGAATTAACATTAAAGACATTGGCTGTTAAAAGTGATTAAAAACCCCGAATAACACTATAAAGACTTTCTCCAGACATCCTAATTATTGGAATCTAAATTTAGGCCTATTATTGAAGGAAAGAAGCCTGTATTACAAAAAACGGATGTTACTTTCCAAATTTCATCACTTGATCAAGGAAAACGCTTCTCGTTCTCACTTTATAACTACTTCGGTTCCTAATAAAATACATTAACTACATTTAATACAAATTACAGCTACGTTGAATGTAATTTGAAGAATTAGATGTTTGTCGAGAGTATTGAACAAGTAATCCTCCAAAATATGGTAAATACAGGTTGAATTTAAATCCTAAAACCAATCAGGATGCGTTTGAATTCTGTCCAAATTGTGTTATGAGACGACTCTTTTGAAAAGTTTAATAACATTTATTCCCAGGTTGAATTAAGTTGTCGAATAGCACAATCGATCCTAGAATATATATCGAGACGTTCAACTTATTTTACAAGTTTTCAATAAATGAGATGTTAATTTGAAACCTTCATAACTGAAAATAAAAGAGTTTTAGGATTCTTATAGGTTATTTTGATCATGGTTTTGTATTTACATGTAAATATTAATGAATTATCTTGGGAGGAAAATAGTAACAAGTTAAACAAAGTTATAGGACTTAAATGTAATACATTCAAAGTCCATAAGCTTCATTAACAAAATATGTGATTCTCAGACTGTAATTTATCCCACCTCTCCTGGTAATTGGTTTGTATTCTTAAAGATAATATTTCCTAACTTACTTAAAGTGTAAAAAATATGTAGAGCATTAAAAAATTTATTTATATAAGTTGGCAGTTATTAAAAACTTTTAACGTAATGTAAAGTTAAGTTAACTTCTTATTAAACACATTAAGGGGGAAATACTAATAAAAATGAAGATTTAAAATATATATACAGTATATATAAATCTTTCATATAGGAAGTAAAATATATTAATTACAAACTATATTTTATATTGTACACATAGTGGCTCAATCATTCTAATTTCTGTTGTTATATGCCAAACAATTAAGAATATTTAGGGTATTTCATTATATGAATAATTTATAGGTTTATTGTTTTTAAAATATTAAAAAACAATATATTTTATAATTAATAACACAATTTGACAAATCCATTACTTATAATTTGTAAAATGTACTTTTATTACTGAACATTAAAAAATAATGAACATTTTAATTTTACTTTTATTTTTCCTTTTATTTAAAATGTTCAATTTCTAAGTAGATTCGTTTTCTGGAAATCACGAGCATGTGACCGATAATTTAAGTCAAAGACGATGTAATTTCGTTGGTTTCAATCCAATCTTCTCCCGTTATAGTTTTTTCCTCATAACATTATCAGGAAATGTGTTCGTACGTTATTAACCAAGTGTTTTAAGTAAATAAAAAGAAATGACCCATGTCACTTGAGGGAGTCGGTGTTCCGCGTATGGAAATATTAAAAAGTTCAAAACTTGATGACAAAAAAAAAGTCTTAAAATCTTACATATAGACTTTATGTGACTGTTATTTAACTTTCTGACTTTTTGCATATTCTCAGAGATTTAACATAGGTCATTGGTTTCATACAAATAAATAACGTAGCTAATTTAAACAGTCTACTTTTTATTTTATAACGCAAGTAATTTCAACAATAATTCGTGCGTATACTGATATCATGTATATCATGTAATATTTTCTGTGTTCATGCAGTTCTGATTTTCATTTCAATCAACAATTGGTATCTGTTTAAATTTTATTAGTAAATAGACTTACATAGCCGAACGTTTACATCTTATGTTACCACTTTAAAATGTTTAAACAATATTTGATATGTTTAACCTAACCTAACGTCACCTAGTCTAACCTATCTTTGATAACTTTTTTATTTTTGAAATGGCCAAGGCGAAGGCCACAAACAAATAGTAAAATCAGTTCGATATGTCGAATGTCGACTGTACATTATAAACAGGTGGAATAAATTTCAAGACTTTTTCACTCACTTTATGGTAGAAAATCTAATTATGAAAGATTTAATTTTTTTTTAATTTTTAACTATAATGTTTTTGGTGAAACTCACGACTAGTTAGAGGGTAGCCTTGCAGTCTTAGTACAGTCGAACTTATAAACGTAAGGTAAGTGTGTAATTTTGTTTTCGGTACCCTGATAAATAGGACAGATCCGATATTGAGATATAATAATTCATAAAGTGAGGAGGATAGATAATGAAAGATACGGATGAGATGATGGTGAGTGAGACACTTTACTTGGTAAGAAAACCAATTTTGATTGTGAGGTTTAAAAATATAAATTTTCAAAAACATTTTGTTATTAATTCAATTACATGTTAAATACTTTGGTACAAATAATAATGAACCTTCACCACCGGCATCAAAAAGTCAATGTTTATCATGTAAATAGCCCCTTCTTTGTATCAGTCAAATTATTATTTTGTTGCACTAACATAAATGTAGTAATAGACGACCTTTAATGCGTAACACTACGTAAACCGTTTAGGCCCCATTAACTCTTCCTCTGAATACAAATTGTATTAATTTGTCACGTGAACTTGGAATAATTTACGCAAACGTTTTACAATGATGAACAAAACTCAGTTAATTATTTCATGTAAATCAATATTTATCACCCACCTTTTATACACGTACAGTCACTAACAAAACACAAAATGACCAATTTTTCCCAAATTTATGCAAAATTTAAAAATTGTAGTAACTAATTTTACATATCTATCTGAAGAACGACATATAAATTTGTATTTTATAAAAGAATGTGTCTACAGTTCGTCTTAGTCTACTCGCTATCTCAAACATAAGAAATCAAGTAGTAATGACTTGATCAAAAAATATTGTTACAGAAAATAGAATTGTTACTATAAATATGCTGCACGTTCATCTTCATCATGCGACAGATATTAAATAAGGAAAAATTACAACGTAATATTTATAATTAATAATTAATTTATATTATATTATTAATGTATGTTGAATGTAACAGCAGATAATAATTCTTGTTGAAAATAAATAATGAACAGTTAGACTCTCTACTTAAAATCTTAAATTCTGTAAATAGCAACATTCAGTACACAATGTAAGTTGGTATAAATAACAACATTATTTCCTGGACCTTAACATTAATATTACTGGTAGTTATCATAAATTTAAAATTTTCAGAAAACAACCTATACAGATATAGTATACATGCTGATTCTAACCATCCTTTCAGCCATAACCATGCTGCTTTTTACAGCATGATACATAGACTTATTATTATTATACCTCTCTCACCTAATAACTTCAATGATGAACTGAATGTTGTTAAACAAATTGCTGTTAATAGTAAGTATGATGTTTGTTTAATGGATGATATTTTAAGAAGGAAGTTATAGTCTAGAGCTGAAAGTTTAGTCTATTCTTCCCATAACGTTAACATTGATATAGTTAAATATTGTAAATTATCTTATATCAACAGAACTAGTTATAAAATCAGTAATCTTATTTCAATTAAATGTAATCTTAAAGTCGCCATTTATGGTACTCAAAATCTAGAAAAAAATGTTGGTTAATAATAAAGATAAAAAAGAAATGTTAGAAAATAGTGGAGTTTATAAAATATCTTTTCAATATTGTGACTCTGAGTACATAGGTCAATCAGGTAGATCTAGCAAAGTTACAGTAGGATTAAAGAAAATGTAAATAGTTGGAAACATGCCTATATAAACTCTAACTATGCTAACTCCCTTTTGGACTCAGGTCATAATTTTAATCCTAAATTGAATGTTAAACTCTTACATATAGAAAATAAAAGCAATAAATAACACTTTTTAATTGGTTATAGTCATATAATATCGTTGAACATACCCATTTTGTAAATAATTAATGGTTATTAGGGCAGAATGTTCTGAATTTAAATTATGTAGCAATTCAGCAATCATAAAACAACAGTAATAAAACGTTGTTCTCTTTAACATTTTTTAGAACTATGATTAGATGTGATAACAAACACAATATACATTTAGTGATAAAGGAAAAAAAAATTATATTTGTAAATAAATCTAAATTTTAAATACTTATTTTATTAAAATCCTAATGAAAACCTAAAAATAAATAAATACCTGTGTTCAAAATTAGACCTATATATGTTCCTCGACAGTATTTATTTCTATGCTACTTGAAAACCCTTAGCCTAAATCTTGATTCATATTTCAATAATAATTCAATTTTTATATGAACTGAGAGCAGTGGGCAGCAAGCAGCACCACTCATAACCGATATTATTGAGTTACAGAAGATCCAGAAATTATATTTACTGAATTTGCAGTGTACATACTCATCAGCTTTTTCTCACTTACATAATGAATTATATTACATTTATATGAAAAATATATAAATGTTTTTATATTGCCTATCGAAAAAGATATACCGTTTACATATGTTAAGGTCATAAATATTACTCTATGCTCTAATGGGAAATAAAGTTATATAAATAATAAATCTTCCAAATCACTCTAATATAAAGTTTCTTCATAATGTAACATATGGTCTACATTTTGTAAGTATATTATATATGAAGGTGAGCATGTGTTGCTCTTATATCTATTCAATATTTTTTTTTCCCATTTCTACTTACAGTTTATTTTATATTATACAAGATATCTCTATTATATTATTTGTACCTTTCAATATAGCAGTATATATGATGTTACTGACACATATTACTATTATTAATTTTCTTAGTGATTCTAAGCTATAAAGCAAAAGCTTTGTATCAAAAAAAAAAAAAAAAAAAAAACCAAACAAAACAAAAAAAAAACAGACAATCCTATAAAATCGACAACCCTTAAATCAAAACCTTAATAAATGTAATAATTTCCATTTTTTAATAAACTTACCTCGAGGCCTCCTTATAGTTAGTAGTCGTTGAAGTTTTCGTCTATAAACAACAAGGAAATAACATGTATTCAATGAATTATGGGCAAAATCTATTGTAGAAGCTGTTTAAAATATAACAATATTGAATTATATATCTATTTTCCTATGAGTAATTATTATTGTTCGATTTATGGTTCAAGTTAGGTATTTTGTTACAAACAAACAAAATAATGAAAGACAGTCAAATCTCAATATTTTGATAATTATATATACATAATTATGTTACTAAAATAATCGGTCAATCCTAACACTTTCTAAGTATTTATATAAGACAACCCGTTTCGGAGCTCCACCATCTTTAAGTTTTATATTTGTTACTCTCGATTATTGAGTTCTAAATTAGGTGTGGAATATGGAGGAAATACGAAACGCGTCAACATATTTAAATAATAAGAGATGCTAGATTGGCAGAATAGTTTGTTCTCAGATTAACTACTCTTATTTTAGACACCTTGGAATTGGATTTTTTTAAATAATTAAAAGATATAATAACTGCAATAATAAATAATAAAATTATTTCTAAAGAACTTAATTTAAATTTAATCCTAGAATATAGATTATAATAACTTGTTATCACAAATATAAGTTGCAAGTTTAACTCCAGCTCTTTAAATTTGGCATGCAGTCCTAATCACTATCCCAAATTAAGAACTATGTAAATTTCTTTAGAAGCTGTCTTTTGGTATTCTTCATGTAAATTATGCAGATCCGCACTTATCCTAATTGTTGAACAGGTGCCAGCTTCTTAATTTTAAAACAAACTTTTCATGCTTACTAGAAAAGTGTCAAATATAACTATTTAGAAATGAGACATTTAAAAGAAAATATTTTCCATCAGAAATATAATGTAATTCTTTACTCTGCTTAGTGATGCAGTGCATGCAATAAATTTTACGTAAGTGTACTTCCTAAAAGGTTTAATGAGGTCACAAGCTAGTAATCACATCGTAGACCCGTGCGGAAGACTAAACTCATTTGGAATTATTGATCACTCCTTCAAGACGTAACGGTATTAAAGAAGCTAGTGGTACACAAATATGTCATGATTAGGCATTTTGTACTTCATTGTAAATGCAATTTATGAGAAAATTATAGCAATAATTTTCCATGAATTTGTTTTTGACATTTGAAGAGATAATTAAATTGCAATATTATTTGTCCCAATAAAATAAACCTAAAAATGGAAAATAATTATCATTTGCGGAGAAACAGAATTTTAAGATCCATTGCGCAAAAATGTTACAAATAACACTGTTTAATGATAATTATAAACATAAAATGTTATCTTTAACTACTAACTGGATATTATTATTGTTCGATTTCAAACTTTAATGTAGTAAATAGTTCTGATGAAAAATGAAACAATTTCTCTATATATATGGCAAATGTTTTGCTGACTCTTTACCTCAGATTTATCAAAGTCTCCTTACTTCGTAACTATAATGCCTCCTGAAAACCATTTTACAAAATTACGCAAAAATAAACAAACGTAAACAAAGGGATAAGCTTTTAATTATACCTTAAATTGATGGGTTTCTAAATGCATAGTGAATAACTTCTTTCGTAGTATATTAGCTAAAAGATTCAGGTTTCTTCACAAGCTATGATTTTTATTATTATTATTAATTTTTTTATTTTTTTTTTTTTAAGTTGGGGTTGGTATCAAGTTTTAGAACAACATCACAGCAAAATATTCTTGCTGGACCTACACCATTTTTATGTAGTCTTGAGTTCGATCAATCGCCATCATCTCTTTCATTAGGTCTCTCTTAACCAATTCATGTTATTTTCGTCCCCAGACACTAATTTAATATTTGATGGCTTATAGTCTCTATTTTATGGTTTTTATTATATTTTTTTAGGTGTTGATTACTAAAAAGTTTTGTTGACTTTGAACAAAAACAATATCTTGCAGAATTCGTCTAGCTCTCATGCAATTGTTAATGTTTGTCAATGTTAATTAGGCCTTTAGTTGTACACTGAGTAGGCGGTGGTCTCAAACAATCTGATTAATTTATTTACTTAGGTTCTTGTGGTGGAATATCGTCTAACGCGTTTATGGTCTTCAATGTTTTATTATATTTCTCTAAATGTCTTCTACTACACAAATACCAGTGTAACGTTTATCCATAAGCCTCAAAAAGTATTTAAAAAGACTCAATTCTTTTTTCAATTTTCTTGAAAATTTACAATTGACAAATTGACATTACAAATTACAATTACAATTGACAATTTACAAATTTACAATGTTCATTTTTAAATTAGCATTATTTCGGAACACAGCATCACTATACGATTATTGAACGGCTTAAATAATATCATTCATGTACAATAAAGTCAATATATCCTATACACACAACGACATTATTAAATCATTAACTGAGAAATATATAAAATAATGATAAACAATTATAACAAATACACACATAAATGAACTTTTAACTAAGTTTATCATTAATATAAACTTAAATTACGTTTATGGATAATTTCCAATTAACTCGATCCTACGTCTTGTATTACCACATTGTTAGGGTGCTCTTGTGGAACGTGAAATGTATAAAGTTTACTTAACCTGAGATTGGAAGTTGCTAAAAGTTAAGGGACAGTTAATGTAAACACTGAATAACTTGGCGACGAACATTAGATCACCTTCTGGCCTTTAAATGAATGAATCAAAACTTTGCAGACACACCTTCCCTCGTAGAAAGAAAAGAAACCCTCCTCTACTCTTCAATATTAAAAACGTCTAGGTTAACGTATTTTTGTTGTTTTGTATATCTGTGATCCTTAAGTGTTGATTCTTTGGATATATTCGATAAATGATAAGGCAATTTGTTTTAATTTAACTAATTGTTTACTTTTAAACAACATTTTAATGGTAAAACATATCATCTTTGAGGAAAGTATAGCTACCCAACAATGAAACACTTGGGTTCGAATTGACATACCATTATTTCGCATCAGAATAACGTAAGATTTTTGAGCTCAACTGCCTATAGCTCAAATGATAAAATCTTGGGGAAGGAGATAGTTTTATAAAAATATCATATGTACACATGGGTCGTGTCATACAACATTTCAATGATATTTTTAAACAGTTTTTATTCCCCCCCCCCGTTTCAATGGTGTAGCTAAACTTACACAAATTTTTGTTTGAAATTGTATTTAATATAAATAAAGAATTTTATTGTCAGAAAATAAGAATATACCAAATATCGCTGAAGAGATACCCTTTTCAACAAAATGCAACATATGTAGGCCTACTTAGATATTTTTTATATTTTTAATGTGATATATAAGAAATCACATTTACCAGATGTAAAAAGTCCATATCTTATTATTATTAAATAGCAAGGTAGGTTGTGTCGCAAATCAAATTGAAGGTATATTTTAAACGTGAACATTTTTTGTATCCCTAAGTTTGGTCAACATTTGCAAAATGGATTTTACGTTTTTTATTACCTTTTATTCTTATTGAATGGGAAGAGTAATGAAAATAATAACCTAATTTATTGATTTTTTGTCTATAAAATATTATTGTATTCATTAATATTATTGTAAAATACTTAATTTTAAACTTTTTTTGCGTTTTTTATTATGTTGCTCACTCCAAAATTACCAAAAATTTTAAAATGATACTACATCACATTTGGGAAGAAATCACTGAAAATTATAATTACAATTAAATAATTATTATAACGAATCATTGAAATAACAACACTACCAATACTTGTTTTACCAATAGTGTTAACAAAAATATACATTATAAGTACAAAGCAAAATAGAACTCTATATATATACAAATTCATTTTCTCCGTAAAGGATATGTATTCCTTGATGTAATATCTTGAATGACTCTTCAAATTGTTGGTATTTTCTTTTTTAGTTATTGTTGAACGCTTCGTCTGATTCTTGATGAACACTGCTTTAGCCTACTTGAGAAAATAGTTTTTCCTTATCATTATTACACCGTCCACTTATTTACACATTTTCTTATACCTTCCAAAAAATAAGTTTTATCCTATTAAAATTTAATTAATATATTTATTTCTACTTTTAAAATTATAGAATTGAATATAAAATCTATTTTAAATTAAACAAAGATTCCTTACACATTCATTTTAATTTTACAAACGTTTAATTTTTACTATTTACATTATTTTACATTCATATTTAGTGGTTTAATTTCATATTAATTTTTAAAATTATTTTTAATTATAAGTATGTTTTATTGTTTAATGAATATCTGTTAAAATTAATTTAATTTTAATGAATTAATGACTCAAGGGTATGTGATATGGTCATTCCAATGCTATTTGTTTCTACATAGCTAATAATTATTTCGGTCATAGCCATTCAGTGATTCACTCAGTTTTAATTAGTTCAATATTTCCTTATTATTACAAATCTAACTATTTCTTAATATCTTAATTTTAATTAACGGTTTGTTCAAGCTTATTGACAAATTACTGGTATTTTATAATATATTGTGACTTTGTTATTTGTGATATAGAATATTCGATTATTGAACACTAAGGTTATGTTGTAGCAATACGTTCACAATATATTTTTTTTAAATTTTTTTTTTTACTTTTACAAAGAATCTGTGCTTGATTTTAATTATTTTAATAATATTCTTACAGTGATTAAGATTTTGTATACAGTGACAAATTGGATGCTGAACGTGAGTGGACAAGTTATTGTTTTACGTTTACTACTATTAGCTTGTAGTCTTCGTAAAATCCCATCAACAAAGGGAACGGAAAGAAACATTACATGACTTGAGAAACACTGAATGCAACTGAATGCAAAATTCTAGAACTCAAATCCTCATAATTCTCCTTTTTGTAAGAGATAATTTATACGTCACAATAATAAACAAACATATATAACCACTATTTTCTTTATAATCGAATATGTGAAATAATGGCTATAAAAAAACAATTTGCACCATTTTTTTAACGCCAAATTACGTCTGATAATAATTCATGATCATACATTCATCTGATTATAAAACAACAACTTTTGTAATATGGAAATCATCTCTGTGAAATACAAGTTTACGAAGCCACTCCTGACACATCGCATTAGATACATCTTTATTAAAAAAACTTCTTTCCAATCAAATCCCTCTTCATAATTGATTAACATGAAAAAATCTTTTCGAGTTACATTATTCATTTACATTTTTTTAAATAATCATAATTACCTATATAGCAATTCAAGTTTAACCACACATCCTAACAAATTCAAACCAAATATTTGTGTACAGGCACTGATATTTCAAGTCAATATCTCCTATTGCTTTAACTTGAGAACACACTTGTCTGGAACACAATTTAGATAAAACTTCTAGAGATGTAATATTCACTGAATATATTTTTTTACCTATTAGTAGTATTTATGTAGCGTAATAAAAATCATGTCAAATTTCTTTGTAGAGTTTTTTTGAACTACCTAGATTTTCTGTAAATGGTGTTTTTAAACATATAATATCAAAAATAGAAAAATCAAACGGCTTCGTTCAACTGCTATGAAAAATCATTAATTATTTTTCTTTTATGTACGATAATCACTTTTATTTGTAGAAATGAATGTACGATTAGTATAATTATTACCTACACCAATAAACTTATATCGATGTCTGAACAATTTGTAAGATAGCAGTATACAAGCTTCAAAGAAGAAATGTCAATTACGAATATTAGAAAATATATAATAAACACTTTCATCGCACAGCTGAAAATAAACATTATATATTACTTCAAAATTTGTAGCTAAAAGTACCCACTTGTATACAGATTGCATATTGTTGTATGTGTTTTAACCTAGCTTCTTTATCCAAAACCTCTTTATAAAACGTACACGAATTTTTATTTACAATTAAAACAGTTTTAATATTTTTTACATTGCAAATATTTGGTCCTACAGATCTAATCTTAATTTTTGGATGTGTATATAATATAGTATAAGAATTAGAAGTTGTTAGATTTGTGCTTATGGATGTTGATGCAGGTATATTGTAAGAATGAGAACCATACATACTTTGTACACCTCAAATATCGTCAACTCCTATCTCGGTATTTTCATTATAAAAAGGCAAACATAGCTGTCGATGGTTAATTGGATAGCCTTAAATCTACTGTATTTTCAATATCATGCACTAAAACAAGTGTTACCGTAGATTGATTTAATTTTTCAAATATTTAAGAATTATTGGAACCAGTTTGGTAACATGTTTAAAAAAAATAAAACGAAGCAATTCATTAACAGTGCTGAAATTTATTAACATTGAATTAAATTAACCATTCACAAAAAAGTAAATACCAGCTCAATATTACTTAACACAAAAGCTTATTAATAAATAAGTTTTCAAAAAAAAAAGATTACATGCCCTTATTGAAAATTTACAATTAATTTTTAATATTTTCCCCCCTTTATACAAACTGTTATAGATGAAATTTTTAAGAGTAAAAAAAAAAAAAAGTAAAAGATTTTATTATCAAAATTAAATTTAAATTCAAAGTGTATATTAAATCTAACAAGTTTTCATGATTAAATTACTTATAAATTATTACAATTTTATTTATTAAATTTCTTACATTCTAAATTGGTCAACTAATATAAAAAAAATAACCAAGAAATTTGTTTATAATATAAAGAAAATTAAATTTTTATTGACGTCAAAATTTTTTTTTATAATTTTGAAAATTAACCCCTTTGGGATCGTGGGCCGAAAATTTTTTGCATATGCTGTCCCATCCAATAATTAATTTTAAAATTAGTACATGTGGTTTCACCCAGAATAATCACTAAGATGAGTTCACTTTATTATGCCTTATTTTTCTTTAAAGTTTTTGTTTTATGAAACACAGGTAAAATTTTTTTAGATAGTCTGAGACACATTTCAAGAAAAGTTTTTTTTTTATAGTTAAGCTCTTATGAGCTAGGATGTTCAGAGTTGTGTTTGAACTGGTCTTTTGTCCTGATCTTGAACCACCATAAGCTGCACAAAAAGGCAACTTGTTAAAAGAAGTTTAGACAATCTCATACAGGTTTTTTTAACAAGACTTTTTACATGTAAAGAAGTTAAGTTTAGAATAGTTAAAAGAAAAATATTTTCACAATTACAAAATGTCTTGAAAAGGAAATTAGAAAATAAGTTTTTATTAATAAAGAAACCAAGATGACTTGGTCTTTGTCTGAAATCCAAATGATACAAATTACAAGAAATAGAAAATCAAAAAGTTTGATTAATTATTCTTTGATTTTATGATTATCTTAAAAATTATGATTTTTCAAGTTAATTAGTTTTTTTTATATTTATATTTTTTAAATGAAACCTGATTACGTTAATTTTTATAAAATTTATGTTTTTCAAGGAAATTACTGACAGTTCAAGAAAATTAATTTCAATTAAACTATTTCTAGACAATACATGGCTGCAAATAAATTTAAAGATATAGACATGAATTTCTTAAGATGGTTAATTTAAATCTTATTACCTGGAGTTGCGTTTCAAATGCATGCGAGCTTTTGCTTCAAAGGAACCATTCCGACGATCTACGCACTATACTTGCGAACTTTTAAATTTTGTACATGATTAACTAATTCGTAACATGATAATACGAATCCTATAGAAAAAGCCCGATTCGATGTGATTAAAGAAATTGAACTTGAGTATTACATTATTCGACCGACTTTCAGATACGACCGGCCTGTCTACATTGTAGTTACTTCATTGAATGAATTGAAGGTTGAGCAAGGTTAAGGTACAATATCCAGATCATACGATATTGTTTTCAAGGTTGCCCAGCAGATGGTAGCATGACACAAGCAAGTCTATTAAAGCATTTAAATTTAATCTGTACTGCAGATAAATTATAGATCTACAGTCAGTGGATAATTTAGGCTCCCGTTACACAAGCAATAAGTTTATTTCGATCAGGTAAACAATAATTTAAATTTTATTCAAGTCACCAGTCTTCCTCACTACTAACATGAAATTCAACAATTGAACTGTCTGCTGCTACAAACATATGCATATGCGAATTTAGAACCCATTGCGCCAAAATACGAACAATAATTTAGTGGTAGCCTACTTTTGACATCTATGAACACCATATTTATTTGATGTCAGTATCTCTAGACTATTGATAATTTGTTCAAACTTGAGGTTAGAAAAATGTTCTCACGTTTTAAATGATAATTTTGTTAGACCTAAGATATTTCAATTAGCGTAAGAATCATGTCACTTTAAATACAATTTTTCCATATATTTACAGACCCTTATAATTTTTAGTCAGAGAAACCAGATACATCATACCTTTTCAAGTTTATCAATTATAATACTGTTAAAATATGACAAGGTATCAGTAAAAGTGTTGATGACTTAGTGACAATTATTTTTTCATTTGTCGTTTTCAAGAAACCAAACGTTCGTAAGTGCTTTATTACGTCTAAGGTGTTATGTTCAGTGTAAAAATGTGCACTCACTACACATATATTAGATCAGTAAGTTTTTTTTTTAATAAAACAAATGATTTACTTAGGTAACAACACTAATGCAGAAACTTACTTTACGAACCTTTTTGTACTAAATTGCTACTAATCAAACAAACCAACAGACTACTCATAATATTATAGTTATCCAGTGGATACATTGTCAATCAATAAAATATGTAAAAAATCAAATAATGAAAAACAAATATTTTACTAAACTGTTTTAAAAAAATCTATTTTTCAACGAAGTAACCATATATTGATTTTTTTTTGGTACATCATCTTGTTGCTAGAGGTCTAATACATTTTAACTATGTATAGCATTATCATTATCACAAACTCCTGAGTAATAAAATCCTGTGTAAGTCGTATTTCTAATTTTAGAATATGATTTAGGCCATTTAATATATATCCTTCAATTTATTTTCTACATCAGAAACATATAATTTACCCTTTACGTAATCTTCGGAAACACAATCTAGGTTAAATATTTAGTAATATTTTTTGTTTTAAACTATTATTACTACACATTTAACCATTTACACTTAAATGAGTGAAGTTTTCGAAAGGGTAGAATTACAATTGGAAAACATGCTGTCCACTAAAGTACTACATTGATTCAGTAAATAAATTTTCTTTGTCAACAAAACAGTTAGAGTAAACGTAATAGATCCAATTGCAACACTGTTGTATAATTGGTAGAAACAACAAAATGTTATCCTTTTTACAAAAGAACCATAGTTAACGTAATTTGTTGATAAGTAATGTTGATTAAATACAACAAAACATCGTTTTAAAACAAAACTCCTGATTTTTTGAGAAACGTTATTTAATCGTGGGACATGATGTAACTAACTAATGTTTTCAATATATGAAGAATTTAAAATACTGTAAGAAGGAAATGTTAGCATTATAAATTTACTAATAATAAAATTTTATATAGGTAGTTAAAGTCATAAGAAATATTAGTTATCTCAATATTAACTACAATCTTACTATAATCAAACCTCTTATAGTTGTTATAATATCATGTTACAAAATTTAACAATTCTACCAAACATATTTTAATAATTATAAATATTTTTAAAAACACGAAACGACTTTATTACTATACGATATATCGAATTATCCTATTGCTAAACTATATACTTAAAGTAAATAGACAATCAATACCGTACGTAATGAAAAGAAAAACTAATTAGTTTGGCGCTTTGAATATAGAGTGAAAAGACGGAGCGGGAGAGTTATAAAAAAATAACTTCACCCTAATGTATTTCTACGGTATGTCTCATCGGTTTTTACACCAAGTGACGTCACGTAAGCTAATTAATATGTGAGAAAGGTATGAAAAATTACCATTGACCCAAATGTCATGTTGAGCACTAGGACCGGCTTATAGAGAGTTTGAAATAAACGTACAAGATATACTTTATTACGATTCATCGTTTTAAAAATAAATTCTTTGTTACAAAATTGGGACTACGTTGCTACCAAAACCCCGTCTGTTTAAATAAACCATGTCATTGCTCTACTATAATTCGTTATTATTACATTTGGAGTACCTTTTATTGCAGATGAAGTAAATTAGTAAAATAATACATCCACTAATGAACTTATACAATGAAATAACCTTAAAAGGAATATTTTTTTAACAAGAATAATTGATTTTAAAATGCCCAAATAATCAGTTTATTTGGACAATAAATTTGTATTACCTGTAAAGTCTTTATGATATGAGAGTTATGGGTTAAAGAAGACATAGGTGTGGTGTATACACTGAAAATAGCAACACTAACGATCTGTCTCGAACTTTCAGAACCCAAGTATGTATTTCATCTCATGGGTTTAAGTAATCTATATTTTAAAAATAATTCTTAATGGTTTTTCTTTACCGATGTATTGGACAGCTAATTTACTAAAAATAAAATACAATAATACATTTGTATAAGATCAATTCACTTATCGTTAACCAGATATTGTTTTACAGAACCACTTTGTTAATATTTTAATAGCAAAAATTTAAAATACCATAATATATATCTCATATTGTCAGTTTTACGTTAAGTCAAGATATTTAGAGATTCAGTTTATGTCATTATCTCTCCATCGCACACTGGATGCACGAGCGAAAATGACAAAATGATATCATATTCAAATCAATACATAATCAAATACTATATAAAAGTATATGCATTACTTTTACTAACATTTGTTTGATAAGTATTTTTTTTTTTAAAGTCTGTAAAAAGTGCCCAAACCGTAATCATGGAAACATTTAAGAACAGTATACTAATGAAGTTTTAGTCTCAAAATTGATCAAGGAATGTAGCTAACAATATCGATGTATTTTGTTATTTAAATTAAATATGTAAACGGATTTATTTTACAAATCATACTCCTCAAATTAATTTCTTACTCAAAGTAATACTTATACCTTCTAAAATAAAGCCAAATAAGAATAATTTAATGTTTCTGAACAACACGCAATCTTCTTTCTGTAAAAATTTTGTTTAAACTATACATTATCCGATATCATAAAACATAATATACATTGGGCACTTTACTAATTAATAAGTCATAATATATATTTTTTGAAACTCATAAAATAAACCCCAACAGAAAATCATTAAAAGTTTTGTGTTCTTTATTGAGTAACACTGAATTGTACTTATAAAAGTTAGCAACATTATCTGTATGAATAGTAGTAGTTTAGAACAAAAACCTAAAGGGGATCGTTAATGCAAAATATAATATAAATGAGAGCGCTGAAACGAACATAATATTGTTTACGTAAGATTAGAGATAAGTGCACACATCTCTGTGTCTGATAGCTTAACCACAGCCTAGAAAGAAACATTAAAAATTAAAATATGAATTTTCCTCAGAGTGTTCCTAGTTTCTTACCTCGTTTAACGTAATTAATAATAATCTATTTACAACAGTTATTCTTCCTTAAGATAACACACATTTTATTTTATTTTATTTTATTTTATTTATTTTTTTTTTTATTATTTTTTTTTTTTTTGGTAAAACGTAGTTGATTTTTTAGAGGGGATAGAATATAGAGAAAAAATAATACATTCAAAAAGCTGATTAAAACTTTTTTTCTCTTTAACTTAGACGTATAGTAGCATGGGTATTATTAATTAATTTTAAATATTGATGAAAAAAAAAATTATATTAATGTAAACCAATTAACCGTAAAAAATACTGTTTTTTTTGTGTGTTTGGTCATAGGTAATAATTATAATGTTTATTCAATGCTTTAAACAGTTTATTTATTTTTAAGTAATCAATTCAATATGTGAACCAATTTGACACCAAATAAACATCCTATTTTATTTTCATAAACACCCTTTTAACATATTTAACCATAGAATGTAGAAAATGGTAAACAAAGTTTTCATGTTATACAAAAGGTTGTAAAGAAGTCAACATTTTTATTTTCGAGAAAAGACACAAAAAACTGAACTTAAAGAAATTCAAAGGAAATCTATTTTCCTTGTAGTAATATATTCAATCCAAACAAACTTTTGTGGTAGCCAATATTCGATCACCATGGAGGAGAGAGAGAGAGAGAGAGAGAGAGAGAGAGAGAAACCTACATTGTTCTTTTTCCTTAAATCCTACATGAAATGTTTATTAAAGAATATTTATAATAAACATATTTATGCAAATCATATTAACACTAAAACTAACACAACGTAATTTAATTTATTCCATTTAACACTAACACAATAAGTACAAGCACAAAAAAAGAAAAGATTTTTATTACTAACTATTAACTGTTGATATGAGATGTATTCCAAATATTATGAAAATTTCTTTATCTACATTCAAGACAGAAAGTTACAGTTGTGAAAAATTATAAAGCTTTGCTCTAGATTCTGTTACATGCTTTATGTGTAATAAAGCATGTAACTAATATTGAAGATTTTGCCTGTTAGAATTTTACAGTGCATTTATTGGGTAGTATAAGGGTTGAAAATATAAGGTTGATATACAGTTATAGCCTAATTATTGCATTAGTTTAGTAATTACACTGTCTCTGTATAATGTTCAAAATTTGGAATTTATTAGCGGAACTATATGGCAGATGATGAATATTTTGTTCACAGCTTAGATAGGTAGTTTACCTATATTTAACATAGCAAGTAATAGTTTCCAACGGAATAGAGTATGATAACTTATAAGGCGTGTATGACTAACAATTATAAATTGGATTACAATTTTAATTACAAAATATGGTAATATTACTTTGGTGTAATTTTGAGTCTATATCACTAACTTTCAGTTTCTGGGAGTAAATTTGTAGCAATTATAATAAGCTTCAGCAGGTAATAATAATAACTTCAACTTAGAAGTTATTTAGGAATCAACTAAATTTAATCTGATACCATTTTAAATTAATTCAAACTAATTTGTTCCACGGACCAAGGAAATATTGTTGGTAGTTTTGAGAAATAGATGTCCATTTGTTTCCTTTAAAATTCAATCCGTGGAAAAAAATAATAATAAAGATGGATAGAAACACTTTCTACAATATAGATAATTTCATTTTATTTTGTATATTTTAATTTTAGTAAAATTTTCGTTATTACCGTTTTGTATTTAATGTGACAATTCATTATTGATTGTCGCTACGGATTGATTTAATATTGTAGTACTATATTGAATATAAATATCTTCATCCTTTATTTGGTATATATATATATATATATATATATCTTCCCCAAAGGTGTACCGAATACTAAAGTAATAACGAAACCTCTAAAGAAACCTCAAACTCGGTCGAAAATAATATGTCCTTACCTAATATATAATCCAAAATTCTTAGGGTGACAATATAGTTACAGACTTCTTCCCTTGTTGTGAGATACCGTAGTATCGGTTGGTGAGATTGTGCTACTTCATCAGGTTTACCAATATTGTGGACACGAATTTAAAACATTCACAAGAAGCAAAGTAGTTTTAGCAATAACAATACTCATGATCTAAGTTCAACATAAATAAATGTTCAATGCTATATAATTAGGCCTATAAATAAACATATATTTGAGCTAAACAAGAAAAAAGAGTGATGAATAGTCATTGAAAAGAAATACAATTTATAAGGACAGAACAGCTGCAGTTTTTAACGGTTTTCAGTAGTTCCTTAATTTTTTGAGATATTTTGCCTAGGAATACATTTTATATTACCGGTACACTTTCGTTCTATTTTAGTTTTGTATTAGAGTGGTTGGATTAAATTTTCGTATTCAGTAGTCGCCTCATGAAAATGGAATTTTTTGGATGAGAAAATATAATTTACTATAAATCAAACAAAAATTATTGAGACCGAGAAACCGGTCATTTAATTCCATTATTGACAATATATTATTTATACTTGTAAGCCATATTGTACATAATAACTTCACCATATGGTTAACTCTTTGAGATGTTTTTTTTTTTTTGCACGTTCTAAACCAAGAGGTAGAGATTTGTATTTTCAATTCATTTTTCTTCCCCAAAACATATATTAGAAGTCTAATAAATGGTACATAACATAAGGGTAATGTTTTTGAACCTAACACAAGTCTATAATGAAATTGTTTGAAATTTATCAGAAGCCAGATGGGTTTGTGATATTACATGTTCTTTTATGTAATATTTATTGTATTCAAAAGAGAAACGTTATCAAACGAATATTATTTATTAGCTAGAGATTACGATTAATAATTTCCAGATATCCTCCATTTCCACAACAGGTAAAAATGTCACTTATGTTTAAGAAATTATTTTTATAACTCCAAAATATCCTTTAACTATTATCTATAATAGACATAAGTTTTTAAGCTGTCACATGTTTATTTTCATAGAACTTTAGAGTTGAAAACAGAATCCAGTCATGGATCTCGTAGTCGTCGAGTCTCCTAACTTATTGGGCACTTGCGAGTTGATATAGCGAAATGTGACAACATTGCTGGCAGCTACATGGTCTGATATTGTAAGGCAGCTGGCTAGCATATATCAGCTAATACATTTACACGGTGCGCCAAATCGGTAGATATCCTGCAGCAGCCAAAAAGCAATATTATTAAACGATTTACTATAACAATTTTATAATTTAAAAAAGCTTCTGGCAAGGTTTTAAACAAGTTATATTATAAGTATATAACGTTAAATCAATATGTATTTCAACATTTCAGATAGCAGCCAAATAGTTCAAATTGACATAAGAATGTAATATCTTTCTTGCAATTTTGTTTGTGAAATAAACATATGATTATAATGACAAATTTATTTGTATAATTGATACATCTTCCAATGAGATATATTTATTCATCACAAACACACTGCTTCCTCCCGAGAGATATGATTTTAACCAAGAAAAGCACTTAGGAACCAAAATATTATCTGATGTTTTAACACAACATGGAGTAAATTATACAATCAAAAGCTTTTGAAAAAAATCATATCAAGTTATTATAGTTGATTCTCTACGGCCCATAGCCAAACGTATATCATCGAATACACAAATGAGTATTGTCGCAGTGCTATTGACAGACGGAATAGCTTACTGTCATGAGATAAGTAAATTTATTGTCCTCCAAGTATCGTGAAAACTGATTAGGCACAATCCACTCCAGGCACGAGAAAAACGATGTTAAGATACTTGTAGATATATAATTAGCAGGGATTTCAGGTGCACCGGTTATGTTTATTAGGTGAATAATGCGCTTCCATAATACGGGAAAATTACTAATTTCTAAGATGTGTTACATAATTAAGTGATGCATAGCAATGTTGTCACAATAGTGCCCTTGATAAATGTAATCGGTACACCGTCAGCACTTACACCACTACCATGCAATCAGCCAATAGCTTTAAAACATCTGAGTTCTCGATCTTAGAAAACTAAAGTTATATAAAGGATAGTTTTTTGTATTACAGAGATTATATTATTTACAGCTTCAAGATGATTAACACATTAATATAGTATCGGTACTGAATGGACGTTTTCGAGAGCTCATTCCTGAAGACATTGCTAGGGAAGTTAATTACTGTAGATGGTTCGTTAACTTAATTCGAGCTCTGTTATATAGAGGATGCTTGATTTCACATTAGCGGTTACGTAAATGGTCCTAATTTCCGATCGTGGAGAATTAATAGTCCTCATAATTACACTTAAAACCACTACTGCCTAAACGATTTGCGTATGATGTGCTAAATCGAGGTGTCGAATAATTGGAGCTTAGTTTTATACAAATTGTATAAATGCCAAGATCTTATCCAACAATTTATAGCAATCCTGGAAGAGGATGAACGTAACTGCCGCATCCAGCATTACGGTGCAACAGTCATAATACTTAATCTTATATGGCGATTCTTCGTGCCAGGGCTCTGGACAACATCCCCTGATATTATCTAATCTACAAAATTTGTGTGGAGTTATTTGAAAAAAAACTACCTCTACTCAATTCATACACGAAGTCTACAGCAATGAATATTACTTATTACATTGACGAAATAAATCGAGAAACGCTAAGGAAAGTTGAAAGAAAGAAGGTAAAATGTTGCGTTGAGTGTATTAAAGATAATGGACATTATTTCCGACACTTACTGTAAATCAAAGTTACGTAACGTCTGGTAATTATTTGTAAATAAATATAGTCTTTGATGTTAATTAAGTTGAACACTCCCTGTGTAGGTCACATCCTAACGATAAAAACATAACGTTATTTAGAACCATTTAATTTCTAACCTTTCCCATACAATTCTAATTTTTATAATAAAAAGAATAATAATGAAATGTGAAATTATTGTTGATGACATAAATATTTATGTAATTATAGGAAAATAATAGAATTTTCTACTTCTTCATAAATTATGCTTAGCGATATGAGTTAACTTTGTCAACTCTGTGTTTGAGTAATGCTTGGCATATGACATTAAATATTCATGTATGTCACTCAAGTTTTCTTTGTACTAAAACACTATACACACAAAGTGTTCAACCTATGTCAATATATTCTATGACTTGACTGTTCAAAATTACCGCAAAGTTCTCAATAATATTTGCAACAAAATGAAAACGTCAAAGTAGCTTTTTGTTTCATATTTTACCTTTATACATTTTTTATATTACTTGGATATAAAAAAAAAAAAACATTATAGTAAAATTTCATGTTTGAAGTTTAAAATTATTTAGCTCAATATTATTTTGTTTCATTGAATAAATGATGACTATTGAGTTCATTTTAAACTAATGTGTCGATAATTTCAGTAATATTGATCAATAATTTATTCAGTAAGTTAAATGATGATAGACAAATAATTAATTAATACATTTTAAAATAATAATTAGCGATTTTTAATAATTGTTTATTTACATAATTCCAGCCATTTGTGTCTACAAAGTCATTATTCGTACTGAGAATATTGAACATTTATTGTTTCAACTGTGGGTGGTATAATATTTATACGAGATATCTTCACCACTCTCTGTGAAAAAATAAAAGAGTTGAAAAAAAATATTAAAAAAAGACGGTTTTGACTTTACAGTAGGGGTATTGATTAGTGGAGGCCAAAGCGGGTTTCTTTTCAACAATTTCGTGTTTTATTATTTCATGAGAAATTAATTTTTTTTTTAATATCCGTGTATTATATCATTACACTCATTGTAAATGTATTAAATGTTTTAGGTTAAAATATATTTGGTTATTTTTTATTTTTTCAATAACCCTCAAAGGGAACTTGTCAATAACATTAACTTCAAATGAACAACACTTGTGGAATCTTCATTCAACAAATAAAATAATCATAACTTTTAAAATCAAACACTTCATTACAAACAGCATGATGTTCCAATTATTAATTAATTAATCATCTTTAGTTAGTACCTGTATATATCCAAACAACATCACGTGAATTTGATAACTGAAGATCATGATTTTGTATTGTACATCGTGTTGGTTAAGTATTAGTTTTGCATATCATCTGGTGTTTTTCTAACAATATTTGAGTAAATAATAATAATATGCGTAAAATAATAATTTTCTGCATGGAATAAATGAACAGTTCAATGCTCATATAATTCTATTTAAGATTTGTGAATTTATGTATATAAAAAAAGAAAGAATCAATAACCTCTTGCAGTTTAATAAATAAAGTCGTGTTTTATAAGCTTTTGGCTTATAAAAACTTTAAAAACAAACTCTAATCAAAAACTAAGATTTTTAACGAATCATTTAAAAATGGGTTAATTTCAGACATTGAAATATAAACAGTTGTAAAACCTGTTCTAAAAAACGTTTTGACACTCTATTTGATTAGTTTGAGTCACTGACTCGAGGAGGATTTTCGCGGTAGATGTTAATGAAGAAGGCTGAATGAGAAGCAGGTATTCACATGGTAAAATTGTAAGCGTGAATGGCTCGTAAACATCAAAATGTCCCTGCTTGAACTCTCCCGTAAACCTAAACCTTTTAACAGATGGTGCAGAACCATATGTATTCCAGTTCGGAGAACACAATTACAGTAGACCTGTAATTGGAAAGAATAAATCTCTGCCGCTACTTGCAATTCGAAAGATGTACCGTATGTGTTAGGCATAGACATAACATACACATTCAGCCTTGTTTAGATAAGGCTGGCAATCTCGTGTCATAGAATACACCTGTAGTCTTTCCCAGTTGGTAGAGGCGTGTCTGACAATGCCAGCACGCACTGTACGTGCATGTAATATGTTGCCATGCATTACGTAAGATAGCGCAGAGAAGAGACAGGCACCATGTCCGGGAATTTTATAGACTTGGTGGAGAATTTGGGTGCCATCTACCTCTAACATTTGTACTGCAGCCATCGTGAAAACAATCAATGAACAGCAAATACAAATAATAATAATAATACAAATAATAATAATAATACAAATAATAATAATAATAATAATAATAATAATAATAATAATAATAATAATAATAATAATAAGAAGAAGAAGAAGAAGAAGAAAAAGAAGAAGAAGAAGAAGAAGAAGAACCTCCCTTGAGGTAAATTAAAGCCAAAAAACTAAGTTGTAAGTACAGAAAGAAAAGTCATCAACTTGAATTGTCATAAATTTGCTAACTTAAACAGTATAAAATCTAAAAAAATGGAATACACCTCACTGCCTGCAAACTATTGTTAGTCGTTCACTCGCAAACTATAATCGATAGAGAAAAACGTGTTGTACAAAAGTTGTAGATATATTATTTTACGTATATGAAGATAATAATTAAGATAATGAAATGACGATAATAGTTAAACGAATGAATGTTTCGGAAAAACTATAAAGCATAATCGCGGTATTCGCGGTTTGACCATGAACCCGAGTGATTTTTTTTAACCTTTCTTAGCTAGCACCTACGGCCCTAGAGGAAGTTATATGAAACAACTATACATGTTTGAATATCACTACCTATAAATCATATTGAATATTTAAAATTATAAATTTACTCTAATATTATTGTTGATTAATTAGTTCTATCCTAACTAGTATATAAGTGTATTCTGGGTGATATTATATACATACGAACAATAAACGTAATATTTCTTCTAATAACGAGATATTTCCTTCATATAACGTTACCTTAATTGCATTCAGAGTCAACCCAATCCAAGAAAAAGATAAGGAAATGAACTATTTATTATTTAGGTGTGTTCAAAACAAAATCCTAAATAAATGATACAATTATTATTGTTAACAATCGTCATGAATTTATACATATAAAAAAAAGTTGGAAACGAAAAATAATCAGAAGTTTATTTAACATAGTACAACTAGATGATATAAACTTTTGTTTTAAGATAGAGACCGATAACACACTAAAATAATATAAAACACTTTATATAATGTTACCTTAATTGCATTCATGATACTCAGATGATAATTACCTTACCATTTCCTATAAATTTAAACTTTCATAAAGTATAAAGGTTTCATTTTATAAAGACTATTAGTTCTTCCAACAGTTGTATATTAGAACAGTTTGTATTATGGTAGATGTAAATAATATAAGTAGGATTCTCGATACTCTTGTTATAACCATTTACTTATTTTCTTGAATACATGTTGATTCGATTGTATTAGTTTGATTTAACACTTACCTAACGACTATTCGTGCTTCCATCAGTTGTATATAAGAATTCTTTCAATTATTTTAGATATAAATAATAAATGTAGTATTACTTAATTTTTATCTTGCAATAATTTTTACTTTTTTCTTGAATCCATAGTGATTATTTTGTTTTATTTTGATTTAATACTTACCTAACGATACTTAGTGATTCCACTACTTCTATATAGGAACTCTTTCTATTATTATAGATGTAAATAATAAAATGTAGTATTACTCAATTTTTATCTTGTAATTTTTACTGTTTTCTTGAATCCATAGTGATTCTTTTGTTTTATTTTAATTTTAATACTTACATAACAATACGACAATTAGTGCTTCCACCAGTGGTATTTTGGAACTCTTTGTATTAATTTTGATGTACATAATACATATAGTGTTATTTAATTATTATCGTGTAAGTCTTACTTTTTTCTTGAATCCATGCTGATTCTTTTGTTTTATTTTAATTTAGTATTACCTAAAGACTATTTGTGCTAACGAAGTCGTATGTCTTCGTTATGAGAATCATTAGGTAAGTGTTTAATTAAAATAAATGTAAAAAAAAATCAAAATGGAATATATAAAATTGAAAAAAAAATTATAATTTTATTATGAAAGAATCACAAATATATTATTTACATTTTTTTTTTTGCGGACTGTTATTATTACAACTGGTATAAGTTCCTATAGTCAATACGTAGGTATTTAATCAAACAAAAACTGCATATTCGTCATGAATTCACGAAAATTAAAAAAAGTTAAAAGATGACTGCCAAGGAATTCCACATATAAAATATGTAATAGTAGAAAATATACAAACAGTTCAGAAAACATTGAAACAACATAAAACCAAAAAACAATAGCAAGGATTCAAAAGATTAAGTTAAAGTTTATAATATGATTACCAAAACTCCCACATATATTTTTTTTATCCATAATATTACATAAAGCTCTTACACCTGGCAGAAGAACTAATAATTTAATCATTAGGTCAAAAAAATTACAATCAACCAATTAATCTGCATGAATTAAATATAATATATATTACAATATGAATATCAAAGAATCCAACATATATATTTATGTTTATACATATTATATGTTTATAAATACAAACACTTATTATATATGACTGGTGGAATCACTAATAGTTGGATAGCTATTAAATCAAAATAAATAAAGGGAATCAGCACGGATTAAAGAATATAAGGAAAAGTTACAAGATGATTACTAAAGACTATTACATGTATTATTTACATCTAAAATAATACACAAAGTTCCTATATACAAGTTTAATGTCCAGTTATAGTAAACATAATATTATATATATAAATATATTATTATGAAACTGTGTGTTTTAAAGGGTCATTCTCATAAGAAGCAAAATTTTCAGGAAATTTATAAAACTGTTCACATTTCAGATACCTGCTTAAATGTTATATTATGGTATTTTAAAATGTTTATATAAACATTTATACAATTTAATTAAGAAATTAGTATTATGATGTTTTGTAAAATGGTTTGGTTAGGTTAGGTTAAGATGATGCCAAAATCCTTGTCGCAAGACAAGAAAGAATGTCCTTTTGTACGGAAAATCTGTTCCGTATTCTGGATTCTGCCAATATCAGTTAGTGATAAAAGGAAGAGGGAAAGTGTTGGGTTTTTATTTTGCCCCACACAATTATCAGAAAAAGCATGTTATATTTAGTTAGGTAAGTCAAAAAAAAACTTTATCTGGGCATTTTCTACCATTGCTTTCATGGAAGCTGTACACAGTATTTTATTTTATTTATTTTTTTTTAGTTATGCAAACCACATAAACTGTAATTTGTCTAATGTAAGAGAGTTCTTGAACAGACACTTTAAGTAAATACAAATTTTGCATGTAGTGGAGATGCAGAAGTAATATAACCTGTGTTATCATTATTAGACGGTTCATTCCCTGCATTATTGTCAAACATCTTGTTTTTAATTTTAAGCCATAAGCACAGCTCCTTCTGTACGTTTTGCAACATTATGAATTTGTTGGGACTTCAATCTAAATCAAATACTTAACAATAATTATGGCAAGTATCAATTTTCTGTTGCCAAAATTTCCACTTAAATTACTATATAAAGTTATAAAAATACATATAGTGAGTAGACTGAAAAATAAGGACGTTTCTCTTTAAAAAGTTCAAACACCATTTTTATATACAAATGAGACGTAAGTAATTTTTTTTCCAGAGTAATAAGTAATATGTACGAACATTGAGAAAAAATATTAATATTATGAAGAATCGTGTCATGCATTTCTAGCAGAGGGATTCTACTGCTACATCGAACAATTTATTTTAGGATATTTTTCCCGCCATTTTAAATCTCTCATTCTTCTCTATTATTTTTCTTTTTTTTTAACAGAAATAAACATCTTTCCACTCACCTTTGTTCTATCATTGCATGCACTCGATATGAAAGACTAACGGTTTTTTTTTTATTATTTTCGGGATTATTCTTTTCCTTTGACCGTTTTTGCTGTTGCATGATTTAATCCTTGCTGAAAGATATCCCACTCGTTTTTACTGTGATATCGAACTTAGAAAAAAATATCCACACAAGTTATTTAAACTTTTTCTTTACAGCTAAAACAAAAAGAAATTATTAAAACAATAAATTCTGCTATCTGTATGTAATTCTACCTATAGACAGAAATTTATTTTGTTTATAAGTCTGGTTATACTGTAGGCCCTCAAATTTATTTTATGTAGAGAGACTTTTGTATGTGATATTTTGCATAAATTTGATGTAAGAAAACCTACAAGATTACAATATTTACTTTTAATTATCAATAACCATATATAATTATTATTTTTCGACCTATTGGATGTCGATAAACTTGTAAACCAGTAGGTTTTAATAAATATAAACAAACAATGAATAATTTTAATAGTACATAGGTTACAGGATACGTTTAGTAGAATATGCCTTGTAGGTTTAACAAGTAAACCATATTTGTCAGTATTACTTGCTTAAAACAAGTAAGGGATCAGGAATGTTATAAGAGGTTTGATTATTACTGACATACAAAGAACTATTTATTATCATTTTTATAGGCCTAATGATATTGAAAAAAAAAACAAGACAATTTAGTGTTTTAGTAAATTTTGAAGAAATATTTTTGTTTTACTTATTTAAAACATTATTTATTAAACCGAGCTCTATTCCAAATTTGAACTAAATCGAACTAATACCTTGACGTCTAGAGTGATTAATTACCAAATTGTAAGGGTCGTAAACATTTCGGGATTTTTTCGGGATTTTTCAATGAGGTAGATTGGAATATTACAAATTCAATAATGGAAACACAAACGTCCTATTCTACAATTAATAAAGTTTGCACATTTAATTTTTTTCTAAGCCATGTCATGTTATGCGTATTTTCCCTGCTTCTGTTTTAGACCTTGTTCTAGAGGCCAATATGTGTGGCAGTAATGTTTGTGTTCAGAAGACTAAATATAATAAAACTAACATTTCGACAAACTACATACTATGACAGTTTCCTCTTCTGGTATATAGTGAATACACTATCATATCGTAAACGTTACCAAATATAGACTAAAGAAAGGTTTTATATTATGCCCAACTTACACAAACCTATTTACATAAAACATCGGTAATTAATTGTTGATGATAGCTGTCTTTGAAATAATATATAAATATATCATATTAATGGTATATTCTAAGATGTTGGAAATAAGCCTATTTTCGTTAACAAAAAGAGTACAAAATAAAACGTGTTAAGTAAGAATATGTGTGATTTTGTGTCAAATGCCTATTCATTTTTGATGTGTAAATTTTTTCGATTCAGGTAAAACTCTTTTAATTGTCCACCAGAGATTTAAATTTTTTCGTGCGTAGAGAAACTTTAGGGAAATGTTAGATTCTGTAAAAGCGTAGTTACAATCATAGGCAACTGGTAGCTCCATATCTACATGTAAACTAATGTTCTAAATAGGGTTTGAAATATTCTTAGACCCATTAACCTCAATAGTTGAGCAGTATGAGCTTAGTGGAAACTATATCTTAAGTTAAAATTTCTATTATTATATATAACAAATTTTATAGCCCATGCGATTACCAATATCGTATTACTTAATTACCTAATATTTATATTATTTACTGTAGTTCTTTGTTATTTCATTGCACTTAGAAACAATATTCTTTCCTTTTACTCCAATATTTCCAAATCTTCAAGTGTATCAAATAAATCCATATTTACCATATTTACGTATTTATTATTGAATCATACTTTTATACGATTAGTGGTTGAAATGCAACAATCGTGTCTCCATAAATACTGAGATAAACCAAATGTCCACAACACATCAGTATAGAAGTTAGAGGTTACAAAGAAAAAATCTGTTAATAACAAGGAACAAAATAGATCAGTGACCATGTTGAATGCAGACAGAGTTTATTAGATTAAAGACTGATTAACTGCATCACAAAAAAAAAAAGTAAGACGCAATCAGCTGTTCATAAGGCAACAAAACTATTAAACCCACGAACATACTGAATACAAACCGGTCATCAACTTTTTTTTGATATCGGTTACGGCGATTTGTGCGTAAGGGTACGCTATGGACTCGTTATATTCACTGACGAAGCGAGGTTCCATATGAACTGGTACGTAAACAGGTAAAACGGTAGAAATTGGAGTGATGAAAAGTCCTTGAGTATCATGAAAATCATGTACACACAAATGATATGCGACATTATGAAATTAAATTGTTGTTCCTATTTTCTTTGAGTACATCATTAATGCAGAACTATATCAGAATATTTTATTGCAATATTATAAGAGGAATATCGATATTGCTGGATAAAACATGACAGTGCAACACAACACTACGCACATTCAATTTCATTAATGACCACACCCAATACAAGTGATCGCGTCATTTGTATTGGTGGCTTACGACCGCCGAGATCTCCAGATTTGACTCCACCAGATTATAATCTTTAAGATTACATCAAAGATAGAGCCTACAGCAACAAACCACGAACAATTCAATAACTATAAATCATCAACAGAAACAAAACCACGAAAATAGGCCAAAACATGATCCCGTACAAAATTAGGTTCACTCGTTTGGACACAACAAACAAAAGATTTGCATCGTTAAAAAATCGAGGCCTACGTAACCTAAAAAGGGATATTTCTACGAAAATACTATTTTGACTTTTACACATCAAATAACTTTCGCTAACAATATTTATTTGTATCTGAGAATATACTGTGATTATAATGAAACTAATTCATTATAGGGGAGTGGAAGTAGTAAAATCCATTAAATATGAACTCAGAGTAAATCCTTTTACCGCTAATTTAAGCTTTGATACGAACCATTACATAAGACATGCCTGGTGGCAACTGTAATTATAAATGTAACCCAGAGTAATGAACTTCAAATCACCATAATACACGAAGAAACACTACATCTCGTTTAAGTTTGCTTAAATACGGTCTCATTAAGTCCTCATTTCAGTCTCATAAGATAAAGTCCGCGTCTTGGTATCAATACAAAAATTCCTTTACTCTGTCTAGTTACACAAAAACCTAGTGTCGATCTCGTTACACAAAATATTCCCTCAATCTTGATACATAAAGTATTCGTCGATCTCGTTACACAAAGTGTTCCTCTTGACCTCGTTACACAAAGTATTCCTTTCGATCTCGTTACACAAAGTATTCTTCTTGATCTCGTTACACAAAGTATTCCTTTCGATCTCGTTACACAAAGTATTCCTCTTGATCTCGTTACACAAAGTATTCCTTTCGATCTCGTTACACAAAGTATTCCTCTTGACCTCGTTACACAAAGTATTCCTTTCGATCTCGTTACACAAAGTATTCTTCTTGATCTCGTTACACAAAGTATTCCTTTCGATCTCGTTACACAAAGTATTCCTCTTGACCTCGTTACACAAAGTATTCCTTTCGATCTCGTTACACAAAGTATTCTTCTTGATCTCGTTACACAAAGTATTCCTTTCGATCTCGTTACACAAAGTATTCCTCTCGATCTCGTTACACAAAGTATTCCTTTCGATCTCGTTACACAAAGTATTCCTCTTGACCTCGTTACACAAAGTATTCCTTTCGATCTCGTTACACAAAGTATTCTTCTTGATCTCGTTACACAAAGTATTCCTTTCGATCTCGTTACACAAAGTGTTAATCTTGATCTCGTTACACAAAGTATTCCTTTCGATCTCGTTACACAAAGTATTCTTCTTGATCTCGTTACACAAAGTATTCCTTTCGATCTCGTTACACAAAGTGTTCCTCTTGACCTCGTTACACAAAGTATTCCTTTCGATCTCGTTACACAAAGTATTCCTTTCGATCTCGTTACACAAAGTATTCTTCTTGATCTCGTTACACAAAGTATTCCTCTCGATCTCGTTCCACAAAGTATTCTTCTTGATCTCGTTACACAAAGTATTCCTCTCGATCTCGTTACACAAAGTATTCCTCTTGATCTCGTTACACATAGTATTACTTTCAATCTCGGTTTACAAAGTATTCCTCTCGGTCTCGTTACACAAAGTATTCCTCTTGATCTCGTTACACATAGTATTACTTTCAATCTCGGTTTACAAAGTATTCCTCTCGGTCTCGTTACACAAAGTATTCCTCTTGATCTCGTTACACAAAGTATTCCTCTCGATCTCGTTACACAAAGTATTCCTCTTGATCTCGTTACACATAGTATTACTTTCAATCTCGGTTTACAAAGTATTCCTCTCGGTCTCGTTACACAAAGTATTCCTCTCGATCTCGTTACACAAAGTATTCCTCTCGATCTCGTTACACAAAGTATTCCTCTTGATCTCGTTACACATAGTATTACTTTCAATCTCGGTTTACAAAGTATTCCTCTCGGTCTCGTTACACAAAGTATTCCTCTTGATCTCGTTACACTTAGTATTACTTTCGATCTCGTTACACAAAGTATTCCTTTCGATCTCGTTACACAAAGAATTCCTCTTGGTCTCGTTATACAAAGTATTCCTTTCGGTCTCGTTACACAAAGTATTCCTCTCGATCTCGTTACAGAAAGTATTCCTCTCGATCTCGTTACACAAAGTATTCCTCTCGGTCTCGTTATACAAAGTATTTCTTTCTATCTCGTTACATAAAGTATTCCTCTTGGTCTCGTTATACGAAGTATTCCTCTCGATCTTGTTACACAAAGCATTCCTCTCGATATCGTTACACAAAGTATTCCTCTCGGTCTCGTTACACAAAGTATTCCTCTTGATCTCGTTACACATAGTATTACTTTCGATCTCGTTACACAAAGAATTCCTTTCGGTCTCGTTATACAAAGTATTCCTTTCGGTCTCGTTACACAAAGTATTCCTCTCGATATCGTTACACAAAGTATTCCTCTCGATCTCGTTACACAAAGCATTCCTCTCGATCTCGTTACACAAAGCATTCCTTTCGATATCGTTACACAAAGTATTCCTCTCGATCTCGTTACACAAATTATTCCTCTCGGTCTCGTTATACAAAGTATTCCTCTCGATCTCGTTACACAAAGTAATCCTCTCGATCTCGTTACACAAAGTATTCCTCTCGGTCTCATTATACAAAGTATTTCTTTCGATCTCGTTACACAAAATATTCCTCTTGGTCTCGTTATACAAAGTATTCCTTTCGGTCTCGTTACACAAAGTATTCCTCTCGATCTCGTTACAGAAAGTATTCCTCTCGATCTCGTTACACAAAGTATTCCTCTCGGTCTCGTTATACAAAGTATTTCTTTCTATCTCGTTACATAAACTATTCCTCTTGGTCTCGTTATACGAAGTATTCCTCTCGATCTTGTTACACAAAGCATTCCTCTCGATATCGTTACACAAAGTATTCCTCTCGGTCTCGTTACATAAAGTATTCCTCTTGGTCTCGTTATACGAAGTATTCCTCTCGATCTTGTTACACAAAGCATTCCTCTCGATATCGTTACACAAAGTATTCCTCTCGGTCTCGTTACACAAAGTATTCCTCTCGATCTCGTTACACAAAGTATTCCTCTCGATCTCGTTACACAAAGTATTCCTCTTGATCTCGTTACACATAGTATTACTTTCAATCTCGGTTTACAAAGTATTCCTCTCGGTCTCGTTACACAAAGTATTCCTCTTGATCTCGTTACACTTAGTATTACTTTCGATCTCGTTACACAAAGTATTCCTTTCGATCTCGTTACACAAAGAATTCCTCTTGGTCTCGTTATACAAAGTATTCCTTTCGGTCTCGTTACACAAAGTATTCCTCTCGATCTCGTTACAGAAAGTATTCCTCTCGATCTCGTTACACAAAGTATTCCTCTCGGTCTCGTTATACAAAGAATTTCTTTCTATCTCGTTACATAAAGTATTCCTCTTGGTCTCGTTATACGAAGTATTCCTCTCGATCTTGTTACACAAAGCATTCCTCTCGATATCGTTACACAAAGTATTCCTCTCGGTCTCGTTACACAAAGTATTCCTCTTGATCTCGTTACACATAGTATTACTTTCGATCTCGTTACACAAAGAATTCCTTTCGGTCTCGTTATACAAAGTATTCCTTTCGGTCTCGTTACACAAAGTATTCCTCTCGATATCGTTACACAAAGTATTCCTCTCGATCTCGTTACACAAAGCATTCCTCTCGATCTCGTTACACAAAGCATTCCTTTCGATATCGTTACACAAAGTATTCCTCTCGATCTCGTTACACAAATTATTCCTCTCGGTCTCGTTATACAAAGTATTCCTCTCGATCTCGTTACACAAAGTAATCCTCTCGATCTCGTTACACAAAGTATTCCTCTCGGTCTCATTATACAAAGTATTTCTTTCGATCTCGTTACACAAAATATTCCTCTTGGTCTCGTTATACAAAGTATTCCTTTCGGTCTCGTTACACAAAGTATTCCTCTCGATCTCGTTACAGAAAGTATTCCTCTCGATCTCGTTACACAAAGTATTCCTCTCGGTCTCGTTATACAAAGTATTTCTTTCTATCTCGTTACATAAAGTATTCCTCTTGGTCTCGTTATACGAAGTATTCCTCTCGATCTTGTTACACAAAGCATTCCTCTCGATATCGTTACACAAAGTATTCCTCTCGGTCTCGTTACACAAAGTATTCCTCTTGATCTCGTTACACATAGTATTACTTTCGATCTCGTTACACAAAGAATTCCTTTCGGTCTCGTTATACAAAGTATTCCTTTCGGTCTCGTTACACAAAGTATTCCTCTCGATATCGTTACACAAAGTATTCCTCTCGATCTCGTTACACAAAGCATTCCTCTCGATCTCGTTACACAAAGCATTCCTTTCGATATCGTTACACAAAGTATTCCTCTCGATCTCGTTACACAAATTATTCCTCTCGGTCTCGTTATACAAAGTATTCCTCTCGATCTCGTTACACAAAGCATTCCTCTCGATCTCGTTACACAAAGCATTCCTTTCGATATCGTTACACAAAGTATTCCTCTCGATCTCGTTACACAAATTATTCCTCTCGGTCTCGTTATACAAAGTATTCCTCTCGATCTCGTTACACAAAGTAATCCTCTCGATCTCGTTACACAAAGTATTCCTCTCGGTCTCATTATACAAAGTATTTCTTTCGATCTCGTTACACAAAATATTCCTCTTGGTCTCGTTATACAAAGTATTCCTTTCGGTCTCGTTACACAAAGTATTCCTCTCGATCTCGTTACAGAAAGTATTCCTCTCGATCTCGTTACACAAAGTATTCCTCTCGGTCTCGTTATACAAAGTATTTCTTTCTATCTCGTTACATAAAGTATTCCTCTTGGTCTCGTTATACGAAGTATTCCTCTCGATCTTGTTACACAAAGCATTCCTCTCGATATCGTTACACAAAGTATTCCTCTCGGTCTCGTTACACAAAGTATTCCTCTTGATCTCGTTACACATAGTATTACTTTCGATCTCGTTACACAAAGAATTCCTTTCGGTCTCGTTATACAAAGTATTCCTTTCGGTCTCGTTACACAAAGTATTCCTCTCGATATCGTTACACAAAGTATTCCTCTCGATCTCGTTACACAAAGCATTCCTCTCGATCTCGTTACACAAAGCATTCCTTTCGATATCGTTACACAAAGTATTCCTCTCGATCTCGTTACACAAATTATTCCTCTCGGTCTCGTTATACAAAGTATTCCTCTCGATCTCGTTACACAAAGTAATCCTCTCGATCTCGTTACACAAAGTATTCCTCTCGGTCTCATTATACAAAGTATTTCTTTCGATCTCGTTACACAAAATATTCCTTTCGGTCTCGTTACACAAAGTATTCCTCTCGATCTCGTTACAGAAAGTATTCCTCTCGATCTCGTTACACAAAGTATTCCTCTCGGTCTCGTTATACAAAGTATTTCTTTCTATCTCGTTACATAAAGTATTCCTCTTGGTCTCGTTATACGAAGTATTCCTCTCGGTCTCGTTATACAAAGTATTCCTCTCGATCTCGTTACACAAAGTATTCCTCTCGGTCTCGTTATACAAAATATTCCTCTCGATCTCGTTACACAAAGTATTCCTCTCTGTCTCGTTATACAAAGTATTCCTCTCGATCTCGTTACACAAAGGATTCCTCTCGATATCGTTACACAAAGTATTCCTCTCCGTCTCGTTATACAAAGTATTCCTCTCGATCTCGTCACACAAAGTATTCCTCTCGATCTCGTTACACAAAGTCCTCGTATCAGTATCTAAACCAAAAGCTAGTATTAATTTCGTTTTACAAAGTCATCACCTCGTTTTCGTGTTGGTCTCTAAAACAAGACCTACTCTCGGTATCGTTATACAATGTCCTTGTATTGGTCTCAAAAACAATCACCTATTATCAGTATCGTTATACAAAGTCCTTATCTCGGTCTCATTACAAGTTGTCCTCGTATCGGTCTCTAAAGCAAAGATCTAGCCTCGGTATCGTTATTCAAAGTCGTCATTTCTATCTCTTTAATAGACGTCCTCTTCTCGATCTCTTTACACAAACTTCTTGTATCGGTCACGTTAGACAAAGCACTCAATTAGGTATCTATACACAAAGAACAAGCCCTGTCTCAATATTGAGAGCCCTCGTCTAGGTATCTTTACACAAAATCCTCGTATCGGTCTCTTTACACAAAGTTCTTGTCTCGGTCACGTTAGACAAAGCACTGAATTAGGTATCTATACACAAAGTACACGTCCCGATCTCAATACAGAAAGCCCTCGTCTAGGTATCTTTACACAAAGTCCTCTTATCGGTCTCTTTACATAAATTCTTTGTCTTTATCTCGTTACATAAAATCAACGTCTCTGTAACATTACAGATAATCTTCCTCCATGACTCAATATACAAAATGCCCGTTTTAATCTAGTTAAACGCAATCGTCGTTTATGTTTCGTTACACGAATTCCCTTTTTCGGGTGATTACTCCTCAGGAGATAAAAACAAGAAAATTAATATTGGGATGGATTATTTTAAAATCAGCACAAGCTATTTCGATTAAGTGTTTGTAAAATATTCACATACTATGTCATGGCCCAAATCATATAGAAGATGATAATCCAAATAAATACTCCCACCCCCCACACCATTTACACGCTATCACTTTTATTTTTTTTTAAATTGCATGTTGGCATATTTTTAAATCATAAACGTTCACATGTCAAATTGGTCACTATCAGTTTCAACAATTATATATTCACTTTTTAGTACGTAACTTTTGTGAGAATATGTTTCGTGTGAAATATACTCCATCCTAAGAATCTGTTTCCCTCTGAGTGTTTAGAGTCAAAAACATTTCGGTCATCATTATCATTATAAAGAAAGAAGGCAACAAAATAAAATATATACATCTAGTCCTCGCATGGTGTAGTAGTGTCATGGTCGAAAGAGAAGAAGAGTTGGTTAAGAGAGAGCTAAAGAGAACTCTGATAGGATAGATGAAAGTGGGGTATCTAACCCATAACTGCATGAAAAAGTTTGGACTCAACTATAGGTACTTCAGAGACTCGGACTCACTGTAGTAATACCTGAGGGTTCAGTCCTACGAGAAATAATGTCCTAAGACTGAAAGTGAGAAGTTACTTTTCAGGTGAAAGAATATTTTAAACTTTAAAAAATACTCGCGTCACTATCCAACTTAACTTCTTGTGTTACTTACAAATATCTAATACAGCTAAAAATAAATGAATTGGACTTTAGAATATTCTGAAAAGTGCCCTAAAAATAGTTTAATCATAATGAACCATGCTGAAGCGACGAAATCGTCAACATGTTTGTCCTCCTTTAAAAGTCAACCACTTCATGATAATCTGAGAACTTAAAAAATTGAGTTAACAGAGTTATATTTTAGTTTTAGTAACATATGATAAATTAACGATAATTGATCGTCTTAAAATGTAATGTCAGCTTATATGCAATACCTCACCTCACCGTTCGAAGTTGTAAACTCAACTATAGTGTTGTTCATGAAATTATTAAAGAAGCGCAAAAAGGATAACGATCATCGGGGCCTCGTTTAAATGACATGTTTAGGTTAAAACACAAAAACAAAAGTCCCGAAGTAGAAAATACGAAAATTGAGATAAAAGCAAAAGGAAACGGACTTATTTATATATTTCTCTGTTTTCCGGTTTCTCTCGGAAGAAGCCTAAATATTGGAATTGGTGTCTAATTAAATATAGAGTAATATTTTAATTAGTAAATTAAAAATCTTAATCAGACTGCTGTTTCTCTAGTAAATAATGAAGTGTGTGTTTGAATAGTTTCCTCTTATAAAATTTCTCTACTGGTATTATTATTCATTAAGTTAATGATGTGACTAAAGTCTTACGGAAATACTTCTAATTTTCAACACATTAAGTTTTACTAGGTAAGAAAACGACAACTAAAAACTAAATAGGAGAGTTATTTAGTTATTATACTTAATTTTCATAAGTGTTAGATTACCACTAGTGTTTTGCAACAATTTGAGACCGAGTTTTCTATAGCTTATAGAATCTTTTTAAAACGTTCAACATTTTTCTTCATGCAATATGTTTTTAAATTCACTCATAATACTTCGGAAAGTCTCTATATTACTATTTTTTAATTTATATTTTATTATTGAAGTTTACGAACGAAAATCATAAATTTTATTTTATTCTAAAAGCTATAAAAGCGTGAATTATTTAGTTCCATGTCCCCTTAATAAATCTTGGTTATAATTCTATAAGAAACTAGTTTGGTCTAGCCAAAACTCATTTCTTTGAAATTGGGTCCTGTAACATAATATACAATGTTTTCAAGTTAATAAATACCAAATCTTTATATGGAGGAAATGGTGGTTCTTCAAATAGTATTTCTTACCATTACTAGGACTATACTCTTCTGTGTAGCTATTAAAGCCTCTTAAATATCAATATAATTACAGTATCACTTTAACAAACATTCCGTAATGTATTCTGGAATGAATCAAGGCGAAGTAAACCTTTACTAAAATTATACTTTAGGGTGAAGGCACTGAAAAGATATATTTGTCTTGCTATAATGTACAATGATACTTCTGTACATAATCATCAAAATTGTTTTCTATTAGTGGTTATACCTAGTTAGGTAATCAAGCCAATTGATTGTAAAAACAAGACTAAAATTAATATATATTTTATGATGCAAAATATGGTATGAAAAGTCCAATGGGAACAATAAATTATACCAAAGTTAGCTAAAATAATATTTTTCAATTCTATTAATTTATTTTCAGTTAAATTACAATAAAAAAATGCTACTTTTTAAATAACAGTACTTGAATAAAAAAATAACCAAATATTTGAACGCTGGTGATTCCTGAATACATAGAAATAAAACAAATATATGATAGAACTTTTACCAAAAATTTGTGAACAAGTAGTAACATTATTATATACTTTGGCTTTTACGTTTTCCAAAATAACTGGTATTTTAAAGGAACAAAACATCCATCATATTAATAATTTAAGGTCATCATTTTAGGATGAAATTGAAAATTTCAAAAAAGAAGTTTTAAAGTTAGTTTTTATATTTTTTTCTTACATATTACTCTTGATATTTTTTATGTAATAATAGATTGATGGTCTACAATTTTGATCAAACAATTTTATGCTAACCAAATTAAATATTTTAAAACGTTACAATTTCCTCTAACGAGCATCAAAACAAGAATAGGTAAATGTTAAAACATATATTTACAAGATTAAATATATTCGTATAATACAGGCTATATTAGTAGCATCAATACAAAATAAACTTGTTCTTAAAAGGTAAAACGATAAAATATCTTGTATTAAAAGTACAAATTTCGTAGGCATATGCGTTAATAATGTATAGGATAATGTAATCATAATGTAGAAAAAGCATTGCTTGTGTTCCTTTGAGTAAAATTTAGAAAAGGCATGCCTCACCGCACAGCTCTTTTATATCCTGATAAACGTAAAATTTTCAAGCAAAATCCCTTTAAATTCTAGAAATAATTAAATTCTATAATAATTAAATACCATCGTTTTTTTACAGACAAACTCTCTAACAAACTTTGTAATGAAAAGAGTTGTTTACAAGACTTGGGCTCAAAAAATTTAACAATGCTAACTTCTGTTTAATACCTGTTACAATATATCAGTATTTCATGAACTAATTTTACGTCAATTACTTATTACTGCAACATATTGAAATACCACAAGCTTCTTCAGTGTTTGTTTAATACATTATGGATATTAACCTACCATACAAACTTCCTTCTTTTTAAAAGATGAATTGCATTTTACCCCATTCGAGAATAGTACTTTCTATCAATGGTTAACCACCACCTTGTTAAAAAATTGTTATTTCTAACATAAGCGTAACTTCCAGCTCGTGCCCCTCTCCAAAAACCAATAATTGAAGGGCAGAGTTGATAATGAAAAGGAAGAAGGGGTAAAAGGAGAAACCGAAAAGAGAAAATGAAAAAAACATAAGAGGGAAACCTCCCCCGGTGCCTGGGAAATAAATTTTCTTGTACTAAAAATGAATCACTAACTGGTCTGAAGGTGTACAACTATCGTTCAATGTAATGATGTGATCATAAATACATGTAAAATAATTTTTTTTTTTTTTATTTTTTAAAATTTTATATTTTTTTATATTTTGGGGTTGCCTACAAGGTGGAGTACAAAAAGGTTATGCCGCAGAATGAGACTTTAGTTTTGAGGGGAATTGACATAGGATAGGTAAGCCGTTCAATAGTTTAATAAAACTTAAACTAAATGTGGATTTGGTACAATAAAATTTCTAAAATGGCTAATGAAAATTTAAGTGAAAATGCTAAGGGGAAAAGAGTTTAGGAGGGTATGGTGTTCAGATTGGAAGTATGAGGAATTGGTGAAAATAACAAGCAAAAAGTAGGTATTTTCCTTAGCCACGCCTTTGGTAGTTAGGTAACCGTATCATAGAGTTGTCACTTGAAGTTCTTGAGTATGCTAAGACATATTTCCACAGGAACTAAGCCATAGGTCTACCAATTAAGATGGAAGTGCCAGTAAATAAGTAGGAGACAACGATGACGTCATTCTGTACTGGTCACCGTGGTAGAAAAAGGGAGTATAAGTATAAATGCCTTAGTGGCGAAGCGTAACTCTGGAGACTCTCTGTGGTACTTTATTATACTGTGACTTTAGGCGAGTTTTAGCTCTGAATTTCTGCCTGGTTGATTTGGGATTGTAAATAAAGAAGGTGGGAGGTTTCAAGAATCGGAAAAGATAGACTGGTAACGGAAAATAGAGGTGATGTAAACAAGTTGATTTTTAAAGGTGTAGTTCGGTAGATGGGTAAATTACAGGGTCACTCACAGTCTCATTTTACAACTAAAACGATCACCTATAAACTAGAAAATTAAGTTTATATTTAAAATTTTGTGAAACTATTAGTATAATTAACGGTTTATATAAGGGCATATAGTGTAATAAGATGGAAATTTTATGGGTGAACAACGGATATGGGTGTAAAGAAACTATGTATACAATTAGAATAAATTGTAAGTAAGAGTTGTAGAGAGAAGGATTGTTGCATAGAACTGCATGGAATAATTATGTTAGGTAAGGTTGTGGTGAAGGGTGGTGGATGCTGGATGCTTGGATAACTATGAGCCACTTTATTTATTTATTATTTTATTTTATAAATGTTTTATTTATTATTATTACTATTAATATTTTTGCGTTAAGATTATAACAATAAATCAATGGGATTGGCAATCACAAGGATCTTTCCCTCCCCATGATTACAAGACCCATGGACCAGATATATAAAAAACGAGATGCGTGATTTACACTAAAAGTTAGTGCAAATACACTGGATATAGGGTGGTATGATGTAGTTTATGATATAGTAAATAATACAATAATAGTTTATTGCGATTTGAGCAGAGGGGTATAGGAAAAAAAGGATTAAGAATTGGTTAAGTGGAAACTAATGAATGAGCCAAATGATCCTAACAATTACAATAAATTTTATATAAGTTATATATATATATATATATATATATATATAACTCATCCTAAACTACCAATAAGACAAAGATTAATAAACAACAACCAAAAGAATACGGATGCTTGGCCACTGACAAACATAGTAAAATTCACACAAAGAAATCCGCAAGGCGGACAGAGAGTCTCAAGCCTATAAAAGAGATTGTAAAATTGTAAAAATATTAGATATGCGGGAATTACCTACGGGTAAAAAATGGATGGCATCATTCAAAAACACGAGTCCGGTAAATTCTGGTAGGCGGTCTCATTATATACTGTCACATCACTGGCTGCTAAGGTTGCTAGGAAAATATTAAAAGTCCGTATAACTGAAATTTTGTTAGTTTTACTGGAAATTGTAGGAAAAAACGAGAATTTAAAAAATCGAAATTGAACCATCAAGGTTCACCCGACGAATAAGGCGCAGGAGTGACACACAATTAGACTGTAAGTGTTCATCTCTGCGTCTCAAAACGTCGTTCGCACCAATATTGAGTACGACACGTAAAACGGGAAACCAGGAGTGACGGTTATCTTTAATTACTAAGGGCTTTGAGCTCAGGTACTGCGAGGCCAAAAAACCTCTGCAAACTTCTTGAGGTCGGACTCAGAAGGTCTCGTGCACTCTGAAATTTGGCTAAACTACAGACATGTAATTGAATTAGAGTGCCCGTCCGGGATAGTATGGGACCGTGCAATCATTGAAATAATGGATTTATTATTATTGGGTAATTTGTGGAAGAATTTTTTTTTGTTTTTTGAATAATTACGAGTAAATCACAAAACTGAAGGGGCATGGGGAAATCTGGTGATAACGAAGCGTAAAGCTAAATAAACTTATTCGTTTTGGGAAGGGTAAAGTAAATTTAAAATTTAGGAAAAGTTACTATATAAGAAAAAATAAAAAGTTAAATTATTAGGAAAAATGTCGGGGAGGGGGGTTGATTAGGTTTAAACGAAGAAAATTAATTAATTTTGAAGTAAAATACTGAAAAAACATTAGAATGTAAAATAATTAATTTAGAAAATAAGAATATGTTTTAAGAAATTGAGTGTGAGGTTTCTGTGACCGTCTATGCAGAAAAAAGTTTGGGTTAAATTTCATCAACATAATATCATCGATGTGTGAACCACTGCGTTCGGTTGTAAGTTGCAGCAACTATAATAATAGAGTTTAATTTCTAATGTTAACTAGCCTATAGGCATAGTTTGCTACAAAAGTGATGTAAAATATAGCGTCAATAAATTGAGTAAGTTTTCAATAATACACGATTTGTGTTAAATTAAATTATACCTAAATGTAACATTAATATAGATTTGTTGTTGTAGATATTGAAGAAAGATATCTGCCTTCAATGCACTATCAGCTGATGAGATAAGCCTACCAAGGTCAATAACTGAAGACTGGTTTGACCGGTATTAGCCGCTGTATAAAGACGGAACTAAAAACTTAAAACTATGTTATGTTCATTTCAGCTGGGAAAATAAGTCATAATATAACATAATTCATACATATATCTAAACCAATATATATATATATATATATATATATATATATATATATATATATATGTATAATTACAATAATACAAAATTATAAATGATTTTGTGTATAAAAGGATGAAAATAGGTTATATAAAAGAATAGAATTTTATGTGTTTACGGTGGCTTGATGGTTAGGGTTTCTTTTAGCTTTTCTTGTTTTCTTTTCTTTTGCTTGGCTTGTTTTTGATGTATTGAACCTTAAACTGTATTTACTGAAACACTGAAATATGGTTAAAGAAGGAAATAATTTTACCAGATAAATTAGGTGAAAATCAAGAAAGTGAATTCAAATTGGAATGCTATAAATACTTAAAACTATAGGCAATTAATGCAATTAAAGGTTTTTAAATTACCATTATGTAGCATAGATAATATTTAAAATATTAGGCTAAATTACAATATCGGTTACTTACCATTTTATATACGAAATTATATTAAAGATAGGGGGTTTGGGATAATTGAGCTTAAATGTATTCCGAAATTAATAGTTTAGTGTCGCTTAGAATAAAACAAGGTTAAATTAATAGTTAAAGTATATATAAATAATATATAGAGAGACAGAATTTAGATTTCGCGAAAAAATATTGCTTAATCTAAAGGTGTAGGTCTAAAGGTTAGTTTAAGTTATATAAGAAACAATCTCATTTAGTGGAAATGGATTAGTTAAAAATTAGGAAAATACAATGGGAAATTAGTGAACGAATATTTTTAAAGCAAAAATAGTTAGAATTTGATAAACCGGAATACATAAAGATAGCAAAATTAAATAATAAATAATTAAACAAGTTGTATTGTTAAACAAACAAATATATAAAAGCTTGTATAACATTAGTAACATTTATGGAGCATATATATATATATATATATATATATATATATATATATATATAGCCTACCTTTGCTACTTAGCTATATTAAAGGTATACAGTGAAAATGATAAGCAGGGAGTCGTCAATAAATTTTGGGTAATCTTCTTTTGTTGGGAAACATCGATATGAGTAATGTATGCAGCTCTAATAGCTGATTCAAATAAAGTAGATAATCTCTTTTGTGCGAAAGCCTCGGCTTATGTTTGCTTGCTATCAATTGCGGGCTCCTTTTAGGATTGAGGAAAACATGAATACGTTGAGTTATCCCAAGGTGTAGATACCTCCTCTTCCTAATAAACCAAATATTGTCATTGTCACTGGTTTTATATATTTTAGTATACATAATATTTATTCTTGTTGTATTTGTATAATATGTAAGCAACAAAACACTTGATGTAATATTTGTATTAACAGTTTGATATTAAGCTATTAAATGGATAATTGTAATAATTCGTCATAGTGATAATAGTCTTAAATCTCTTAACCTAAGTATCCACACATATTATTCCCTCTCCACATATTATTCATCCCTTACCCTTATTGGTATATATTGTGTGTTACAAGTTTCTTAAACTCTAATCATTATGCTTGTGTAATGAATCGCCTCGTAGGTAACAGTATAACACATTTTCTAGAGAGTTTAGTGTCCATAGTTACAAATTTCAATCAACGTCTATGTATTTCATCATAGACATTAGCGATAGGTATAGTATATTTTTAAAATTTATAATAAGAATTTCCATCTAAATTAAATTTGTTATAAGTTTAATGACTCAAACAAAGATGGATTTGTTTTTAAATGACGGTCATTTGAATGTTTGCATGTATGTCATTCTCTACAGTGGTTTTCCATGTGGGCAGACCATAGTTTAGATATTCAACAGTTTTATATTCTGTCATATAGTAGTGAAATATCCAATTACTATTGTGTCAACAAAAAAAAATGTTCAGTTCTTTAGGGGCGATATCTGAAAATAAGTAAAATAACAAAGGTAAGTTTCTTTACGGTTGCTATGTCTTACCCTACACTAACTATATAAGGCTATGTACATAGTATGGTTATTTATACCCAATTCTTCGTCTTAAACTAATTGGTAATTACGAAATCGCTTAATTAACAATTATTTGGAGAGATCTTGGATAATCGTTTGTGTTTTTTGTTTCAAATTGTACATGTTTGTTGATACGTGGTTGTAGTCTCGTATATTTTCAACATAGATTAAAGAAGCAAATTTCCACAATTTTAAATTCTGAAGATGAAAATAATATTAAACAATAAAGATTGATTACAATGTTAAATAATTTTATCAAAGTTTTTGAATTCCTTCTTTTAATATTTGCATCTAATTAACATAGCTTTCTGGCTAAATGATCTGCCGTTACTAATTTAACGGAGTGTACATATGATATTTCTTCAGAGCACAATATGATATTGGTGATAGAGTCGATAATTTCTATAATAAATTTTCCAAAACGGTTGACTAATGTCATACTTACAACAATGAGCTAGAAAAAACTTACTAATTTTGGATTAAAAAAAAATTAACTTTAATTTCATCAGTTACTTTAGAATTTTAAGTTATATCAGACACTCTTATAAGAACTTTGAAAATTCCGTAGGGTTCTAAATTTTAATTCAGTATAATTAAATGGTTCTTTATTATTAATTTTATGTATTAAAGACCTTACAAGTAGGTTTAACAATAACTCCAAATACATCTTTTACGACGATGATTTGATGATTCCTAAATAGGACGCTCTACAATCGGTGATACACGAGTTATTTCATGTTGTGGGAAGTAAACAGTCTATGAATGTACAAAAGTGTTTCTTCAGGAATATTTTAAAGACAATATTCATATCCGCCGACAATATTTCATCATTACTCATGCATTGCAATAGTTTCAACAATTGAGTATTAAGGTATTGTTTTTCAATTAGATTGTAAATGATTGGTATATATTGTTGCGATTTATTTTTACAAATACCCTTTTTTAATTGTTTGATACTACGTATTATCTATATTTATTCTCAATCAGGTTCATATGATTTGATAGTGTTGTATGCAAAAATGTTTTGACAAACTTGAATTTAAAAAAATAAATAATTAAAAGGAAAAAAAAATACTAAGATCGACATTCTTTGATAAAATTTCAGTAAATGTTCTAATTCAATTTTCATAACAGTCAATCTTAGATGTGTTTTTTTTTGTGAATGAATTGTCAATAGAAAGAGATAATATGTTGCTGTTACCGTTTTCGTACAAAGTATTAATACTTTTGTTGGTAATCCTCATTTATAAAGTAAAACTATTTTTTATGTACCACGTAATAATAGAGGATCAACTTTTTTTATTTAAAGATGCAATACAGTAGCTCATTTAATTTTTCTTTCGTCAGTATGTTAATATTATACTGAGTGGAAGAACAGTCTTGCAACCCCTAAGTAATTTATGAAAGAATATAGTTGAAAACTTCTAACCATCTCCAAACCTCATAAGGTAGGTCCATTTACTTTTAATTTTTAACCGTTTTGTGCCTCATTTATAGGGGGGGAGGTAAAAGGAGGGAAGTTAGATCTTTCAAAGAGTGTATCACATATTATTATGAAGTTCGTCAAAAGAAAAAAAAATTTCTTGGAAAAGAGTCTGCGATAACTCTAACCAGATTTATAAGGGTAAGAAATCTTTTTAGGGTTAGTACATTTTTTGAGAGTTTTCTATTTGTTATTTACATTATTGAAAAAATGAATCGTAATTACATTAAAAAATTTAGCAGGGGATTTATTTTACTACTTAAACACACTTTTGTATATTTTTCCTATTTTAGTAAACAGATGCCATTTTATGAATGGAGAAGACAATGAAGATTTATGCTATTTTTACTCATCATGTGACATGTCATTTTATAAGAAATTAGCAGAAACACTGATGACGTTCCTATGACTACTTTAGTTGAAACAATGAACAACAAAAATTTAGTATTAAGAAGTTAGGAATTTTACGTAAAACCACTAAGAAATCTAAAGTACTGTATGCAGGATACATTAAGGAAAACTTATTTGATTTAAGGTAGTAAATATTTGAATTGGTATGCCTTAGTAGTCTTGCTATGAGCTAGGCATGTGTAAAGCTGGAAAAGACATTAAAAAAAAAAAAACTTTGTACGTATTGTTACACCTATTTATTTCTTAATTGTTTTTTGAAGATCCAGTGGTGGCGGGGATAGTTGCGTAAACATTATGTTTCGAGTATACCCAGAAAAAATAATACAAGGGGTTTAGATCATCTGACCTAGTAATTTATTAACAGAATTTCAGGATATGAATTGATAAGTGGAAAAAATGGCTTTGATCTATATAGTTTCCTTCTTAATTTAGGTTTCCAATTATAACTGATCGCGTACCATACTTAGGAAGACTTTAAAAAACAAGAATTTCTGGAAACACAAAACAAGAAACAGAACTAAGACTATAATAAATCCAATATGTTTATCATATTACCCTTATGAAAATTTCGACGACAAAGTCATATTCCTCAGATGTTTCAAGTTAAACTAAATTTAAACCTGAAGATATGTTTCAATTAGCGGTCCCTCATTGTATTACTCGCCCAATCACAAAAAGGCATGTCATACCCTCCAGTAAATTCGGTTTTGGATGTCAATATTCTTGGGAACCTTTGGACAACTAGTCTAAGTACCCTACACGTTATCAAGTTTTTCAACAATTAACTATACTTTATGATATTATAAAAAAAAAAGACTAACAAATATATCACCCTAAAAAATAACTAAAAATAAGTATTGTATCAATAAATAAAAAATTTAATTGAATCACACAAATTATAATGACTTAAAATAAATAATTGAAATAACAATGGAAATAAGTAAAATGAGACAAATTCACATTCAGTTCCACTTTTTGTTTTTTTATATAATTTTATTTGGTAATTCGTTAAAAAATTTTATTTACTACTGATTTAAGAGTAACTCTAAATTATTTTTCAGGGTGATATCTCTATGTCAATCATTTCTATTTAGATTTTTTTTATAGAGTCCAGTGTTGTAAAATTTGACAATGTGTACATACTTGTTGGTTTTATTTATTAGTTTATTGTATCATAACTTAGTTAAGAGCATCATCCATTCCAAATACAGGACAGTTACCAGAAGCAAGATGTGCCTCTTTGTGATGGGGGGGGGGTTAAGAGGGAAAGGGGACGTAATTTCACCCTCATTTGCCTTTGATACTACTGTTAACAGCTGTCAGCCTTATCGCATAACATATCAAGCTACGAGGTTAACATATTCAACAAAGCCCCCCCCCCCAAACTCATATTATCAGCTAGTAATGCGTAGAGTCCATTTTATTCAAATACAAACCTTTACTTTATGTTATGTGTTTTACTGAAACTATAAATATATTAAGTGGTTTTAGGTTATGCAATAAGTACAAAATAAGTAATTAATTATTAATGTTGGAATGAAGACATAAAATATTGTTTTCTGTCAAATTACCATTTTATAATAAATTATCAAAAAACCGTTGTAATATAAACTTTTTTAACTGATTTCTTATAGATACGTAATAAAAATATATGGATTGAAGTATTCCCAATATTGTTCTCATTATATCATCTCTAGTTTGTGATTTCACTAGCCATCTGATTTCCTATCTTAATACATTTGTGATTTAACTTAGATACATTTTATGTTACCATATTCCATGTAATATAGACAATTATACTGAATAATTAATTTTAAAAATAATGAGAATCTAAGTTAATTTAAAAGAGGATTATTAAAATGAAATCACTGCGTCATTAGGATTAAGCGTACTTACTTTATCCGGCACTTTTATAATGATTTTCTCTCTACTGTACAATTTAAACATATCTAGAATTTCACTTAATATTTTACATGATTTAAACATGTTTTTAATGTTGATTTAACAGTAAAATACAACTTACCATCATTGATATAAACAACCTCTATTTATTGTTATGGATTGTGTTGGGTTATTCAGTTACTATTAACGCAACTATACTATTAAGAACAATTATTTTCATTTACATTTCCATCTACATTCCATACAAATCATTCATAAAATTATCTAGGAAAACTAGTCTTTCCCAACAAATAATTAATTTCTTATGTTACGGATCATTAGTTAAGGAGATTATTGTATGACACTCTTATACTGTATAATACTGAAATATAGGCAACATACTATTCAGTCAGTAATAACTTTCAATGGAAAATATCGTAATTGAAATAAATAAGTTTTTGGTAAAGATTAAAAAAAATAAAAATTTTAATTAAAGAAAAGTGTGTTTTCAAAGTGATTAAAGTTATGTCATGAACTGATTATAGTAACTACATATAAGATACCGTATATTTATACTATATTTTAGTTTATAGTATATTTTCAGAATTACAAATTGATAGATTTGTTAAACTTTGGTTAGCAGGTCCATTAGAATAAACAGATCCATTCTAAAAAAATATTACGACATAAACGAGAATTGATTGCTCAAGATGGACACGAAAAATATTGAGAGCGAATGGGTTTCATCTTAATCTAAATCCAACATGCATGGTGTGGTATTCAGTTACAATATCATCAGTGCATATCAAATGCTAGTCAAAGACATTACGGATATACATAAGCTTTGTCTGCATATGAATATTTTTTAATTCCTTTGTTTATGTGATTTTCTTCCTTTATTAAATGATTGTTTTGATATGTTTCAAAATAATATTGTCTTAACATTTCAATTTCGGTGTCATAGAATATACACTTTTTATCCATACTTTTAAGGTCTACGCAATTAGTGGTTATAATTTGTTTATATTGTAATTCATATAAACAATATCTATATTAAGGAAGATAAATAAACGGTGTATTGATATTTAAATGATTTAAAATGTACATACTGTATTTATTAAAAAAATTAATATATTGTATGAGGTATGACCAAAAATAATCATTTTGAACAACTTTACATTATATAGGCTACACAACAAATGATGGGATTAAATTTTCACAAGATTTCACAGTAATTTCAAAATCAGTCGACAATATTTATAATTGCTTGTATATTAACAGCTTATAATAAATGTTTCCCATTTTATGGTTTTTAGATAATAAAGTAATTTGAAAGTAAACAATATTTATTATAGACACTGATGAATAACGTACGTTATAGGTACTTGATGTATTTAATAGTATAGGTGTTATTGATATAAAATAAAATAAAATTGAAACGTTTATTTGAACTCATTTGTGCTAACTGTCAACAATTTTACTTGGTAATATTGCGTCCATTCTCGTATCCTATTTCTATAACGCTCACTGTAGAGGATTTAGTTGCGATTAATTTTGCAACGAAGTACACCCTTGTGCGTAAAGTCAGTTATATCGTCCTCAGGTTGAGAATTAAATTTCTAAGTAGTTAAAATTTTTAGCCATTAGCAAATTACATATTAAAAATTATTATAGAATTATTATTTTAAAATTCACATGATCTTAAAACTGCTGTCCTAAGGGACCAGGTGTATGACATACATATGTACAAATTAAAAAAATATGAAAATAAATTAATAATATAAAATGAATAAATTGTAATGAATGGGAGTGAAATTATTTATTTAACTGAATTAAAAAGGGTGTAATAAAAATAGTGTTAATTGTACACTGTTTGAGTATTTGTTTTATTAAATTAACCTCAATTAATTTTTATATTTAGTCTTATGATTCAGCAGATAAAAAATATTAATAATTTATTACGATAGTACCGGTAACCAATGACGAAATTTTAAAATATTAAACAAACATTCTTGGCACCTACAGTTAAATTATAGATAATATAAATTTAGAAAAATATTTTATCTATTTGTAGCATATTTCATAAAGTTTCAATTTTTAATTTGATGGACGACACGTTAATTATAAGGAAAATATTCTTGAAAAAACGTCACTTAATTATCTCTAATTTGTGTAAATTAAGTTCAAGAATATTTATTGTCTTTTATTTGTATATCACAAAATAATCTTACTCTGTTAGATATTTTGTATTATTTGTATTTTTATTAAAGGTTCAAATATTGGTTTTAAATGTCAAGAATGAATGACAGCTTTATCGATTTGTTATATGAGTGACACATTACTGAGTTGTAGAGGCTAGTTACTACACGTAATATGATGGACGTCCAGTCATAAACTGGAATACTGGAAGCTAAATACGTAACCTGGTTTTATGTTATTACACGTCTTGTAGTATTGTTGTCAGTATATATATATATATATATATATATATATATATATACACACACACACACACAATTCTATCAGTGATTGACTTAAATAAAAACTGGCATTTATAATTAATAACATTACTATACTCTATATAATTACTGTACTTTGTTATTATATATATATTACATATATGAGTCGTATAATATGTTATTTTCAAATAATGAATAATTGTAAGTTAAAATTAAATTGTTTTTCAGATAATATACTTAAGAAATATTGAAACTCAATTAACCATAGATAAAAAAAACATATATTAAATAGGTTAATTAATATAATCTAAAATGTGGTATAAATTCATTTCACATCATTTTAATATATTCTTGAATAACAATTAACCCCGTAATTAGTATTCACTAAATTTGGAAGAAACCAATTGGTGAGTGAAGTATTTCAAGTTGAATTTATAATCAAAATTTTGTAAATCTTAATACATCTTATGAACACGAATTATATTCTAAAGTTTTTAATTAAATATAAATATATTTGTATCCTAAAGACAATGAACTATTTAAAAACATAGAACAATCGTCTCTAATTTTCTCCCACCTATCTAAGAAGTAAGAATGATAATAATTATATATCATTTTCTTATTAATTATTTTGTTTCTATTTTGTATTTGAGAACTATTTTTTAATATTACTTTAATACTTAGAGTGTGAATTTGAAAAACGTTCGTAGAGATATTAAATCTTGTTAATATTCATATGCATTGCATATTTCCCATGTTTAAGTACATAGTTTTTTTAAAAATTAAATTTTACCTAATAGACATGGGGACGTAGAAGTTTCCATCTATTATCACTTCAGATTAAGAATCTTATTACTTCTGATTCCAACAACATAAATAACTAGAGTCGCGTTCGAAAATTTGTTTCTGTATAGGGCCTAAATCAAAGTTGTAGAAACCTTTCTTCGAAATTTTCTAATCGGAACATTTGCAACGGAAAAAGCTTTCTTCCTTAGTCAAACGTCATTCGATATCTTTCGTTCACTAAACCTATACCATTTAACGCCCCCCCCCCAGTTATCATCAACAGTAAATTATTGTTGAATTATAGCCTCTATAATGTTACCTGTTATATGTAATTTTGTTAACTTATTATAGAATTAGTGATTGTGTTTTGGTATCTTTCAGATTTGTATTCTTACATTCTACAATTTAACTTCTATTTGATAGTACAACCGTCTTCTCACTCTACGTCTGTTCAAAATATAAGTTCAACTGTTATATAATAGGTTAATTTTCTAATTGTGTTGTCTTAATGCTTTCGACTGATACCCTACAAGTATCTACTTATCATCTATCCAATATCTTTATCGTTGACTTCAAGCTCAATTTCTCAGAACTCAACTTAACAATTATTGTATGTTAATCTAACCTTTTTTATCATATAGACCATACTAACATCAATATTTATTTCTTTTACTCAAAATAAATCATGTCTTCACTGTAATGGTTTCATCTATTTAGGTATAGAGTAGTTACATTTCAAAGTAGCCAATGTTAGTCCCTATTATACCAAAATTATTGTGGTAATTGGTTGATGTGAAAGGTTAGCAAACACACATCTACTCAGCTCAAATGATTCAAAAAGCGATCTTCAAAGAGATAATTATACTTAAATAATTATTTTTAAATATTTCAGATATTTCACGATATACTTAAAACTGTTTAAATTACAATACTTCAAAAAGATTACGCATGTTTAAGGGATGCGTCAGGGATTTAAATAAATAAATAAATATATATATATATATATATATATATATATATATATATATATATATAATTTCGTTTATTTAGTGTTTTTATAAATTGACGTATTAGGAAATATTAGGCCAGCTCTTATTATGGGTAAGCTTGCAAAAACAAAAATTACTAAACAAAATCCCTACATCTTACTTTCAATATTACAACATTTTCAATACAATTGAAGGATTATTTTATACGAGGAATCTCGTACTTAGCGATTAATCTCAATCACTAGTCTGTTTCGATATTGCAATCTTTCCGCTCAGAGTTTTAGTACTATAACGCAACAGTAAATAAAAACACGTCTATGCGAAACCGAATTCAATTTTAACTGATTTCTTGAACTTTTATTTATTCATGCTATTTAAATAATGTTACTGATTCATAACTCTTGACTTTTATAAGGATGGTGGAGTAGTAACTTTTGGGGTATTTACAATGGGTCGATATTTTATTAAGATCTGGAAATAGGTTTGACAAAATCAAGTTGTTCATTAATGAGAAAACGTCTGAAAATACGATCACAATATAAATATTTTCATATTTTAGTAAAATCTGCACGACTGTCAGCAAAAAAGAGATGAACATTTTATTTACTTATTTTTAAAAGGGATATTTCCTTAAATAATAAGTAGAATTTTGTTTATCATTACAGTATTTTCTACATAGTTCGCAAGTCAATTAAAACGAAACGGCATGAATTTTAAAACTAAAATATGAGAGTTTATGTTTAATAAAATAAAGGTTTCTTATTTTGCTGTTCTTATTTACATTCTCACATTCATAGTCTCGTATGAATCCACAGAATATGTACATGTTTCAAGAAATACTTTTAGAGTTGAATGGAAAATTATAATAAAGTAATGTTAGATCAAATATATACCTGAAGACTTTATATAATTTTTTAAAATACAAATGAGATAACAATAAGTATAATTGTTATATCTTTTGTCAGTCATCCTATGGCAGTATACCCTAATCCTTACGTTCTCTCAACCCTCATTACAAAAGTTGTTTTAGATTTATATCATCATTAATCCTGAAGTAAACTAAAAGTCGTGACATTTACGAAGCTCTTTTTTTTTACAACGAGTTTGTCTTTCTTTGTATCTTTAGGTTGTCAAATATGATTAAATTCATTATTTTATGTATCAAGATAGACATAAAGTGGATTTTTCCAAAGTCAAGTGTAATAATATTGTAAAAAAAAAATTATTAAATTTATTCACCATTCTTCTTTTTTTATTATTATTTTCCTCTGTAAATTGCTAGACTTTTTTATGTTTTCAGAATACTGTTTTATTATTTTATAAAAAATACTTTTTATCGCGGAGTCACACTCAGGCAACGAATCTGAGAGAGAGACAATAACGTGACACATATATACGTTTACTTATAGTTTTTTGTAATACTTAAAACGCATATTGAGTAATATGTACTTCAAACAATATATACAGTGAATAAGCTTGTGTAAATGTTACACAATGTTGAACAATTTGCAGCCAAATTTAAAAAATTAAATGTGTTAGCAAGACAACGTAAAGCCGACTATCTTATTTAAAGTAGTATAATTAGTGATCTACCTTTTTAGTATCTTTATATTCTTACCCATTTGATATTAAACACCTCGATTCCAGTTTGTACATGGGTTTTAGATATTTATGTTAGATCATATTCAACTTTTGTTCGCACTTACATCCCATGTTATTTAAACAAGATTTGGTAAAATGTGATTCCCATCTATTTTCAAAATATCGTGTCCAATACACATATCTTAACGTGTAATGAACTTGATATGCTTTAATATTGTATGCTCCTCTTTTACCATATAATCTTCCAACAATTACAAAACTATTGATTTAAAGACATTTATAGACTTCTAATTTTATCAAACAAATAGTAGGATATACACAATTTAGTCTATTTCATACACATTAATCAGTGAAATAATCAATTCAGTGTTTATTGTGAGTAATGTGTACACTAAATATATTTTCCTCTCAAAATAATAAATGTTTAATAGAAAAAGTTTTGAAATTTGCATGTGATATGTGAAAAACATTAAAGAAAGCAGGTTGTTTTAACTTTCTTGTGTAATTTTCCGTGTTGAAAGTATGGTTACTGATGAATTGAAACTAGAAAATCTTACCAAAAGTGGCACATTTCCCCTACTCCAATATAGTATACCATAATCAAAATGATAACCAAACAAGACACAATATTCAAACTAGAGGTAAGGAACATTTATCTCATGTTTGATATGCCAGATAAGAAAAGTCAACTATTTATTGAATCACCTAATGGTGTATAGTGGAAAATTATGTATTCACAAAAATGTAAGAGAAGTTAGGGGATTGGATACTTGGAAGACACTTTTCCTAAATATAAACACAATTGCTAATATCAGCGACCAATCTATATCAACTTGTTAATGTATGGGTAAATTTTGATTGTTAGTTTTTTACCTCTCTTACTTCTGTCATGTGTTTAGGTGCTTTTGTATTTGTAGAATTTTACATGATTTTAAAATTAGGTTATTTTTGATTTTTTTTTAGGTTTTATATTTCTTATTAAAGATATTTTTGTTTTTGTTTCTTATTCTTTTTTTAATATTTATTTTTCTTTCTATTAATATTATTATTTATTGTTATTGTTCTTTAAATGTTAATATGAACGAAAATTTATGTGTAATAATGTCTTTATTTGTAAATCTCACCTGTAACAGTTTTATACATTTAAAATATATTTATTGTGTGATATTTTTACGTGGTTCAAACAAAAATTGTTTAGTAACTTATTGATTTTTTTTTTTTCATATATAATTTTGTGTAATATGTTATTGTGTTTATTTTCCTGTTTATGTATTTTTATCTCTTGTGTTATATTCTAGTCTGTTTGTTTTCGTTATGTTATTATTATCAATATATATATATATATATATATATATATATATATATATATATATAAACTTGAATGTATGTATTTTATATGTTAATTTTAAAAGTTGTTACATTTAGTTTATCATTTGAAATTACTTATTTGACTTCTTAAAAGAAATTAATAATAAATTATTTTGTTATTGTATATAGTTCTTCTGTTTATTTTATTTATGTCATATTATAATAATTATATTGTTGAAGTTTTTGTTTTATATATATTTCTTATACACACATTTTTATCAATAGTTTTTTTTTCTTTTTTGTTTCTTGGTGAATATTTTTATGATAATTTGGTAATGGTTTTGGTTTTGCTTCTATTGTATGGGTATTTTGATTTTAGGTACCAAGGTGTATATTTGTTATGTAGATATTGGTTTATTTTTCTAATTTTTCCTTCACTTCATTTTTGTGATTATAATTATAATTTTTAGGGCTTCACACTAAAATTTGTATTGTTTTTCTAGTTGGTATTATTATTGTATTTGTATTTGATTTGATTTAATATTTTTATTTGTATGTATGAGCACGTATTTATGTACGGACAACCATACATAAATTATGTTTCGTTTACATAATTTTGTTTTATTTACAAACATTAAAATTCTTCATTTCTAAAAAAAAAAACATAAAAGATATTATAACATAAATGATTTCCTACAAGATAGAAATATTTTATAGTGTGTAATGTCTTTTATAGGTAAAATGTGAGCAATAATAAATCATATATGTAATTGTTGCTCTTATGTTTATTTCTTTTGTTTGGTGTTATTATTTTGTTATGTTTGTAAATGCATTGTACTCTTATATAATATGTATGTAAATTTTAAAGATATTTATTATTTATTTCTTGAAAAAAAAATAGAAACAACTAATGGACTGATATGATTTATTGTGACTATTTTTATTCTTTGTCATGTAATGTTAAATGAATATTGATTATATAGTTGTAAATATTTGTTATTTGAGGACAAGTTTCTTAAATGCTCTCAATATTATCCAATCAGGTCTAATGCAGTGAAATGAAATAAGTAAATAAATTTAAAAAACATTTTAATACGTGTATTTAAATGAAGTATTCAAAAAGCATGGTGTATAAATATTCTACAAAACCATATACAAATTCAGAATTTATATATTGATCGTTGCTAAATGTTAAGTTGCTACATTATGGAATAATCATATTTCTTTTCACTTTCTCCTAACTTTAAATATTATTACCCTACTACAAGTTCTAAACTCATTGGCTATGTTATTATAATATTATGTGTAATGGTTTAAATATTTTATTCTAGTACCAGAATGTCATACAATGATTTGTTAAGAACATTTATTAAACTCTTTTTTTTATTTAAAAAATATATTACTATCAACAATATTCTAAATCACAATAATATTAAAGTTTTATCTCAGTTATTAATTTGAGATTTGTTTAATATTTTCATAGTTAATAGTAAATCAAAATTTGTTTATAACCTAAATTATAACAACGTACAAGGAATTTCAAACCATACTTTTTAAATAAAAATATTTAATTCTATATTACATATTCTAAATTTTTTCACTTATATGTTTTATATTGCACTTGTGTTATATCTGCACTTCTCAATATTGCATTTTCCTTCTTCCTCTAATTCCTAATATTACTATATTGAGCACTTTTGTTTTAATGAAAAAAGTTGCTATTTTTGTTAGTATGTGAAACTAAAACTAGCAGGTGTTTTAGCTTTATACATAGATGCAAACATGTACTTAAAATATGCGGTAAATAGATCTTCTATGATGAAAAGATTATTAATGGCTCTAAACCAATTCACGATTTACGGCTTAACCGCGGCTTAAAACCTTGGTCAGAGGATTTTCACGGAGGCTAACACCAGCTCCACACCGCTTATTTATTGTAAGACATAAATTATTATTTATTCCAATGTGTATTTGCAATTACCTTTGTTTTTTGAAAGAACCTCGATGTGTATGTGTAAGGAAATGAACAATTCAAAAGGCAGCGTCTGAAATTTTAACTGTTTTACTAAAATCACAATACAATATTGTTTTTAAATCCTCTCCATAATTAGTAGTGTTTAGTCTTCGTTGGTCTAATAGATATATATAACAAAATAAATAAGTCAGAACAATAGCCTAATATAAAATAATTAAACTTCATTTCTGATCAAATGGTAATTCTTATAACTAAGAAAAGATATGTAGTATATATTATGAATAATGACGAGATGTAAGTTATTAACAACTGAGCCTGTACCAATGTGTCATGAATCTATAGATAAATAAACGGGTTTTTAAACTTTCACTCTTTGAGTATTTTGAATATTTAGATTGTTGTTTAAAAATATATTATTTTACAATATTTGTTAAGAATAAGCAGATGAAATTAAAAACTTTACACTTAATGAATTACATAAAACCAATTATAATTGATTTAGAAAGATTAATTTTGAATATTAAGTTTTATTAACATTATCCAATAAAAATAAATTGTTGGTTTGGATCTTTTAGTTTTAACATTATTAACACTTTATAATGGTGAATAAAAACTAAAAATACTTTTAAATACTCAAGCCAATTCAGTAATTCTCTCTTTTCTTTAGAGAAACAACAATAACTAAAAAAAATATATAATGATAACCGTTCGCTGATATAAATAGAATCTTAATGTAGGTAGTAGAACTGATTTTTAAGTAAAAGAGCAATCTGGCAGGGGTTCCAGGCCTTTCTCTGGAGAGCCAGCCCTTAGTCAGTACCGAGCGTTGGAGGCTACCATATATTCTTGTATTATCATAATGCCTAATTTTTTTTTTCCAAATAAAGACAGAGAGAGAGAGAGAGAGAGAGAGAGAGAGAGAGAGAGAGAGAGAGAGAGAGAGAGAGAGAGAGAGAGAGAGAGAGAGAGAGAGAGAGAGAGAGAGAGAGAGAGAGAGAGAGAGAGAGAGAGAGAGAGAGAGAGAGAGAGAGAGAGAGAGAGAGAGAGATTTCCGTCTGAAAATGTTCTGGCGTAAAAGACGATTAAAACCTAATAAGTGTCTTTAAAAAAAAATCCTACATTTTAATATTGTTTAATTTTTTTTACATATATTCACAATATTTCCACTGAGTAAGCTTTAATTTGATGTCGGGTTTACGTAGTTCCGATTTTACATAAAAAATTAAACCTTGGGAACATCTTTTCTCTAGATATATAGAGAATTAATTTTGTTGTTAGATAATTATATTTTATTATAATGAACGTTTTGTATTGAATGTTTTAAAATAATTCTTATATAATTGGACAAATCAAAAATAATATTCAGGTTCCGTAAAACCAGCTGTAATATTAACAACATTCGTTTTCTATTAGCTACTGGAATCGATGGATCTCAATAAATACTGCAATTAAAGTTATATTTTAAAATTCAGACAATTTCTTTGCATAATGGACGTGGACACAAAAAAAAAGTATGGTATACTTTCGTACCTTAATAATCAAACAAAATGAATTAATTTTTGACTAATGTTTACTTGCAATATAGGCTTCGTAAATTACACGTGATTTGTCACAATTTTATTTATATTTATTATTCTTAGAAAATAAATTCCCACACATCTAAATCTATTTTTATTTATTAGCAATAATATAATCTAGCTACCATAATTTAATATTTTTTGGTAATGAAGGGTATAGAGTAGTAAAAGATGTCCTACTGTTTACACAAAAAGCTATAATTTACTGTCTTTGGATTGATTTTATACGACAAGTTTCAAATGACAATTTATAACAGTTGAAAAACCATGAAAATAGTATTCATATAACCCTGCACGATTAAAACGAGAGATATATTTACTCAATAGTGTTTTAAAGAAAGAATGGTGAACGTAAATGGCCAAACACATGTGACTAAAAATAAAATAATTCAAGTATATCATTTCTCTATTGGTATAAAAATTGCTTACTATAATGCCAAATTGTTAACCAGCTTCATAAACCTTAACAATTTAGTTTAATTTCTGTATGTCAATGAATGTTGACACATATTTTTCAATTCGGATATTTGTTTTTTTTTATAATGTGTGATAGAAATTAAATAAGCATGGATTTTTCGTCTAATTTTAATAACAAATAGAGTTGTTTTCCCATTATTAATAATTTCATGTTTATTCAGTAAATTTACCAAAGTGTTAAATTTATTTAAAATCCACATAAGTAAAAACCTAATGTAAACTCATAGATTTAATTTATCAAGGGAAATATTTTAATTATTTTTAAATTGTTCAAACAATATTATACGCTTTTCGTATATTTATAAAATTATCGTTTATTCCAGAATATATCATATAATTAAAATCATAATCATTTTATAATTTTCTAATCTTGTATATTTAATGCACAACTTCCAAATAAAACCTCAAAATAAATTTAAAATGTGTCGTCAGTAAATAGTTAATTATGAATTTTTATAACAATAAATTAAGAAAATATACAATTAAAACTAAAGCTAAGCCCACCAATGGATCACTTGGCTGTTTGAGAGTTCAAAATTAGGATTCAGATTGAGGACGACATTATTTAAGAAACAAATTAGTATAACTAGTGAGAAATGCGATATTATATTTTATAAAATTTTCCAACATTGCATTTAAAAAAATTGTTAACAGTTATTCCTAGATTTACTACATGAAATATATTTCTTTGTGCATTTACTATTTTTTAAATATAATGTTTATTATTTTGCTTTTATTACAGTTTAGTAATTTTAGAATAAAATATTTCATTATACAATACAGTTTATTAAATATACATTTCTACTTCAATTTAATGTTCTACATATAGTTTTCAGATTATTCTTGAAACTATCTACCAACTCTTCATTTCCAGTTCTTCCTGAAAAGTGTTATAAGAGAAATATTTACATCCAAATATATATAGCTTATTCTGTAATAAATAAAGAACAACATTGCCTTCAATAATATAAAATGTTGTATGTACATCAAAGGAGTATATAGTCATTTGTATTTTATTTTATTTTACAATATTCATTACATTTTACACTTAAAGTATACACTTTCCTTTATTCAGGTAAAAACGTCAACAAATACAAAAAAATCTAAGAAGCTGGTCTTACCATTATTTTTCACTTAAAAAAACGTTATACCATATTAGTCGAACTCGGACAATCAGAAAAAGAACAAATCTTAAAAACAAGGAGTGTAATCAAAGGGATTTCCATGTATTGTCTATTTTATAATCAACATAAGACCGTAATGTAATTATAATTATAGTTTTTATTTAATTACACTTTACGCAACTATAGTTTACGTTCAATAAATAGATTTTGTACGATTAATTCATCCAAAATATTTTACAGTAGTTGTTGTTCTTTTTTAACAATATAATGAAAGGGCTTGTTTATGAGTTGGCTAAATTTAAAAAAATTAATAAACTTGAAACTACGTTTAAGTGATTTTTGAGGCCCTATTCCTGCAACTTAAAATGAAAAATGTACAGTTAGTGTAGTTTTCAATTTCCAATTTGTCTGTTTGCTTGTGGTTATATTCATATTTTAAATTAACCCGTTACGCAATGTAAATGTTGCTTGGCAGTAAATGTAAAAATTGTTTCTCTCGGTCCATACAAGTCGGTCGTTTAAAAAAATCGCACTAGTTAACTTTGATATATTTGATAGTTCTTATCAAACTTACAAAAAAAAGAAATGTTAAGAAGGTAATCATTATTTAAATTCCAGATTCATTAGTCACTATTTCTCTTTTCTATTAACATGATTTATTGAATATTTATGTATAGGCAAGATTTGAACTACTATTAGAAAACCTCAAATGTATTGTAATCTAAAAATAATAATTTTACGTTTAAATTAATAAAATTACTCAATAAAACACTTATAATTTTATATTTACTACAATAAGTATTTTACGTACGTTAGTATATGGCTGAACGTTTAATGAAATTCTATACAAGTACATTGTGTTATATGGGTTTAATCCATCGTGGATTTGAATTCCTTTTTCACTTCTGTAATGAGAAGTACTGGAACAAAAGTGACAACTGATATTTGGCCATTCAATAAATCTATCGAAGCTTGCTTAGGATATAGAGCTAAGCAGACTGGGTTAGAATAATGAAATACGTAAACTTATTTATTTATTAGTAGTTATTATACTAAAGAGTCAGGGGGATAAAATTCGATTTTAAAAATATATAAGTGTTTTATTTAGTGATCTAAAAATACAGGTTAACCAGTTTCTATAGAATATTCTGTTGAATATAAAAGTCAAATGTTAAGTTGATTATATAATATTTGATACAAGTTGGGAATTTCATCCACGTCATCTTTCTTTATATCGATTACGGAGCTGCCCCCAAACATATTCTTCCTATTCAGAGTCCATTAGGTTTCCGAGGATTATGAAACTTTCTATTTTAAAGTTTGAAAATAAAAGAACAAGAAAAAATACTTTGTTTTTCAACATTACTTGAAATTATAGTAACGAAATAACTGGAATGTAATGGTATGCATTATATCCATTGTTCTTATAACTAATTATTTTCATCATTAGATTTAATAATGAGGAAAGCTCTTTCGGACTTTGCAGTTAGCAGTTAATTAACATGCACACGTATTTTGTATAGATATACATTAAAAATAGAATTGATACAAAATACCAACAAGCAAAATTACTTTTAGCAACAATTAATAAGCAATTATTACAAAAATATGTTCCAAGTTGTTGCGTATTATGTACTACTTATATTGAAATTTTTTAATGAATGATTTATACGAGTATTTTTTTAAAATTTTTAAACTAAATATTAAATGACTAGATATTATAACATCATATCCAATGTGGTTATACAGCTGATTATTTATTTTTTTTTAATTCGATACAAGTATGCGGTTTGAAAAACTCTTTAAAATATGAAGGTGAAGATAGCTTTAGAGTTATACCAAATTTCACGTTTACATTAGTTTAGCTCCCAATTGAGTCTTTAAAATAGTTGGAAATGGGCCAGAATCATAACACATTCTTCCATTTTAAAGCATAAAAAGTAAATGTAAAATTAAATTATTGTATGTTCTAGGATGGAGCTATTGGTAAACTTTGCTATTAAAAACATATGTTTATCCGTTGTAGCTACTTGTGTTTTTTAGTACAAAACATAAACATGTAAATTGGTAACATTACCAACCGGCTATAACGCCATTAGGTATTAGGAATAATACCAAGTTTAATCCAGATCCGTGAAAATGATTCTTTACTAATTAAGGCACAATTTAAATACGTAAATTTTAACAATTCTTATATAATAATTTACATATGTTTAATGAAAAAATATAGAAAGTAACTTTTGTTTTCAATTGTTAGGGTTGTTAAGAAAGATATTAAAATTAATTTCTGATTGGTTTGAATTCATTTATCAATAGGTGATATTATACAGTTAAGTAAAAAAATGTCACCTTTACATTTATTATTAAAACTCCAAATAACATTTTTAGTAGTGATTGTGAAGATATTCAAGGAAAATATCAGAGAGAATAACGCCTTATCAAGTCAACAAGCAACTTGCGTGTTCTGAGCATATTTATCTTTGGTGTTTCGAGAAAGCCGATGGTGTTAAATATTTTATGAAGTCAAAGTTAGGAAATATTGAACAATAAACAGAAAATATTCGATTATATGATCATCTCTTTGCTGCTTTATAATATTAAATTATTCTGATTTTTTGCTTTAGGCTTATAACAGCTTTTAATCAGTTTTGGAAAAACAATTAAAAAATTAATAAAACAAAATTAATCAATATACGATTGAATAACTAAGTTTATCTTTCTTGGTTGTTACACTGACACAAACCCACTTGAGCTTCTACTATGGATGGGAAGGTCAACAATTCATCAAGCAAATAAGAGGGAAAATACACCCCCCTCCAAGCCAATGTCATAAAAATTAAATCAATAAAGCTATTGCAAAACATTTATAGACAAATCAAATTCCTATTATTAAAACCACATTAAGAAACCTCAAATTATTACAATAAATAATATCATTTTTGTGATGCTGCTTCAAAAACAGCTGTTTGCAACACATGCATTGAGAACCTAAAATTGTACTTTTTAGTCGTAGGAGCTAAAAACTTCAGCTAAGGTCAGGATTATAAGCTTTTACTTCGTTTATACGAATTAATTAACAATCGTAAATCATCTATTAAAAGAACTGAAACTTTCTATTGTAAATGACAGTTAAAACAGATGTTACCATCTATTTCAAGGTAAATAGATTATAACACTTTAGTTTTTGTGAAATTGTTTTCGTATAGTATTTGCAGTATAACGAAAAATATAGTTCATCACTTGGACCAAAAGAAGCTTTTCGATCCTCGCTCATTTTCCGTCCTCGGTTCCGCCTCGGCTGTTAAACTTGTGCTTGTATTGAAATGCTTCACTTTTAGTCCTAGTGACCGAACACCAAATATATTGATAGCGATGCATTAACGTTAAAAATTGTTTTTCATTTTTATTTATTATATAGTTACATAGTGATATAGTCATCAAATTATAAACTGTATACTTTTCTACTAAATGATAGATTGTTTCAATGTTTAAAATTAAAATGAAAAATTGTCCATTGTTTACTTCTTATTATAAATGTTATGCAATAATATACCCGAATGGAGTTATCGTGTGTTTTCTTGTATTAAATACTTGATAAATATATTGAATGATTTTGAGAGTGAGGGTGCATACTAAGTTATCTTTAAAATATTAATTGTCTGCCTTAAAGGGTATTTACGGATATTTGCTCTTCAAATAATACAGTTGCATCAAGTCGTGGTAATAGGTTTTTTTAATAACTATTGCTCTAGTGTCTGGTCGTTGTTGATGACTACATAAGTAAAATGATTGCTCCAACGACGGTCAAAGTTGTTTCATTTTCGGATGCTACCGGAGCTCAAAACAAAATCGTGGAAGTGACAAAATGTTAAGCTTGGTTATCTAAAATGATATGTGGATATAAAACATATTTACACTCTTAGAGGACATACTTTCTGTATGTGACTTTGGAATTTCGGAACTTTGGCATTTAATCAAAACAAATGTATGTGATAGATTTAATCCAAACATACCATGAGCATGTCAAAATTCTTGAAGAATGTCCACAACATAACAATAGCACAACGGAAGCCATGTCCCCTATACCAACCGCTATAATGGAAATATTACTGGGGCGTTCACCCATTGACCTGTTTACAATGGCAGAAGCAAGAAAAGCTACAGACTGAGTTGCAGCGTTGTCTTCAGAACATAACATAAGGCGTAAGCTAGAATTATGGAAAAAATTGCCACCCTATTCTAAATATGAATACCGATAAGATAGATAACAGATACTAGTTTTCAAGATTTTAAAAATTAACTTGACCCCTAGGAAACACGGGAAACCTGGTATGGTGTTCTGATGGTTAAAAAACAACGAAAGGTCCTGGTGCCGAAGTATATGAGACGAGACTGAGGTTGAAAAGCTCGTTTCTCTTGTTAAAATATGCCTCAGTTTGTGATGCTAAACTTTGGGGTATAAATGACTGTTTTCAGGAGAATTTGAGGCAATTTTAATTCAATATGTACCACATACGGATAGTCAGACTGCAATCATTAATCCATTTGTTTACACTACTATAAAACATATTTTGGTATGGGATGCGGAGAGAATATGAATGCTTTATCCCAGAAAAACCGTGTCATTTTGCACTAGGTGCCCCGGGCCATAAGGGAGTTAAGGGTAATGAGAAGGCAGACAAACTAGCCAAACAGGGTTTATAGGACCTGCGACAGCTGTAGGTATATCGGTGTGTCTATCCAAGGGGGCCATAAATAGGTGGGCTCATGAAAAACACCAACAAAGGTAGGTACCTTTAAGGGGCTGTGCGATGGTAAATAATTAATTAGGTACAACCTTTTAGGTAGTAATGAAAGTACAATAATGACCAGTGGTAGGGGTCAACTGAGACAAATAACAGGCAGATAAAGTTGCTGCCTAGAAAAGATTTGTGAATAGACTATTACAGTTCCTATAACACCCAATAAGTTTGATGATGAAATAAAATACTCAAACAAAGAGCCATTATTAAAAGATATAACACATCTATAGTGGATATGTGATAAAAATCGTGAGAAAAAAAAATTTAATACAGGTACAATACAAATGATTTAAAAAGACAAAAATATTACAGTGAAATAAAATCATCACCTCGAATACCTAACTAAGAACATATTCCAGAAAAATGAATACAGATTAATTTACCCCACATATAACAACCTCAAATAAATATTATTTAATAACAAGAAACCCTTCTACGCACAGTGGAGTTTATAACTTACACTTTTTCCTATCACGTGCCCTAACAAATTAAAAGTGCCTTTATTTGGTCGGGAAAATATTTGTAACTGCCAAACACTGAGGAAAAAAACACCTATAATGTTAAATTTATTGTTATACTTTACTAAACAAATAAAACTATGATATATTTCATTTGAAGATTGAATTTTAGGTTTGTAACAACTATGCAATTAAGAATAAAATATTGTTTTAGTTGTTACTTTACAATTTTTAAATCTGTGCTGCTTATAGGAGGTTGGGTAAATGTTACAATTTTGGTATTGTAAGAAAGACTTTTGACTTGGGAATAATGCATAAGAACTAATCATAAAAAAAACTGCTTATTTATATTTTATAATTTACACATTATAGACTTATAACTGCAAAGTTGGTGGAACAGTGTGAAACAACAAACAAAGAATGACAAATGAAATAAGTTATTTAATTTATCATTATCTCTAAACTAGGAGGTTACGATCCAACGCATTGCAATTAACGTTCTGTATATACTGGCAGTCAATAATGAAATTTATCGGGCCCGGTATTTAATGAAACAAATGAAAATCCAGTAATTACACGCATATCTGTGCATCGGTTCTTTTTTTATTAATGAAACCTGTCATGTATGTAGAGTTGGGGACATCCAGTTCGAAAATGGTATGTTTATAAAAATGGAAGGAGAGAAAAATAATTGATTTAAATACTACTGATTGATTTAAATAAAACTAATCAATACAAATGAAAGGTTACACATTATTTTGCGTGGTTAGGGGTATTATTTTCTTCTTATATACACCATATTTCATCATTCCGTTAATTACTCTTTGTGAATATAGTTTTGAAAAATGATAAACACAAGTACAATGTATTTGTGTGAAACTTTACTAAACTTGAACTTAATGTGTCATTTTTACTGCCCATAGCATCCTCAAAGAAAAAATAAAACAAAAAAATAGCTATTGACTCACAACAAGTGGAACTTGTCCTTTTGTATTGAAATTGAATCTAATATAACTTCTTTAAAATGTTTACTTTGAAATATGCATAGTGATATCCACAAATTCTAATATATGCCGTGTGAAATTAAATTTTATATTAAAAGTTTCCGACAACGAAATATATGCGAGTACATATTCGTGAGTTCGTGTAAAAGAGTGGAGTGTTCTTGTCGAAAGATGGAAATAATCATTCTGACACAACAGATGATGTCAATATAGCTTTATTATTACTTTAGGGTACTCATGTATAATAAATAATCCGTTCAAGTTTAAGTTTCTATACAGTGGGCGTTATATTAGTCGCAGGGATTTATTGCACATTATATTGTCTTTCTTATTGTTCCTTTAATTATATTATTCCTGAAATTTGTTTGTTATTCAACATCTGAAAAAAGTTAAATTACAAGTCAAACCATTTAATATTCATATTGTATAATGATGATTCAATTTGCAATAGAGAGATTAAATTAGGACATTGAATAATGTACGTTAGCTAATATTTCTCTATAAATTGTTTAATACATAGTAAATAGATATCTTCCATCTGTACTAGTATCTGACTTTGTACCAAAAACATAAAATATCTCAAAGCTGTTTTATGAGTTCATAATACATTCAAACCTCAGCCACATTGTGAAATATTACAAGCATATTACATTTATACATGATACCATTTACAAGATATTATGTTAGTTTTCTATTTTAAATATTTTAGTAAGGATTTTACAACTTTATATTTTACTTATTACATTTGTAAATAAAAAAAAAATATTTTTAATTTTACAACCTGAGTCAACCGTGTTTTTGTTCTACTAAATAAAATCTACACACATTCTGGGTAATTTTTTAAATTTTAAAAAGTCATAATTAAATAATATTTTACAAAATTTAACAGAAACATTTAACTTACGAATAGAAATACTACCTTGCAATTATACTTTTTTCTTTATTGAACGATTTATGTATTTTTATGAAATATAATATTTAGAATTTAAAGCCGAACAAATAATAAAATAGATTTCATAGGTGTTTTAATTTTTATGTTGTATTTTTGGTGTTTTTGTGTCGCTTCTTTTTCACGGAAACATAAAGATTGTTAAATTTTAATAGTTTGAGTTATATAAATTGATTCAATTTTATATGCTTAACTATGTTTTTTAATGATTTTACTTTTCCCATGTGTAATATTAACAAATACCAAGACTCTACACGAAATTACCTCCACAAAAAAACTACTGTTTCTTAGAAATGGATGAATATTTTTATGATATATATATTTAAAATACAAATAACGAATTCATTAGGTTTTTACAAGAAATTATTTTAAAGCTGCCCTTTGCTAAACTTATTTGGTAACTTCACAACTCCATATCTTCGTTTTACAGAAAAATTCATATTGCTATAATTTATTTTGAGATTACTATTTACAATCAAATAAATATATAAAAATAATAATATTGGTGAGTGGGGGATTCTTGTTTAAAACAGATTAAATTATTGTGTTTTATACATAGGCTACTCCATGAGTGCTGGACTGAAAGAAAATTTGAAGAAGTCAAGTCATTAAAATATTAAAATTTTGAACTATAATATTTTACAAATTATTTTTGGAAATCAAATTTAAATTTTATCCATACATGTATTTATATATGTTATTGATTTTATAAAATATTATACTAATATTGCATATTATATATTAAATATTATATTTTTAACCTCTGTGTGCACCGGCGTACTCAAACAGAATTATTTTTTTAAATGTATAAAGTTCTTGTGTATACGTAAACGTTAGAAAACGTCGGTTTTGCCGGTATTCAAAATATTTCAATACACAGCAAACGTCTTATTACTGAAATGCATAATAAATATTAAAAAAGCTGATATTAACTTGTTTAATGTATACGAGTATAACAGTGATTTGGAATAAACTTATTGTAATAAATGTTTGATTTTTCTTTTTCACGAAGCGCTTTTTGGATGAACGTAAAGAATGAGTGAAGGATCAATATAAAACAGAACAAAAGTATAGATGCTACATATTTATAATATTAATGGCATGAAGACGATATGACAAGTATATGTTCGATGATAAAAGTAACCTGATATGTTTTTATGTCTATTTATTTGTTAAAATAAATAATGTTTTATTCAAATAAAGTTTATATTAAGAAGTCTAATTTCACAATACAAATTTCAAAATTATATTGTAGATGTAACTAACAATCGAATACTTCTATCAGTAATTGTAAAGTATTTTGTAATTGCAAATATATGTATTATAACTATATAGGCTAAGTATAAATATTATTGATGTAACTCACTTTTTGTAATTATCAACTGACTCTAGCAATGTAGGAATAAAGTTTATTCAAATAAAAATTAATCAGAAAATTGGCTTTTTTAAGGAATAGATCAAATTTACCAATTTCATATTTTTTTACGCTCAAGCTTTTTCAAATAATAACGAGACTAGATTCACATATTAGCATTAATTTGAATATACACAATTGATGGCAAATGACGTAATATGTAATTTAGATAAAATGTATTTACTGTATTTCCAATTCAATTGCTTAAAAGATACAACATAACTTTATTAAACTTGGTTCAAAACGCAAGTATAGTTTTATAATATTTTTATCTACGCTTGAAGAAAAAAGTTGAGTTTTTAAAATATCCTCAATAAATTAATCCAATAGTTATGAGTAAGATAGAATAAAACTCGAACACAAGATCTCGCAAAAATCACGTTTACTTAATCAAACGCATCTCAACGACAAATTCGCTCATGTATCACTGAAGATGGCGACTTTGACGTTGAAACGCATTTGATTAGGTAAACTTAATTTTTATGAGATATGATGTTCGAGTTTTGTTCTATCTTATATTATCACACAAGTCAAGTTCAATATTTATTTATAGTTATAAGTTAATTCTGTATTATTTTAGAAAAATTAAATAAATAACAAAAAATTCAACTCTAAATAGAACTTTAAGCTTAAAACAATATATTATTACACCATTCTATGCCACCACATATAATAAATTTAAAAAATGACGAATTGTAAAACATTTATTTACAGTAAACAAAGTAACCTAAATTTCATTGATTGCTCTTCAAAGATATATGTCCAGTATCTGATGCAAAATTAGAATGTTTTTGTTGTTTATTCTGTTTACATTTTAACTTATAAACTTTTGAAGATGACAACTAATTGCTTATATACTGAAATGGAAGAAATAAACGTTTTATTGCCGATATAAGTGAAACAATAACCTAATTTACTGACACAATAATATGCATGATATCCTATAGTGATTCCGTCCAGAAAGATATTGCGATATGTGTAGTGTATAAGTGATCGCAGTAAATCAATACTTTCTGTTGCTTCAGTGATTTTAAGGCGTTCCTTCACACGAAAATAACAAGATTATATTCTCAAGGGAAGCGTTTATATTGGATCCTGATAGCTCGGTTGGTTCTGTACAATTAAAATTGTATGTTATATATTACGACACAATTTTATCGCTGTCCATATTTTGTAGCGAGGGTGATATACTTTAGAACTAGATTTACTTCTTACACAATACTATTATTATAATTACTAAATTAAGTTACCCAATTTCCCAACTTGGTTTTTGTTCAAATAATACACTTCAATAATGCACTCTACATGTTGTTCCTTATATATATATATATATATATATATATATATATATATATATATATATATATATATGTATGTATTATTACATTATTTATATAAATTTTGATTTTCGTATCTAACAGTGTAGTTACCTAACAATTCTAACAATTCATTACGGCTATGTAAATATGAAGTAGATTAGAAACTCAATATATATTATACAGGTGCACTTTACAAACTGAATATAAGATATTCTTAATTTTTTTATTGGCAGTAAGCCAATCTATATTTCAAGGATACGTAATTTTTAAATCCTTATATTTAAGCAATTTTTTTTTAACGTTTTTGATTCGTTTAAAAACTAATATTGAGGATTTAAATTCAATAGGAAGAAACTGAACATTTTATTTTCAGTAATTTGTACTGTACTAAGTGACAATAGCTCTAAAGTAAAATAATAGATTAGTCACATATTACAATAGACATATTTAAATAAATAAACAGGTTTATTTAAAGTTATATATGGTCTGTATGAGCGTCATGTATTATATAAAGTGTAGTGATGTTTTCTTCTGCTTCCTTTCACTATACAAGGTGATAGTTCTGACAAAGACGACTTATTTTGAGACCTTATAAAAATAGTATACAATCATTATTTAGTAACATAATACGTTATTACATAAAACAAATTGCGTTTAGTTGTTAAAAAAATATTGTGGTTCTCGTAGAAAAGGAAAAGTCTCAAGAAATATAAAATTGTCAAACAACGTAATAAAAATAGTAAAATAATTTAATAGTTGCTTAATGCTCATTTGTTGGTAACCATTTCATGATATTTTAATGAACTTAAATTGTATATATTTAATGTTCGTGTTCCTAATACAAATTGTAATCATGACTTTGCAATTTCAAATTTTTATTATATATAATTTTGTTTTCATAGCATCTGTCTCGTTGCAACAAGCGACATCATAAGATGAATTCGACACATAAACACATTAAGTATATAAAAATAAATAAAATATTAAAACCATTTAATAATAACACTTTTTGCACTACTTTTTTCATATAGTTTGTTATTATATTAACATTCATGTAGTGTCCTATACTATGTTTGCATTTGTTAAAATCGGGAAATGTGTTAAAAAAATAAGTTTGGTTACGGTTTTTGCTTAATATTCACACTTTCTACTATTGGTGTTTACAGCTTCCTTTGATATTTATTGTTGGTTGTCATTAAATAACATATATTTAATGTAGGCCTATAACATATGTGAAAATAACACTGATTATCAGTGGTTAATGGCTTTTAAATTTGGTATGTTTGGAACGTTGGTAAAACGTGCCAGTTCAAAATTTTGAATTATTAAAAAAAAATTATAAACTTAAAAATCACATGTTTTAAATTAAAGGCTATGAAGGTAATCCACCAATCAAAATGACCATTTAATTGTATTATTCACAAGAATTTTCAAAGTAAATATTGCAATTTTTTCAACACTTAACAACCGTTCAAATGTATAAATGAAAATAATTTGATTCTAAAAACCAAATATGACTTTTATATCATAAAATTACTTAATACAACATATCTATTATTTTTATGGAATTTTTTTTTAATAGTTGAATAATTTTCTATTCTTTTAAAAGAGGTTTCTAATGAGTATATGATTCGATTTTTAAATACCTTAGAGTATTATTACAAACATAACATACATAATAAATACAATAATTTATATTTAATATACATATTTAAATTTAGAAAAAATAATAGAATGAATGTGCGTGTAACTCATAAATTATTAATTGCAAAATACTGAAACCTTTCGTTTAAAGTTATGTAACTTTCTTCAGGATGTAGTAGTCATAAATTTAACAATGGTATGAAGAGTTAAAATACAGAGGGAGAATCAAATCTATGATTGATTTAATGGAGACTATGTTTCTGTAGTATTTCTGTATTTACCCAATGTCATCTGTCAATAAATAATGTGCTTATATCTTTATAAAATACGACTAAAATATTATTTATGTAATTTTCTGTCATAGAATGTTTTGTTTTTTATGGGAGTTTAGTTTCACAAACTTTACCTCATTATTAGTCTTTATACACGATTTTCATTCTTGCAAATTGGAGTATTTTTGTAAATGTATTTTTACCATTATTTTAATAACGTCCCCATTCTTTACTAAAAAAAGGGGATCTGTATTTAAAAAAAAACACACTGTGGTATTTCTTAGAAAAAATTACTTAACAAATCATGTGTGCTATGGTTTAAAAAAAAGTACTTATTGTCTATCCAACTTTATGGTCGATCATATATAAGACTAACAACATACCAGTCAGTTATGTGCTATTATTGCGAAAATGTTAAACTAAATCAACGATTCATGCCAATATAATTTAAGTATTGATAATAGGTTTGTGTATTTTTAAATGTTTAAAATGTGAAACGATTTTTGAAATTCAAATTCGAAAATAAATTTGTATCAATAGATCTTACAATTTAGACATTGAATAATATTACTTTTTTTCTTATTTTTTTAAAACGAAACACCTTATGATTATCGTCTCCTTATAACAAAATAGCAAGATAGGTACACAAAATAAAGACCCGCAGCAATCGACATTCTAATTCCGTCAGGGTCAGAAAAAACTAGATTTTCGCAAAGATATTTGAGAGGAGAGATAGAAGAAATATCTAACGAAAGACTACATGGTGTAGATCCAGGTAACGTCCCTCACTGCTGGCACGCACTCTCTATTGTCACACCGTGAGCGCAATATTACTATTTATCAGTTTAGGAAATAGACATAAATCTTTGCTTTAACAATAAAAAGGTTGATTAGCTAAGTTTATATTGGTTAACAATTTTAATTAATCTGATGGGGATATTGGTTTCCTCGATGTTTAACTGTCACCATCTGATCCTTAGCTTCAGTGGATCCTGTAAACTTCATGAACTTGTATTAAAATGACTTTTAATGCAAATGATAAATCTATGTTTTAAATTAAATATTAAAACACTTATGAAAGTAATTAAATATCATATTTTTGAAATTCCTTTAAAAAATTTGTAGTCGTCCCATGCTACAAACAAAAATATCTGCATACATAAATGGAAAACACTTTCCCGTATAGAGGTATATTTTGCCACTTTTAATTGTTTTAAAACATAATTTAAATTTAAGAATCATGTTGCTAGTATCCAAGTCACTATTGTTTTAATTAACAATTGAATTACCTTATACGGTTTCCGCCAGGTGACTTCTTTTTTTAAAACACTAACGCGTTTCATGGCATCTGCTCCATCTTCATATGCTCCATATGAGCTCAGTTGAGATCGTTAACAATATTAAAACATGAAATATAAAAAAAAACACGGATATATATATATATATATATATATATATATATATATATATATACACACATCACTTATCGTGTCGCGACACTTGCGATGTGCATCATATCGATGTCCTATGACAACTAACGTCTCGTATTTACAGCATGGTTTATTTAAGATTATTATCTTGGACTTTAATTGCCGTATCGTATATTGTGTTGGAAGAGAAGTTTAGTTGGCAATAAGTCAAATTTTGCAAGACACCTGATTGACGAAAACCACTCTTATACAAATTTCGAAACCAACCTAGAACCACTACATATATGCAGAAAGGGGAAATAAGAATCGCGTTATTGACGCGATTGAAGAGATTGAGATCTATAAATCGTTAAAGCATGACTCGCACAACTTACTGAACGACCAACTGAACTTCTCTTCCACACAATATACGATACGGCAATTAAAGTCCAAGATATTAATCTTAAATAAATCATGCTGTAAATACGAGAAGTTAGTTGTCCTAGGACATCGCAAGTGAAGTGTCGCGATACGATAAGTGATGTGTAAATTTATATATATATATATATATATATATATATATATATATATATATATATATATATGTGTGTGTGTTTTTTTTATATTTTATATTTTAATGTTTAACGATCTCAACTGAGTGAATAGAACTCTGAAGATGGAGCAGATGCTCTGAAACGCGTTAGTGTTTAAAAAAAGAAGTCACCTGGCGGAAACCATATAAGGTAATTCAATTGTTAGTAATTTAAATATCACCAAATTTGTATTGTATGTTTTAACATTCATTTAATTATAAATATACGAGGAAATCAACTAACTGTGTTAATGAACGAATAAAAATTTAACATTAACAATGAGGGATTTCACTGGGAAATTATTATTCTAAACCAATTACATATGAATTAAATATGTGATGTTAAGCCAAGAGTATAACGAACAATTAAAATTTACAAAGAGTAACGGAACTAAAATACATTTCATCTCGGCTATTATATCATGAAATGTGGCTCTTTGTAAATATCACTCAAAGTGATGCGTAATCAAAGGAAAACGTCAAACAATTAATGTTTGTAGCTTTGTAGTCTTTTTCATGACTACCTTTTCACCTTCTTATTTAACATAACTAAGTTTAATAAAATTGTGAGAAATTTCTTCACTAGAATTATCAACAAGGATGTGTGTAAAAGAATAATTATAAAAAATATATTATATTAAATTGTCAATAATAATTAAGTGCAATTAATTGTTGTTTATAACTATATTTTTTCTTAAATTATTAGGAAAAGGTAAGATATTCATAAAATTAATACCAATTTAACAAAAATAGATTATTGCGTACTTCTTTGAGTCAAACAATTAATTATTTTACCTAAAATACTAATCCATTGGTTACTTACGTATTACGAATTCGTTTTGGCAAAACGTGGTCTGCTTCAAAAATAGCGTAACCGATGTCCGTCATAACTATCTCTGATACAATTACGTGTGCAATGTGATATAAGATACTTTTGCTAAATATGTGTTTTTAATATAAAAAATCAAACCAAATTTAATAAAAATGTATGTGTATAACAACTATAGTATATACTTACATGACTCTCCTTCAACCTCCCTCCCTCTTCCTCGCCTAACTAAATTATATAGAACTGTTACAAATGTTATGATTTCGGGCTTAGATTGTTATTGTGTAAAACGCCACAAAACATTTTTCCAAAGTAGAAAATAACCAAAATAATAAAAATTGGTTGCCTAGTATCTCTATTTTTTTAATGACGTCAATAAAAGTGCTGCCTTAAAAAAACTAACCTCAGAACGGGATATTACCCTAAATTCTTCAAAATCAGAGTCAGTGATTTTTTATTTTAGTAATATTGAGGGCAAAAAAAATCTAAACTTCTTTAAACTTGAAAAAACCAACATAATATATTTTATCTATGTTAGTAGGAATTCTAGGGAACGTGGTTGTTCAATTGCGAATACTATTAGAATTCAAATACCAAAACCGAAGCCTCAGTTTGAAATGATTAATATTGATGGTTGTAGAGAACAAAGGCAGAGATGTGACATCACATAATATGATATATTATATCATGTAACGATGAAGAAGGAATGGTAGCCTAACCATATTATATATGAATTAGACAAAAAAAATATACATAAATAAAAATGTAAAAGTATTTTTAGACTAATAATTAAATATAACATAAAGAAGGATATAAACAAGCGAACAATAATTCAATAAAATCCCGATATTAAAAAAAAAAAGAAAACATGTTGAGTGGACTATCTTTATTTTATAATTAGAAAAAAAATATTTAAGACATATTTTGACTGCTGAACAGTATTATTGTTATTCTGTGAAAGTGATACCCAAAGACAAAAGGTAATACATTAAAGGGCATATAGCAAAAAATAGCAGAGTTTTCAAATTTGTTCCCAAACTTTTTCCCAAAAAAAAAGACAAAATCATCTGCTAACATTTGCTTGCTATCAGTGGCGGCGGAAATGGTTAGTGAATGGGGAGAAAAAGTCCCCTTCTCCTGACACAATATTAAAGAGCCGATAAGATTCTTTCCCTTTTTAATAATTCAGATGTTTATATAGCTATGATGAAACAATGCAGGAAAATCCATGAAGATAGTTACCCAGTCTCGTCATATACAACTTTTAAACACATTTACTTAATTTTTTAATTTTATTGTTAAATTATGACAGTCTCATGAAGGAAACTAGACTTTGACGGGATATTTAACTACACAATTTAAACGGCTTTCATTCTCTTTGTTTGTGGTGGTGGTTTAAACTATTGTTTCCACCCCAAAACTTTTATATTTATTTAGTTATACTCCTAAAGCTCGTGTCGATAACTTCTTTCTGTGATACCTCTTCAACTATGAGAATATATATATTTTCACCCCAAACAAATAAGTCACTCGAAACACGTTGTGACTATTCCGTGGGACACATAATCCATAGATATAAAAATAAACCTGTAGCCTCTTGAACTAACCGTTTTTACATTATCCTTATAAAAAAATTCAGACTGATAGATATAATTTCGAATAAAATATATTCTCATTTGTTTCTAAATGTTCTTTGAAAAGTTGAATGTGGAACTGATAAATAATCAAAAGATACTATAAAATACTAATATGTTAAACAATCTAATTAGTTATTTATATCTAAACATTAAAAATAGTTTATGTGTAAAATTGTTTATTGGTATAGATTTGGGATGATGTTTTATGTTTGTTTAACGGATCAGACCACCAACTTCAAATGTTTTTCAATAATTTAAATTCAATTATTAAGGCGATAAAATTTACTATGGATATAAGTTAAAACAATCTCATTAGTTCTTTAGACCTAAACATTAAACAGAAAAAGGAAAGCATAATTTTAGAGTTTTTAGAAAACCTACATTTACAGATAATGTGATTCACGCTAATTCTCAACATCCGGTGAAACACAAGTTAGCTGCGTTCCATAGTATGTTGCATCGCCTAATTAATATTCCTATGTTGAGTAATGATTATTTTATTGAACTAAATTGTATAAAACAAAAAGCTAGGAATAATGGATATGATGACAAATTAAATGACAATATGTTAAATAGAAATTAAAAAAATAGTGCCAAAAAACATATTTTCCCCATTGAGGGTGTTGATAAAGCCACAAATAGGTGTAAGGTAGATTATGTGGGTCAAACTAGTTACAAATTAGGAAAATTATTATTAAAGAGCAAGTGTAAAACATGCTTTTTATGTGGATAATAATTTATGTAAATTGTTAATTAACAATAAGGATAATGTATCAAGTTTATCAACTAACATGTAAAATTTGTAATGCTATATATTTATATGTCAAACTGGCAGAGGTTTAAAAATTAGATTAGATGAACATGAGAGAAGTAGGAGGTTAGGCTATGATGACTCCAGTTCTGCCAACCATTTAAAAATGAATGGTGTTTCGAATTTTCATTCCAACATGAATTTTAAAATCTTGCATGTACCTAATAAATGTAAAACATTTAATCATTTAGAAAACCAAAAAATAATAGAATAGTTAAGAATAAAAAAAATTGTTAGTTTTAAATGAACAACTAAAATTGAACAACTCCCCACTCCTCAAACTATTAACTTGGTCATAGCCCTTCCAATTCAACCCCCTCCTTCATTTAGGTTAACAAAGAGGGTTATACCCAACTATTGTTTGAAAATTGTGAACTGTACCTCTTCTTCATTCATCTAAACTACCTTGACAATGCTGTAACTAGCGAAACCATGGTCTGTAAATTTTAAATAAAGTTGTGGTTTATACCAATTTTTGTTTTGTTTTACTTATTAAAATGGAATACCACCTACGGTCTTTAACAAATTTAGTACAAAATTATTTTGTATTATAGGCTACTATATTAATCTTTTCTTTTTTTTAATGGCATCTAGTAAAGGCGTAAATGTGTAGAGAAATTAATTCTAACAAAATTTTTTTGTACGTGCGTAGATATATTGTCCATCTACATATATAACTACAAAGGAGAACTATATAATTTATATACATTATCAGCTGAAAGATTTATTGTGGGAAGTGACCTTAATATCAAAAACGTTGATTGGAGATCAAAGTTGTCTACAATAAAAGGCAGGGAACTCAGATAAGCTTTCATAGTGACCGGATATAATTTTTCCTCTACAGGTAAACTTACTTACTGGCCCACTGATTAAAATAATAATAGTGACTTTTTAGATTTTTTTATAACAAGGATGTTATCACCAAACAATTTTGACCTTGAAGAGAATTTTAAACTTGATTCTGATCATACGGATAATGGTCGCAGAATGAAAAAATAATTCAGAAAAAAACCAAATCGTTGTTAGTTACTAAACAACGGATAGGGATAATTTCAGAATTGATCATAAAACAAAATTAACCTAAAACTCTATTTGAGAAAATCATATATTTGGATGAAGAAGCGTAGAATGTTGTCAGTGTTGTTCAGGAAGCGTCTGAGAAAAAACTTAGGAACTTACTCATAGAATTAAAGGTAATAACTATATAGTAAAGATTAGAATAGTTGTCATGGATAAAAGAAAGGCCAGAGGGAAGTGAGCAAACAAGCGTCCAGCAGACAAAACTCTTTTAAATAATAAAATCAAAACCATAAAAAGGAAGATACAAAAACTGAAAAAGGAATCTATAAATTGTTATATACTGAATTGAAGAGCTGATGAAAAAGTAGAAAAATTATTATTGTGGGAAGCTACTCAACGAATCAAAAGACTTGTAGCACAAATTCCATGATTATGGATGGGATATGATACATGAGCTAACGAAAACAAACAAAAGGCTTAGAAGTATGCTGACTACCTGACAGATATCTTTCAACCACATCTAATTCAATCAGCAGTTAATATAGAAACTAAATAAAATTACCAAATAACCTTAGTTACTGCAAAATAGGTTGTAACAAGCTCAGAAATAACAAAAATAAAATATAGCTTCAGGATTTGTTTTAATCAGCGGTAAAACACTCAAACAGTTGCCACGAAAAGAAGTAGTCCTTCTTACATATCTTCTTAATGCAGTTTTTCGTCTTAAACATATTCCTGATATCTGGAAGATGACAGAAATTATTATGTTACGCAAAACAAAAAATTTCTTTACGCCACACAGACCCATATTGTTTCTTCCAATTATTGCAAAATTATTGGTCAAAAGGTCGAGACCATTGATTTAAGATGATTGATTTAATCCTATTATCAGTTTTAGGCAGAAATATTCTACAATAGAGCAGACGCATCTTATTACTGATGTTATTGACCTCGATCTAGAGGAATACCAAGTTTCCTTAGTCATCACAGCTAAGTGAGGGTCGAAGGAATGGTCCACAAATTTATATTCAAACACTACCAATGGATATGTATATCACATATTTTCTGAAGTTTGTAGGATTCAGAATGAAACAAGTAATGAATATTCGGATATCAGAGAAGTAGTTCCTTTAAGGTCAGTTTTAATTGTTCACATTTCGATTGTAAATAAAAACAGGGGTGGTGGTTACATTATCTCATTTATATACTAGTGACCGTGGAACTACATTCTAAATAAATTTATTAGAAAATTAACTGTAAATAAGTATATAAGTATACTTGTAAAATTTAAGACTAACGCAATTTAAGACTAACATATATAAGACTAACGCAATTTATGGGACTTTTTAGTTAGACGAGTTCATTGATAAACCTCTAGATTTTAGGTTATAGTTATTTGTAAAACCAGTTTTGCACGTTCCTTAAAACTAATTTTTCTCCATAATGATATAACATTTATCGTACCTCATAGCCTATATAATTAGAGTGATCAAAGCAAGTAAATATACTTCAGTCCTTGAAAGATGATTCATTTTAAATACAGATTTTCTTACAATATTCCCGTAACAAGTTTCCAAGCCCGAAGCAAGTTTAAAACTTTTATTTAACTTAAATAAAAATATATTTATTTAGAGTTTTTTTAGATTACTTTTCTAACTTGAATAAATACGTTTTAATGATGTTTGTTTATAATACGTAACAAATCAGATGAATATTTTTAGAATTACTGTTGAGGATATTGACATGCGGTGAGCAAAATAATATCATATTTTAATTTTTAGTAGCGTTCCACATTGTATAGTATAAATAAACTACGACTAACTGTATATATATATATATATATATATATATATATATATATATATATATATATATATATATATATATATATATATATACACACACTTTGATAACAATATATCGGAGTCACGTTTTGCTATTAATTAATTAAATTGTTTTATCAGTTTTAATCTCATGTGATATAACGACTTTCGTATGTTTATTCTCAAATAACTAAGAGAATATATTAAAATTACGTTCAGGATTAATATTTTACTTATTACTTATTTAAAAGTAATAAATTATTGTATGGTTACATTTTTTCCCCTGCTTTATGAACTTAAGGAACTGCCACTGGTTGAACTATATTTTAAACGAAAACATTGTCAATAAAACAGAATATAAATCAGAGGAAACGTGTTATTTAAAATAAATCTAAAAACGTTGGGAATTTATTTTATTTTTAATAAACGATAATTTCTGACATTATTGAGAGTCATTTTTTAATGGGTAGGGCAAAACAGTTACAAATGTTACAATTTGAAGGTCCTAGAATTCTATAATTTTTTTAATAATATCAATTTTGATAACAATAGTAAGGCCTAAGTAAAAGAATTTTTAAAATTCTTCTTAAGTAGCGAGCGGTTTTAAGTGCTTTTGTTAAGAAAATCATTGAAATCGTTAACTACCTACTTCTTAATTATTATTATTATTTTTTTTTTTTTAATATCTCTTGAAAATTTACTTTTGTGTGATGATGCTTCACAGAGCTATTGATTTTATACATTTTAAAATTTAATATTTTTAATTATGCAACGGATATGTGCACCAGGAAACCAATGTATACTTGGAAATGAGATTGCCAAACAAATGGGCAATAAAAACCTTTATGGGACCAGAACAAATATGTTACATCAGAAGCAAAAACAAAAACATGGCAACAACAAAGAAAATAACTTGAGCCAATGAGGAGTATCAACGTAAATGGCTGGTAACTTACGACCTATCCACATAATAAATAAGCAAACGCCTAACCAATGGACCATATACAAAGGTAACATAACTAGTTCCGCCTTTGTACTTTTTGTCTTTATAACTGAACACTGATACTTCAGGAAACACCTTTCAATACTTGGCCTTTAACGAGGAAATCAATACTTTCAACTCTGTTATCTGGCAATGACACGTTATCATAGTTTGAGAGATGTTGGAGCGAAGATGCAGAAGGCTCTTTGGAATCCGTTAACTAGATGACAAAAAACGCCGACAAAGGTAGAAATATAATGAATGTTATAAAAGATTTCAACTGAAAAAGACGAACCAACGAAAGGGAAACTATAATCCTAAAGTTGAAGTTCAAGAACCTCCCACCAGAGGACATTATTCTACCAAGATTATATTTTTTAGTTTTGACTAATGAAACTTTGATTTTTCTTCACAAAGAAAAACAATTTAAAACTTTAAATTCTTAACATACAATTTATTGCCTCGGCTTTGATTTTTCTTTACAAAACAATTGAAACCTTTTAACATTGAACCTACATTAATTGCCACGGCTTACTCTTTTACAAAAAAAAAAAAAAAAAAACTTTAACATTAAACATATAATTTATTGCCACGGCTTGCTCTATTAAAAAAAAAATTAAAAAAACAATTTAATTTTTTTATTAGCACTAACTTAATTTCTCTTGGGGAATTCTTTGATGGCTCAATTGAAGTGAAATTTACGAATAATAATAATAAAAGAATGGTTAACAATTTTGTACTTATCAATGGTTCGCTCCTTTTTCAACTGGTCAATTTTTCGCAATATCACTTCACAAACTTCTGACTCTGCTTTATCACTTCACCGGATTTTCTTTTCATTACCATAACGAAGCACTCACAAATTCCTTATTGAACTCCTTGGGTGACGGATGGTCCTAGCTGCAATTGGTAGCCTTTCTTCCAGACGACGAACTATTAACTTCTCGTTGATACGAATTTTTGTGCTGATTGACTTTCAGCTATCGAACTCAGAGACGCCCAACTCCTCTGGTCAACAAACATGTTAAGACTTTATCTTTCTACTCGACTTAACACAAATTTCCTTTAACGAGGTGACGCAGAGACGACTCGTCTTTTGGGTGAACAGTCTTCGACGACTAGCAGCCCTCCGCTCTCAGTGCTCGACTCTCAGTCCTCGACTAACTTTCTTTTCCAATTTTATTTCTTACCGAATATTATCCCCTCTCTTGAAACTTGAATTGGCTTACTCTTCGTTGATTCGTTTAAATCTTCGAATTCTTTTTAAAACATAGTTTCTGTCTTTTTAGTGGCTGGTTTCAAAATCTGCTCGTTGATTTTTAAAAGTGGGATCTCATCTCAATGGTCGACTTTCTTTCTACAAACCGTTATTTTTCGAAAACAGTTGGAAACTCTCCTTTCTGAAGTACAGTTAGGGACGCTAACTTCCCCCTTGTTTTCTCCTTTTTTTATACAATTTTTATTCACATCGTTCTTGGCCAATAATCCCGTTACATGTTTTTTTTAAATGTGTAGGCGCGTTTGCTCCTTCAAGGCTAAAGTCCCGTTTTCTTTTGTTTCCCTTGTACACTTTCTTGGTACCGTTACATTCCAATCTTCCCAAGCTGCACCTGTCATCATTACATTTTCTCCAATATGAATTTCTTTTTAACTATTGTTATTTTTTTAATTTTTTTTTTGTAGATGAATTAATTAACTATTTATTATTTGATATCAATAATCATATTGGGTTGTAAATGATTAGTTTGATATCGTTACAACTATTATAAATATAATTGAACTCTTCATTTAAATGAAGCAAATAATTTCGTGCAATTTGTTTGGGCGAAAACAGTAGTTGATTTCCACAATAAAGAACCCAATAAAGACTTGAATACAAAACTGTATTTTCATACATATAATGACTATTTTTAATTACGTCGTCCGAATTCTGCATTTTACTTTATTATACACATTTAACAAAATACTTTTGCCAATATAACCAAAAGTATTAATTATATTTTTATGGTTATACTTTTTTTACATCATTATCAACAACAATCTGGAATTATGTATTATTTTGGCGATAAAAAACTAGCATTAAATACACAATATTAAATTGAAAGTAGTGTTAGCAATAGTTGTTAGAAACAATTGTTAGGAATAATTGTTAGGAATAGTTGGTAGGTAAAATTATAAAAATTATCAAATATAATTTTTATTCTTAGTCCCAAGACAATATACAGAAGACAGCCTATTATTATGAAATATATCAGAAAGCGTCGCAATAGCTGACTCAAGAGAACATACTGTACTTAGTTCATTAAACTGACAGTGTATATAAACTCACCAGGACCTAAGAATGAGGTCAAGTCATAATGAAGGGCGGTAGCCGATGGTTCTGCTCTTCGATTGACCAAAAGCATTTGTCAGAACTATAAACAGGAATCATTAGAAATACATTTGAGAACATTACAGTCAAAAACTCGGATGCTGGTACTAGGAAAAATACATGTGAACAAACAGTCAATGTATTCTGACATAAAAGAGATTAAAGAAAGTAAACTCATTTGAAATTTATAATATATCACAATGATATTCAACTTGCTATATCTTGGGACTAATTGATATAGTTAACTATAAAGGGGATCAGATAACAATAATGCATTTCTTAGAATTGTAAATTAACTTAGCCACTGATTGCTATATGTTTTTCATTTAGCCATCAAAAGCTCTTTCTGAAATAAATTACTTTCAAATTATTGAATGGTATTAATTTTATTTTTAACAGCACACAAATTTTAAAATAACAAGAGATTACAATATTATGTTGTATTCATTAAATTGAATGCGTATACAATTATAGAAGTGCTTTGGACAGGTCAACACGAATTTACACCCGTTTAAATTAAATATTAACCAAATTTAAAATGCAAATAGAGAGGCTATAAAATATAATTTTAGTTTTATACAATATTTTTTTTTTTCTTGTTTTGTAGTTGTTTTTTTTTTCATAGGCTATATTGAAAAGAAATGTACGTTTAGTGATTTCTTTGGCAAAGGGCCCCATAAAGTGTGTTCTAATTTCATGGAGAATAAAAAAGAAAATTAAACACAAATCTAATCGGAACTTTATGTTTGTTTATTCATATTTTCTATCAAGGCAACAGACCTAGTATTTCAAAAAAGATAGCTTTATATTAATACATAGTACAATATAATCTTACACGGAATAAACTATTCCTAATCCTGGGCAACCTAAATGAGCTTAGTATTTTACACGAAATATATAACATTAAATGAAATGCTCATATATTCACTTCTTCAGATGTAACTTATTACACCACAGAACTCCTGACGCAAATTAACGATATTTTTAAACAATGGCGACTAACATGGATGGCCAGCGCAGGACTCCCCTTATTTCTCAAAGGAATATATGAACTTTACTTTTGTTTCAATCAAGCAATCACTCCACTAATAGTACTTTACTTGGTTGAATTATTTCCTAGATTTTATATATTTTTTATTGATAGCCAACTATATTGGTTCGTGCTACAATAATTATTACTAACTACAATAATATTGTTGTGGTAAAATCTGAACCCTTTCATATATTAAATAAATTATAGTAAACCATAAGGGAGACGATGACTTCACAATTACTAAATACATATTAGGTTTTTATATGTTCGTTTCAATTAAGTAAAAAATCTAGTCTCATCACTTATTCTTTTAATTTTTTTTTTTTTTTTTTTAGATATAGATTTGCATATACCAAGGTGAAATTGAAAACAAAACGAAGCTCATTACTCAACCAACCTTATATATATATATATATATTTATATATATATATATATATTACTTTCACAAAAATTGTAATTTTAAGTTGTCGTGAAAATTGGAAATATTTGAAATTAAATTACTACTTTATTACTATGGGACTACATTAAAAAAAAAAAAAAAAAGAAGTTGTTTTTAAATATATTTCGGTCTATAGTAATGTCATTGATTTAAAAGTAAAATAATGTGACTCATTAAAATGCATAGGATGAAGAATAGTAAAATGAAGGGAGTGACATCTAGACCTTATTGAATGCTATTTCGGTCTATTGTAATGTAATTGATTTAAACTTAAAATAATGTGACTCATTAAAATGCATAGGATGAAGAATAATAGAATAAAGGGAGTGACATTTAGATCTTAATGAATGCCATAAACTTCTTTTAGAATGAAAATAAAATCAAGCGATTTTAATTTAGTATTTATAGCTGGAATTATACGACTTTTAGAAGAAGTAATTGTAAAATATTTATAAAGGAATTAAATCAAATCTGTGTCGTTGGAGAATATTGTATTGTTATTTTATTTGATTGTTAGCTGAATGTCAAGATAAGTTGTTATTTAAAGTAAGTATATTCAATATTTCACAATTAGAGTCCGTCCAAATTCCATACGAATAATTCAAGAACAGATTTAAGAGGAGAAATAAAAAAATAAACTTTTACATAATTTTTTTTTTTTTTAATGAAAGTAATTATTTTCTAGGAATTCACTCTGACTTTTTAGATGACATCCACATGATGTATATATCTAAGTTATTTCTCGAACATAAAGGCAACAGTTATGCAAATAGATATTTACATTTATTGCAGCTTTACAGACGACAAATGTTCGGCTCTAAAACGTCACAGTAAAAGTCCAATGTATTTTATGTGTTGTTTATATTGACAAAAATTAAATTTTAACCATTATTTAAAAATAATAGGAATATAATAAATCTGTAATAAAGTGACCTCTAGAAACCCCGAACAAAATCTCTCACTCCTTTCCCTTGTGTATATATTCCCCCTCTTTCCAGTCTCAGACTACACATGCCAATTCTCCCTCGAATATCACTCCATAGTAAACTACCACAATTACCAAGTTCACTCTATCCAAACTAAAATGTTTTATTATAACAAGCATCGAAACAGCAGGTCTCAAACAACACACACAAATAAATACCACAAGCATCTTATGAGAATCAGTAGTCCCCACTATTCACATTACATAATGTATAACCCAAGTAGTCACAGAATTACAATTTCAATTTTTATGACATTACTTGAAGTAAAAGTAATAACTGGAAGTTATTATGGAGAGTTACAACGCTCCACTAATTGAATAAACTTAACTTAGTTTCTAGCCTCATCAATTGCAACGAAATTACTGTAATCAATACTTAATTAGTTAACATACCTTAATATCAAAAGTAGTTCATTATTCTTATAGTAGCTACAGCTGTTTCGCCTCAACATAAGGCATCATCAGGCTTAGAACACGTAAACAAACTAAAAACACGTTCACAACACAAAACTTGTTTGTATATAAAAACACACACACAAAATAGTAAACCGGGTTGGTTCTTGTTTTATAATAAAAATAAAAATTATTTTTCCTTGATGTGGCCACATAATACAACTTCTAATGCTCTTGAATGACTGATTAGGAGTTCTTCTGACGTTATCTCCTATAACCTTGGTCTTGTGTGGTTACCTTTGATTATCTATTTTGTATATATTATCATAGATACAGTTGGATCATCATTACCTATGAGATATAATCATTACCTAAGATATTTTCCGAAGGTTGAAACTCTGAAAATAAATGTCATTAAAACTTAACGATCAGGGCATTACTTTATTGTTAAATCTAGACAAAACTTAATACGGAACATAAAACGATGTAAGGAAAACCTTGTGATTTTTTATAAACACAATTATTGTTTGATAAAGTATTAGACAACACATATGCAAGCCATTTCAATTCTTATGTAAGTGTAATCAGTGAATAATAACAATTCAAAACCCAACTAGATTAAATATTTATATTCAGTGAACAATGATATTAGATAATATAAACTTTATAAACACAAACTTCTAAACTTTCAATGTATTCTGGAATGAGTCGATGTCCAGTCAGTCATGTACAATGTTCGAGTTTTTATCCTGCCAGATGGTCTATCTATTTGGTTTAATAATTATAAATTTCATTGTCTACTAAATGCTTATAGGCCTTCACTATTTAAGTTTGTTAAATGTTTAGTAAAATTGTACAGTGTATATGACAAGGATTGAAAGATCACGTTATAGAAAAAAATATTTATTTAAAAGGAAGGAAAATATTAAAATGCGAGTTCAATATGCCACGTTTTACTTAGTGGGTGAATGCAATGAAACTATTTTTAACTTCATGTGATTCAGTTTTAAAAGAAGATTACGAGTATATTTTAAAAATAAGATGTTGGAAAGAATGTGGGGTTTCTAAGAACAGAAAATACATTTATGTGTCAAATTTTGCTAAGAAAAGTGAAGACTCAGAAATTATTTATTTCGCCATATATATATATATATATATATATATATATATATATATATAGTGTATACAGGAAACAAAGCTAATAAACACTTACTCAATACATCACGAATTTTATTTTATTTTAAATTCATTACTGATTTTATTTTTTTAAATAAATATGCATATAAGTATTTAAGTTGATAAAAATAATGGTTGAAGAATTGGGAAACATACTGTATAGAATAACCGCGTCCTTTAAAATTTTTAGATGATTTTTTTTAGCAACAATTTTTTTGCTGCATCAAATTCCAAATTTAATCTGAAATTACTTATATCAAAACAATCACAGATTGCGTATTGAGTTTTGAAATTATTTTTATATAAAAATTATTTTAGTGATGGATCACTGCTTTTCTTTATTGATAAAAACGTTTAGGAAAATTTATTATCTAGGATTTCCTTGTTTTGATGAGGACGATTTCTTTCTATAGTTTATGTATCTGATTTTTAAAATATTAAGTGAGTTTCATCTATTTTTGAGAATTTACAAAAATATATAACCGCAATTGTTTAGTAAAAAACAGCAATTTCCATAGTGAAGCAACCGCCTATTATGTTATGCAAAAGTATTTGTAACATAGATATAACAAGATTTTGGGGGAAATTATCAAAACTACAACCCTATAATCTACACTAATGAAATAGGAGTTACGCTGTTGGTGAATAAATTGCTATTAAAAAAAAATATTAAGGCAATTTATTTTGTTGGAGATCAATAAAAATGATATCTGTATTCTATAAGTTATGTAGTAAAACAGTAGACTTCGCCAATTATCACTTTATTACTATTGTAACCTACCCAAACACATACAGAAAACTATATATCATTTTAATTTTATAAAGTTTTGATAAAGTCCTGAGGTTTTGGACAGTTTAATACAATAATATTGAAATAATTTGTTTTATCGTTCTCACAATCCTGTCACGTATTTCTTATTTTGACAGTATAGTTTCGCCTATTTTATTAAGTCATTGTCGAACTGATATCTTTTCATTGCATTAGTTTAAATGGACATCATATATAAATTAAACATAACACAATGTAACTCGGTCAATACTTACCAAGTTAGGATGGAGTGAATACTTTCGTGATTTATATAGCTATTTAATGAAATAGTGACAGTGCTAGTTATCTTGAATGTTGTATTTTATGTGTATATGTTCTATGTAATGTAAATTTTAAAAAAATAAACAAATATTATTAATAAAGAAATGCAATGAACAAAAATCTGGTCGACAATACCAGAATAAAATAGGCGAAATGATCGTCATAGAATAAGAAATACATAACTGGACTGTGAGAAGAATACAAAAAAAAACACTTATATATAAAACCATTCCATTAGGCAAAAACAAAACGATTATAACTACATTACTCTCTCTCCTCACAACCGCTGAAAGTTTATTTCCTTTAATAATATCAAATAGTCATTTTATTTACTTGAACACAAATTCATAAGAATATTTAATTATTATATACATTATTTAACACAGCTAAGAAAAATGTCTTAATGAGAAGATGAAAAGCTTTATCAGCCATATTAGTTGAATTCATTTGAGTAATTCCATTTATTAAAATCCCTTCAATAACAATTCTTAATAAATGGTGTTTCGTAGTATATATTAGGTTATATAATTATTGTTACTTATCCTTAGACCTTTGTTAAAAAGTCAGACTGCTTATTGTGAATTCCTTTAATTCCCGAATGATGGTAGATACCCAAAAAAACCATAATGATATATATATATATATACAGTGTGAGTCAAAAGTATGGATACACCCTGTTAAATTTTAAATGGATAAAGATAGAAAAATGAAACTCAGAACACCTTTCTAGGGAAATAAAAGTGAACTTTTTAGCCACTATTACAACTTTGCCCATTTCCCCAAAATGGGATTTTTGGGGGGCAGCTCAATTTTTTTAAATATAAAGACCCATTAAGTGACACCTCATTTTAATGTCCTTGATTAAAGAAGAAGAACAGTGGAAACTAGAGCTTTCTATCTCAGCCCAGTACAAAATGGTAGCTCATATATATATATGTGTGATGTGTGTGTGTGTGTGTGTGTGTGTGTGTGTGTGTGTGTGTGTACATGTGCCGTCTTTATTAGGTTCAGTTCACCTTCCAAACTTGTCTTTTCTTTTGACTGGTACACTGTAAACAATATGAAATTAATATAAGTAATTATAAGTAATATCCAATCAGGTGAAATAAATAATAAAGAAAGTGCCTATTATTTAATCCACAGGTAAGGCGTTTCTAATACATAATTTGGAAATTTAATATTCAAACTATATTATGTCATGTTATAAACTTTGAAATATATATATTTTGCATACGAAGTTTGATATATGAGATAACTCAATATATTACAAATCGATAAATTCAGTTTTATAAATACGTCTAAGATATTTACGACATTTTAAACGTGATTACGTATAGGGTATATCAAATTTTATTTCATGGGTAGACTAATCCTGTATTAATAAACTAGTTTGACCCAAGCAACCATAATGGTGTTGCATAATATTACTTAAGCGTGTGAAGTAATAAATATGAAGTACGGTCTTGCTTTTTGTATGCTTCATATTCCAGTTTAATGTTAGCATTTCTTATTCAAGAAGTTTTTCACTGGATTAATTAAACTAAATCATGTGTTTTAGTTTGAATTTTCGGACTTTTTTTTTTTTTTTTAGAATATAAGATGATTCCGGGTCCTATTATAATTTATTTGCTAGACATTTAACATTGTCGTCATTCAGCATTTTGTATGCATTCAAATTTATAAACTGGTCTTAAAAGAATAAATTTAATTTTATTTGGAAATGTATACAAAAGTGAAAATGTGTACAAATGTGGATGCCAAACGTGGGTTCATAAATATATGGTAAATATAATAAAGGAATTTTTTCTTAAGTTTAAAAAAATGTTAAATATTGTTGTACATCTAATTAGATTGTCATGCAAATGGTTTTTATTTCTAATTCGCAAAGCTTTTAGATTGATTATCTAAAAATATACTTTGGTTTAATAACTTTAAAATTGATTTTTGAAAGTATATTCTACTTAAGTGACTAAAGGATAGTTTTAACTTTACATAGAGCATTTATCTACAGCTCTTATTGAACTCGTAACAACACATTTATATACACTCGTATGGCAATAAAATGTTTTTACATTTCCGTAATTAATTTTAAAGCATTTCCAAATATACATTTTTAGATAAAAGTTAAATATTTTCTGTTTTTATCATAAGTATACACAACACCAAATATAAAAAGACGTAAACAATATGAGACAAATTTGAATTGGAAAATTAAATTATTATGTTTTTCGTCATTCTGAATGGATCAGATTTAAATTTAAAACTATTATGTAAATGCATGTGAGACCAAATTAACAAATAAAATACGTCAATGCATATTCCATTCTATTCATCAGTACAGGAACACATATTGTAGTAATCGTTGTAATCACACAAGCATTAATTATTACGCTATTGTTTTCTCAAATTTAATTAATAACTTAACACAATGCCCGTCATGTGAAGAAATCATTTCCTTTATAAAATATTTTGATTACGGATGTATTATATTCTGTATATAATGAACGTGATTGTTTATATTTCAGTTAATTAAGGTCATGAATTCTCGTACATATTATTAATTTTTAATCATTTTCTTTGATATATAATCTCAAGAGATGGGTCTATTCTCGCTAAGGTAAAATGAAAATTATTTCAATATTGTAGAAGTTTTATTGATATGGTTTAAGAGTGTTACCAGGCGTTATAAATTATCAAAAGTTGGAACCAACTGGTAACAATGTTTAATAAAAAAAAGACAAAGACAAATTATATAATTAACAAAGCCAAAATTTATTAAATTTAAACGGAAATTTCGACGAATCAGATTTTACCATTTACAATTAGGTAAATACCAGCTTAAGATTACTTGACATCACCAAATCTTATCCATGAATAAGATTATAAATTGAATCTTCTTTAAAAAAAGTTTACATGCCTTTAATAAGTTAAAAAAAATTAAATTTAACAATTAAACTTTGACATTTATCCCCCTCCTTTTATACAAACTGTTATAAAAGAATTTAACAATAAAATAAAAGATTCTATAATCAAAATTAAAATTTTAGTTCAAAAGGTATAATAATTCTAACAAGTTTTCATCATTAAATTACTTATAAATTATCATAATTTTGTTTATTAAATTTCTTACATTCTAAGTTGGCCAACTAATATATATATATATATATATATAAAGGAAATTTGTTTATAATATGAAGGAAATTTCTTAAATAGTGAAATTTTTTTTATACAGAAATTTTTAAATATTGAAATTTTTAAATAGTGAAATTTTTAAATATTGAAATTGTTAAATAATGAATTTTTTTTTTAAATAAAGATTGACGTCAATTTTTGTTTTATTAATTTTGAAAATAACCCCTTTGGGGCTGTTAGGACCGAAAAGTTTGCATGCAGCTCCACCCAAATATATATTTTATATTATAAATAATTACACATTATAACATATAAACAGTAAAGGACATATTGTTAAACAGAGTTCAGTTCCAAAAATATACATAAGAACAGGTTCACAATTAGAGTTAGTAATTTAGAGGAATGTCATTTTATAGTGCACTTATCGACTTTTCAAAGTTTTTGTTATAAACATGTCTTAAACAGTTAAGTAGAGTCTTTTAAACAGGCATCCAATTTTGCTGCATGTACTTGCAAAATCCAGAACACAAAATCCAGCAAACTTGAACCAGCTTTTGCTGTTGGAAAGAAACACAGGTCTAATAGAGATTTATGCAATCTTATACATGTAATAGCACAAGTTTTCTCTTATTCAAAATGCTTTGTTATTTCATCAAAATCAAGAAAATTATCGTAATTACAGAAATCCAGAAAAGATTATAATTAAGTCCTTTTAGTTGTTAATACTTATAGTATATGAATATCTTGATTTCTGTTTGAAACAAAGACTTATAACAAGGGTTAGACATTTTCTAAAAACAAAGACTCTGGTTCAGAAAAACCTTTTTTGCTAGTTTTTTTGATATGATCAAACACTTAATATTTTGACTGCTTAAGATTTAATATGACTGCTCAATACTCAAAGTTTGACTGCCTAAAGTTTACATTTAGATTCTGTAAAGTATCTTTTAAAGAAAGGAAATGCTTTTATAAGTTATTAAATTTCAGTAAAAATTTTGAATACTAAAAGAAAATACTAAACACATATTTCAATAAACAAAGCTTAAAATATTAACAAATTTTATAGTATAGCAAAATCTGAGAAATAAGGTACCTGGACTGGTTGTGAAGTGCTGAGATATTTTTGAATAGAAGCACACGCCGTGTTTTATAAAAACAAAACTCACCAACTTTTGTTTTTTTTACTTTTGTAAAAGAACATCACTAATTTTAAGAGGCACTCATTATTATTTGAATGTGAACTAAAACATGACTTAGAACTGACACTACTAATGAAAGATGTCGGAGATGCGAAATATTCAATTTTTACTGCTACATGATTTTACGGCCGGAATCTAAGTGAGGGTCAGGTAGCGAGGAACAAGGTTCTAGACTTGTTAGAGTGAGAGGGAAGATGGTCATGCGATATTTTTCTACTTTGGCCTCCAGGTTACACTAGCTGTCAGATGCAGGTAGATGGGGCAAGGCGGGGATGGACGGTTGATAAATTTAGTACAGATTATTTTATTAATGTTATGATTTGTGAATAACGCTACAAGAGGATGTATATATGAAAACTATTATACGACGTATATATAGAGTAAATAACCACATCAATCAAGTGATGCTACTACTAAAGAATTAACAACAGTTGTTTCGCCATGATAAACCGTTAGTACACGACTCCGATGGCATTCGGTCCTTAATAGTTATTTAACAGGTTATTTGCCTTTTAAGCACTGTAATGCCACAACTTGTGGTTTTCCAGACACTGTTGTATTTATTCTTGGTTGTTTTGACTGCTCAGGCATAACTTTTAATTATTAAAGTCTTAGATGGCTAGATCTAGTTTCTTACTTGGCCCTAGACTACATTTCACTTTTTTATTTTGTACAAATACATACACTTGGTAACGGTATTATACACATCCTTTAAAAGCTACGAACGTAATATTGCATTATATAGGAAAATGTGAATAATCAAGAAATCAATGAAAAATGTGTCGCAAATTTTCGTTTTAGTTCATGTGATTGAAAATAGTTTTAGAAGTGGTACTAGTCTTGACTTCTCTACTTTATGTTTCCCGGGCATTGCACTAAAGTCCAAACTGGTAAAATGATTTTGATGATATTTATTATACATTGTTTTCACTTCTATGGTTATTGCAAGTTTGAAAACTACTAAATGACAAAATATAATATTTATTTTCTCAAAATCTAATTATTTACTTTAAAAAAATATTATTAGATAATATGAAGAACATAATCAATGCGTAATAATCATTTTAATCCAAAAAAGCTATTATTTTTTCGCTATAAGTCAAAAGCCATTGATAAGCTTGAAAGCAATTTTAAGTTTTTTACCCTTGGTAGATTATTAGTTTTGAATTTTCAACAATTTTATCAAGATGATAAATGTCGGCTAAGGTAATTTAACGAGAAAATGGCGACAATTTTTTTAGAGAATTTATTAAGACTAGAGTGGAGGGGCATGGTGTTGGGCCAGAATCTTTTACCGTTAATTAAATACTAAAATCTTGTAATTTGTTATGTTATTTGGTTTGTACAGTGTTTTAATAACAATGATATTGCTTATTATAATATTTAATTATATGTACTTTTTATATTGGTCTTGAAAATGATGGTCTTCTTGATGCAGGTTTCGGTCATAACAGAAAAAAGGCGGAAATAACCTAATGGATACTACTTTCTTACTAATAGTATTATATTTGCAAAATGAGCTTATTTGGTAAAGAAGAATAATTAGTATAATTAGTTGTTCGGATTTACATTTAAAAAACAAACAAGAGACGTAAAATATGTTATGTTTACTTCAGCAATTATAGTATTTCCTTTATCCGGTATCATACGCCAGGAAAACTTGTTTCATGTTGCTAATTTAATTGCCTTTAAGGTTTGTGTGCATGTAGCAAGTGAGGATCATCATCCTGAAGAGACGATGGTCATTGATGAGATGTCTTGTATTTATTTTGCACAAATAGAGTGTTTTTGTGGAAATTGTGTCGTCGTTCATTTGTGTTTCCCTTTAACAAAAACATTAAAAACAAACTGTTCAATTCAAAATCATTGAAACTAAGATAATTTATCTTTACTTGAAAAGATCAAAAGAGAGACGAGTTTTAACAATAGTAGAAATGCTTCAAGATTCTGTCGTGTTGTGAGTCGAAATTTTCCACTTCAATGATTCATTAGTCAAAGTAACAAATATTGTTTCTTTATTTTTAGATGAAAATACTGTATTGTATCGCTTGATAAAATCCTAAGTGCCCGTGTATCAGTTTAATTATGACATTTCAAAGAACTGTTTAGAAAATCACAATAATAGATAAAAATTAGTTTTATTTCTAATTCACTATAGGGAATTTATTTATTAAATATGTAATTAGGGTTACATGGTTGCTAATCATTGTCACAGCGCAATTAGGAGCATTAAAATAAATGTAAAAACTCTAAAAGCCCTACATTTCAAACTACTTACTTTATTAAATAATTTATTTTTAGTAATTTTCTTATTTTATAAAAAGTTAAAGCATCATGACTATTAATTATTTTAACAGAATATATCCTAATTTATTAACATCTGCTAAATAAAACAAACACGTTGAAATATATATATATATATATATATATATATATCATATTTGGAAACGAAAAAGTAGCACTTTGGAGGATAGTGGAATTTATTAGAAGAGGAAATTAATTAAACAGGAACTTTACATAATATGGAAGCTTGCTAACAATAAGGTTAAACATGTCCCAACACCCAGGGGTCGAATCGTTAGCATAAATAATCATAACTTTAGCAAATACTCATAATTTTGTTTCACATACAACTTGGAATTTGGTTGATGCACGTTTCATAAAAAATAGATAGATTTCACTTCAACCTATTTTTGAACTCTCAACCTCCTAAAATTGGAATTCCACATTCGGCAGAGGGTCGCAAAATACCTATAAATAATTTATTTAAAATAATTATTATGAATTAGTTTTTGTATTATGACATGAATTAGTTTTTGTTATGAATTAGAGTGATCATAGTTTGCAATAGAGTTAAAAGTTTGTTCAAATCTTAGTCAGATGATAAGAATTGGCTTTAATTGTGTATGAATAGTGTTCAATATTTCTGCTTTCTCAACATACTATAGGTTGATGATTTACTATAAATAATGGTTGACAGAATTGGTTTAAAATAGTGCTTTGATCTATTACATGAATATCAGATGGCTATTACTCATCGCACCCCATATTTCTATGAGACTAATTTAATCTAAGACCAACAATAATTTGTGTATTTCTTTACAGAAACCTTTGATAAAATATTGATACTACAAATGTTTTATATCACTTATAAATTAAATATACTTAGAACAAGGAAATATCTATAAAGAGATAATATTTGATAAATTATATGTAAAATTTACACTTTGTCGTATTTATTGAGTACTTTGAGGTTTTCAGATTAAATGCTCTGCTTAAGTCCCTTTGGCTTCAGGACCTCTAATGAGCCGGTTAAACATTGAAGTTCTAATTTGGTTTAGTTCAAAGGTAGATCCTCTCTATTTACCACCTAACTAATGAATATTTGAAACTTGGTTCAAAAACCCTACTTTGGTTCAGTTAAAAGGATAGGTCTTCTATTTACCATATAATTAATGAATGTACATACGTATTTACGAGAATTTCGAAATTTACATCAAGTTAATTTAACTATATATTCTTTAATTATATTTAAAAGTAAAATAAGATTTGAATATTCAAACTATTAGCTAACATTAGTTTGACTTGAGAGTGAACAAGAACAGCATTATTTATAATGATTTCAATATTATAAGAGTAGCCTTTCTTCTAATGTTTTACTTTTACTTCACTGTTTATCTTCTAAAGTTATTATTTAGTATAATAACAATAGTATAAAAACATGTTTAAATCAACCCCAGATAACTTTTGATTGTAAATTTTTAACGTAGGCTAAAACGAGATGTTACTAGATTCAAATGATTTTATTTGTTTACAAATATAATCTGCTCGTATTTTTAATACACGGTTTTGATGGTTTTTATTTGGGTTGATACGGTCTTCAATTGATCCAGTTTAGAAAATTATTTTGCAAGATGGCTCCCAATAGAAAAGAGCTACATTCTAGTGATTAAGGATATTTTTTAAAATAGCATCTTAATCATGACGTCAGTGTATATTAGAAATATAATTATTTTCTACAAACAATTGCAATTCAACAAAAATTATTAAAAATAATTAAAAACTTCTCAATCGTCAGGTTAATCTTGATCGTATATTCAATTCGTTGATTAAAATCAGAAATTAGTTCATTGTTTTCAGTAAACAGAATATAAATAAGTTATTCCTACGCAAGTCTGAATAATAATCTTCTGAACATTACTATGTATATATGGCTACAAAATTATCAATTTGTGGTACCGGCTTATACGTATAGCCATCCGGAGCTGGAAAAAGCCCAACAATTTCATGGTCAAACTAAGCTGTGCGGACTTCAAGGTCAAGGTGTTGTTCTGCGTTCTGTTTTTAGTACATTACCCCATAAAATGATATAATGCTTATGTAATAGTAAGTACGATTTTTTTTATACTGTATCACAAATTTAAGTCAAGTTGTCATTATTTTTCCAATGAATAAAGTAGGATAGTACCAATTTTAATAAAATATTACAATAAGAGCACTGGAAATATTACTTTTAGGAAAATATGATTGAAACATATTAAATACGAGATAAACAATTTTCTACTTCTATTTAGTTTTTTATTTGATTTGAAAGAACTTAATTCTTGGTTGTTGGTCCAACCATCGATATGAAAGTTATAATTTAATAGAAGCTTTTTCTATTGTGTATAACTTAACCTAAATCGGGCGTAATGTGTACACAAACACGGACGGGCACATTGTATCTAAGAGATACAAAATTCTTATAATGTCTTTATATGATATTATTTGTTTATTAAATGTTATGACTATTATTAAATTACATTTTTTGTTTTTTTATTTTAAAGTATAATATTAATTTTTTATTAGTATATAATATAAGACATACGTAACAAAGAAATAAAACAAAATTTTAATATATATTTTTTAAAATAATAAGATATAATAAATTTTAAAAAACTCGAACCCAAGATCTCACAAAAATTACGTTTATTTAACCAAACGCGTTTCAATGACCAAGTCGCCATCCTCAGTTATATTTCGGGATCTAATCGTATCGGAAGGGTTCTCAGAAACAAAATGAATAGTTGCAACTTTTACAGTTGTGAATTCAAAATTTAGGTCAGAGAAATTGACCTCTATTACTAGGATTAGGTAAGGTTAATATTGCTATTTGATGTGTTTGTTCTTCTCTTTCCTTTAAATACATCGGTATTACAAAAACATTAAATTTATTGCTTTCTTTGTCAAAAAAACAACTGTTAGGATTTTCATGTCATGTAATAAAAAGTTTGTTTCAAACAATAGATAATTTTTAGTTTAGTTGACATATAATCTTGAACCATTCAACTTATATAATCCTTATTTCTTCTTAATGTTCTCAAAATAATTCGTTTAATATTCCTTAATAATTATTGCATTGCCACTTTTAATATTCCTTTATTGTTACCAGCTATTTCCAATGGAAAAGATTAAACCAAGGTGAGTCTTTACGTTTACAAATATTAATTTAATAATTTTCACTTAAATTATCTTACTGTAATTTATTTTTGATTTGAATTATTTTTATTTTTATCGAGAAAAATACTTTACAGAAATTTACAAAATATTCGTAATTTTCTTTAAAAATTACAAAATACAGTTTTTTCTAACTTTTACAAAATGTATTACAAATTGTATAGTGAAAAAAAAAAAAAAGTTAATATCTAAGCCTTCCTTTACCTATGGCGAAAATTGTTTAATGTTTAATAAAAACCAAATATTATATAATACTTAGTGTACGTATTTCAGCTAAGGAAATAAATTTCAAACGGATTCGCCTTTAGAGTGTATCTCAGGTATACCTAAATGAATAGAGTACATTATTCTATAAAATTCTGAAATCACCATAAAAAAATTCGTAAACTTTAATACAATCATTGAGGTAGTTTTAGAATATTTATAAACAATTTCATTAGACGTGCACGCATAGACTACGACTCTTAACAAAACGAACATTTAATACATAATGTTGACTGTCTAATTCCACTAATGTATTCGCCCCTGTTCAACCTAAAAGCTCTGGCTTTGTAGCCTATTACTAATCCGCTTGTTGTTGGTTTGATTTTTGGTAATCAATTATAAATCTATCCTTATTGACCCAAAAATAAACCCGTTATAACCTAAGGTTTAAGGATTACCGGTCCGTTATATGGGAAATAGTTGACAGAATGGATTTAATGAGGGTAAAAGAATGTTACCGTATGAATGGACATAAGAGTATTATGTTCGGGTATTCTGTCCAAAAAAAAATTGAACAAATAATATAGCATTTTAATAGCATATTTTATTATATTTAATTTTAAAAAAAAATTGTTTTTCTTTCAATATTGTTTGAAATCCATGTGCAAACTCGGCTCCAACCAGTACATTTAATTTTGCACGGATTTTGAATAATTTTCATTATGATTTAACTTATTAAGGTAGTTATAGTTATTATTTTACTTCAATTTCAACACAGTTTTCTACTAGAACGTACGTCCACATGTGGTGATAAAGTATTTCATTTTGTATGTCATTTACTGTGGTGAAATACATGTTGTATTTCATGTCAGTATATTTAATAAAACAAATATATTTATATTAAAGTTCTCTCCGTCTTCCTTCTCATGTCAATAAAATATTTGAACCTTTTATTTGAATTATTGGAGATTACTTGACGTTATTCAGCATTAGTTGGAATTATAGGTCATTAGTTGGACAATTGATGGACCAGGTGTTAGCTGTGAAATAATGCAACAATTGGTTACATTCAGGCTTAAAACAACATATAAAATATTTGTTCTATTTCCTTAGGTGTTTCGAAAAACAATAACTTTTTTGGAATTATAAAATGTTGCACTTTTAAGTTTAATTTCCATTTACTTTTGACTAGCAGGATTTGACAGTGATTTTATTATGAGTTTCTCATTGTTAACAATGGATGACACGGCAATCCTGCAGTTTTAAACTAGATAAAAAAAAAAAACTGAAATGGCGTATTGTGTTATTCCTAATTTTAAATTTCACCTAAACTACTAAAAGTCAAATTTAAATCATATTAACTTATTTTCCTACAAAACCTTACAAATTTATTAAAGTCACTATTAAGTCTCGTATTTCTGTGAAGAAAGCTTATCGAACTACATGAAAAGTAAGTCTTTATCTGGTTTTCTGGTCTAAGGTAGCTCATGGTTTCATTTGCGTATTTCATGTTATATTGTTTAATTTTTGTTACTACAATTTAAGAAGACAGTTAAAAAAAGGAATGGGTAAAACCTTTGATCAAAACCCAGTACCTTTGCAGAGAAGCAGAAGATATAAAAACATTTTAGTAACAAAGACTTAAACAAACTTCAGGTGCATTCTAATCGAATGGCGTGTTTCAGAATGAAGTCAACAAGTCAAATACAACGTATGTAGTTCAGATCACCAGATTTGATGTCTAATTAATTGATATCTTTCAGTGCTGTCGATTGGTGGTAAACTCAATGTTTTAATCCGATATAGTAGCCAAAAGTTATATCTTATATTGGAAGGGCGGAATTGTAAATTCGTGTTGCTCGTCAGCGACCATGTAGTTATTGAGCTATCTATATTGTTTGTTGTTAGACACCTACCTAACTATGAGGAATAAGTAATCTATTCCAGTTATTTATTTAACAAACTTAAGAACAGATTTCACGATGTCTGTCGTTTCAGATTCACCTGAAAGTAGTAGCGACTTTTATTAGAATTTGACTCTTTCCAGCACTTCACATTTGAAGATTACGTGTTCGGTAGTCTCCTGCTCCATGATCCATGGTCGACATGATTCGTCTCTTTGGTTAGTACTTTACAATTTTAATATCTCTCTGAAGCGTTTCATGCCCTACAATGAAAAACATTTCGAGTCTTTGTTGAGTATTCCCCGTGGGTAGACACGTAAGTCTGTTAACTGGACCGTCAACTAGTTTCTTTGCATAACGGTATCCACCAAAGGCTATTAAAATCTGTTATTATGATATTCAACTGATCATTTCTAGATATGATCTTCTTTACATTTAGATTAACTTTCTCAATACCGGTGAAATCCAGGTTGTCCTGGAATCCAACGTTAGTAAACTGCATTGTATTTGATTAGTCTTTTGAGGTGTCTGCGACCGTCCCAGACCAGCTGTAATGGAAATTCGTGAATATCCAACGGTAATAGCCGTTGTCTGTCTGATTAAAGTTAAAATTTCGGATTCCTCCAATTCCAGCCTTCAATAACTTGAATACGATTTATAAGTTCAAAGACTTCAGCTTGAACACCAATATTAAACTGCCTAAATGGCTGTTTATATCCGTCTTAGTTTTTAGCACACAAATGTCAGCTCAATCTTGAATCCATCAATTAAACACAAAAGAACTTTTGCTGGGTGTGAATGAACTGAGTCCGCCTACATTAATCTTGCATATATCGTTTCCATTGCCTACCCATATTGGCGTTGGATTACTACAGTGGAAAGGTTTACTTTGTGAGGAAGATAGAATGTTACTCAATTTAGTGTGAAATAGAAGTGTCTATTGTAGTTGTTTTTCCACACATTTAACCACCAACGTTCTACAGATAAAACTGATGCAAATAAACGTTGTACTCCGAATAGCCAGTTGTTGAAATAATCCCCCGAATCAGTCGTAGCACACATTTTGTCACAATACGCTCAAACACAAGCCCGCTCTTTATTGAACCCCCAACGGTCAATTCACGACTCGTTGACAATATTAAACGACTCATTTATAGCTTACCTTGTGATTAAAAAAACTACGATATTACCGGGCCATGTTTTAGGCAGCAATACCTAATGAATTATTATTTAGAATAATTAACGAGTGCATAAATTATTGTAGTATCTCGAGGTCATTATACACGTTTAAAAATGTTATTAGAATTACTTTTTTTTTTTGAGTTATGGCCAGCACAAAAAGAAAATACCCATACTACTATAACACAATTTCTGTCGATTTTTTCTCGTTGCACACTGTACCTGGCGTTTTATTCATGCGCAGTGTATGAAAACAAACTAGACTCCTTCCAGAAACTTTCATCTAAGAATATAGTGGTAGAGAATATTAATTTATCCCAGACACTTATATTCAGGAAATTGTATTTTATTTTCATAGGTATTTGAAAACTGCTATGGTGTGAATCCTGATGAAGGATAGGACCAAGATGCTCTATTAGGAAAAAAAAATCTTTTGTCATTGTAGACTCTATCATCTTCTGGAAACTACACTACAGTTGAAACTTTGTTTGATAAGGCGTACCCTACCAAGTGGTAAAGGGGGGTGGTAATTAATAGTTTTGTTGAGTAGGATTAGATAATTTGTGTTAGTACTTAACGGTATTCGCATTTATTTTGTACTAAGTGAAGTTTTAACCTTATGTAGATTGTTTGATTGTCTTATCCCTTATCAATTTGTACTGCTTTATAAATGTAATTTATTTAGGTATTAAAAAATATGTTCATATATTTATTAGAATTAACGAATTTTGATAACGACGGATTAACTTGTTATGGATGATTAATAGACATACACACACACACACACACACACACACACACACACACACACACACACACACACACACACACACACACACACACACACACACACACACACACACACACACACACACACACACACACACACACACACACACACTGAGACGGAATGACAAGATCATTAGTCTCATGTCAAATTTAAAAGCGAGTTAAATTGCCGCGCTAAACAAGATGGTGAGGTGACGCCACGCCAGGTTGAGAGAGGATCTTGCCTGACCAGACATGAAAATCCGAATTACCGTAGTTCCTATTTTATTAAAAAAACTAATTTATTAATTTAAGTAATTATTCAGTAGAGTCAACCGACTAATAATAAAAAATAAAAAAATTTAAGAGCATCTAAAACAAAAAAGTTATTCAAGTTATTAGAAGGGCTCAAAAACCTAAAATTTGAAAAAGGGTAAATCCAAAATTCAAAAATTGTAGAGTCATAACCAATAGGGGAAGTAATAATAATCACAAATCAAAAATAAATAATAATAATAATAAACAGGTGAGAATGGACGTAGAAAGTCATTCTTGGGGAGTTTTTTGAATTTTTAAAGTTGAAGGGGGGATAATTTAAAAAATAATAATAATAACAGTTGAAGAGAAAACAATAGGGAACAATAATAAGCAAGTAGAATCAAATTTCAAGTTAAAATGGGGGAGTGATAATAATAGAAAAAAGTAAAACTTTAAAGCCCAAAAGCGATCAAATTAAAGGTTAAAGGGGAAATAAAAGTATATAATAATATGTATTTAGTATATAAAAATGTAATACAACAGAGCAGAGATGATAATAGATAATGGGGGGGGGTTTACAATAAAAAAACATGACGACAAAAAACTTCAAAACTTCAAGGACCAATAACTCGAGAGCCAAGCGAGCTACGTTAAAAGTCTAAGAAGATATTTTCGTCATAGAAATAGAAGAACAAAGTGTATATAAAAGAATTTCGAAAAAGGACTTCAATCGGAAGTTCAAAAGTGTAACAACAGACTTTTGTTAAAAGTACGATAACTCGTGAACGGAGCGTGTGAAAACGACGAATCGAGTTGCACAAGACCCACAAGATAGAAAGGAAGAATAATCCAAAGGGAACTCGACGATCGGACTAGCCGTTCAAAAGTTACAACGAGTTGTTCGTAAAAATGTCCAAAATCAAGATTTGCAAGATTGAACAGGAAAAGTGACTCGCGCAGTTCTACGTCACGGTACAGCTAGTGGACTTTGTATGACCAACCGTCAACACAGTGAACACTAAATAATACAACAATTAAATTATCTATTAAAAGGTTTTTTAATAGAAAATAGAGAAGGAAAACTATTCAATAGGTAAAAACTATACCTAGTTAAATTTGTAGTATAAAAATTTCAGACCAAAAGGGCCAACGGAGACATTTCTTCACAAAAGGGAGAAAAAGTGGTTACCTTTCGTGGGAAGTTTCCCACAGAAAGGCAGACCGAAAATTATTCGTCGTAAGACGGATACTCTTGTAGCAGACTCCGAGCGAGTAAGGCGTGTTCTCCTGTATCAGACTCCAAGCAGAGAAGAAGCCACATTAGTCACTCTACTAATTCTTGTCAAAAATTCAACTTAGAAAATTTACAACTCATTTCGAACTTCAAGGCGACTTAGCAGAGATTCGAGATCGAGACCAGCATTCAACAACTCAGCAATCTACAGGACTTGGACAGAAAACAACTCATCGACATCAGACAACAACTTTAACAACTAACTTCAAAATCTACGAGAGCTTCATATTAAGTGTGAACGTACAATAAGTCTAAGGAATAATTCGCAAATAGTAAAATCATTTTAATTATAACTTCATTGGGGAAATTGATAAAAATTAAATTCAGTAAAATAAACTCTGCTTTGGTGTAATAAATATTTCAAAATTAAATACGACTATTTCAGTGCAGGAAAAGCTATCAGTAGTCCTAGCTGAAATGTCTAGCTTTTTTCAATTTGTTTTAATATATAAGAAATATTCTGTTTGATTTTTGTGTAATATTCTGATTGTTTATTTTTGTTGTGTTATAAAGATTTTAAATTGTCTGAAACTGTTTTCGAAGAGAAATAATATATACAATTCATTTCTCAATTTCGTTTTTTTTTTCTATTATCTATTCTGTATATTCATATTACTTTGTTTATGATAAATGTTATATGTGTGCTCTGGTTAAATATAGTATAAAATTTTAAAGAAATTATCATCAGAACTTAAGAGCCGATTTCTTCCAAAAGGGACTTCCCCAGAGAGAAAGAGCGTAATAAGGAAAATAGTAAATTGTCGAGCATTGAAATAAAATTCAGGGAAATTTGTGAATATTAAAAGGTTGTAAGTTTATGAGGACAAGCTCCTACTTACAAAAGCCAAGTAGTGCAATTGCTTTGATTAAAGAAAAATTAAAAGTGAGCATCTTGGTCTTGTCCGCGTTAGTGCAAAGTTAGGTGAGAACTCCCGACGGAGGCGATTGTAAAGCGAGGTTAAAGGGTCGCGAGCATTCCGGTTTCAAAGAGTCGCCGAGGGGCATACGCGGCAACACACACACACACACACACACACACACACACACACACACATATATATATATATATATGTTTCAATAATTATTGTATACTTATGTTTTGGTCAACAATCGTTGGGTAGTGAAAAGAATATGTAAGTGGATGGAGTGTTTGAGTAGGCGACAATAGACCTTCAAGGTCGTATTATTTTTGGAAAGTCGGTATTATTATTGTTAAAGGCAAAATTGTTATTTTTGCAGGAAAGATTAAAGGTTAAAGTAACCTAATCTATTCCTTATTCCAAAACAGTAGCCTGCTTGTATATAATGGTACTACATTAACTTTCAAATGTTTGACAACTCAAAAAGAAAAACAAAAACCTATGTTAGGACAAAATGCAATTAAATGTCAATTATAGTAGCTGATAGTCAAAAGTGAATGAAAATGTTTATCTTTTTTGGTGAAATTTGGGGAGGGTTAAAATAGGAATTTGAAAAAAGTATATAATCATGGAATTCATTTCAAAAGTGGAAAAATAGGTATCAAAAACAACGAATTAAGGATTAAAAAGAAAAGGGTTAAATATAATATTGTTGGTGGAAATTTTGATTTACAAATTATTTACTAAAATTGAGATAGAATTTTTAAAATGAAAGGAATTTAATATAACACGGTGTTTGACTTTGTATAAACATGTTGGCTAATTGAATTCTAGCTGATATTGATGTAAGAAGAAAGCTAGTCAAAAACTGATTCGGCAAAACCAAACTGAGTGCTATCATCTGACAAAAAGGTTTGGGGGGAGTTCATATGCTTAAGTAAATAATAAATTAGTAAAACTTGGAAGCCTGCTAGTTTACCTGAACTAACAGGTCGGGAACCGTGTGGTTGAATAAATTTGCCTAATCAATCTTAGTACACCCATTGTCACAATTTGAAATTATTTCAATAACACATGGCAGGTTTATGATGAACTACCAAAAATTTATTTATGACATGTTTACAAGTTTAATCACAAAAAGGGACGTTGTAGTCGTACTCATTACCCGATTACTCTGCCATGTTTTAGATCGCAATTACCTAATTTATTATTATTTCGAAAATGCTCAAATTAATGTAGTTACCTTGGGGTCACAACACTCGGTTAACTGACCTTATATTTGACTATTATTACGGTTAAACACCAACACAAAAAGAAAAGACACTAGCTACGAAAACACAATAATATGCTGTCGCTGAATTCTCGTTGCACACTGTATGGCTCTTAGGCCATGAGAGATGTACAAAAACAGACCATACTCTTTACGTCTAACAAAAAAAATATAGGGAGTGGGAATTCACTGCATGTTTTATTTTGCCGTATTTATTAATAATGGTTGAATCTATTTTAATTTTTTATATTTAATACTGTAGTAATAAGCATGCATTATGCCATCGCACACAACCAATAAGATTAGTAAAACATCCATATTTATGGAATTTAAATACTTATAAAATTTCTGCACAGTTTTATGTCAATTTTTTGTTTAGTTTATAATGAAAGCGAACAAATTATTTCAAGAAAATGTGTTGTAAAATACAAAGTTACATTTATATATACGTAGACATTAGAACATTCAATATTCTTCAACAATGCTGCAGCAATAAATTGATATATATTTTAATCAAAATAGTAATATATAAAACCTATAACTTTATTTAAAAGGTTTGAATTAATCCACAGGCAAAATAACGCAAAAACGACGATGGTCGAATCTACATGATTAAAAATTAAAAATAGATACATTAATATATTATTATAAAGTAAATGTAATCATTTTTAATTTGTAATAAAATACAATAAAAAAATATATGTTTTCAATCAATAATAATGTATAATAATGGTTCGTATGTAATTAAAAATTTGATTTTAGAAAAATGAAGTCTTTAATTAACATCAAAATAATAAATAATATACGTTTATATAAATACATACGATTACACTATAAATTATTACTATTATTTTCAGTTATTTGGAATTGTGTTAGTTCTATCATTTAGTAGATAAACTTAGCTCAATTAGATATGTAGCCACAAGTCTTGGTGATTTATTTACTATATCTGTTATGTTTGAGACTATCAAGTTAGTAACTGGAAGTCTGAATCCGACAGTCACAACTAAAGTTTGAAAATTATGTTTCCAGACGCCAAACCTCTTGACGCCTTTAGATATCGTCTTTCAACACATGAAAAGATTACAATAACAACAAACAAAACATTTTTATAACATATCGGTTTGAAAGTAGTCTAGGTGCTTCAAAGGTTTAAAACTCTATGATATTACAATGAAAATACCTAATTTATTATAATTAAATACATGGAAATATTTTGTTACTTTTCGAAAATATGTATTTTTTTAAGACATATATTTTATTGCTATGTGTAATTATAATCGTGAGAATTACAAGAGGTAATTTTTTAAGTAAGAACTGTTTGCGCATAGCAACCGCGCAGGTTGTCACGTGACGCCCGCTCAAGGTTAGCCACTCTTGCCCAGTCCCCAACTATGCAGTCAGTTGATTTCATGTCTCTGCCACTGTTGGTTTTATAGTAACATTGCTTTGTTTGCCGTCATGTTAATCAATAAACCCGCCGATTGTGATGTGAGCTCTGTTATTCAGTTTTTAAACGCTAACAAAGTTCGGTCCGCCGAAATTCACCGACTGCTTGTTGAAGTTTATGTTGAAGGTGTAATGAATGACAGTAATGTGCGTAAATGGTGTAGGCTTTTCAATGAAGGAAGAACAAATGTCCATGATGAAGAACGATATGGGCGACCAACTGTCATTGATGAAGACTTGACAAAAAAAGTTGATGTGGAAATTCGCCAAAACCGGCACTTTACGATTGACAAGCTTCATGAGAAATTTCCACAAGTTTCAAGTTCGGTTGTTTATCACATTGTTTCCGAAAAACTGCATTACAAAAAAATTAGTGCGAGATGGGTGCCAAAAATGTTGACAGAAGAACACAAAAAGAAGCGTTTGGCACATTCTTTGTCATTTTTGGAGCGCTACGATAACAGTGGTGATGAGTTCTTGAATCATATTGTTACCGGTGATGAAACGTGGGTAGCATACTACACTCTAGAGACTAAACGTAAATCCAGTGAATGGCATCACTCGAATTCACCGACGAAACCACGAAAATTCAAACAAGAACCTTCAACACGGAAAATCATGGCCACGGTCTTTTGGGATCGGAAAAGCGTTCTGCTGATTGACTTTCTGCCAAGAGGAATGATCGTAAATGCTGAGAGATATTGCGAAACACTAACCAAGCTTAGGCGCGTTATTCAAAACTGCCGTGCCGCAGGAATGACCAAGACGCAACTTACCAACTTTCGAAAATAGATTGGAATTAGTGGACCACCCCCCTAGAGCCCTGACCTGGCACCATCAGACTTTCAAGTGTTTCCTAAACTCAAAGAATATCTTGGTGGAAAACGATTTGAAAATGAAGACTTGTTGAAAGAAACTGTTACTAACTGGTTAAATGATCAGGCGGTAGAGTACTACGATGAGGGGATCCAAAAGCAAGTGCTAGGACTTACAAATGCTTAGATATTCTTGGTGACTATGTAGAAAATTAAAAATATGTTCATACTTAAGTTTTTGATACAATTTATGTTCATAAATAAAATTTCTGGTAACTCCACTTAAAAACGGTTCCAATATAATCACAAATTCCAATATCTTCAGTGCGAAAGTAAGATCGGTTATAAAAATGTGAAGATAAGAACTAAAGTTGCCGTAGGGATGTAAAAGTACTGTTCACGTGTTTATATAGTGGGCGTTTTGTTATACGCAGGGATTTATTATACGTTATTTTCTATTTCATTTTTTTGGAAGTTAATAGTAGTTTTTCGTTCAGAACTTCAAAATTATGTTCTTTTATTAACACATTTGTTGGACTAAAATGTTATGGGAGACACTCAAAACATTATTTTTTTGAATAATTAATCAGTAGCAAAACAGCACAGTCCTTGCTTTATATTGATTACCGGTATAGCTTTTTTTACAGTAAAAACCAATAATAAGGCAAATTAGTAAAATAATAAATAATTCTACCCGCAGAAAGCAATCATGTCCTATGATTTTGTAATTCATCACTAATAAATAAGTGTTTCTTTGTTTGCTAAATTTTCTATGTAAGGTACTATTGAAATTTAATCTAGGCGTTTGTGTAACCGGGATTAAAAGACTCGTCTCAGGTCCTTAGATTCGACCGACAAATCCCCCCCCCCAAACCTTACAACTCGCGTTCAAGTTCGGACCTTGGGAAGGTATGCAGGTCAAGGACTTTGCAATATAGTTTTGGGTTCATAGGTAAACTCTATTCAAGAGGTTTAATTTCAATTTTTGTTTGTTTTTTTAATCGGTTTGCAAATCATTAAACGATTTCTGGATGAAAGTATCTTCATCTTAGGGGACATTGGGCACAACATCTCGAAGGAGTGGCAAACGCTTCTTTTAAACGCTCATTAGTTGTAAGATTGTATTACATTTCTAGTTCATAGTAGGTTATAAATCATCAATAACACCAGAAAGGATACGAAGAGTTCCTTTTCCTAAACATAATTGCCGATTCAGGGGTGTATAATATTCACTGTTCCTCCTCCACTCGTTAGATCGAAAGCGAAATCTGTTTTTGTTATAATCGCTTATCATCTTCTCTAAGTCTGCTATAATAAAATAAAATAAAATAAATGTTTGTAAAACGAGTTATAAACAAGTAATAGAAGGATTTAACTATTGACAAATTATTATTCATATTTATTATTTTAAACTTACAATTGAGTTAAGCAAGCATAGGCTATTTACAACAACAAAATAAAAATATAATTCAGTTCAATTTGAATAAACGTATTACGAAGATAATCTAATATTATTTTTATTTTTTTTAAGACTTTTTAGTCGACTTTCGTATTTATTCTAAAGAAATCAAAAACTATTTTTAAAATATTAGACGTATTTGGACTCATTCAACTTGAGAAAAGGAGGGAAATATAATTATGACTGTTTTATTTATTATCCCTTTTTCCAAGACAGTAGTTTAGAGACAAAAAGACTACGTTTGATTAAAAAAACCAAAACCTAAGTGAAACTATCTAAAAATAAAGATAAACCTATCTCTGCTACCAAAAAAAAAAAAATAAAATAAATATGCACCACATCTCATCGCCTTTAAAGGTTTTAAATTTAATGCGTAATGGGATGAAAGACATGCAAGAGATATCTCCGTTCAATTTGCATGAAACAACAAGCATGAAATATTCAGATTTAACTTTTTTAAACGTACACCTGCAGCGCCATGTTTGAGATAGCTGTTTACACAAGTAGTTTAATTTCAATGTAAAACACATTTATACATTCTTATTGAAATGTAAGTGTGTATATGCCATATCGATATTTATATCTGTAGAAATTTATTAAAATGATATTAAAAGAACAAAATTGATTGAATCAGAAAATTAATTTACAATTAAAATTTATATATTTCAAATTAACATTTATAATAATTTGTATATGACCTAATATCTTCCCTTTAATTTAAAAAATAAATGTTAACTTTTATTTTGATAATAAAATTAAAAATTACTTACCTATCTCAAGCATATATTTTACATCTCTTTAAATAAGAATATTTTGAAATATTCCTTAGAGGACTGACGGCTAAATGATTGCTTTCAGAAACATTATTTAATTATTGGTTTTATTTTTAACTTTTTGGTTTTTGTTTGTTTTTTGAAAAGACAAACTCAACCTGACGTACTACTAATTTCGAAAGAAACACAAGATAAATCAAAGTTCAACAAGAACTTATGGATGACACAAGCATTAAATAAACTTTAAACTTTAAAATTTTGTTTAAGATTCGGTTGAAATATGCATACAATTTTAAGAGGTACATTAGAAAACATCAATTCTGGGACCAGCATGGTTACAAACTTTAAAATAAAGATACCCTTAACTTTTAATTTCTTTTATTACATGATAAACTCCGGAATTAAACATAATAAAATTATTGCAATAAAAATTACCCAATTCCAAAAACAACTAAACTAATTATGGATTTCTAGGATAAATAGGATACTATAGAAAATATATAAAAGTTTCGCAACATTACCCAAACCGTTTACAATATGTTTAAAAAAGAATGCTAAAGTAGATATAAGTAATCAAGATTATATTAATTGTTTCGAACAATGTAAGAAAATATTGTGCAATGAACCAATACTACGGTACCCAGACTTTGAAAAGAGTTTGTTTTAACTACACATGTTAGTAATATTGCAATAGATAGAGCTATCTGGACGTTTTTTCACCACACAGCCAGTTACATCAGAGAAATATTGATAGATAGTTGTTAACTAGTTGCAATTGTAAATCAATTTAAAAAAAAATAAAAAAATAAAATCTGTATAGGATTATTAGTCAACAAGTAACAGAAATTTGGGAAAAACTTATCGATCCCTTTCAAACCTATGGAGTTCCAGAGACCATTACGTCAGACAACGGTACCGAATTCAATAACCGGTTAGTAAGAGAACAGTTAGAGCTTATTAAAATTAAAATCCACTACATCAGCACGCAACATCCTAAATCAAATGGATTATGTGAAAGAGTTCATTACACGATTATTGAACGCATTCATATTTTAAACAATCAGACGGAATTTTAAAATGAGACTATTGCAAAAATAGTTAAGTACATCGTCATTGCTTACACGATTCATTCAGTTACGAAACTAACACCTATAGAAATCTTATATGGTCATAAATTTTATAGTTAAATTTTACAGATAATTTGATAAGCATATTTTAAGTTCACAGTTTTGAACTTAAATTGTGTGACAATTATTGTAATGTCACACTTAAATAAAATATTAAATTACCTTAAGGTCCGTCTTGTGACTTCATTTTGGTTACTTCTCACTAGTTTCGAGGTCGTAAACCCCATCATCTGATAATATCTTCGTTCACTCTGAAGAACTCTGAATATATTAAAAACACATTCAACACAAAAATAAATCAATATGAGCTCGTCTGGCACTGTTGTGTGCTCTGTCATAACTATCGGAGTACTGCCGGTAAAAGTTATTATTCTTGCTGATAACTACTTATGTTAAGTTTTCGGTAAATGTTTTAAGGCTGTATCGTATAAATGATGTGATTGGATGGAAAGTTTATCGTTCAAGATGTTATTTGGATAATTTTTGAACGCTCTATAAATCTCAAATTCTTCCTTCGCGTTTAATAATCTGTCTTTAGTGCAAACGTGTATTGCCTCTTCTACACTGGATTGAAAATCGCTTGGTCTATGGTTGTTTTCAGTAAGATAACGTGCGAAACTAGTAAGAAGTAACCAAAATGAAGTTACAAGATGGACCTTAAGGTAATTTAATATTTTATTTAGAGATAAGTTGGAAGAACAAGATTATTAATGATTATGTAAATTCAAAATGAGAAAAAACTAAGAATTTTACAATCATGTTAGAGAGGTAAATTGCAAAAACAAAGATGTTATTCAACAGATAAAGGAACCTAAATAGAGAAATTACACGAGAGGTATATGTTAAAACTGTTCAAAAACAAAGCAAAACTGAGAATCAATACCATAAAGAAGAAATTAGTTCTGTAAATTTCGAAAGAAAAATTGTAAAAATCAAAACTAGGTATCATAATACGAATGAAAAAATTCATATGTCAAATATTAAAAGACCAAGGAAGAAAATTCCAAATCCTAATCCAAATGTTAATTCCATACCTTTACCTTGTGTTCCAGGTACCTCGCATACATTGTAATAGCAGTGAGAGAAATTGAGATAAGGAATATCTCAAAGAACATATGAGTGATACCAATATAATTAGGTTTAGCTAAATTACAAACTTCATATCCTACTTTGGTTCAAAATTAATTGTAAGTTTAAAAATTTCTTTAACCAAATAAATAATGTTGAAAACTATTACTATGATGTGTTGAATGATTTTAATAATAATTGTGAGAAATGCAATACCACTGTATTTTAATATATAATCGCTAAATGATAATGGTAACAAGCTAAGGGATATTATAAATTACTTTAAGTACATAATCATACTAGGTTAGTTTTAAAAGAAAAATTGGAAATACTTAGTTTTAAGCAAACTAGGAAAGGCATGATCAATGGTCCAGGATCAATTGTAAGACTTGTAACATGATTTTAGACTTCTGTGATGGGGAAAAAATGAAAAAAAATATTAGAAGATTTAAAAAACAATCAAATATATCAATTTGAATCATGGTATTCTATAAGTACAGATATTGTTGAGGAGTTAAATAAAACAGTAAAAATTATATTGAGTAATTTTAATGAATTACAAAACAAATTGTTAATTGTAAGTAAACAACTTAATGACCAAATTAAAATTGAACAAGTACGAAGCATTCTGAATCAAATATATATTGTATATAATGATATGTTACGGTTGGTAGGCCTACAAGACATTGAAAATTCACTAACCTTTTGTAAATTAGGAACGTTACACCCCAGTGTAATATCCACATATGAATTATTTCAAGAAATTAGTGAAATAAAATTGTACTATAAAGATAGACTACCCGTAGAACCTAAGTCAGGTATTATTTGGGAATTTGGAAAATGATTAGAAGTATATTGTAAAATTAATTTTAATGAAATAATTTATTTAATTAATTTGCCTATTGTGGACCCTTTAGAATATACACATTATAATTATGATTCTGTGGTAACATTGTATGAATCAAATTACTTCACCATTATTCCAACTGTAAGATATATATTCCAGTATATAAGTCCATGTCTAATGTAATAATATGGGGATTAAAGGTAAAGTGTATTAGCAAAATTCACAATTGCTCATATCTGCTCATTCCCACACATTACTCATCAACGACATTAAATGTGAGAATTCAATGATAAACTTATATACAGTCAGTGAATGCAAATATGTAAATTTAGAAATTAAGGACAATATAATTAACTGGATTCCAAAATTAGAACTATTTAGTAATATTAATAATAGACAGATTTTGAAAATTATTGTTAGTGATAAAGAAACTAGTGAAATGTCTCTACATGGAATATATTTATAGAAAGTAAATAATAATGAAATAATAATAAACATATAATGATAAGATACTTCAGAATTTAACCAGTATTAACACTGGAGATCCTAATATTTTGGATGCCACCGATTTTAAATTAACTCTAAATCCAAAACCAGAATTTTCAGTAAATTAACAAAGATTAATATTTATAATTGTATAAAAGATAATAGTATAAAATGGTGGTGTGTGGTTTTGTCGTTGTGATTTTAGGTATAGAGGTGCTTAAAACCCGTCCTTGTTATTGTTCAAGCGAGTAGATACTTACACCCCGCCCTAAGATGATGTGTAACATGGTGGTATTGAGGCACCGTCCTTGTTATTGTTCAAGCGAGTAGATACTTACACCCCGCCCTAAGATGATGTGTAACATGGTGGTATTGAGGCACCGTCCTTGTGATTGTTCAAGCGAGTAGATACTTACACCCCGCCCTAAGATGATGTGTAACATGGTGGTATTGAGGCACCGTCCTTGTTATTGTTCAAGCGAGTAGATACTTACACCCCGCCCTAAGATGATGTGTAACATGGTGGTATTGAGGCACCGTCCTTGTGATTGTTCAAGCGAGTAGATACTTACACCCCGCCCTAAGATGATGTGTAACATGGTGGTATTGAGGCACCGTCCTTGTGATTGTTCAAGCGAGTAGATACTTACACCCCGCCCTAAGATGATGTGTAACATGGTGGTAATGAGGCACCGTCTTTGTGATTGTTCAAGCGAGTAGATACTTACACCCCGCACTAAGATGATGTGTAACATGGTGGTAATGAGGCACCGTCTTTGTGATTGTTCAAGCGAGTAGATACTTACACCCCGCCCTAAGATGATGTGTAACATGGTGGTAATGAGGCACCGTCTTTGTGATTGTTCAAGCGAGTAGATACTTACACCCCGCACTAAGATGATGTGTAACATGGTGGTAATGAGGCACCGTCTTTGTGATTGTTCAAGCGAGTAGATACTTACACCCCGCCCTAAGATGATGTGTAACATGGTGGTATTGAGGCACTGTCCGTGTTATTGTTCAAGCGAGTAGATACTTACACCCCGCCCTAAGATGATGTGTAACATGGTGGTATTCAGGCACTGTCCGTGTTATTGTTCAAGCGAGTAGATACTTACACCCCGCCCTAAGATGATGTGTAACATGGTGGTATTGAGGCACCGTCCTTGTTATTGTTCAAGCGAGTAGATACTTACACCCCGCCCTAACATGATGTGTAACATGGTGGTATTGAGGCACCGTCCTTGTTATTGTTCAAGCGAGTAGATACTTACACCCCGCCATAAGATGATGTGTAACATGGTGGTATTGAGGCACCGTCCTTGTTATTGTTCAAGCGAGTAGATACTTACACCCCGCCCTAACATGATGTGTAACATGGTGGTATTGAGGCACCGTCCTTGTTATTGTTCAAGCGAGTAGATACTTACACCCCGCCCTAAGATGATGTGTAACATGGTGGTATTGAGGCACCGTCCTTGTTATTGTTCAAGCGAGTAGATACTTACACCCCGCCCTAAGATGATGTGTAACATGGTGGTATTGAGGCACCGTCCTTGTTATTGTTCAAGCGAGTAGATACTTACACCCCGCCCTAAGATGATGTGTAACATGTTGGTATTCAGGCACTGTCCGTGTTATTGTTCAAGCGAGTAGATACTTACACCCCGCCCTAAGATGATGTGTAACATGGTGGTATTGAGGCACCGTCCTTGTTATTGTTCAAGCGAGTAGATACTTACACCCCGCCCTAAGATGATGTGTAACATGGTGGTATTGAGGCACCGTCCTTGTGATTGTTCAAGCGAGTAGATACTTACACCCCGCCCTAAGATGATGTGTAACATGGTGGTATTCAGGCACTGTCCGTGTTATTGTTCAAGCGAGTAGATACTTACACCCCGCCCTAAGATGATGTGTAACATGGTGGTATTGAGGCACCGTCCTTGTTATTGTTCAAGCGAGTAGATACTTACACCCCGCCCTAAGATGATGTGTAACATGGTGGTATTGAGGCACCGTCCTTGTTATTGTTCAAGCGAGTAGATACTTACACCCCGCCATAAGATGATGTGTAACATGGTGGTATTGAGGCACCGTCCTTGTTATTGTTCAAGCGAGTAGATACTTACACCCCGCCCTAACATGATGTGTAACATGGTGGTATTGAGGCACCGTCCTTGTTATTGTTCAAGCGAGTAGATACTTACACCCCGCCCTAAGATGATGTGTAACATGGTGGTATTGAGGCACCGTCCTTGTGATTGTTCAAGCGAGTAGATACTTACACCCCGCCCTAAGATGATGTGTAACATGGTGGTATTCAGGCACTGTCCGTGTTATTGTTCAAGCGAGTAGATACTTACACCCCGCCCTAAGATGATGTGTAACATGGTGGTATTGAGGCACCGTCCTTGTTATTGTTCAAGCGAGTAGATACTTACACCCCGCCCTAAGATGATGTGTAACATGGTGGTATTGAGGCACCGTCCTTGTGATTGTTCAAGCGAGTAGATACTTACACCCCGCCCTAAGATGATGTGTAACATGGTGGTATTCTGCACCGTCCGTGTTATTGTTCAAGCGAGTAGATACTTACACCCCGCCCTAAGATGATGTGTAACATGGTGGTATTGAGGCACCGTCCTTGTTATTGTTCAAGCGAGTAGATACTTACACCCCGCCCTAAGATGATGTATAACATGGTGGTATTGAGGCACCGTCCTTGTTATTGTTCAAGCGAGTAGATACTTACACCCCGCCCTAAGATGATGTGTAACATGGTGGTATTGAGGCACCGTCCTTGTGATTGTTCAAGCGAGTAGATACTTACACCCCGCCCTAAGATGATGTGTAACATGGTGGTATTGAGGCACCGTCCTTGTGATTGTTCAAGCGAGTAGATACTTACACCCCGCCCTAAGATGATGTGTAACATGGTGGTATTGAGGCACCGTCCTTGTTATTGTTCAAGCGAGTAGATACTTACACCCCGCCCTAAGATGATGTGTAACATGGTGGTATTTAGGCACCGTCCTTGTGATTGTTCAAGCGAGTAGATACTTACACCCCGCCCTAAGATGATTTGTAACATGGTGGTATTGAGGCACCGTCCTTGTGATTGTTCAAGCGAGTAGATACTTACACCCCGCCCTAACACAATGTGTAACATGGTGGTATTGAGGCACCGTCCTTGTGATTGTTCAAGCGAGTAGATACTTACACCCCGCCCTAACATGATGTGTAACATGGTGGTATTGAGGCACCGTCCTTGTGATTGTTCAAGCGAGTAGATACTTACACCCCGCCCTAAGATGATGTGTAACATGGTGGTATTGAGGCACCGTCCTTGTGATTGTTCAAGCGAGTAGATACTTACACCCCGCCCTAACATGATGTGTAACATGGTGGTATTGAGGCACCGTCCTTGTTATTGTTCAAGCGAGTAGATACTTACACCCCGCCCTAAGATGATGTGTAACATGGTGGTATTGAGGCACCGTCCTTGTGATTGTTCAAGCGAGTAGATACTTACACCCCGCCCTAAGATGATGTGTAACATGGTGGTATTGAGGCACCGTCCTTGTTATTGTTCAAGCGAGTAGATACTTACACCCCGCCCTAAGATGATGTGTAACATGGTGGTATTGAGGCACCGTCCTTGTGATTTTTCAAGCGAGTAGATACTTACACCCCGCCCTAACATGATGTGTAACATGGTGGTATTGAGGCACCGTCCTTGTTATTGTTCAAGCGAGTAGATACTTACACCCCGCCCTAAGATGATGTGTAACATGGTGGTATTGAGGCACCGTCCTTGTTATTGTTCAAGCGAGTAGATACTTACACCCCGCCCTAACATAATGTGTAACATGGTGGTATTCAGGCACCGTCCGTGTTATTGTTCAAGCGAGTAGATACTTACACCCCGCCGTAAGATGATGTGTAACATGGTGGTATTGAGGCACCGTCCTTGTGATTGTTCAAGCGAGTAGATACTTACACCCCGCCCTAAGATGATGTGTAACATGGTGGTATTGAGGCACCGTCCTTGTTATTGTTCAAGCGAGTAGATACTTACACCCCGCCCTAAGATGATGTGTAACATGGTGGTATTGAGGCACCGTCCTTGTTATTGTTCAAGCGAGTAGATACTTACACCCCGCCCTAACATGATGTGTAACATGGTGGTATTCAGGCACCGTCCGTGTTATTGTTCAAGCGAGTAGATACTTACACCCCGCCCTAAGATGATGTGTAACATGGTGGTATTGAGGCACCGTCCTTGTGATTGTTCAAGCGAGTAGATACTTACCCCTCCCTAAGATGATGTGTAACATGGTGGTATTGAGGCACCGTCCTTGTTATTGTTCAAGCGAGTAGATACTTACACCCCGCCCTAAGATGATGTGTAACATGGTGGTATTCAGGCACTGTCCGTGTTATTGTTCAAGCGAGTAGATACTTACACCCCGCCCTAACATGATGTGTAACATGGTGGTATTGAGGCACCGTCCTTGTTATTGTTCAAGCGAGTAGATACTTACACCCCGCCCTAAGATGATGTGTAACATGGTGGTATTGAGGCACCGTCCTTGTTATTGTTCAAGCGAGTAGATACTTACACCCCGCCCTAAGATGATGTGTAACATGGTGGTTTTGAGGCACCGTCCTTGTGATTGTTCAAGCGAGTAGATACTTACACCCCGCCCTAAGATGATGTGTAACATGGTGGTATTGAGGCACCGTCCTTGTGATTGTTCAAGCGAGTAGATACTTACACCCCGCCCTAAGATGATGTGTAACATGGTGGTATTGAGGCACCGTCCTTGTGATTGTTCAAGCGAGTAGATACTTACACCCCGCCCTAAGATGATGTGTAACATGGTGGTATTGAGGCACCGTCCTTGTGATTGTTCAAGCGAGTAGATACTTACACCCCGCCATAAGATGATGTGTAACATGGTGGTATTGAGGCACCGCCCTTGTTATTGTTCAAGCGACGGATACTTAAAACTCACCTTCAAGTGTTCTGTAAAACTGTTGTCTTAAGGGTTGTGATTGGGAAAGTGAGCCCAACCCTTAAGTGGAAACTGTTGGTTTGTGGGGAGTCCATAGTAAGATGTGGAAATACACACATCGTATTGATAACAAAAATAAATTGTTACTTTAATTAATTCTCAACATAAAAAGAGCTTTCCATTATATTGATATTGGAGTGTTAGAAGAACTTAAAGACCGCTCCAGGTGGATGCCTAAACCCCGCCCTTAATTGTTGTGTAAAATAGTGGTTTTGGATTTATGATTGACAGATGGTGGTGTGTAGTTTTTACTACCAGTTGTAAATGAAGGATGGTAAACCACCTCCAGATGTAGTGTAAAATGATAATTTAGGCATTGTAATTAAACAATGGTAGTGATAGGGAGCCTCCATTTAGTAATGCGGGCGTTGAGATTGGGCGTTATGGTGGGGGAGCCTAGTCCTGTGGTAGTTTGAGGTTTGCTTGTTGCCGTTGTTCTCTGTTAGGGGATAAGGTTGTAGCTGTGCACTGACTATAATTATAATCACTAAGAGTTAATAAGTCACTTTATATAGTACTTATGTATAATATATAATTTTCATAGAAATAACATATTAAGTTGTGGTCGTCAACTCGTTGTGGGGGTACGTCCTCAGGGTTGAGGGGTCATTGTCCAGAGTATCCAACCAGAAGATACTAAAGCACGCGATTATCCTACTGTAAATTTGGTGCAGCAACATATTTTACAACCAAAAAAACTGGTACCTAATCCGATTTTCAAACGGAAAAGCTAATGCACTATCCGATTTTCCAATAAAACCGGTAGACAACCGTTTTCTCAACTAAAATGAGGGTACACTAACCGATTTTTCACGAAACAACAACCAATTTGTGATTTAAACTGATTACAGCTTTACGAAAGCCGGTATTTGATGCCGGCCCTCTTTAACACTTTATACCAGATGGGTACTTAATTTACAGCTTAATTTAAAGACACAATCCAATGTAACCCAGTTCTATAATCTACAAAAATGCGTAGACGTTTTGGTATATGTTTGTTGGTAAATTTAAAAGCAAACAAAAAACCCGTTATGCGTTCTCGATGTTTTATTTAACTGGAGATAAAATCTTTATTCTGTCCAAAATTAGCTTAATGCCGTATAGCTTCGTGGAAACGAGACAATAGTTTAACAAACGTAGTAATATAAATGGAAATACATTTTTATAATGTGAGAGTGACGTTAAGAATAGCTACATAACGCAGAACAATCCACAATACAATGCATACATTATTTTATGTTTACTAATATTAAATTATTCTAAAATTAATTATCAATGACAGTAAGTTATTTTTGTGTGTAAAATTTCCCGTTAAAACCTGTTTATATCTTGTAAATTCCTTATCAGCGAAATTCTGACCCTGTGTTAAGTACACAGTAGACAAAATCGAGTATAAAAGAACCGGTTAAAATAAGCTATCTTGCAGCTTATAAAGTAGTGCTTTCATTTCGTTAATCCTACTGCAAAACTTTAAAGTGTTAACATGTACTAACTTTGTCGAAGTTTAAAACAAATTGCTTTGCAAGACCCAATTTGTTATTCATGAGGTTGTTCAATAGGAGTTTATAGAGAACCAACCGTAGATTAATGTGTTGGAAAACTTGTGGATATACATGTTGTAAACTCAACAAATGTCATTCCAATATTCGGTGAACTTGGAATTTGATCGATTCAAATAAGACTGGTTTGTCTTACAGTTTCATATATATATATATATATATATATATATATATATATATATATATATATATATATATATATATATATATATATATTATAAGGTACTTATGTTGAAATAATTATCGATCTATTATCATCACAAAATAGATCTTCTTCACATATACGTGTAAATACACATATAATGACAAAATAATTCAATGTAACAAATATAATTTGAATTCATGTATTGTAAACTAAAACATATATTGTGATAAGTTTAGAAAAAAAAGAAATTTAAGAAACAATAAAACAGTATCCTAAATATAGTCATGGGGGTGTAGAAAATGTATTACACAATCCTATCCTAAACTCCATAAAATATAATTATATAATTAAAACATTTTAGAACATTATCTGACAATACACCAAAGAAAATTTCTATTCACTAAACACCCTTGTTTAATAAATTAAAAACCGCCTAATGTAAATGTCAGGCCAAGAATTACAATAGCTAAATCTGATAAACAATTATTTAGTATGGGCAACCATAAATGTAATAAACTTACGTGTAAAACTTGAATTGTAAATGTAGATTCCGTATTTTTATTAGTAGCGCTACAAATAAAATGTACCCTAATATAACAAAATATTACCTGTAACTCTTTTAATGTTATACAACAAGTGTCATGTACAAAATAACCCAAAGATAATGTGCGCATAACGTCAAATATGTTAGGTATTAAAATGAATGAAAACTGTTCAACAAAAAAATTAAACGTCATTGGTTCATTTCATCTGTAAGTCATGTTCTAGATTACAATTTTATTTTTGATGAATTTTTTATATTATAAAGAATTCAGAAACTAGTTCAAAACTCTATTTCTGTAAAGGTACAACAATTAGTTAGTTTATCAATATAATTGGTGATTTTAGTTTGGTAGGGGTTCCCACAATGTCTAAATTAAAAGTAATGTTTTATTATTTCTTTTATTCTGTTTTGTTTAAGCTTACCACCATATCGTATGTTTCAGTTTTATTATTATAACATAATTTCAAACTAGCTTCAATAAATTGGATCTTCGTGTCATTTTATGTATCATTTATCTCTGGAGAAGATCTATATTGTAATCGAAATATAACGAAAATTATCTCAACATACATACTTGATTTATATAAAAATAATTACTGATATAAGTATATAGCAATATTGTTAAACTTTTTAAAATATTTTTTTTATATTTCTTTGTAAAGACTAGGATACCTAATTATCTAATTTTAACTAATGGAATATCATGTATGTTTATTTATATTTGTCTAGTTTTAGTATTAAATGTTTTATACAAAGCATGAAAATTAAGAGAAACAATAATGTTATTTATTTTTAAAACAGCAGTATAGATTAAGTCGTGTAATTGTATGACGTCTTTTCGCAATTCATAATATAATTTTATTTATGCATGTAAAAGTGAAAAGAAGCTAAACTATTTCTTATACGTTAAAAATTCACGTAGGCCTAATGAATTAATGAAAATCTACGATCAAAAAAAAAATTAAAAAATACATCGACTCTCTACAAAGTTACAACATACATATTTAAAAAGAATTTAAGAAATTTAAGAATTTAAAAATACATTGAGTTTTAAGAAACAAATAAAATATACTGAATATGTTTGGTATAAAATCAGAATTATAGAATAATTAAAATTAATATTACCGATTGAGATTCACTAAATATTATAAATAATTGCATTAAGTTTTACTTTTATTTGAATGTTCTGTTGCTAAAATACCGTAATAGCCTAGGTTTATTTAGTTCTAGTTTTAATAAACCTACTATACATCTTGTATGTTTACAATCACCGTCACAACTTATGCCTTTCTCTACTTAGTCGTCATTATAGCCCTTATGTGTTAATCACTATATCATCTGTTGTCTATCTAACAAGACATTATGGACATCTTAAATTAATAAACCATTATTGTCTAAAATATGTGGAATAGCGTAGCTTGCAACACTAATATTGTGCTAATATTATGTATCATAGTTTTATTCTATTGATGTTATGTTAGGCAAATTAGGTGGTTAGTGATATTACAAACTGGTGATGACTTAATGATAATAATACTAAGAATACGATAGTATTGATAGTTAGTATCAATACATATATTTTTCAGACTTATCTATATCAAATCAAAAAAAGATTTAATTTTTTTAAACTTCTGACAATAATCCAATAACTACATTTTTTTAAAAGTTTAAATATAGGCCTAATTATAAAAAAAGGTTTATTAAATTAACCTAACTCTTAATAGAAATTCAATGCACAAATTTGTTTATTCTAAATTTAATCTAATCTAATATCTAGTAGCAAACAAAATAGAAAATTGTCACAAGGTACTTTTTGCTTCCTTATATATAGCTCGTAAGCCTTTTCCATATTTTTAAAAAAGTGCTCACCTATAACTCAGGCTCATGAAACCAGAAATATGAATGCAACGTTAAAAAATACAAGTATTTTATAAAATATATCCATTTAAAAATGTTTTAAAACACAACAAAAACAGATATAATTCCTCAACTTCCACAATCAGGTCTAGGTCTACTTCTTTGTTTTTCCAAGTTCTGTGGAAATGATTATAATTAAATAAATAACGTTTGTATAAATTGGAAAACGTTATCAACGATAAATAAATATTTCATGTATATTTATCTTAATATTTTATTCATATTTCCTTTTTTGATTTTATGATATACGAATTAACATACGAGGAAAAGAGGAAAAAGGGGATCATTGATATATATATATATATATATATATATATATATATATATATATATATATATATATATATATATATATATTATACAGACTGACTCCACAAACCGTTTCAAAACTTCAGCAGCTTATTCCATACTTTCAACCCAATGAAACAGTTTATGTAGGTAAACATCTACCATTAAAAGCTTAGTTTTCTTTCTAGTGGTCATTTTGTGGTATTAACAAAACTTGTAAGGTTTTTGTGGCTCAGATTCGATTTCTCGAATCAATATCGCTTGGCTGTGATAGGATTTATCTAAATAAATACAGAGACAAAAATTAAGTGATTCAAAACTATTTAAATATTATCGAAACATAATTAAAGATTTACAATATTTAGATGTATATTTTAAAATTTTATTTCTAGGTTGAAACTATGATAGAAGACTATACAAAATTTAGTTTACAGTCTTCCCAATATTTACTTTTATAATTTTATTTTTTCTAATTTATTACTTAATTAACTAAATGCACAATTTAAATTACTCACTATACATAATAATTATTTTGATTTAATTAAAGAAATATTTTTGGCTCCCTCAAAATAGCTTCGTTAGATATCATGAGATCCTTTTATCAGCTTATTTATGATGAAGGAGATTTTCCCTAATATTTAAATCAAAACCCTTTTTACAATTTCTTAATACTACATTTATTTTAATGGTTCTAGATTAGATTTGTTTTTAAATTGATTATGATTTTGGACTCTCAATTTGTATTTGATTAATTAGTTATGCTGTGGTTTTGTATTATTTATTTTAATTGTGGGTTAATTTTTAAATTTGTATTAATTAGTTTCTTTTTTATGAGATCTTTCTTACATATTTTGTATATATATTTAAAACTATTTACAGATTTTTTTTTTTTTTTTTTTTAATCAAACCGTCGTAATTAAAGATTTACTTCACACACAATACGCTTTTTTTTAATTAATTTATTTTTATTGATTTCTCACTTGACACTTAACACTTGAATTTTATAATGATTATTATAGCTTTACTTGCCTTTTGAAACACACTTGGACTTATTAATTTATTGAAATTAGTTACACATTCTGCTCAGGACCGTTACTACGTCTAACTTGCGTGGTAATAGTTTTTAGACTGTCTTAAAACTTGCGTCTCTCCCTCTTTTTCCATTAACGCGGTTAAAATTTTCAATTTAGCATTGTACTTCCTTGAAATTCCATTGGTTATTTATTCGCGGGCTTTTCGTTATTGGACGTTGCTTTTTGCAATCTTGTGTTTTCAGTGGAAATACTTTGAGTTCATTCCAGAAGCCAATTATCAGGGTTTTATGTGTAGCTTGCAAATATTATTTTCTCTTGGGAAACTTAAGTTGAACAACCGTTCTGCCTTGACAAGTGCAAGTTGTTACTTGAGAATGTTCTGCAGATGTGAATTATTTTTATACTATCAGAGCTAATTATTTTTTAATATATCTCTGACAAACTATTCACATCTTTTTAGTGGTAAATGATATGGATATTGATTTGTAAAATACTTAGTATTATAAAGACCCAATTTGAGGGAAAAATAACCGATAACTTTAAAATGGGGGCTATTTAATCTTCATTACATGAACAAAGTTTAACTAGTCGCCATTTTTATATGGGTAGATCTATAGGTAATGTGTTCATTATTTAAAACACATACATCTAGGTGTCATTAAATATTCCAATGTCTCTTGCATTGGATAATTTCATAAAAATTAGCAGTTTTGAGATATTCAAAATAAAGAGTATAAATTTTCACAATTTTGAAATGAATATAGGAAATCGGTTGAATATGTTTCTCAAATTAGGTCTTTATACGGTTTATATCATATTCCATTCAAAAGACATGCATTTTTTTAAACACAAAGCGACGTCTAGGTAGAAAACTGACCATTTTAGGAAACACCATATATAAGTTATTAATTAAAAAATTTATAAAGAAAATTGTGTACAATTTGATTGATTTTGAATATTTAATTTTTATTTACATAACCAGAATCACAATCTTCACCAAATATATGTCTTTAAAGGACAATGTTTTTTAAAAAATGCAATATCTAATAAATATATTTTTTTATTTAAAAAAAAAAAAGAAAAGTTAAAAGGAAACATGATTGTAAACTGTAGGAATTTGTTTTGTTAACCAAACGTGTTTAATAATTCCAAAATTTAGCTTCAGAAGCTATTACTACATTCTTCACGGGGTTAACTAAAAAGAAAAGTTTTCCAAGATCGTAGCATAATTTAAATCAACAATTATTCACATTTTCAGAACAGAAAAACCTAATTACCACAGCCTATTGTATTTTCCATGTTTGAGCATTTAAGTGGCATTCACTCCTATAAATAGTACGTAATGGTACATGTACGATTTAGGTATAGTGTATTTTGTATAATATATAAGATAAAATACAGCAAACGTTATTTCTAGTATTACTTACAGTAATAGTTTTAAAAGGAATGGCTTAGGATGTTATATGAAACGTTACAAAACAATTGATTGTTTCTGTATGGTATTCATCTAAATTTTAACTGAAACTCTCTCTAGCACATATTGCAATTAAAGAGATATTTATAAAGTTTATTTCATTGAACTTATAATATTAACTTGTGTTTATTTTATGTTTCTAGTATACTAATTTTATTAATTGAGAATTACATAATTTGTAATGAAAATTGTAGAAATACTATTACTCTTTAAACTTTTTTGTTCAATTCAGTTTTTGGTAATTTTAATTATTTTTTTTTGTAAATTCTATTTAACTGTATTGTGTTTTAAAACTATTACACAAGAACTGATTTTGGTATTACAATATAGTTATTTACGTAAAAGAAATGAAAAACGAGGAAACTAATGCGTGGACAAACTTTAAATTCAGAAAGAATTTATATTATAGAAATTTATTAATAAAACTATAAATAATTAATAAATACACTTAACTAATATCTTTTATCTCTATTTTCATTTAATGCAGTTATATTTTAATAATATAAATTATGTCCGTAATATGACACTATAATCAATAACTTGTTTAATATTTCCCTCAAATTAAATGAAGAAAATAAAACATTCATCAGTTAATTAAATGTAGATGTTTTATTAAATTTCGTAATTCCTGTTTAAAGTTGGTTGATACATTAGGTAGTTACTTTGTACAGAACATTAATAGTACTTTAGAATATAATGAATACGCCAGTTTTGCTATGCAATCATCTTATAGAAGCTAATATATTACCCAAGGGATGGAATAACAAATTAAATTCACAACAACAAATGTTGTCTAAAAGAAGACATATCTGCTACTTGCTGAACAATATTACTAAGTACTCATTTCTTTCATATAATGGCAAAGGATTTAAAACGAATTGGAAACATTTGCGTTCAAGAAAAACCTCAACGCCTTGGAAGCCGCCCTAGAAGAAGACCAGGAGATCTAATGTTTGTTGAAGCAAGATAACTTTCGTCTAAAACGGTTAGTATACTGTACCTATAACAAACGTCAAATTATTTTGCGAAAATTCTACAGGACAACCCAGACCTCATGTATGAAAGAAATTAAGAGAATCTGAGTATAACCGTCTACATAACCTCAGTCATTCGGGCGTCAAATCGACGTGACGCGATGACTACTGGCAAAACGTTACTTTTGGCCTGGGGTAAATCAAGACGTTGGAACCTGGACACAAAGCTGTATATCCAGGTTTATGTTAAGTTTATTAATAAAAGACTCAATATTTTGATAATGTTGGATATCAAAATTGGATAATAAATAGTTAGCATATTAAATGGTTCTTCTATACTCCCTGGATTGTTGGTTCATTAATTATCCTATTGGTACCTGCAATCCTCACAACAAAACTCCTAATTCCTGATCCTGCACATGGTGACAAAATATATCTCTAAAGGGTTCTTTATTTTTGAAAAACGTTATTTTTTAAATTTAATTAATTTTGAATTCTTTCGTTGAATTTAAAAAGTGGTTCATTGGCTTCCTGTTTTAATTCTAATATTTATAAATTTAGAGTATACCAATATCTTCTATCTGAGTAAGATGGTATAACACTCTAACTGCCTGCGTATGTATTAGAATTACACTTATAGCTTCTCATTTAATTTTGAAAAAAATGACGAAAACAGATAGACTATTAATTTTAAAAGTCTTCCAGACTAGATGCCACAAAGAATTTTGATACAAATTTATGACATATGGAGATGATTCTATTGATCTCGGCTGGCTCAACATTATATCAGGAATCATATCCGGATATTCATCTTCTTTTTTTATTGTTATTTTAGACATTTTTATTGTTAATTAAACTAAAATAAATTACTAAAATATTACGTAGGTAACTCAATTCTTATTCTAACAATAATTTATGAATTATATCAAATATTTTATGATAATAATAATAAAATACACAAATTTTGTTATGATTATTTTGCTTCAATACAAAAATGAAAATTGTAACTACATTGTAACATAATTTGTAACAGAACCATTTTAAAAATTATCACATTGTAACTATTATATTTTGTTACGATAATTGTCTTTAAGAATCAGTCGCTTTCAGATACTTTGAAATAAAGATATTCTCAGTCTCAAGATGGTTTTATAATATTATGGAACATTTATGTCTCTTCACATGAGTTGAATATATATATATATATATATATATATATATATATATATATAATACGTACTTATATTTGCAAAGAGATAGGATGCTAAACTGAGTTTCTTAAAGATTAAAATCCCGACCAAAATATCAAGATGTGTACGGAATTTCAGATATTTCATTTCAGAAGACAGTGATATACATATAAGGACTTAAATCACTTACTTACAAATTGCCATTATGCTGTCATTATTTTATTGTGTTAAATCTTATATTACGAAACAACTGAATTCTACCTCAGTAACAAGTGAAATTTAACACGATTACCAAATTAAATGTCTATTCATAAAGATTATAAATTTCCGTTATAATTGTTAAATAAAATATTAACTATTCAAAGCAATATTATTATGACTCAAAAATGTAACTTGGCTAATTAATTTAAACTATAATTCGGTACATGGACTATAGAGAGATATAATGCCTATACCTATATTTTAATCTCAAAACCAACACTGATGTTTACAGCAGTATATTGAAATAAATTTCGTAGGTCGGCTAATATTCATAATCATATGAAACACAAATCCTATAATAATATTTTCTATCAACATATGAATGAGTATATCACCAATCCAATACATAGTTATGAAACACAAATCCTATAATAATATTTTCTATCAAATTATGAATGATTATATCACTAATCCAATACCTACATAGTTAGGAATATGAACACCATTTTAATCTTTAGTTATTAAATTATTGATATAAAAGCAAATTTTTGGCAGTAAAAGTAAAGGCCTTTAACAATAGCTTTATGGGTTAGTCAAATTTTGTAAGTTAAAATACAATTTCCAGAATTTACTCTCGAATATCTCATTCCGTATAAAACAATACTGTCAGTCAGTATTCATGAAATTAAATGAAACCTCAACATTCAGGGGGTTTTAACTCAGGTATGCTTACCACCCTAACCATGAAAAAAGTCATAGATTTATTTTTGTGATCCCAATTTTATTCTTTTATTTTTCAAACTGTACTCTTTTAAAATAAACTGTACTTCGTTACCTTGACTTTACTTTACTTTACTTGACTTCGTTACCTCGTTACTGTACTTTGTATTTGTTAACCTTTTTCACCACAGAAACACTTTCTTTAGAATAATAGCATATAAATCTATAGCAAAATACAAGGAAAATATGACTTTGCAAGATAATTTTATTGAATTCACTAGTAGAATTTTAAAACACGTCATTACGATCACATTTATATTTGGTTCTAATATTTCTTCTATATAAATTATACTGCTGATGTTATTACATAATATAAAATTATTCAATTTTATAATAAAGTCTTCAAACAACAGGTAATACAAATTCTGCATTATTTAAATTTATTATAATGTTTGTTATACATTTATTATAATGAACACATTACTTTATTAATACCTTTTTGATTAATTTTGATTAAGGAAGTTTTTCGTTTTACACATCTTTCTTTGGACTATAACCTTTAAATATTCATTTTACAGTTTTGTTTTATTATTATTAGTTGTTGTTCTATTTTATTTACTCTACAAGATGACATTATTTATAGTTAAATTCAAATTTTGAATATTTTACATGGGTGTACTCTTATGGAGCTTTACATGTTGAGACCGGAAATCTCGTCTTTTCCTGTCCGTACAAACTTACGTCGCTGCTTGACTTGGCTAGTTACATCATTTTTCTCTATACTGAATCTAATCATTACTCTTAATTCTACTGATTTTGGTTTATTTACTGGAATTTTTGGAATTTTGAGTTTTTCAAAATTCTCACTTGAGATCGGTTTTTAGACCGTCTCAACACACACACACACACACACACATACACACACACACACACACACACACACACACACACACACACACACACACACACACACACACACACACACACACACACACACACACACACACACACACACACACACACACACACACACACACACACACACAAACACACACACACACACACACACACTGAGACGGTTTGGGAAAAGCCAAAAGTCTCAAGCCAATTTAAAACAGTTTAAATTCCCGCGATAAAGCCATGTAGATGGGGGACGAGGAGGAACGATGACGTCACGGCAACAGGTGTTGAACACTGCATGTTGGTTCGTGTACAGTCGATCTGACTTGTTTCTTATTTTATTAAAATACTAAATTATTAAAATATATTAATGTTCAGTAGAATCAACCGATTAATAATATCGAAAAATAAATTTAAAAGCAATTGAAACAAAAAAGTTATTCAAGTTTTTATAGGGGCTCAAAAACCTAAAATTTGAAAAAAACTTAAAGTCAAAATTCAAAAAACGTAGAGTCAGAACTCAGAGGGGAACTAATAATAATAATAAATAAAAAATATGAATTAATAATAATTAACAGGTGAAAATGGACTTAGAAAGTCATTCTTGGGGAGTTTTTTGGAATTTTTGAGTTGAAGGGGGGATTATTTAAAAAATAATAATAAGTACTATTGTAGAGACCACAATAGGGCACAATAATATGTACTTAGAATCAAATTTGAGAATAAAATAAGGGAGATATAATAATTACAAAACGTAAAACTTTAAAGCCCAAAAGCGGTTAAATTAAAAGTTAAAGGGGTAAAATAAGATTGTAATTATAGCTATCTAGTATGTAAAATTGTAAAACATCAAAGCAGAAGTAATAATATATAATGGGGGGGTTTTTATGAACAAAAACTTATACGACACAAACTTTAGGACTTCAAGGACGTATAACTCGGGAACCAAACGAGTTATGTGAAAAGTACAAACAGAGTTTTTCGTCGTAGTAGAAGAGGAACAAGATTTCGTCAAAAGAATTTTGAGAAAGGACTTATCTCAAAATTTGAAAAGGAGAAAAATCGAATTTCGGAAAAAGGGCGATAACTCGCGAACGAAGCGTAGTAGAGCGATGAATCAAGTTCCACAAGACCCACAAGATGGAAAGGAAGAAGAATCCGAAAGGAACTTTAAAATCGGTTCGAGCGTTCGAAAGTTACAGCGAGTTGAACGAAAAAACGACCAAAGTAGAAATTTTCATGCAAAAACATGAAAAGTGGCGCGCGCATCTTCAACCGGAGTCTAAAGTCAGAAACATCATATTGCCAACTTGGATCACAGATAACGTTGAAGAAGAAATACAATAAATTATTAATTAAAAGGGGTTTTAATTAATAATAAAGGAAGAAAACTGTTCATTAGTCAAAAAATATGACTAATAAAATATATAGTGTAAATATTTCAGACCAAAAGGGCCTGAAAACACATAATATGAAGAAAATACCTTTTTCCCTAAAAGGGAGGAAAATTGGCTCCAAGAAGGGGATTAATTCCCACTGACAGGGAGACCGTGATTTATCCGTCGAAAGACGGGTACTTTTGATTTGGAATCGACGCGAAAAGGACGTTTCTTCTGCAACCGACTCTGAGCTGAGAGGAAAATTCAACTGTCACTCTACTTAACTGGACTTAGAATAATTTCAACTCTAACCGAACTTCAAGGCAACTTAGAAGAATTCGAGACCAGCATTCAACTACATAGCAGGTTACAGACTCTGGATCGAAAACATCAAATCAACATCAGCCTAATTATACAACAAATTCCAAATCCAACTAGAACTTCTAATTAAGTGTGAAGGTATCTTATACTTAAGGAATAATTCGCAAATATTAACTTCTTTTCAAATATAACGTCATTAGGGGAATTATTAAAAATTAAATTCTTTTTTAAACCTCTGCTTTGGTGTTGAAAATAATTAATAATTAAATACGACTTTTTCAGTACAGGAAAAACTGTTTGTGGTTCTGTCTGAAAAGTCAAGCGTTTTTATTTTGTTTAGGATATAGGAGATCTTATATTGATAAATTTTGTCAAATAAATAAATAGTTGTGTTGTTGTTTAATCAAATTGTTTGGTGTTATTAAAAAGTTTATAAAGTTAACATTTTTTCTGTGCAAAAGAGAAAAGAATATATATAAATAATTCATTTCTAAATTTTGTTGTGTTTTCAATATATATCCATTCTGTATATGCTATTAACCTTGTTTAAATATAAATCTTATGTGTGTGTGCTCTGGTAATATAATTTGAAAATTTTAAAAGTTATCATCAGAACTTAAGAGCCGATATCTCCCAAAAGACACGACCTTGGAGAGAGAGAGTGTTAATCTTAAGAAAGAGTCAAATAATCGAGCATTGAGATAAAATTCAGGGAATTTTGCGTAAATTAAAAGTTAGTAAGTTTATGAGGACAAGCTCATACTTATTAGAGTCAAGAGTTGCAAAATCTTTGATTCAAAAAGGTAAAAGTGAGCATCTTGGCCTTGCCCGCGCTTGCTCTGAGAAGAAAGGTGGTTCGCTCAGTCGGTGGTGATCGTACAGCGAATTTAAGAGTTCGTGATAAATAGTGTTCCAAAAAGGGAACAAAGAATCCTTAATTCGTGAAGCGAGCGTAGCGTGGTAAGTGACGCTGCCAAAAGTCGGCGCACGAACCTACGACCCCGAGAGTAGCGTGGCAAGTGGCGCCCAATAGCGTGGAGCACGAAAAAGCAAAGTTTTGGAACAAATTTTCAAAATTTTGAGTGTTTCATACGAACGAGAATACCTTAAGTTCTGATATAATTTATATGTACATGTGTGTTAGTAATAAGTTGTGCTGGTAATTACAACGACAAATATACTAAATTGCGAAAATAATAATAATTAAAAGTAGAGTCCAAATTAAACCGAAATTTAAATTTTTTAATTAATTAAATCAAGTGAATAAGTGAAGTGAAAATGGGACCAGCGAAACATCCAGCAAAACAGGAAGGTTCAAAGGAACAGGAGACGGAAATGCAGAAAATGGTGAGGTACCTGAACCAAATGGAGGATAGAAGAAAGCAAGAGAGGGAACAGGACAAAGCGGAACAACAGAGAAAAGAAAAGGAGAAGGAAGACAACGAACAAATAAGAAGAATAGAAGAAAGAATCGAGAGAAACCAGGAGAAGGAAGAAATGGAATCATTGCGAAAGAAGGAGAAAGAAGAAATGGAGGCCAAATGGATCCAAATGGATGAATTACGGAAACAGGAAAAAGAAGAGGTGGAGGCAAGGCGGAAGCAGGAGAGAGAAGAATTGGATGCCAAATGGAGCAAAAGAGATGAGGAATCAGAAAACAAGCGGAAGCAGGAGAGAGAAGAAATGGAAGCCAAATGGAAGCAAGAAAGAGAAGAAGCAGAATCCAAGAGAATAAAGAGAGAGGAAGAAATGGAGACAAAACGGATCCAAAGGGAAGAAGCTAGAAAACAGGAAATAGGGAAATATATGGAGGAAATAAAGGAATCTATAGACAGTAATATGGCCGAAAACACGAGACGAATAGAAAATTGTGAAGAAAAAGTGGAAGAGTGCGTAGGGGAAATTAAAAAAATGACGGACGATTTAAAGGAACAGGGAAAGTCGACTAAAGATATTGGGGAGAAAGTTAAAAAGTTAGAAGTTAAAATTAGGGAAGTCGCCAAAATTAAAGAAACCGGTGGTAATGCGAAAAATATAATTTATTTAGATAGGGCAAATTTAGAATCAAAAACTATAGAATTTTGGGGAAATTCAAGAGATAATCCTGTTCAATTTTTAAAACAAATTGAGGAAGTATTTCAAGAAATAAATCCGGTTATGGAAGAAAGTGATAAATTAAAAGTAGTGGAGAAAAAATTGAAAGGAGCTGCCATGGAGTGGTGGGAAATAATCAAGCGAGATACAGAAGAATATAGCCAGTTTAAAGTGCTATTTTTAGAACATTATTGGTGTTATCAAACTCAACAAGTAGTTAGGAATCAGATCGAAAACCATAGGTATAACCCAAATGGAAATATGAGTAGGGTAGACTATTTTTGTAAAATGGTGCGAAAGGCCGAGTATTTGGAACCCAAAATTCCGGAAGAATTCCTTATATACCAACTAATGAGGCATTTTGACCAAAAAGTTCAATTAGCGTGTATTGGTAGGGCTAGTGAGCATTTGGAGGACGCCATTAAGTTTTTGAGGACAATTGAAAACGTAGACGGGATGTCAAGAGAAGTTCGAAGACCCGATAGTTTCGAAAGGAGGGACGGACAACAAAGAGATCAAAATTTCAGGCAAAGGAATCAAGACTACTCAAAACCATCCCAAAACCCTAACCTTCGATCCTATGGTCAAACCCAAAACAAACCTCAACCACAGATACCTCAAAACCCTGGTCCATCAAACCAAAAATTCCCACCCAAGGTCACAAAAAACTAAAATACGAGATCTCAAGGCAAAATTTTTGGCAGAAATTGGAAAATACAAACGGAATTGAGATCGAGGATAAAACCAAATTTAGCAAACATAAAAGGGGGGATCTGAAAATAAATAAAATTAAATTGGGGATTTTAAACACCGAAATTAAAAAAGATTTAATGGAGGAAAGAGATAATAAAATTCTAAATAGTGAAGCTTACGAAAAATGTCCGGAAATAGGGATAGAAATTGAAAATATAAAAGTAAATATGTCCATTGACACCGGAGCTCAGATGTCCTGTGTTCAAGAGGATTTTTATAAAAATGTGCTAAAAAATAGGAACGATAAAATCTTGGAATTACCAGTTGTAAATACGGAAATGGTGACGGCGATAAAAAGCCAGCGACAGAAGATTAAATTACAAGCATTATTGGAGATTAGAATAAATAACCAATCAATAAGAGGTGTATTTATGGTGGTACCAAAGCTGGAGAGCAAAATGATAATGGGTTGTGATTTAATGTGCAAATATCGAAGTCGAATTAATATGGAAAAGGGTTTCCTACAACTGGTAAAAGAAAACGAATTTATTGTAGTAGATTTTCTTAAAGAAAATAAATTAAGATTGAGCAAAAACAAAGTGAAGAAAGATCAACAAAATGGCGGCGAAACCGACAAAATGGTGACGTCGTCAGCTGCGAAAGATGGAGGCTCAAATTCGCACAAGCGAGTAAAAGGGGCTTGTGTGTTGGCCATTAAAATGCCTATGGACCTAAAACAGAAAGCAATGGACGTGTCTAGACCGAGTAGTGACGAAACTGATGGTGGTCAAAAGCGAAGAAAGAAGTTAAGTGTAAGCAATGAGTCGATAAGGAGGAAAAATGCAAATTTTAATAAAGATGAAGGGCTATTTAAAGCGTGGTATAAAGGTAAACAATTAATTAATAAAGAAGAAGGGCTGAAAGAAGCGGAGAATAAAGGAAATAAAGTAGGAGAAATAAACAATAGTGGGCCAGAGGCCATGATCTACGAAAATAATAGTGGGCCAGAGGCCATAATCTACGAAAATAATAAAATAATAAATTACGACGAAAATTTGCAAAATAACTCCGAAATCGATTCAGAACTTGCACAAGACGGATTCGACGCAAGAGACGGAAGAGAAGGGAGAGCTATAATCAAAATGGCGGATCCTGAGAGACAAAATGGACGAAATTTTCTAAAGGAGAAACAAGGAGAATTAAGATACCGAAAGAAGAAAGTAAAGTTCAAAAATTCTACTAAATGTAAAATGAAAGAAGGGAGGCCCGAAGGGAAAGTAAAATTTAAATGTGAAGGACTTAGGAGATATTTATAGAAAGTAATAAAGTTTAATAAATAAAATGTATAAATTGTAATGCTAAATAGTTGTAAAGTGTAGAAGCGATTAAGGTAAAAGGAAATAACGGATTGTCAGCTGATTAAGAGAATGTAGCCTAGGTCAGTAAATAACAGGATAAGGCTCGAATAAATTCCTAAGTGTGCAAGGCCAAGGGCATAGCAGTAACACGCATCCGCTATCGGCACCTGAATAAACAAAGTGTAGACGAGGAGGGGAGTGGTGAACCGGACGTCGATTAACCAATATTGACAGACAGCTTGTCCAGCAAATTAGCCAAGGGTGATAGGAATGAATGAAAGAATAAATGTGTACGTTGTTTTGTTTTTATTAAAGAAAGATTTCCGATAAAATAAATATTTTTTCTTTTAACTGCAATTAGGATAGTAACCGTTGTAGTTACCAAGTATTTTATATATATGTAAGACATAGTTTTAGTTCAACCAAAGCAGAAAATTGTAATCATATAAGACGAATTATTCCTTATACAAATATAATATGTTTTGTGTGTGATAATGTGTTTATTTACAGCAAGGACGTTTAGAAGAAACGGCTGTAATGGACGAAAGTGAACTATTAAGCAAATTTGTATGTATACAGTAATAAATAAAATGTGTTTTAGTATATAAATATATGAAATGATGGAGGAGATGTTTTTTAAATTTAAATATATGTGTTTATGTATATTGTTAGGTTATTATGTCAAATTTAATGATGATGAGTAATGGAGATGATAAATGAAGATGAAATATAGAGATAAATTTGAATAAAATATTGTAAAATATATAAGAATATCAATGCATAATAATACATTTTTGATATATATGTTAATAATGTAAAATGATAAAAGATTTAATGAAGATAACCATTAATAAATAGTTAATATGAAATGTGATATGTCGAAAAAGGGGTTTAATACAAAAATTTTAGTTTTTTAAAAAATGAAAAATAGGAATTTTACATTTTAACCGAAAATTTTAGTTTAAAATGGCGGATATTCAGACGGTTTGGGAAAAGCCAAAAGTCTCAAGCCAATTTAAAACAGTTTAAATTCCCGCGATAAAGCCATGTAGATGGGGGACGAGGAGGAACGATGACGTCACGGCAACAGGTGTTGAATTTTAATTTACGCAAAATTCCCTGAATTTTATCTCAATGCTTATTTGACTCTTTCTTAAGATTAACACTCTCTCTCTCCAAGGTCGTGCCTTTTGGGAGAAATCGGCTCTTAAGTTCTGATGATAACTTTTAAAATTTTCAAATTATATTACCAGAGCACACACACATAAGATTTATATTTAAACAAGGTTAATAGCATATACAGAATGGATATATATTGAAAACACAACAAAATTTAGAAATGAATTATTTATATATATTCTTTTCTCTTTTGCACAGAAAAAATGTTAACTTTATAAACTTTTTTAATAACACCAAACAATTTGATTAAACAACAACACAACTATTTATTTATTTGACAAAATTTATCAATATAAGATCTCCTATATCCTAAACAAAATAAAAACGCTTGACTTTTCAGACAGAACCACAAACAGTTTTTCCTGTACTGAAAAAGTCGTATTTAATTATTAATTATTTTCAACACAAAAGCAGAAGTATTAAAATGAATTTAATTTTTAATAATTCCCCTAATGACGTTATATTTGAAATGAAGTTAATATTTGCGAATTATTCCTTAAGTATAAGATAACTTCACACTTTATTAGAAGTTCTAGTTGGATTTGGAATTTGTTGTATAATTAGGCTGATGTTGATATGATGTTTTCGATCCAGAATCTGTAAGCTGCTATGTAGTTGAATGCTGGTCTAAGTTGCCTTGAAGTTCGATTGGAGTAGAAATTATTCTAAGTCCAGTTAAGTAGAGTGACAGTTGAATTTTCCTCTCAGCTCAGAGTCGGTTGCAGAAGAAACGTCCACTTTGCGTCGATTCCTTCTTTTGAAAGATAAATTACGGTCTCCCTTTCAGTGGGAATTAATCCACTTCTTGGAGCCAATTTTCCTCCCTTTTAGGGAAAAAGGTATTTTCTTCATATTATGTGTTTTCAGGCCCTTTTGGTCTGAAATATTTACACTATATATTTTATTAGTCATATTTTTTGACTAATGAACAGTTTTCTTCCTTTATTATTAATTAAACCACCTTTTAATTAATAATTTATTGTAATTATTCTTCAACGTTATCTGTGATCCAAGTTGGCAATATGATGTTCCAGACTTTAGTTCCCGACTGAGGATGCGCGCGCCACCTTTCATGTTTTTGCATGAAAATTTCTACTTTGGTCGTTTTGTCGTTCAACTCGCTATAACTTTCGACCGCTCGAACCGATTTTAAAGTTCCTTTCGGATTCTTCTTCCTCTCCATCTTGTGGGTCTTGTGGAACTTGATTCATCGCTCTACTACAGTTCGTTCGCGAATTATCGCCCTTTTCCTGAAATTCGATTTTTCTTCTTTCCAAATTTTGAGATAAGTCCTTTCTCAAAATTCTTTTGACGAAATCTTGTTCCTCTTCTACTACGACGAAAAACTCTGTTTGTACTTTTCACATAACTCGTTTGGTTCTCGAGTTATACGTCCTTGAAGTCCTAAAGTTTGTACCGTATGAGTTTTTGTTCATAAAACCCCCCCCCCCCCCATTATATATTATCACTTCTGCTTTGATGTTTTACAATTTTACATACTAGATATCTCTAATTACTTTGTAATTTTACCCCTTTAACTTTTAATTTAACCGCTTTTGGGCATTAAAGTTTTACGTTTTGTAATTATTATATCTCCCTTATTTTATTCTCAAATTTGATTCTAAGTACATATTATTGTGCCCTATTGTGGTCTCTTCAATAGTACTTATTATTATTTTTTAAATAATCCCCCCTTCAACTCAAAAATTCCAAAAAACTCCCCATGAATGACTTTCTAAGTCCATTTTCACCTGTTAATTATTATTAATTCATATTTCTTATTTATGATTATTATTAGTTCCCCTTTGAGTTATGACTCTACGTTTTTTGAATTTTGAATGTAAGTTTTTTCCAAATTTTAGGTTTTTGACCCCCTATAAAAACTTGAATAACTTTTTTGTTTTAATTGCTTTTAAATTTATTTTTCGATATTATTAATCGGTTGATTCTACTGAACATTAATATATTTTAATAATTTAGTATTTTAATAGAATAAGAAACGAGGCAGAGTGACTTTTCACGAATCAACATGCAGTGTCTAGCACCTGTTGGCGTGACGTCATCGTTCCTCCTCGTCCCCCATCTACATGGCTTTATCGCGGGAATTTAAACTGTTTTAAGTTTACTTGAGACTTTTGGCTTTTCCCAAACCGTCTCAACACACACACACACACACACACACACACCTTGCAACGCACCCCCCGGCAAGAAAGTGTGTGGGGTATTCACCTTACAAGAGACGGGGCACTCTGCAAGACCCTACCGAACTCTAACTATATTTATATATTCCGACGAAGTAGAAAATGGTTCTCCCAATTTGCCTATCTTTTAAAGTCCCTGATTAGGCTCTTAATTATTATGTTACACAAGATAAATTTAATTTTATCAAACTTATGCTAACACATGAAAAATTTATATATTTTATAAATTCACTTCTTAAACTATCTTACCTTTCTTGAAACTTCAGACTCTTTCTCAAAGGGTGTGCCCTTTGGAGCTAATTAATTCATTAAACCAAAATTTGCTCTTTTTGAATTTAACTTTTTACTGGTGAGCACTTACTTCTTCTTCTTTCAGACTTTAAGAGTTTATTTGCATAGGATAGTTTCAATCAAAATATCAGACAGTGAAATTTAACAAATTTATTGAAATTGACACAATTTAATTTTTATTTCAAACAATGGATTTATTTAAAATCGCTTACAAAAGATTATGTCGCCTTTTCCTTCAATTTATATTAAACGTTTCTCTCTCAAACAACTTGAAAATTCTCTATTCTAAATAATTCTAATATTAACTAAATCTAACAAAATATATTCTTAATCTAACACATTTATTTTATTTATGAACCCTTTTATTTATATGTTTCCAATCTGTTACTTGATTTATTTATTATTTTACTCGAATTTATCTTATTTGATTTCTCTTTACTTTATTGAATTTAAAATTGACTTTAATTCTGACTCTACTTTGCTTTTAAAACGTTATTATTTAACTTTGTTAATTTTAAGAATTTTGGACTTTACTCAAGTTTATTAAAAAATAAAATTTATTTATTAAAAAAGCTTCATTTATGCAGTACCTTGTTTTTGTGAATTGCACAAGTCCGCTCGTCCTCATTCTGAGAATGTTTGTGGATCCTGAAGATTGTTTCCTAGAGTTGTCTCCTGTTCTAGAATCTCCCGAAGTCCTGTCCTCGTTGAATCTGCTGATGACGACAATTTCTTGTAGGATATTTGCCGGAGTGCGTAGTGAAGATATCTTCTAATAAGCTGTTGTAGGATGTAGCACTGTCTCCTGCAAGGCCGATCCTGTCTGTTGGTACCGTTATTAACCCGGCAAAGTACTGAACTTTGCCGTACTGAACGCTGACAATATTTTTTCACGACGATTTCCTCTTCAGTCTTAAGTAAAAGTGGGTGATCCTTCCTGGAGCTGGTACGAGACTGATGAATTAACTTGTAGAAAGTTAACTCGTCGAAGTTTGAGCTATACAGTATAGCCAACTTTCATGATTTTTGTTCCTTCTTTATTTCGCAATTTATTTAAGTTTCTATATTTATTTCAACTACTTATGAACTCTGCTTGGCTTATCCTTACATTATTTGGCTATTTTTTCTATTTTGGATTAATTATTTCTCTTATTATTAGTTGTTTTAGTTTAATAGTTTATGGTGAATTTTGGTTAGGGTTGGTACACTTCCCCTACCCTGCGGCGAGAGCCTCTCGTGCGCGCGACCTTGGACACACGTTAAATCTTGAAAATCTTAAGTTTTGACTGACGAATTCTTCTTTTCTTCATATCTTCCGTTTGCTTCTCTCGATTTTTTTCTGGGTGATTTCATTTTGAAGCCCTTCTCTTCCTGATGATTTTTCATCTTCATTTGCAGCGATACGACGTATATTTCTTCTTTTATGGGGATTTGAAGATTCCGTAGTTTTTTCGAATTTAGTTTTTTCATTTTTGGAAATTTTTTAATTCTTCTTTTTGTATGTTGGTTATTTATGGTTTTATTACTTTATGGTCTTTTGTTTATTTTGGTTTCGAGTCTTATTTATTATTAGTTTATCTTATGGTTATTACTGTTATTATTAGATTTTTGATTTTATTTATTTTAAGAGAGTTTTGTGTTTTATGACGTTTTATTTTGGCTTTAACTTTTTTATTATTAATCTGATGAGTTTATTGACTTATTATTTATTACTAGGTTTTCCTAGCTCTACATGATGGTTCTATTTTATTTTTGGTTTTCGAATTTTTGAATTTACGACATTGGATTATATGAGATTATTCCTGTTCAAACCGGAAAGTTGAATATTTCTTGTTCAAGCGCGTGACCTTGGCTTGGTCCAGCCTTGCTGTTCCATTTAACTTTACGTATGTTTTAAATGTTTTTGTCATTTCTACAGTTTTAATTAAATTTAATTGAAATTTTGGATTTAGGTCGTTTTCCAAAATTCTTCCTTGCGGACGGTTCAATTAAACCGTTGCAACACACACACACACACACACACACACACACACACACACACACACACACACTGCCGCGTACCCAGCGACGACTTCGCGAGTTCGATCCCGCTTTGGAATAGATCCCGCGTCGCTTTCTACCGGAATAAATTATAAATTTAAATATTCATATTAAAAACATATTTCACTTTAAATACACGTAAAGAAGGGGCGCTGTTTCCTCATATGGGGTATAATGATCGTCACAGGTTGAAGTTGCAATTCATGGAATTATCTTTCGGGTCATTCTTCACAGAGAATGACTACAAAGGTCTTCTGCTAAACGCTTGATAAATAAACGACAATGTGTAAACCACTAAAAAACCATTACATAACCAGCCGTTGGTATTTCTCACTTTTTTAAGTGAAAACGTGTATCTCTTGGTCGTGAGACATTTCTTGTGTAAATACAATTGTTCCTCAGACTTTTGATTTGCTTGTTCATGTCAATACATTTCTTCTAAACTGGAATAATTTTTTGAACAAGGTTTGAACAAAATAATTTTTTGTTCTTAACAATTTTCCATCGCACTAGACTATGTTATCTTTTTTCATAATTTATTTGTATTTAGTATTTTATTCGATAACTGAAAATAAAATACATACCACAACGTGTATATTTTATAACAAGAATAATTATTCAAAAATAAATACTATTTATAACTATTCAATTACAAAATATACTTAATGAGTAGCATATTCTTAATCTCGGGATAAGGAAGTTCAAAAGACCGTAATTCTTACTTTTGAGTGCACAACATAGATCAAAACTATTAAACCTTATCTAAATAATTTCAATTTCAAAAACTAATACATATGATTTCTTAAGAATAATTGAAAGGTTAGTGATGGAAGTCGGTAAGTGATGGGAAATATGATACAAAGTTAATGGTGGATTGTGATTTTTTAAATATTATTTGTGATGTTCATTCATACTTTTGAGCCTACAATTATGGTCATTAATAAATTTTAAGAGAGTTGTAAATTTCGTTTGTTAATTTTGGATGGATGTAATTTGGATGAAAGTGAACTTATAATGTAGAATAAATTCCTAAATTGTTACACAAAGTAATTTATTCCATTTGTTAAATTTTCTAAGATAGAAAATTATATTTCAGATACCGGTACTTAACTATTAAATTCCTGGATCTATAACAATAATGTTTTGGATGTTGTTGATATAATAGCTCCAAACATCTTTTTTTATCGTACAGACTTCCTCTCAAGTAATATATCTTCTGTCTATCAATTTTATTTAATCGTGACAAATAATGTGAATTCTTTTTCTGATCGTGTTTCAAACGTTGTATTTCATGGAAATACAAAATACGAAGGATATGGTTATCACAGAGAAGTAAATAATTACTCATATTATGGGTTTCCATGAAATTGGTTGTTTTAATTCATGATAATCAATATGTTTAATTTGGTGATTTTATGTTATGTTTGTATGCTTGTATCCTTTTATTACTTTGGAGTTTCTGTAACGCAACAATATGTTGATTCAAATTTTCGAAACGACTTGCATTCATTTTGTGTACAGATCTGAAAGTAAACGCCCTAATGAATTATATGTACATAGAATAATATAATCCATCGTTATTCAAAACTTGAAACACAGACTACATTATTGTTATCAGTACTAATTTGAATATTTAATGAGCAATCATACTTAGAATGAGGTCTTAGTGAGAAAACGTTTAGTTTCAAGATCGTTATAATAACTATATCATTAAAACAAATCAATAATCAATTTCACTTTAAAGAATAAAGGTCGGTAATATTCTTTAAAACTTTAAAATTTATTTGTCATGTGATTATTTACAAGAGATATATCGAACTGTACTTGACAGGTATCAAGAGTTGATGTCACCTCTATTCAACTTTAGTAATTTCCATCTTGTATATTAACCTAATTCACTAAGAACGTATTCATGTCAGACACACAAAGATGTTGAGGTTGTACTTTATATGTGAAAAGAATCGAAACAAACACATTAACAAACTGTTGTTATAATCTTTGGGAAATTTCAAATTGTAATCGGTAGTGATCAAATGTTTTCTAAATATATGGTAGTTTGAAATGTTCTACAACAATGAATGTACAACAATAGAAAAACATATGTTTCTCGTTGTAAAACCATTACATCACTTATACTGAAACGTATTACTTCAATTTGTTTCTTCTGATTTAGGATAAATTTTATTGATTGTAAGTCTGGAACAAAATTTATAGTCGTTATTGTTAGCAGTTTATGTGTACCTAAAAAAACAACATTAAATTGAAACTCACAACAAATACGCTTTATGACATTATTCTAGTTTCTAGTTTCGCCTTTTTTTTTTTTTTTTTTTTTTTTTTTTTTTTTTTTTTTTTAAGTAGCAGAAGATCGATTATTAGTAAGAAGCACATCTAAACTATATAAGACCTTCTGAATTTTCATAAATAAATATAAGCCAAAAGAAATCATTTTCAATCTGAGAACAAGATAAAAGATGTAAAAAAATTAAAATTAAAATAATGGCAATTTTTTACTATTTCCACACAATAAAAGCACTAAAATCAGAAATTTCTTATGACTATTTAGAAACATAGTTAGGCCTAGAATTATAATTACTCTCTTTTTATTGCAATTTATTCTCTGTATGCTATTGTGATTTTACTTTTAATTTGTAATTATAATTACTCTCTTTTTATACCAATTTATTCTCTGTATGCTATTGTGATTTTACTTTTAATTTGATGTGCTTATTAGTGTCCTGATGAGATACACCTTTACTTTAATTCAGACAGTTCAACAGCAATTGCTATGTCTAGTATTTTTGGAAAAGATTTTACGTAACGATCTTTTATAAGTGTAATTACATTTTCATTATATCTTAATCCTCTAATAAAATGGAGCCGCAGTAGCAAATTAGCCACAGATTTTCCAAAAGTACATTTAAATTTACAATTAACATTTAGTTTATTTAGTCGAATGAAAAATCTACTAACGATTCGCGTCTGTTTTGAACCCCAGTGATATATATTGAACTGCAAATACACTAGCCTGTGCATCTAGGTAATATTTAGTTTAGCAACTAATTGTTCATATGACATAGTTAGAGGGTGGCACTCAAATCATATAATATCTAGTGCATTCGTTGTTTTAATGCATGCACTAACGTGTAAACCATCATAGTGGTATCAGTAGTAATACCTTCAACATTATAAATACAATTACAATAATAATAGAATGTTGAAAATCTTCTAGTTCATTATATTATGTTAAAATATTTAGGTTTGATGTTGTGTTATTATAATTTAAAATATTAGAAGAATTTGTCATTATTTTATAGTAAAATATTCATTATTTTATGGTTTGATGTTGTGTTATTATAATTTAAAATATTAGAAGAATATGTCTTACTAATAGAACTAGGTCATTGGTATTTGATTCAATTGATAGTATAATTGACCTAATTTAACCTTAATAATAATATATCTTCCATATATTGCCTATAGGCTAATTCAGTAACGAGATTTGTCATCACATTCTATTTTTATATATTTTATCCTATGAGTTTCTAATATTTTTAGTCTAATTGCAACTTTACTACTACTTAATATTGTGGTGGGTGTTATAAGTTCGTTAAAATTGGTAAAATGGCTTGTAATTGTACGTTCTAATATTTTGTAATTACGGAATTTTTCTTTATTGTCATGTAATTTTGACACATTGTACTCGTAACCATGGTTATATTCGTGTCATCGGTGTAGTTTCTTAATTAAAAAAGGTACTAAAATCAGAAACCATAGCACTCATAACTATAGTTTGTATTTTCATAAATTTTCACAACAATATAATAACTATACAAACAATCAATCTTCTGAGCATCGTAATATTTTGTTATGATACTGTTTTGTTCATATATTTTGATAATATTTTGTTCATATAAATAGTTTATACATTCCTATAGGTTAAACTTGTCATAGTTGTAATTGTTCGTTGGTCTTTGCATTTTAAACTAATTTACATTGCAACATAACATATGATAAATTAGGGATGGTACAAAATATTAGATTAGTATTGAATGAAAAAGAATTCAATAATAATATAAAACACAAAATTCTACAATAAACTATTGTATCAAAGAACGATTGAGAACACAATTAATCCAATACATGTGTATGAATATCAATAGCTTTTTGCTATTAAGTTACTAAACATTTTGTGTCATTTCTCACAAAAACATATTTCTTTGTTAAACAAACCAGTCGGTATTTAATTAAGGCTTAAAATGGAACCTTAATGTCCAGAGAGTCTCTAGCTCAGTCTTGCTTACAAATCCGACCATTAACACACGATGGTGTAACGTAACTTTTTTTTTCGTTATCCCCATTTTATTCTATTAGCCCGCAAATGAGCATAAACTATACTTCGTCGCTTTGTATTTATATATTTAGTAATAATAAAAACGCTTTCATTAGAGTAATAAATCATTATCAAAGTACAGCGTAGAAAGTCAAAACGCGTTAATAAAATATTAAAATGTAAAGAAAGTGGTTGTATTATTTCTTTTGGATTAATTATACTGCTGATGTTATTATGTACTGTTATACAATCCAATTGAAACTAAAGTTTTTAGAAGTCAACTTCATACAAACAATACATTATATAAATTTATTATAATGTTTTGTAACACCTAACCTAATATGAAAGTCTAATTCCAAATCAATAATCTAGTGTTTGAATGTTTTGTCAGTCTTTTTAGCCTTCGAACTATTTAAAGTTATTTGAATCTTGTTGTAGTCAAATTTAGTGCTTGAAGCAATTATTGAGCTATCAGAAACACATTATATTTAAAACAATAAAAATATTTGACTTTCTCGTGAGAATCGCGCGTGTCATGAAAATATAATTGTTTTAAATGTTTTTGTCCCTGTGGCTGCATACTTACTGGTCAGTTGTTTTAGCTAGCCTGACGATGATACCAGTGGAAGCGAAACATGTAACTCAATATTTGCTTCAATTACTACATTTCACTACAACAGTTTGTGTAATGTATACAATGAACCTTGTACCTAGCAGCATTACTCTAAACACTTAAAATTTATAAATGGCATTACTATTTGCAGCTAAACTTAAATGGATAGAAAAAGAAATCACTATATATAAGGGATGTAATCTGTGAAACGTCATATCACAAATTTTAACACGTGTATAGATAAAACAATTAATCAAAGGTTAGGAACGTGATGGAGATTATGAAAATATAAAAAGAACTAATACCTCCTTCTGCTCTGTTTGTATGAATGCTTACATAATCTCATTCAGACAACCAGAGCTATAGAGGAAAAAGGATTATTTGGTTTAAAAAATAACACATAAATAATGGCCACATTGAACACATAATAACACATCACACAAATGTCACTGATTTACTACCTCAAAATTATTGCATAATCAGATTAGGCAATCCATTATATATATACGCGTTGGCTACATAAGATGGTGAATTAATGTTTGGATTTTATGTTGCTTATGTAAGCTAACCTCATTCAAGACGAGGTTCAGTTACACAAACAGGCAGTGACAGATTAAAACTAGTGGAATTTGCTTCTTGTTTTTAGAGATTTTTATTCTAAAAATATTTTAATAGCAAAAATTTTAAAAAAGATCGACTTCAAAAAAAAATAAAAATATTATAAATATTTATTATTTACAATAACCGTTGGGACTTTATAATAACTATATTCTTAAAATGTAAACTACTAGTTGTAACAGAAACAAAAATTAGTGTTTTTATCTTGCTTTTTTTGAAGTCGACGCCACGATCGATTAAGTAATGAGCTCTTATACCGTATGACCAATCGATCGCGAGTGCTGAATCGATCGTTTATTTTTGTTACAACTAGTACTTTACATTTTAAGAAAATTATTATCATTTAATCGCAACTGTTATTGTAATATATATATATATATATATATATATATATATATATATATATATATATATATATATATTCAATTTGGTTTCGATTTTTGAAAATCAGTCTTTTATGAAAAAAAAATAAAATTTATCAGTACTGGCAAAAATTTCATACAAGTACTGGCTAGTCATAAACAAATAGTATACGCTTGAATTTTATTCAAATGTAGATTATCAATATTAAAAAGAATATTTCCAACAAGCCTCTGTCAATCAGAATTCATTTTGGCATTTTTTTGCTACTACTGGCTTAATCTATCCAGTAATGAAACTGGACCATCTCAGGAACACACATTTTTAAATAAGTCCACCCCCAATGATATCGGTTAAGGTGTTCCAAAAAAATACGCGGACATATATAAATAAAAATCAGTTGGAACACAGAACCTTATAATTTTTTTAAATCTGAAATAAAACAGCAGTGTACTATGAAATGGAAGCAAAGTTTTTTGTGGAAGCAGAATATTTTTCCATGTAGATAATAGTGTTGGGTTTTCCTGTGATTACAGTTTAAATAATTGATAATTATGATAAAAATGTTTCTATTAATAAACCTTATTAAATATTAATAGTTTTTATTGAATGAGGAAATAACAGAATTTTTTTTAATGTTAGTTTAAGTTTTGTAAACTACTTTTTGTAAGAATTTTGTGATCAATTGGTTTTGAATATATTATTTAAAAATTCCGATGAATAGTAAGATTATTTAAAAATATAAACCAATTTCTTCATCTGAACTGATATTCCATCTATTCCAAGATGCAGCTGTACATCAACTTACAAGTTTGCATTCCTTGTAAATCCATTCCATACATATCTGCCAAAATATTGTACTAATTTAAATTCATAATGGTTACGGATTGTCGTTAATCACAACAGAATAATAAGGTGCAGTTCATCTCGCTAAGCAGCCTGCAATTGTATTTTCTGAATAGAATTTCGAATATTAATCTATAAGTGGAAGATATTAATATTTATCCATATAGTTTCCTTATTAAACTAGGCACTGAATTGCAACTTAGCACTTACTATATGGAACAACAAAGTGATTTAGGATTTTATTTATTCAAAAATATAACAACTATATTTCCACCAATAAGACAAAATTTCAAACAATTTCGCTTAGTAGCATAATATGAGATGTAAGTTTTATATAATAAATTGTGAAAAGCGTTTAAATTCATGACAACGGATTTACGAATAAAGTAGTTGGTCATATTCCCAAATATACAACTAACACCGAAATAATAAATATTATAACAATGTTGAAATTTTAACTTTTTAAAATTTTGACTCCCATTATAATTATAATAAATAAGCATTATTTATCAAATATATAAACGTGATTTTAAACAATCACTTTATTCTTTTCGTTATTTAAAAACATGAAAAAATATGTCCCATAGTCGAATAATGAAATCTAACACTTTAATTCCTTGTGTCAGAAATGAGTATACAGTATTATGCTATGACTTAGTAACAGTTTTAACGCTCTTGTCCAGTACTTGTTATTGTAAATTTACTTTGCTATTTATACATCCCCTGGGTGTCATTTTGACCTCTGTATATGGATGGTGTCCTCCTACTTGCGGTCAGTCCTATTTGCGGTCAGTCCTATTTGCGGTCAAGTGTAGTTTTATGAAGGATGATAAAGGTTCTGGAGGTGGAAGGGTTTCCAGTTTGCGGTCACATCTTGAGAGATAGTTAATTACTAATCACAAATCAAGTCGTTTGCCATCTTCACGTGCCGGTCTACAGTTCCCGGTTGGCAGAATCCACAGGGATTCTTACTTACCAAATTCACTGTTTTGACGAGAGGATAGTCAGTCAGAACGAACAAACGACTCTGTTCACTTAAATAGAGCCTAAAAAAGGGGGAATAATAAACAAACACTGTATACATATATAAATAGAGAGGGAGAGAGCTACAACAAAAATAGATACTAATATTTATAGAATATACTCTTTCGCATTACAAGCATACTTCGTACTAAAGGTTCGCCTGTCCCAGACATTTTTAAAATAAGACTATAGATAAATTTGGATTGACTCAAAAAAACATTGAATTGAATCAAAAAAACAAATGGCATACGACGAATTTCGGTAAACGTTTCCCCCACTTCAAATCTTCAACACGACTTTAGGGGGACGAGGCCAAACATAAATAAATGTCAATACTTAAAATACTCCGGCCAAACCTGTTAGACACGATTTACAACCTAGTGTTTGAGACAGTGCCGCACTAGGCTCACTATATGGGGTTCAAATATGTGACCGCAAATTGGACAAATATCTTTCGATTAGCCCACGACATTTTTGGGGTGACCGCAAAATGGACGGTTTTACCCTTGATTGGACTGACCGCAAGTTGGATACAACCATATGGATTACACAGCAAAATTAACAGGTATGGCCGGCCGCTCTTAGGTTACGATGTTGTTGTTATGAATTATTTTGTTGTTCCATTTCTTGGGTGTTATTTTGACATCTGTAAATTTACCATTAGAAACAGAATTGTACACCTAAAATCTACATAAATTTTTGAGAAAAATTATAGTTGTTGTGAATTGGATAATGTTACTATTTTTAGTGATTTGATTTTCAAAATAGACCTGGCTTTTCAGCTATTTTAGACTTTTTACGCAAAATATTTATTTCTTATACGAATTTTTATTTATTTATTTTTTTACCAACTTCTATTCACAACTACATTACACAACTTTTGTATACGCTTTTCTGTGGGATTTTCTCTTCATTGTTTAATTCCTGACATACTTACTCCAAAACCGTAACATGTAACATTTTTTCTTTACACAGTTAATTCTATGCACTTCCCTGAAAAAATTATGTCTTACAAGTTAGGATTTGGAAAATAATTGCTGTATTTTGTGATTGCTTTACTAAATGATTAAAAAGGCGAAATTTTTTTAATTTATAATAGGCGGTTTATATACAGAGTATTTATTAATTTATAAATAACGAAAATTTCTACTGATTTTAACAATCCTAAAAATTTAAAGAATTTCTTCTGTCTTTCAAATAGTTGTGTATTGTTGTTTTTCATATTGCCTTAAAACTTGGTTTATATTTAATAAACACAAATTTATAACCCAATGCTAATTATATATCTTTTAAAAACCTTGTATGCCTATTTAACCTTCTTATATATTGATATAAATTGGACGTTTTAATAAATTTATGCTAAACTTGTAACAATAAGGGCATAAAGGTATATGCCTAAAAGTATCAGTTAGTGTAACGTGTAAGGTGTTTTTGTAATGGTAGTGGACAAAAATTTGCAATAAATTATTTGGACTTCTACATATAAATCTGTATACATATTCTGACAAAATAGATATATTTAAATGTAAGTGTAACTTTTTGAAGCCATAATTTAGATGTTTACCACATAATTTATATCAATTTTACCACCTTTTCCTGTGAATGATTGAGTTATACAAATATTTACAAATAGATATATGTACATGGGTGTTTTGTAGATATATAAGCAAGCTCGATAACATTGATGAAAGTTGATCAAAGAGCGTTACACATTAATAATAATAAAAACACAACTTTTAAATGTTTGGACATCGTGCAATTCCATTGTGCCGATTTACATGAATCATTACTATATTTTAGGTTTTATGCATTAGTTTATTTTAAAATAAGAAATAAAATAGATCTATTGTAGTTACAAAAGTGTACCCTGTCTACCGTTAGAAAAAACATGTTGCATTTTTTTCATGTTTGGATAATAATTTCTAGAGTTCCAGTACACCGATTTTCACTATTTATTAAAAAAAAAATTATGGTATAGATTTTTCTAAGGATAGAAAAATTTTCTGTTATACTTTTTTATTAATTATAACGTACATTTCCTTCATAAGAAAAAAAATATATACTCCATTAGTATTGAACAGCAATTACCTTTTGTTTATCAATTTTATATGAAGTACTCAATTTTAATAACTCCGTCATTCTGTCAATTTGTGAGTACAATACTCCTTGTCTAAATTAACATCCTCTTTTCAGCAATATACACTTTAATTATTTTATCATTCTTTCTAATTTGTATAAAATTGAAAGCTTACCAAAAGGATTGTTACGTTTGTCAAGCTTACTTCAATTTTGTCATGACAAACTAACTGCAGCTTTACTACAACCAGTTCACTATGAATAAAAGTACAACTTTGCTAAGTCACTTAGCAGACTGCAGAACCTTATAGTCAGCTGACTGTAATCTTGCCCTGACAATATTACAATCATGTTGCCATTTAAAATTTAAGGTAAACTTACCGAAACACTTATGCAGAAATCTTGTCTTGTGTAAACTAAGTCACTTATTTTAAGTTTGCCTTAAGCTTAATGATTTGCAATGTCCTGGTTTATTTCACGATTATGCACTTAATGTGGCTAGCTGGTATCCAGTTGAAATTATTAGATTTATCTAAGACGTAGCCACATAGGCCTTAGATGATGTCAAGAAAGTAGACACTTAATTTGAAATGTCACCAAATTCTAAACTTTGTTGTCAGAAGAAAACAAGAGTATTAACAACTTGAGAATCAATATATTTGACTGTTTCATTTAAAATTGTTAAGCAAAATAAAACTCTTCTATATGTGTACTCGAATTTATACGTTTTTTAAACTACAAGTTTTGTTACGTATTCATGGAATATGTTGGATTTTCCAGATATAGTGTTTTAATCACCGACTGAACTGTGTACGTTGTTTATGTGTACTGTTGTACGACTCAATTAATGTTTGACGTTGTACTTTTAATACTCGTTAAGCAGTGTGAAAACCAAATCGTGTATGGATGAATAACATTATTAAAAATAATTCAACTGAACATGAATGAAAAATTCACTTCTCTTTTCATTTTGCAAATATTACCAAACAACTCCCTGATTATAAGATGTGATTTTATTACATTTCTCCATAATTACTAAAATGTTTATAGTATCAAAGTAAAACCAGTTCAATTCTGAAATGAGACACTGTGTTTACAAAGTTATGTCAACAAACATTATTGTATAATATCTAGTTATAACAATAAATAAAATTAATATTGAACAATGTTGGTGAAGCAAGTGTTTTCAATCCTTTTTTTTTTTATCTGACGGGTTGTAATTTTTTGTTATTTTGCACTTTGGTTGATTAAAATCCCAATGTAGGTGCTCGGAATTAAAATATAAATTTAGCTATAATTGAATGTAAATAGAACTGTGAAATGATTATTTTCATCTTTCTTTAAATTTAATTGAAAAGGCAAGACAAATATTTATAGTCGAGTAATATTTTTATTTTTTTTATTTTGTAATATAACTAAAATACACCATTACAATTACTCAAACAATTTTGCTAGCGTTGATAAAAACAAGTACAACCAGTAAAATGAATGAGCAGCAACAAATTTACTAACGAAAATGTAAAATTTTAATTAATACCTACAACTCAACTGGGTTGGAACCAACTGGGTATAAATCTGCTTCTACTAGAATACACAAATTAATTAATTACTGTTCTAAAACCACACCTGAAATATCTAGTATTCAAAGCTATGCATTTTCAACGATTACACTGACTTAAATTTAATATTATCTCTGTTTAAAACTAAACATTAGTATCACTACTCTGCTCAAGTTATTGCTTTGTGCTAGAAAATCTGGTTGGTTTAATAAAAGGAAAATCACAATAGGATATTTTACTATCACTATTTAAGGATATTCTAAAATTGCCCAATTAATCAATCTATTTTTTAAAAGGTAATAAACATTTTTTAAAAGGTGTTTATTATTAGTATTGAAAATATTTTAAGTATAAATTATAGTATAATAATTCACAGCATAAATTACCATATGTTTGATGCTTTAATACAGACATATTACATTCATATTATGAGAATTATTGAGAACTTTAGAATTATAGGCCTACAGCATACAGTTTTTATAAAGAAAACGGAACAGAATAATTTTATGTTTATTTAATCTTTACCATTATTCGCCATTATCATAACTTTGTGTTATATGATCCTCTATACACCACGAACGTTAGAAGGTTTAGAGAAACATTTATTTTATTAAATATGGTAATGGACTCAAACAAACTATGGAGTGCTTTTGGTGTTTTTTTGTTTGTTTTGTTTACCCTACTTTATATTAAATAATATATGTTTTTGTTTACAAACTAAGTGAATTTTATTTGTTAGTGGTATGTTTGCATTTTATATTTTAATTTTCATAAATAGATTGATACTTATTATTTTTCAGTATTCGTGTGATCATTTTCTTTATTATGTAATAAAAATTAAGATGCATGAAATCAAATTTTGTTCTTTTAGATTTATTAAAGAAACTTTATTAAATTATTGACAGGGTATACTTTATTAAAAAGTCCATAGTTGTGTTTAATTGATTTATCTACTTTCTTACGTTTTACCGTTCTATTTTTGTGTTATATTCGAAAACAAAAAAAGTAATATAAATAAATAATAAAAATATTGATAAATTGTTTATTTTAACTAATTATTAATTCAAAATTTTTAGATACGAAATATGTATTATACTATGTATATTTAATTTTGCATATAATATTTTAGTTTCAAATAAACACTTCAATTTATTTAAATATATATATATATATATATATATATATATATATATCAATTTCTAAATTTCTCTTGTTATTTAAAGTAATGGGTGTAGTTAATTTAATAGAAAATATTTAAATATATAGATTGGAATCCACAATTGCCATGTAATAAAAGAAGCCCTTACAATTATACAACATAGTTTCCCTAATTGTATCTCGAAAAAAATTATACATTTAATATGAGTGCGAAAGGCACCTTATTGTCAACTGAACTAGCTATTTATTTAGAAAGTCAAGTTGTTAGGTATTGTATTGTATTGTTTTCATATTGTAGCCAGAATCTTCTAGGTGACGCCGAAGATGTGTGATTCATGAGAAATTGAGGTCTGTCCCTTTATTTAGTACTTACCGTTTGAATAGAGTGTTAGAATTTATTTGAGATTTTTAAAATCTCACTTTATACTTTTATTAAAATTACTAATTTAGTAAATCACCTATTTAGTTGTGGCTCGTTTTATTCTTTTCACAGTTCCAGGAACAAACGTCAAAAATAATGAAACAAACAACATGACAAACAAAAAAAAACTAATATCTAGTTGTTTAATAAATTTAAAAAAACTAATATAATAGCACAAATTCTGTTTAAGTGTGATTATAAATTTAAATTTATGTTGCACTAATATTATGAACTCAAAGAATATAATTTCTTATCTAAAATAAAATTCCTTTTCATGACCCTGTTATTACAATGAAAGTAATAGATTATAACGTTGAAATGTATATAATTAAGACTTAAATAACATATTATGTTATTAAATTTAAAAAATAAAATAAAATAAATCACTAGGCCAGTCTAAATAGTAAAAGTGTGGATAAACGTAAGGTTAAGGTCAAACTAACAGTGGTTGATAAAAAAAAAAATGAAATAGAACTTAGGCTTAATATACTATAGTTTTTTTTTATTTTAAACATTAAATTTTATGAATCTACGTTCATCATTACATTTTATACTTACTTGTATTAACAATTCAGTTCATGTAAACTAGTTTACAGTAAAAGTCATGAATGGCTTGGTTATGAATAGAGATGTTTTGGAAATGGCACAAAGCAGAGATAAGAGGTTTACCAAATCATAAGTCCCTGAAAATAACTGGAATACAACTAACATGTTTCCTCTTAAAATCAAAAAACTCTTCTTTTCATTTCGTAAAAATCTAGGCATTTCTTTATATTAAATTAAATAATTGTAGTATTAGTATTTTAATACAACTTTCTCATACTTTGTGGAAAGGAAACAAAGATCTATAATAGTCGTTTACGTCTCATTTAATTTCATTTCAGTCACATTTCAGATACATACATCACACAATAACTTTCAAACATCGTATTTTTACGTCAGTTTTGAAAATGTCGTTTTACTCTAAGTCATTAGCAATATTGTAATGGCTGTTGTTTAGAACACCTAGTGCTTAAGACCAATAATATACATTACGTTTTAATATAACAAAAACCAAATGCAACAAGAACACTTCGAGTTTGATGAATTAATCAATTTGAGTTATTTGATTCTGATTTATAGGTGTGTTGCTAATTACTAAAATAGAATCTGTGTCTCAAAATTTTAATATATCTATAAGTTAAAAATGTGTGATTTCAAATAACATACCCCATGTTAACGAACAATAAATAAAAGTTAAAATAAAAATTATGACTCAAAACAACTTTGTCTGCAATACAAATCATATTAACATTAAAAAGAATTATTATAATTTTTTAATTGCTTTATATAAAGACAAAATATACCATAATACATTGTTTAATGATTGTTTTAACTTTCTCTTTGAAATGTTAAGTTGACAAGTTACACAGACATTGAATTCATCAAGCGAATTGAAGCGTTTCTTAAAAAAAGAAAATATTTTCTATAACTTTTTCTGAAGAGTTATATAAGCAAGACATTCCGCATCACTTCTCAAGAAATATTTGAAAAATTTCAATTACAAATATCCTTTATTTTCATCATTTAGAGACAAAGGAGTTGTATTTCGCTGTTTTCGAGTAGACAATGTTTTTTATTCTTTTTTTTAAGTTAAGGGTTTACATGGTAAAAGAAATCAATGAAATCAATTTGTCCCAAAGTAATGATTTATTTCATCAATTGTGTGGGCGTAAAATGAAATAATTCATCTTTTAACTATAAAATATCTTTCGACAAAATTCCTGAAATTGCATTGTAATTGTTGATATTTATACTTGGTAATCCGGTTTATAACTCAGAGTAACAAAACGATATTCAAATTTTATTCAGTACTTAGCTTTTATGTTTATTACTTTAAAAAATTATTTATCTAACCACTTTTGATAAGTATTTTTACTGACAGGCAGATAGCGTATGAAGTTAATACTACATGATAGTTTAACATTGAAGCAGGCAGTTAAATTGCACTCAAATATACCTTCAACTGTTATCAAATGAAATGATCATAGTGAATATGGATTCATTTATTTATAAATAATGTATTCTGAAAAAAGGGAAAACAAAAATTCTCAAGTTAAATGTAGAAAATTGAATTTATTTTTGATTTTTAGTTTATAATACACCACTACAAATACAAATTACGATGGTAATTTTTATTCGTATTAATTGTATGTCAATTTTATTACTAAATATTTATAAAAATGTAAAAATTATATTACTTGAATACAATATGTGTCCTTGTTCATGCTACATCAATGTCATCATTTCCGTAATGCTTTATAATTTAATTTAAAACTATGATTAATTCAGACGTGAAACAATATTTTGATTAGAACACCCTATGTAATAATCCCTGTCTCAAATGACAGCCCAGTTGGAACCAGGCGAATATTGGAGACATTAATGTCCAAAGTTCGTTAATTTGTGTTACAAATCTCCACTTAATTATTTAAATAATTCATTTCACTTAATAGAATATCACATCCTATAATCGTGTTGAATTGATGATATATAGTTTTAGGACTCGCGTCATAATTTTTGCAGGATGGCAAAAATTTTAAAACAAAAACAAATTTGAAAAAAAATAGTATCCTATTTAATTTTTCAAAAAAAAAAATAATAATAATTTGGTGATTAAGCTATCTAAATGAATTGCTTGGGCACTCTAAATATTGTCGGAAACTCCGCCCCCAAGCAAAAAATTATTTTAACCTTGTAAAAACTATATGGAATTTCTTTTACAAATTTAATGAAATTTTTTTTCTGTACATAATAACGAAAATGGTGTTTTCATACCATGTATTGTTATAAAGTTGGGCGCCTTTCTCTTAAATGGAAAACTACAGTACAATGTATAAATAACGTAGATTTCACGAATTTTCTCCAGACCTGTATTAAATATCGAAAAGTGGTATTTCGCAATGACAGATAAATTTTATTTCTGGAGTTTCTGTAGACCATGTTTGAACAGTGGTCTAAACGGATATTTAAAAGTCTCTATTAAAACATTTTTGTTTTTTGTAGTTTTCATTAATTTAATAATTTATTTCTTATTAGTGCAACACAATTTTTGGTTACCATTTTGAATTACAAGTTGGAACCATACCACTCTCCATCAAATTATCTTCGCTACGGAGTTGGTAATTTAAAGACATGTATGAATAAATTTGATGAATATGAAAAAGAAAACTCACTCACATGTACCATAACAATAAATAATTAATAAAATGCTCTCATCCTAAAATTTAACGTTCTACAATGTAAACGAATATACCGATATAACTTTCCTTAATCCTTTCACATTCGATGGTTCAGTCATGATTTATAAAACCATTTTTATATTTGTAAATCCTGACAATCTTTTGTTTTCAAATAGAAGTGAGAGAATATTTACCAACTTCACGTCCATCAGAAAAACATGAATAACATGTATATTGACATTTTTTATGAAACTCAAAATTTCATATGTTTCTTATCTAAATGTTCCATTAAAGTAATTTAGATGTTATTCATAATAAATGTAATGTTTTCTTATTTATGACTCTAAAACCCACTATTAATCTGTAAATTAAAGAGAAACCTTACTATTTAGGTTCACATCTAAAAATATGATTTATTCCGAAAACTACATCCTGAAATTACGTATTTCATAATTAACATTTGAGTTAGTAAGCTTTACAAAGTGCCTACTGTAAGAATATAATGATAGTTGTTCTTACTAAATTTTTGAATCTATTTTAGGACTATACACAATTTTAAAATATTTTGGAATATTTCGGAATTTTAATCATTAACAAGACAAATAAATACTGCGATACAATTTCACGTAAGCTATTAAAGAAACCATAACTAATTATGTTTATAATAAATTTATAAAAAAATGTATATTTAACAATTATCCGAGTCAAAATTTAATAGAATCTGATTGAAATATTTAGTTTAAAACAAATGAACAAAAAAACTTGTTGATTGGCATATACAAATGAACTACATGGAGGCCTTGTCAAATTATCAAAGTAAATTACACAAGAAAATGTAGTGCAAAAGAAAACAATAGTATTAAATTTTAGCTATACTTTTCTTACATTTTAAAATTATTTTCTTTGTTTTCTGTTGTTTTCCATAAGTCACTATCCAAAAAAAGTTCAACTTATTCAATGATATTTATGATATAAAAATACTATTTATATTGGTGTCTCCATTTTAAAGGTGTCTTCATAAGTTTGTCTAGATCGTTAAGCATTTTTGATACATGTAAGACAATGCATAAGAAAACATTGTTAAATAAAGTGGTCTTCTATCTCCCAGATTAAATATTTATGTAGAATACCATTATCGATCTAGGGATTTAATTATAATTTCAAAATCAGCACTATATTAAATGTTGAGCTTGACTTATGAGAAAAATTATACAGTATAACAAACACACAGAACACAATTCTCAAAAAAAAATACGCCTAAGTATCAGACGCGTTTCAGAAGGTCGTCCTCTTTAGTGGTACACGAGCGACACCAATCAAACTATAACTGAAGTTAGTTATACTTAGGCGTATTTTTTGTGAAAATTGTGTTCTGTGTGTTTGTTATACTGTATCAAGCACTATGTTTGTATGAATTACAAACTATAGTATAATATCTGTAGTCAGACTAATATAATAAAACTTCAGTAAAAAATCCACTGGAATTCCACTGCTTTTCAATAATATAGTTTAAAATTTAATATATTCCGATCAACAGAGAATGTATAGATCAACAGAGAACAACAAACAGTAAAATAACGTCTCTATACAAGATTTTATTGTGTAACACAATGACAACGAAGTAATGACGAAACTCCAGTTAACAAAGTACGTAGGAATCGCCATGAAATAAATTATAAAATTCACGAACGTAAAATAAAAACCGACTATTTTTTATCAAGACAAATTTGTTTTTATAATAGTATTCAGTTTCGTAATTCACAAAGGAATTTCAGTTTCTTATAATCATTATTTAATAAAAAATATGAACAATGAATTCACAACTTGTTTCAATTTTGGTATAAATTTAGCTATAATTGACGGAGTTGTATGCGAATAATTTACCAAATATTCTTAAACTATAATAGTTTTTAGTTTCAATTGTGTAAATAAATTTTGGTCAAAAATCTATACATTTCAGTAAAGATTGGAGAATATATTAAATTTGATTTAGAGAACTTACTTCATAATTAAAACATACACGTGGAGAGTTTTGGGGGTTCATTAAGGGTAACTCAAGAACAGAATTTTTTAAAAGAAATGATTCAATTATGATTATTGGCTTTTTTGAGGCAACATTTAAGAAAATTTTAATCAAAGTCAAAAAGCTAATTTTTAGAAAATCGTAATTTATTGTTCATTTACAGTATATATAGGACCCACATCCAAATTTGGATACATGACACCGTCACAACTTCTATCCATTACTCACTGGAAAATGCTCTCTTGTATTAAGAATGACTGCCACATTCTATTTTGTCTCTACTTATAAGTTCATCACCTACACTACGTCCGTCTAGGGACACACATGTGCAGACTAGAAATATTCCAAAAGAAGGTTTTGAGAATAGTCACTAAAACACAAAGGTGGACTAGAGTTTGGATCTTAAATAATTATACTTAAATGTGCCGTTCATAAGACAACACATCCAACGATAAATCCCTACAAGTGGCCCACGCACAAGGAACATCAACACTAATATCTTCATTAGGCATATACGACATAACAGTTGATGAACACAGGGAGCCGCTGTCCCTAATCACATGAAAGACCTTGATTTCCCATTTAGGCTCATAAATCCATGAAGATAGTTTATTTACTACATACCCAAGTCTAACTCTGCTTTTTAGCTCTGTTTCTGACCAAAGGGTATATCGCAGTAGTATAATAAAAGATTTCATTAAATTAAATAGAAAACAATAAATTGTTTAATACAACATTGATTTCAGAGTACACTACCGGCCTGTAGCCGTAAGAAGAAGAACGACTAATACATTTTTTTACAATCAGCTCATAACAATGAATGTTGTTAATAAGTCTATAACAAATTTCTGAAGTAAACTGTCTTGTAACTATTATTTTATTAAAGCAAAAGCGCTTCGGTAATCGTTAACTTTTCCTACTTCTTACCAACTGTAGTGATAATGTTTTTTGTTTTTTTTTTTGTTTTTTTTTCAGTTGTAGCTACCTTAAAACATAAGTATAAAAACAAGCTTTAAATAGATAAAGATCTAAGAATGACCATCCTAAATAAACCTCCAAACGTAGACAAGCTGTGTAGTTAAAAACAAGCAAATATCATTAGATTTGTTTTATTTTACTTCCGTTGTATATATTATATTTTAAATTCAATATTTAAATTTATAATAAAATGTAAAAAAAAAAAAACTTTTTCTATTAATCGGGGCTTACCTGACAATTTAAAGTACCCTTCCAAATGGGGTCTTCCAATCTAGCTCTCAAGACAGAAGTTAAGCAAATGCAATTATTAGTGTCGTAGATACAGTTTCATAAAATTTAATACAAAATGTAATTTATTAGACTAAACTATTGCTTGTATGGGAACCACTTTTGTAATAACTAAATTTTGAATTATTTTGAACATTTTGAATTCAGATTTCTCCAAGTAAATTATCGTTCTTTTATAATACAATTTGGACCATTGCATAATTTTTTCATACAATATTTACGACAGTTGTGACGAAAGAACTTTATGACATGGTTTTATAAGAAGAATGAAGATGTATTTAGTCAATTCTGAGCTACCATTTCATTACTTGATAGTCATGTAATTTTGGATCCTTTTAAATCTTATTCTGATTTCGCTAATTTTAAGAGTTTGATATTTGCACTTACCTGGTCATTTAAACTCTACGTCCTACCAGGAATTAAATTTACATTTCTGTCCATAATGGAAAAAAATATGTGGAACTTTTGTTTATTATAGCTTTGTAAATACTTATAATTTTCTTATAGTGAAAAGTGTAAGTCCTTGCAACTTTTACTTTCATTAGACACTGATGTTATAATTTAGTTTTCTATTCTTTAGAGGTATTACAATAATGAATAGCTTAAAGCAGACGTCGAGTTGTATTGTTTTTATATGACACAAACAAAGAGCCTATAATAATTATTATTTTAAGAATAAATCGCTACTACATAATAAACGATGTTTACAAAATATTTTATAATAGTTCACACGAAATTGATAAATTAATAGCAAAGTTAAAAAATAACACTAATATATCATTTAAAAATAAATTTAAATAGTGTTAATCATTAAACAATTTTTTGCGAAAAACTAAATATGATAAAGTGACTTCCATTTAAACCTAAAGTACAAATATATGTCATGTCTTTATACTTCTATTTCCAAGTATCCAATTTGACGTTCGAGTGAAATGTCAAGAAAGTAACTGAAGTCTCAAATATTGACGTTGTCTCAGGCACTTAGGAAGATTAACAAAGCCAATATTTTAAAGAAAGCTTTGTTATAATATGTTAACAAATTTGATTATTATTATTATTATTATTATTATTATTATTTAATTTCTATTTATGAATTCACTATAAATATTGACGGTACACCAATATTGACATAACAATTAAATTACAGTAAACCATTGATTAGCGATAATTTAATTTTCGTACTAATATAAGACCATTATACTATTTTAAATTATAACATGTTTTATCATATAATTCTTAAACTATATCTACATCAGTTTAATGTGATTATCCTTCTACAGTGTAAAACATAGATACACCAATTAAATAAAATGTGTTCTACTATATAAAGGAAAAATATATTTTAAATATTATGTTGTGTCATTTATTTGTGCATTTTCTATGTTTATTTTACTTTTAATTTATATTAATATATGACGACTCCATTAGCCGTTGAACAGACTGTACCTTAGTTTTGTCTATCATACTCAAAAAGCTGAAAATCACAGTATTTTAAATTATGAATACAACCTTATGTATTAAAATATTGTTCTATTCCAACATACATTATTGTTCTAACTTTTTATTTTCAAACATCTTGTACGAATGTCTACAGTTTCTTGAATGAGCTACATTTCAAACTGAAAAGTGAATACATTTTTTTCTTTATAATTGAAATAAAATACAAGAGAGAATTAGAATAAACCAATAAGGTACAGTAACCCATACACATTAATTAGTAATGTGTCGAAGAAACATGATTATCCACATAAAGTATCAACATGTACACATATGTGTTTTTGTGACATTAAATTAATGAAACATGAAGAGAGAAAACTACACATTTGTATAAAAAGACGTAAGTTGTACGTATTCTGAAGATATATGTTTATGTCTAAAACTCTAAATTATTATTTTTGTATAATAGATTCTATTATACAAAAATAATAATTTAGAGTTTTAGTCCTAAGTAGACATTAAATCCTCTCAAAATAAACCTTCATTAAATGTTCTCACAAGTTGTATTATTAGTTATTTTAATGTTTTGCCTACTAGCAAATTGAGAAGCCGAAGCTTTGAATTACAAATTTTGATTTCCCTAAGCAGGGGAAGAATATTTATTATTGTTACTGTGAAATATGTATATATAAATAGTTGATAAATGTTTACTAAATTAAAAGTATACACTCTACGTTTAGAAGTGAAAAAAAAAAGCTAGGGATTACATTTTCTAAACATATTTGAATTACTACAAACGTACTTTTGTGTTCCTTATCCTTGCTAAAAGTAATATACTGATGTCTGATCACTTTATCAATCAATCATGAAAAATATTGCATTGTTATACAATAAAATTTTTAGTGACCTTGAAATATATATATATATATATATATATATATTTTAAATAGTGATATGTTACTAGGATTATACAGAATTTCTCTTTCAATTACGGACATTAACCTGATCGGTGTGCATTCATTACACTCAATTAACTTTCCTTTAAAAGCAGGTTTCGTAGCCACATTATGATTGAATACTTTAGCACAAACCTGATCTTTTGGTTTATCAGTGATTGGATGTCCTTATTCTAAGCTCGATTTAACTTGGTCCAAACCAGTTTCGTAGTGTTTTATCTTGAGTAGCTAAAGCCACAAAACAACTCGAAATTACAACATAATTAAGATTGTATGAACTAAAAAAAAAAAAATCACAGTTATTACTACAAAGAAACATTGACAATATTAATTGATTAAACTGCAAAATAGGTAATTTAATTTGTGCAAATTAACATATTTTTTTAACATATACAACTTTTTTTCTATTTCTAAAGAATGGTTTAAAATTATTTATGGTTTTATAAATTTAGTTTTTATAAGATAAATACAGCCAATAATATAAATAATCCTAAATACTGAAACTATATTTTTATTTTTCAATGAATAAAATAATAAGGAAGAACATTATCTTTAAGGAAGTAAAAAACAAATAGTATACTTTGTGAAAAAAATATGGAAACAAATTTAAAGTTGACAAGATATTATCCAATAATAACCAAACTGTACGTTGTGATAGTATAAATATATTTGTAGTAACCTGACTTCATCTAAAACATTTGTAGGCTTTTATATAGATAAAGACCGTACTGCAGATAAATATTATTTAAAAAGCGAGTATTATTATTATAATTTATTTAAAAAGTAAAAAGGAATAAACCCCCAATTATTTTTGTATTATTTAAACGTAAACAGTTTAACTTCTTAACCACTATTATAATGCTTTAACTGTAGACTTATAGGTTGTAATGTAATTATTTTATTTATTAACTCTGCTCACGTATCAAGTAATCTAGTGGTAATTCATCTTGCTTAGAGATCTATTTTTTCACCTTCTTCTTTATTTTTATGCCCTTAAATACTAGTTAAGAAATTGTTTTGGAGTGTCACTTTGTTTGAAGTTTAACATTTTAAGTTATAACTCACGTGACATGAGATAACAAACTTATATTTATTTGTGATAGTTGTTGAAATATTAGCTCAACAAACAGAGACAGAAATAACACTTTTTACCGATTTGCATTTTAATGTATTTTATTTCAAGGAATTGTATTATCCATTTTATAGAGTTACATGACAATCAAGCAAGTAACGTTTATTGTTGTACAAAAGTAAAAAATTATTACTACAAATAATAAAAGTGGAATTGTTTAATTGTATATTGGGTAATTGCTATATTTATATATATAACACTGAGAGTAGTGAAAATAAGTCCAAATAATAAATAGTTATGTCAATATTGGATAACAATATGTCAATAAGTTACAACAAAATTTAAAAGGGAAAACAACTAAGGAAACTCTGAGACAGTGCAAGACTGATAATGTTCAGATTCCAAAACCTATATTTATGTTTAATATTTTTAGTTTTTTTGTAAATACAATTACTATTTAAAACAAAAATAAAACAATATTAATGGAAAATCGAAGACAAAAATATGTATTCCGTATGGGTCATCACGATTTTTCGCTTCTTGGTTCAAATTATCTAGTTTATTTTTATATAATAGAACAGTTGCATTATGTTTCAGTTATATAAAAAATTACTTCAATAATTTCAGGAATAACCTTTTTTTCCTGCTTAAAATTTTTAACTATCGTATTAAGTATTCTGTTTGAATGAAATCAAAAGGATTAATATAATTTTAATTCATGGTCTAGGAATTATAAAATATTCGCCATTTATTAGTTTAACGGTTGAAAATGCCTAATTGCGAATACCCGATACCCCGAGTACCGTTCTAAAACAGTAATTAATTTGTTAAATGATTAATTTAGTAGAAATGTCGTTGGTTTCAACACGGTATGAGCCGTAGGCACTAATTAAAATCAGCATCCTTTATTAATAAATCGTTTGGAGCTCGATAATTCAGGTTACTTTTAAATCCTACTTACTCTAGCAAACTTTGATTGTCTAACTGTAATTGTGCGATTTATAGACATTTAATAAAAATCAATACCATTACAAGTTACGTGTTTAGAACTGCAAATATTTTCAGTCGTTGGTAGTAAAAAATAAACAATCACCCTACAATACATTTCCCCCCAAATATACTAAGTAATTAATTTCTAATTGTGAAAATAGTTTCTCTAACATGATTATTGCCGTTTAATTGGAAAAAATATATTAAATGAATGCATGAGGTTTATTTATGTGTGACGTTAAATGAAACCCATTATAACAAATAATTTGGTGACATTCAGTTTAACATTCAGTTGTATAATTACTGACTTAGAATGACGTATACTTTCAGTTGTTTTTATTCCAAATTGAACTTGATGAAAATAACAGCCATAAAATGTCTTGAAAATATGTTCACTCATAAATTGGTGCACTATAACATACGATTAATAATAATTACCCGGCAAAGACTTCATAGTGATTCATCCAACATACTAATACAATGAAACAAATATTATAGTCATGGTTTCTTGGTTAGAAACATGGCTACATATAGTGAAGATAATGCATTTTTAATAATTTTATGTGATAATTACCCCTTAAAGATACTCTAATAAATGAAAATAATAGATTCATATTTAATACATATATATAAATTTTGAAAAGTCAAATTATAAATATAATGACTCATTTATTTAAAAACGTGTACTGAGCATCTACATACATAACGAGTTTACATGACAATTTATAGTAATTGTAGTCATTTTATTGTATTAAATCATCTACGTAAAATATGACCAACATTTCGTGGTAGGTATTCATACATAGACTCTATCCCGTTCACTAAAATTATTCATATGCCAACAAAAAAAAAACAATATTAACATGACCCACTTTAATAATCATTAGTGACTTACTTTGAAATGTACATCAATAATTTTTTTTTAAATATTAAATCAGTCTAAATACACCGTGTTAAAAGTTTGTTCATGAGAGCCACATTAAATCTTCTTCTAGAGAAAGTAATAACTAACTCGTCACCAATACCGAGATTTCCAAAACTCATTATAGTTTGCGTGACAACTCTAATTTACTACATATTCTTTAATAAACCCAACAACATTCAGAAGTCACTGTTACTCAAAATAAAATTTTCAATATATTTTATTTTTTTATTTTTAAAGACAAGTTTTTTTTTCCATAATCCTGTATTCTCAAGATTTTATATTTAAACAAGATTCGAAAACATTATCTTCCATAACTCCTTTACTCCAATAGATAAATTATTATATTTTTCTGACTGTTTAAAACTTGTTTAAAATACACTCAAAGTTTTGAATTACTCACCGCACTAGAGAATGATTTGTGAACCATTTTGCATATATCTCACGTTTAAAAGAAATAATTATTTAAGGATGCTTATAATGGAATTATTATTGATTATAAAACTGAAAAATAATCATATGTGACGTTAAACATTTAACAAAGAATATTAAACTGAATTCAAAAGATTCAGTATTATACAAATAATTATTTGTATAATACTGAATGTTTTGAATATACATTTCAATTCAAACAGGTAAACTATAATTAATAATGCCAAACTTTTACAGTAACTTATATATAATGAAACAAAGTAATTTATATCCTTTTGAGTTCATATTAACTTTGTCTTTTATGTGACACATAGAATTAAAATTGTTATTATTTTTGTAATTACAAAACTAGTTATATTTATCGCTTCTTAAATTGTATTGTAAATTTTGCTACCAAATTTTGATTTACAACTATTGTATTCTTTATAGTTCCCTAACTACTTTGAAGTTAGTTATATTTTTATTTCAAGAAGTTATTGTTACGTTTATTATTTGAAACATTTGTTCATTTAATGTTCTTTTTATATAAAATATTGTAAACATTTAGAAAAAAAATTGACACCTAAAATAGTATTACGAACCTTAAATATGAACACTAAAATTTAAACAATAATTATTCAGGGAAAATAATTATTATCTAATAATAAAAAATAAATATAGTTGAAGAACAAATTGTTAAATAGAAGACACTATTTTTTGACATATAAATGTTTAGGTATAAATAGTTAAAATGACGTTTTAAAAATTATATGCCCTATATGCTAAATGAATACAGAAAGTCAGTAATTAATTATTAATAAATAATTTGAGTATGTTAAAAATGTTTCGTAGTTAAGCGATGTGTTAGTTGTGTTTTGTTTGAAAAGACATAATCATGATTTCTTAAATAGTAATTGATTTTAATTAGAACGCTCAATAAATGATGTTTAGAATCAAAACTATCTCAGCTTTTTACTATGTGTGAGGAAAAGACTCGTAGTTGTAGACCATCGCGTAATAAAAACATTAAATATTTAGAGCTGGGTAAAATTAGTACCTTCAGTGCCAACTAGGTTATTTAATTAAATCTTTTATTTCACCATTTTCACAAGCTTTGTGTCTGAATTGTTTATTAATAAGTTTAGACTCATTAATGAAACTAATATATAAACAGATAGGAAAATATAAGCGATAATTTTTTAAACAGTAACAAACATGGAGATGGCATTCAAATATTCAAAAGGTAAACTTACTGCCTAAAATGTATTTTTGTCAATTTACGACATTGATTTGGAAACAAGAAAAAAAGTATATTAATTTTTTTCTTAACAGAACAGTATGGCTTGCGCTATAATAAGTCAAGGTTTTCTTATATAAGAATCATAGCTTAATCAATTTTTAATACGTTTTATTGTTATGAAGCTAGGTGCTATTCCAAAAATTACACTATTGAAGTACAGTATTAGTGTTTTTTTAATTCTGGTATATAGCGTGCACTGTACAATCGACAGAACTCATTTTACAAGGCAAACTATTTTGTTTTTATTTTTAAGTGATTTCTTAATAACAAAAAAGTATCCAGTTTTTAGTTTTAACGCTGTTTAGCACTGTTATGCAAAAAAAATATGTAAACTAAATTTTGAAAGAGTTAATACCTTTTGGTTAACAAAATCATTTAATGTGCTACGATATACCATGTTATAAATTCTATAACCATTTTTCGATATTTAGTACTGTACAGGAGAAAACTATTGTATTCAGTCATTGGTCAGTCCAGATTTTGAAATGATAGGAAAATTCACCAATCATTAATCGTAGATGTAAAAAACAATGTACATCATTGCACTACGAAAACGATTGCCTTAAAGAACCTAGTCCTGATAAAATTTACATATTTATTGCAATCTATTATTACAAAAGACTTTGCCACTGTGTTTTAATGTAGTAAAAAGGACTAAAATGCAAGTTCCATTAAGTTCCATCTACATATTATCGAATCACATTTTTATTTTCCCAAACACAAAATTTAGTTTTTCTAATAAAAATAACCGGTTGTAATTGGAAAACCATGCAAATAAACTTTTATTTGTGTCTGCGGAAGATGATAAACAGATTTTACTCTTTTATGGTAAGAGATTTGCTTTTAAGTGCATTATACGACATTTAACAGACCACTAAATGTCCCTTTTATAACATTTTTAGACAAATACCGAGCTTCACTATTTACATTTGTCTTTGAACCTTATCGCAAGAAAAAAGAGTGGAAGTCAAATAAAAACTTTCCTGAAATATATAACCACTCGAGTCGCATAGAAATATTATTAAACTTAGATCTTCCGTCAGAGTGCTCTTCACATTTAACACAGATCAGTTTAAATTAACTAAGGCAGTTTCTACTAACCAAGGTGTATAAAATTAGGGAATAATATAAACTTCTTATCGTTTAAACACAAAAGTATTCTATATATTTCTTTTTATTTATTACAGTAACTTCCTAACTGAGATTTACTTTTTGTACACGAAACATAACTTAATAATTGAAATTCAAAATGTTTATATTTAATAAAATTAAATTCTAAAAGGCCGAATCGAAACGAGGGAATTTTTTTAATGGATCATATATACTGACTGTAACAGCTCTTCCATTACGTTTTTTATCCATGTCGAACACATGATTTACAATTAATATATTTATCATTTTTTCTCAATGATTATTGATTTCTCTTCATACCAATAAATGTATAGTTGTTTTTATTTTTAAACAAAGCGACATTATTTACTTACTTTCCAGGGGTAAAATAAAACAATAATTATCAATAAATTCGACAATTTAATAGATTCGAAATTATTAAATATTTGAAGTGATTGAAAACAACAAAGAAGTTATGTGCAAGAGTAGAAAGTTTGAAAATTTACGAAAATAATTAAAGCTTAATATTTTTTATAATATATGCTGACAATGATAATTTAAAAAAAAAAAAGAAAAAGGATATTTTTCTGAAGAATATATATATTTTTTTAATCAGGAGCTTCAAAGTAATACTCAACGTTAAATAAAATTTAATTTATTAATCTTTCAGCTTATACGATTTTTTACTTAGCAGGTATTGAAAATACAATAATATTTCAAGTGAAAAATATACGACATAGACTAGTTAAATAAAAATTTCAATCTACAACGAAAGATTATAAAACATGTAATTATAAGTATTAATTTTGAAATAAGATAAAAGAGTAGCAAAATGTCTAGTTAAACAAAAAAAATCATTTTCATGTATTAAAAATATTATCCACATAATTTATTCAAAATTTACAAAATTTCTATTATTTTAATAAAACCACCATACTAGTGCCAAATCCAAATCTCAAGAGAACTAACGCTATCGTTAGACTTTTGTTATTACTTTTTGTACCCAATTACTAACTTGTTTAGTAATTTTGATAATTAGTTATTAAAATCTATATTTATAACAAGATTCAACTTCAATACGATTTGAATCGAAATTGGTCCTAATATTTTACAATAATAACTTTTTTTTTAATATTGCGAGGATATTTAAATTGATGGTTAGTTCATATACTCAGAACTGCCAAAACCAGTTGTAAAAATATGATTTGTAGGGCACTCTGGTAATATATTCCCATTGAATTATACTCATATTTAATGCTCATGACATCTCGTATGACCAAATAGAAATCTCACGTTTATGGCGTACGTTATTCATCTCTATATATATTTTTATTTGACTGACTGATATGGATAACTAAATGTTAAATATAAATCAAGACTAGTAGTTCTGCAGAACCTAAGCAAACTCCTAAACCTGAAGAGCCAATAATGGGCTGTTCTATTTACTATCACTAGAAGTTGAATTCGTTTTTTGCTTTGTGTAAATTTGTTTTATTTTCTGATATAATTAGGAAGAAGTGCTCAATGAGTTTAAAAGAGGAGACAGTTTGAAATAACTACACATATTAAATTTCAATTTCGTGATACACAAAACTTATTTATTTGGTAATATATATTTTAATAATTTATAATGTTATTAGAGTGAATACATTGTTATCTCTAAGTTCGTCAATTCATACAATGACCTTTCAAAGTTAAAATTTATAATTGTTACACCAAAATATTCAGTCAAAAATATAAAATTATAACAGAAAAAGTCAAAACGCTACTGATATAAATAAAGTGATTGCTTGACACCTTTCCTTAAGATATATTTGTCTGCTATCTATTTTTTATTACCATTTGAATAAGACTTTTGTGTAAATTATAAAAATACTTCATTAAGACGTTTTAAATTGGTACACTGTATATTTGTTTTTTGGTTTTCATAACGGAAATATAATTTACAGTACGGAGTAAAAATATAAAATAGAACTTTATAGGCTTGATAAAATAATGTTTATTTAAATTTGATAAAATTGAATTTAATGTCCGTCATTTACTTCTGAAAGTTATTAAATTATACTCGTTATGTATAAAGTGCGGGTTGGTCATTATTGCTTTCTTACATAAAAATAGTAAATTATAGGGCGATGAAAATCTTTAACAACAAAAAAGGTTTTCTCATCAAGAAAAATAAAGTTTTTTTTTTTTTTTTTTTTTTATCTTACAGCATTTCATTTTTGTGAACCGCCGTAGGCAACGTAGCGTCAAGCTGGTTGTTGGTGACGCATTTTACGGCGTTTTTTTTACATCATTTTATTAGAAGCACTTACCAGGGTTTATTTTGGATTTATGTAAATTACAAACAAGCTGTAATTTTTACATACACTCTGTTTAGTACGTGCATTAAATTCATATCAAATAACTATTCTTTTAATGAATTCGGGTAGCCAGAAGGTGTACACCAAATAGGACTTTTAATGTGATATGTGTGTTTTGTGTGTGTTTTTATGAATAATTTTAGTGTTTGACGACCTCGGTCTAGTAATTAAAATTAATATACCTGTGTCTGAAGATGGGATAAAAGTCCCGAAACGCGTCACGATTGCAAAAAAGAGGTCACTTGACGGAAACAAAGGTAAGAAACTTTATTTTATTCTTTTAAGTTTCTCCATTATGTCTAGCTATCTAATAGATCAAAAGTAAAATTAGAATAACGTATGAAAGACAGTTATCCCGTCTCTACACCTTATGGGATAAACTGATTTTTACTCAGTTTAAATTAGGCTCTTCTTCCATATGTTGTTGAGCATTACACAGACTTTTAAAACATTAAGATCTAATTTTGAATCACATAACTATAGATATGATAACATTTGTCTTATATGTAAGTTTATAAACAATCACGAAAATATTTTCCACCTTAACAATCATTAAAAATGTTTAGTCAGAAACCTAAATATCTGAAAATCTATTAACAAAAACCAAGATATCAAAGGTGAATTTATAAGTATTTTCATATATTCGCTTTAGGATATTGATTTAGGTCAGACAAATTTAAACACCTAATTATACTTTCCTTTGTAGAGTGTATAGCGTTATTACATAATATAGCAAAGGAATTTCATACATTATTGTTTTCATAAATAATGGTGAAAATTTACTAAACTGTGAAACAGAAAGAAAAATTAATGTATAAGTTATTTATTGAACAATTTTAAAGTTTTCAAGTCCTTTGAAATAATTTGAAAATAGTGAAAACAAAATTAAATTATTGTTTTCAAATAATAATTGCATAATGTACATATAATGTATGAAACTGTTGTTCAACGAATTGTCAATTTAATAAACTTCCCTGAGAATGTAAATCACTTTCTAATGAACTAACAACAATCAGAAGTGAATATCATATTAATATTATTTGTGATTAACTCAGCACCATTTTATACCAATTAGTTTGATAGTAAACGAATAATAAAGTTGAACAAATTAAAATAAGCAAGCAGTAATGTATTATTGTCAACTGACAATTGTGACATATAATAAGCGGGCAAATTGTAACAGAAAAAATTGTAAAATGATTTTATAGTTTTAAAAAATCTGGACCGTAGTAACTTTATCTATAAATATATTTTTTTTTAAAAGACGAGTTCAAATTCTATGGAGTTGCCAAACCTCCACTGTTTGTCATCTAAAACTCATTGTTACAACTCTTTTTTATTGTTTAAATTAAATCATTTATAATATGACTGTAAACAGAGCCTAAGAATCACTCACCTGTTTGAGTAATTACCTAGCAAATAATAATAGCAGTACCTCTCTTAACAGTAACGGAATAAAAGTGGTTTTTTTTTATTTTTTTTTTAGAATTTAATAGTAATAAATACAACCAAAATTATTCTAACTACTGTTTTTCCCCTGATACAACAATTTTTGAGCAACAAAACAACTTGATTAAAACTTACATAAATACAAATTTATAAATAATGACGTAACTATTACCAATTACGTAACAAATGTCGGTATGGAAGTGACCCCTTACACAATAATCTAAACTCTCAAGTTTATGGCAAAATGAGAGGAATTTACTGGGTTAGAAGTGGAGCTACATTACACCCTAGAGATGCGTATAATAAACAACTTGTATTGTAAGCATTTTATTCATTCATACTCTGCTGTTAGACTTAAAGGGAAGGTGTTAGAAGAACAGTAAGAGCTTACAAGAACCATGTAAATGTACCTATGTTTACTAATAATAACTGGATAAATAAATAAAAAATATTATTTTGCATTTATTCCATATTTTCTAATATAGATTATCACATATTCCTAAGTTTATTCTTTGTTGAGAGACCAAAATCCTTCATCGCCTTACGAAAAAAGAGGAAAATGAAGAACACTATGCCTCGATACCCTAATAATTTTAGGTTAGGTTAGGTTAGGTTAGGTTAGGTTAGGTTAGGTTATGTTAGGTTAGGTTAGGTTAAGTTAGAATAGGTTATTTTAGGTTAGGTTAAAAAGAGGAAAATAAAGAACACTATGCCTCGATAGCCTAATAATGTTGGGTCAGAAGGGAATAAGAGATTAAGAGCAATTTGATAGAAATGATGAAAAGTAGGGATCCTACCCAAGATTACATGAAACTATGTGTAGATCCAGCTAGTTCCGTCTGGATTGTCATGGCCGTAATGACTAACAAAGTAGCTCTGAGTGGTCTAACTTTTTACAGTGTATTTACAATACATTACAGTATTTACTTTTTTTGGTTTGATATAACATATTTAAAAAAAAACGCCTAAACATTCATTATCAAATTTAAAATTGATAGCTAATAAGTTGTGTCTTCACATTTTACTCTGAATAAAAAGAATAATTAATTGTAAGAAAACTTTCCGTGAAAAATAAACTGAAGTATCGCATGTTAGAAACTAATTAATACTTGAGTTAATTTTAAAAACTAAGTTCTCTATAAGATTCCGTGAAAGTATTTTCAGTTCTCTAAAAGTCAAGTAAGCATAAAGAAAGTTTTATATTTTACCATTGCCTTTTCAAACTTATTTTGAATAGATACTTTTTCTTTCCTTATGCTTAAAGAGCATCAATAGAAATGCTTATTTGTATAAGATTTAATAATCTTAGGTTTAAATCAAATAAAATTTGTTTTAACGCTGTAACTTACAAACGTTAAAAAACTAGTTTTATTATCTTTTGTATCTATAAATCAATAGAATATAAAATAAACAAGTTTTTTTTTTCATTAATTGACATTTTTAAAGTATTAGAATTTAGGAACAAAATACCGAAAATGAATTAAATAATTTATTAATCTTATTAGACGTGTTTGTCCATGGTTTTTGACTCCACATTTAACATTTAAAGCTTAATATTTCAATATACAAATTTAGACATTCTCAAATTAAAAGTATATATATATTTTTTTTTAAATTTGACCCTATTTTAATCTGTTGTTAAATGACCTCAGCTTCTGTTTGTGTCCGTCTCAAATAACATTTATAAAAGGTCAAATCAATATTAATCAATTCCAGGTGAATTATTAGATTACGGGACTATTACTCCATTTCAGGACTCTCTGAGACAGGTCATCTTTTTAGGCTCCTAGAGTATATTAGGTATTTAAGCTCACAAATTGAGTTCTGATAATTATTAATATTTAGTTAAAGTCTTATACACTCGACTTCAAAATCAGAATAAGTTTATTTGTTTACCAATTTTTCTATGAGACGGGTAATCTTTTTAAGCTCATAGAGTATACTAGTATTTAGGCTCACAAATTGAATATTTTCGAGTTCTGGTATCTATTTATATTTAAAGGGAATTTAAAGTCGCATGCACTCAACTTCAAAATCAGAATAAGTATATTTGTTTACCAGTTTTGCCATAACGCAGGTAATCTTTTTAAACACATAGAGTTTACTAAGTATTTAAGCTCACATATTGAATATTTTCGAGTGCTGATATCTATTTATATTTACAGGGAATGGAAAGTCTCGTGCACTCAACATCAAAATCAGGATAAGTTTATTTGTTTACCAGTTTTAGCACGTCACAAAATTGTTATATGGTTGCCACATTATTACTTTTAAATTGTAATGTCATTCACATATAAATAATCATATCTATAATTTATGTAATATGAATAGTTCATGTACGAACCTTTAGGACGAGTTCCTTACTCTTCTGGATGGCCGATACATAGTTTTAAAGTTACTGTTTTCTGCTGTTGATTTAACATTTTTATTGTTAATATGTATTATGAAATTTAACCTAAACAAAGGTAGACTACTTTTAATCTAGGTATATTATTGAGAATGCACTTCAAGTCCAACATGTCATTTATTTTCGGTGCTCTAAGAAGAGCACTATTTGAGATTTAATTTTTAGAATTATCAATTTTAATGACATTTTATATTCAGCATCAAAACTCTATGAAAAAACTAAGTTGCACGTTATTCGTATTTAAAAAGGAGTAGTAATTATTTATTGAATAATATTGATAAGTTTGTACAAAATAACTGAAATGGTAATTGTTTGTTATACGTTTAGGCAATAATTAAAATCAAAACGATAAAATTGATTTTTTTTCTTCTAATAATATTAAGTAATTAGGTTATTTCTTTGGAAAAGTTATGATATTGTAAAATTTCGATTCCTAATTATTTTCAATAGCAGTAGATAGACCGAAGTTATGCAATTGTAAAATTAAATTTTTGTGCTCATTATGTGGCGAATATCTACGAAATGATATAATATAGTAAGTAGAAATTATATTTTCATTAAGAATAATGAATTTAAAATTATTCCATTTTCCACGACTGATCGTTTCTGATAGTGGTTCGGCGTATAGTTCTCGGAGCGATTATTTCTGTTGCACATTAGAATTAATAATTCGGTCAGTTTGTTTTGAATATGACATTAAACCGCTTATAATAGTATACCTTAACTATCCGATTCTTTTATACTCATCTACAAAATCAATAAATAAAATTAAAGTTTTGTACTTTTGATTTATAAAATGTAATCTTTTATAAAGGTTATAAAGTATATCGGAATTATTAATATTAATTTATTGTGTAACATATATTGTAATGTAAACGCAGAAAGAGAGAGAGACAGAGAGAGAGAGAGAGAGAGAGAGAGAGAGAGAGAGAGAGAGAGAGAGAGAGAGAGAGAGAGAGAGAGAGAGAGAGAGAGAGAGAGAGAGAGAGAGAGAGAGAGACAAATACTTATTTTCAAAAATATTTAATATATTCATTAGAAGCTAATTTTACTTTACATTTATTAACTTCTATAATCTACATTACACTAAAATTACAGTAATAAAAAGCCAAGTAAGCGTTTATGAAAGTATTCTATCACGTAAATAATATGTGAATAATTTTAACCTCTATAAGCATTAATTGTAGAACGCCGAAGGTCTAGGCAGTTCCGTTGATGACCAAAGTGTGTCACAAAATGACCACATACAACCTAACCTAATTAACCATTTTGAACAGTTTATATTATTGTCTTAAATAGTTTATTTGTTTGTTTGTGGCGTGATTGATAATCATATATTCATATTTGTCATATTCCTTTCGATATGTCTGGCGGTATACCTGGTATGGTGTACGTCTGGTGTCAGCCTTTGTATTTCTTATGGACTTGCACAATGATCTCACCATTACAAGTTGAATGTAGAATGGAACTCCATTAACATTTTCAGAGTGTTTTTCGAAATGTGGTTTTATCAATTGTAACCCAATTTATTGTAGAAGCAAGTCCCGCTGATTGAATGTGGTATCATTACAGTCATAGAAGTTCATATAAAAAAAGTGTGTAGGCATTCAAAGCAGCAATATCAATTAAAGTAAAAAACATTATACTGTAATGTTTTAATATTATTTTAAATTAGTGTGGTATGTCAAGTTTTATACAATTAACAAATTTATTATTCAGTAATGTTAAACAAACAATTATTAGGTTCACATTTTTATTCTTATTTTTGAGATGATTCTCTCTACTCAGGATTACTGTGGGAAGTTCAATCTGAACAGAATCTGAATGTCTTATACTTGCGATCAGTCTAAATTTAATTATTACGTGCATCACATAAAAAAGAATTAACCTATCCTACTTAATGTTATTTTACAAAATAAAGTTTCTAAAGTATTGTCCCTATTTAGTTTTAATTTCTTCAAATCACATATAGCCTATTCTTTTAAAAAATCAAACAGGTGAGAATAATAAAAATTGTATGTTCTATTTAAAAGATGTTACAAAGTTCCAAGTTGCCTCCTGGTGGGTATTCAAATTTGGATGAGATGCAGCTACCTAAATATTGCCCTAGGTTCAGGTCCAATTTTTTTCTTAACACATAAATACTTATCAGTCCTTGTTGCTTTTTTCCCTGGTAATTATTTACTTTCACTGCATAAGTTGCAAAAATACTTCATTTGCCAATATATAGTCCAAATCTAAATCTCCTGTAAGAACAACTATAAAATAAAAATGGCTTGCCTAGGCTGAGTGAAAGAAATGGAATGCTTCATTTTCATTGTTGTAACAAATATTCTCCTTAATTAGTTTAGTTCTTCTTCCTCCCTTCACTTCTATGGTAATTAAATTTTCACAATATTTTTATATATAAACGTTTTAAGCTAACTTTCTAAATCTAGCTCATTTATTTAATTATTTTCTTTAATATTTATTTGAGTTTTACAATTAATTGAATACAAATTTTATTTTAGTTAACAATATTTCCTTGTCTTATACTATTGAAATAATTTTGAATTACTGTAAACGATATTTATTTCTCATCAGAGATATCTGTTCTTAACTTAGCCTATTTCATTTCCACTATTCCATTGACTAGCCATGCGACAAGATTAGATGGCCGTTGCTGTTCCCTTTACAAGTTATTTGCTTCTTTCATCAACCCAAATCAACTCAAATGATTATTTATCTCAATTTTGACTTTGTTTATCCAAAAGTGTTTAAATAATTATTTCCATTCTTTATTTGTGAACTCCCTATAACTGAATTGCGTCTTGAAAATATAGCCTATCGTATTGATATGTGAATGTAACTTGTGTTACTTATTGAGCCTTACGTAAATATATTTAATATGGCTTAAACTTGTAAATCGTTATTTTGATGTTTACAATCGTTTCTCTCCTTTCCTTCTTTCACACATTCCAAAATAATTTTAATTATTATTATCGCTGTGTGTATTTTAATTACGTTAGTTTATTTTTGAAAATGTTTATATAATATCCTAAATTCAAAGTGTTATTATTATATTTTGTGTATTTATGTTCGTTTGTTTATCATCTGTTGCCTAACTTTATACGAGGTGGTTAGGAGCAAAGGGATGTAAGTAGCAAAAAGTCAAAACTGTAGAAAAGAACCCCAAAGTTAAGATCAAATTGAAAATTCTGTGGTATATATTTATAATTTGTTTTTGCCTTTTTATACCTTTTTTACACTCTATGAACACAGTTTGGTAATGTAATTGTAAATTATTCAATTACAGTAATTTTTTTGCTAAGAGGTTACCTCTACTTGCATCCCTTTACTTCCAAAGTTGTCAACATCCTTGTGTATTAAATAAATGAATATTAATAATAATGAGTAAATAACAAAACATAATAATAACTAATTTAAACATTTCATCTTAACATCCATAATAAGTACAAAATTGTTTACAACATGGATTGAGGCCATCTTCTTGTAGGTCTTTTTGTGGTTGTTGCTCTAACCATCTCATCTATGGTATTTACATCCCCATTGGTACTCTTGTAATAGAGATTTTTTTTTCACTTTTCTCATTTAGTGTGTCAGTTACAATAGTTTTATTATTGTACTGAGTTGATACAAACAGTACAACTCGTTTTGGTTTACTGCGTGCAACATAGAAAGTGTGATTGGTGCTTCGTCTGGTTTTAGTGCAGGAAATAGGAACATGTTGGAATAAACAGCTCTATTGAATTGGTTTTTAAGTAGTTTAGTATAAATTTTCTGTTGGTCTGAATTTTACCAACAAGACTGAGGTTATGGTGTGTCCATAATTTATTTGACAAATCTACCGAAGTATGGGAATTGTATGTTTTTATTTTTCTTCCTGTGTTGGAAAAAGGACTTGCCAATCAAAAGACAATAGCTGTATAACCCCTTTCACAGCTTAAATATTACTAGAACTACCGGCATACACCTCCATACTTAGTACGTAACGATACTCTGCATCTGCAATCATTCTTTTTAGTATTCCTTATTTACCCAGTTTTTCTATCATAAATAGGTTTTCTAAATAATGATAATATCTCATATGTAAATAAACGGGGTCAGGGTCTATAAAAAGTAAGAAACATTTAATTGAAGCTGTCAAAAGTTTCCCTAATCGGGGCAAACTTATCTAGTTGTATCCTATCCTGCCTAGTTGATTTATCATCAAACCAAATATATGAATATGAAGTTCTGCAAACCTTGAAATACTGATTTCCCAAAATTAACACTTCTTCCTAATATTTATACCATAACTCATGTATGCTGAGAATCTGATCATTGCTTACAGTCATGAAAATCAATAGGCCTTTGTAGACTAGTACTTCAGTGTCACGCGTACATTATGACATGTGCTGTAAGCTCTTTATTTGGCTCAGTTACGTTTTTCCTAACAATTTCATTGTTAAAAACTTTACTAAACCTTCAATGGCCTTAGGCTCTTATCGTTTACCAGGTCCAAAATGACCATTCGGAGTAGTAACTACATTAGTGGTTGACGATGACGTTTAGGTGGTTTACTAAGGAAAATATTTTGTTTAATACTACTCACATATACAAAAGTTTCCACTTCATAATTTTCATTCGAGGCAGAAGTATTTTGTTAGTTCATTTCCACTTGGACCATCTTCAAGTTCTTTATTATGCAACGTAACCCCAATTTCACCTAATTGGTCTCTTCGTTCTATGTCTTCTCAATTCTCAACACCTACTTCATTTACATTTACGTAACAATCAATTTCCTCATTGCTTGCACTCTGGTTTACATGTTCCTGATCTATACTACTATCACTCAAAAACTTATTCATACAGAACAAAACACTAAACCTCAATAAAGTGAATAAGCAATACAAAAATGTTGTCAGCTTTTTGGTGAGATGTCCTCGAGGTGAGATTTTTGTTTGTTTTTAAACACAATTACCACTATAGAATGTAGTTATATTTCTCTGTATAAACTTCTATTTTTAATAACAAAGTGATATAATCCTATAAAGGGAGTAAATGTAGTAAATTAATCAAAAACTCTAAATAATAAAATTTCTCTTTACATATCCACCGACGCCAACGATGTTGTACTTTATGTAAAAACGAATGTTATGTTTAATCATTTGAAAAAAGGGTTATAGAAAACCAACACGCCTAATTATTAGTAGGGTTATTATGGACAATAAAAATTGTTTGTTGATTTTTCAAATCCAAAAACTAAAAATAGTGCTAAAACGAAATCTTTTGTGCCACTTTATGCCACACCATGGGTGTTCTAGAGTAATTGGCCATCTATTATCCATGATACAAATAATAATTTATATCCAAGATTACAAACTAGTGAATTACAAACTTACCGTCTCAGACTAGTGCTACTTCAATTTAAATAATACATTGAGCTTCACCATTGTGATCATTGTAACTTGAATTGTTTAGATCATAAATAACTGGATTATTTAAATCTATGAGTTCCTAATCATGTTCCAAGTTAAATATTTCAGACTCCATTTTTCACGCAAACATGTTTTAAAAAACGAAGAAATGTTTTAATAAAACAAGAAAATTTATTTTCACCGCACAGTTCACCAACGTTGTCTGTTCGGCGTGGCACGCTCAGTTTGATTTGAGATCAAGCTGAGAGTGCTACAGTGAGGATTCACTCCGGACGGATTGCATGAAATCTATTGTCTGGCGTGTTCGCTCGGCCTTGGAAACAGCCCCGATATTGAAGCCTGGTTTGAAATTCACCTTCATTACGTCATCATGCTTCTCCGCTCAAACTGTCTGTCCGGCGTGATCTTGGAAACCCTGGCTTAATGCATTTATTGTATTCTGACATCTGATCATACGCACTACTGAGTTTTACATGTAGGTTACTGGCCATTTAAACATTTTAGAAACTATTTATTTAGTAATCATCATTTTCAACAAACAGCGTTTTGTAGTTAGATAGCAAGAGTTTATAATTTGACATAAGTGATTATATGATTATATGCAAAGTTTTTATGTTGAATTATATCAGTTTTTCGTTGTGGATGACAATATTTACGAGGCTTCTCATGACAGAGTCACTGACACAAGATTTACGAGTGTAATTTTTTCATACAAGGTGAAGTTCGAAACACCTGACTGGAAACCTAGACTTAGAACACCAACCCGAGCTAAGAGAACATAGTAAAGACGAATTAATCATTTCAACCATTACCAATAATTAATAAATCTTATATGTGTTTTTATTGAATGTAATAAAAAATAATTTACTTTAGGCATTTAATAGCTTAAATGATTTAATTCTTCAAAAAAAGAAGAGATTTTTTCATTCAGGTATTTTTTTAGTGTAAAGGAAACGTTTTCTCAACTCCCCTCTTCCTTCAATTTCCGTTACCACTAATAGGAGGATTTTACACTGCAGATACAAAGCACTTTATATATGTTGTGTGAATTTAAGAACCTAAGAATATATGAATATCAAAGTTTGCGAACAAGGAAAGTGACAAGCTTTAGCTTTATTGAAAATTCCCCGCGTATCATTTTCTATGGAAACCATTATAAATGCTTAGTAGTCGCAATACTCTATATTATGCTTTACACATTATACTCATGTTCCAAAGTATTATAAACAACGCCCAGAGGAGTAGAGATTTCACTGCATAATGAAAATTACATTAAAATATTTAGCAGGATTTACAGCGCCAATTTACAATATATATTACATGCGAGTTTTTAAAATGGGGGTTAAAATCGTGTGTATTTAAAATTTATGCCATACATAAACATTATTATTTGTTTAAAACACTTAGGCTCACCTATTTATTTTTATATAATTGAACAATTATTTAATATACTACTTTGAAATTTATTGCAGGGTTGAAATCCCTTATATTTTTGTTAAAATCGCTTTTTACATTGGAATTTAACTGGACAATACCTGAAAAAATGACAGTTTTAATATCCATCCGATGTATATATATATATATATTTTAAAATCCTTTCTGGTTAACCACAAAAAGTAACAAAAAACTTATAATTTCATAAAAACTGTAACCCAGAATTCTATATTACATCCATTATAATATAGTAATATTTGTAAATAAACCATATCTCTGTAGCAAACCTTTAAATTCAAACTGTTTCGGATTTTTCAAGTTTAAAATTTGAAACTGTTGTATCCCCCATTGAATAAATGAATTTTTTTTTCTAAATTAGTAGTGTTCGCATCTGTAAATATGTTTTACTGTTATAGCAGATAACTTCATTTTCAAAAGTTTGGGCTTCATACCAATAAAAAAATATATATATATTTGATGACAAAAGGCACTACTTAACTATAATATATTTAAAAGAAAAAGAAATGATTTATAACAATTAACCACCCCTATTCATCAATCAAAATAGAAAGACAAATCCCTGTCGAAACAAAACATATAAATACTCCAACTCAGTTGGAGACAAACACACACAAAAAACTCTAAAATTTGGAAATAACTTTCAGTAGATATTATATATTATTAAAGATAAAAATTGAAAAGTTGATAGTTTAATATTGTTAGGAAAAGCAATAAATAATTTTCGTTCAGCGTAAAACAAAAATCGTTTATTGACTGATAAATATAACATTTCGTGATTTTGTTTTGATCACGGTTCAGATCGATATACATTCTTATCGATTGAACTGGAGCCATTATACATATTAACGTCGCAATCAATATAACTTCAATTCTCTAAACAATGTTTAAGAGTGCCTTTCAAAAACTCACCCAAAGATATTTCTGTTAAACAACAAAACAGGATTTAAATGTATTTTTAAAACAAACCTGTTTTGTTAGGTCCCTATTTTAAAATTTTCATTTTTGTATTTTTAAAAAGTCATTGTGAATAGTGAGTAGATGTAGCTTTATATTTAGATAGTTTGGTTTGGTTTTGATTCCTATATTGTTATTAAAACGAAATACTTTTATGTAAAGTCGGGGCATATATGCTTTTTTACAGATCTTGTGGTCATGGCAAAACACCAGGGAAGGAATTCATATAGCATAAACTTGAATATTATAATAGGTAAAAGTTGTTCATAAATTTTAACCCACTTATTTTATTCAAATAAAAATATTTTAACATACAAGTATATTAAATACCCCCATTTATTTCAAAATTAAAACTCTTAAATTTATCCTATTGTTATTAAATGAAATATATATTACAATAGATAAAGGCTAGAATAATACATTTGTTGAAGTCTAATTAAAACTATGTGTGCAGATTTTCCATATTTCCAATTGTCTTTTAAAGTGATGACACTGCAGGTAACCAGTGTCTTCACAAATTGATAAGCGAAACCAATCACCATATTATTCAGTAAAATATTCCAGTTAAAGTAAAAATATCTTACTATAGATTTACTATTCCGAAGGATCCGAAATGGGACAGTGACATTTATTGAACCCACATAACTGGTTAACAAAAACAATAATAATATTTAAATTTCAAACTTAACTTTTACATCACCTTAATACTTTTCTTTATTTCATATCAGTGGGAAGTGACTAACAATAATTACTTAGCGTTGATCGAAAAGAGTTGCAAATCAAGCATTTTGTAACTAATATAATAGTGTAAAACAAATATTAATATTAAAATATAAAATAAATTTAAAATTATCCCAGGAAAATTAGTTGAGTTTCATTTTCACTTCGACTTTATAAAACCATAACACTTTTAATGTTAGTAAATTTTTTTTATTATTTGAATTTTCAAACCTTAAACACTCCTGGAATGATTTGGCTTCTGGTGTCAGTGTTGTTGTTTATCCTATATTGGATCTATGGATTCGTTAGATAATTAGAGTTGACAGGTGTGTTGACTTTTTATCCATTAACAATATAAGACTTTTGGATATCACTCTTTTTAATTTCACCAGCACTAACTAGCCCACTTCATTGCACAGATTTTATTTTACCACATTTTACTTTTAATTATTTCTTTTTTTACCTAACCGACTATAATTATACTTTACTTTTTACTTATTTAAGAATGTCTACTCGTTCGGGCATAGTAACCCCTTACAATTAGTTTTCATTATTTTTTCACGAGTCCCTTGTGAGGTGCGGAGTGGCTGTATTTTATAGTTTGAAATACCCTTATTCTATTACCAATTTTTCTCCCTTCTCCCTTATTTTCTTTATTATTATTATTGTACTGGGAAAAAACTAATTATGGGTACTAGTGCTGTTAACTATTTGTCGTTGAAATATTTACATTATTTTTGCCTTTATATTCTTTATTTTGTTAACTTTATTTTAATTATTAATTGTTGCTTGTAAAGTTGTTAGTTGGCAACATAACTCCGCCCTCTGCAACGTATTAATTTCTTAAAGTTTTACTCTTTGCAGCCTGAAACTTGTTACTGAATAAATAGCTTTCCCACGGGATTTTTCACATTTTTGATGCAGTCATTTTATTCTACTTGGCGAAAGCTTGGCCTAGATCTTGGAGTGTTGATTATCGGTCCTCCCGTTCTTACGTAATTTACGTTACAAGAATTTACGTAATTTGCAAGTTTTACTTTTTACAATCAAGGAGTTTTCGTCTTGAAACTTCACACTTCGTCTGCACACAGCGTATAAGTCCGATAACCGCGACAAAAAATATTGTCCAACTTTCCATTTTTACAATTATTCGGACTTATTTTCACGCCTTCTCAAAACATGTTTCTTCATCAACTGACCACCCTAAGATTTACAGCATCTATTAGTATAGATACGGATTTTAAGCTTTATATATCAATTTCATCTTTTTATATCTTTTTCCATTTTCTCACTAATGTGTTAAAACCATAACTTGCATAATTACCTTAAAAATTTACTTTTTATTATATTTTCTTTAAAACTGTATTTTATTAGTTAATTGTATACAATACATTATTCAAATTATCTTTTATTCAAATATTATAGGATACTATTTTGAAATGGATCAATTTGAGATAAATTCTACAATTTTCATTTTCCCCAAATATTATCAATAAAATTTTATTCTTGTTTTCTTTTTAGTATCTAGATTTTTGGTTTTTGACCAATTTTGAAAATGTTTTATTTTTTACCTTAATTATATTTTGGAGTGTCACTTTATACGAAGTAACAGTGCTGGACATGCATTGCGTACAACTTGTACTAGCAATACTATAACCTACAGTTTTTACTTGTCCACAATTACTTTATTGTTCCACGATTTGGGCGTCAACTTATAACCTACAATCTTTTCCTTTTATTTGTACTTATTATTTGCCCTTAACTGTTGGGCGTCAAATATAACATAATCGAATTAGACAGTTAGACTTTCTAGCCCCAAAATTTGTGATTTAAAAAAAAATTAATAACGCAAACACAACTTTTACCTTTGAATTATTCCAATTTATTGCAAAATAAATGTATATCAAAAGAACATTTACATAATTTTATTCCATTGCTTCTTAACTAATTCCATTCATTCTTCAGTCATTCGTTAACTTAATTTATTCTTTTACAATGGTTTTTTTTTATTTTAGACGATATTCAATGCCTTGTTTATATCCTTTCCTTGAATATTTACACACAATAATTTTATATCAATCTTAAATCTATTGGTCTAATGAAACTCCTATAACTTTTCTACAAATTACAATGTGGAAAACTTTACTTTAACATTTATTGAAATTGATTTTGCTAATAATGACTTCCTTTGAAGTTTATACTTCTTATAATTTAACTGTAATTTAACATTTATTAAATTGCCACGGTTTGTTCAGTTTGATCATTCTATTTAGCATTAACTCTTAACTCGGGTCGGGATCTTTTCTTGCTCAATTAAAGTGAAATTTATTTATGATTAATTAAAGAATAGATAACAACTTTGTACTTATCAAGAAGTCGCTCCCATCAATTAATTGGTCGATTTTCACAGTACACTACACAACACTATTACAGACTCTGCTCTATTAATTCACCACACTGATCGATGCACTTTTTAACTTCCTTCTCTGGCTTTCTCGAGTGACTCTGATCCTAACTTCCTTATTGGTGACGAATGCTAACTCCTTGTCTCTTGTAGATCGTAACTCCCTTTAGAATTCTGCTTGACTCTCCACTAACTTCTTACATGCAATTTAACTAATCCTTTTACATGACTCTTAAACACTACTCTACTCAGCTGACTCAGAGACGTCTTGCCTCTTTTGTCAACTGTTCTCAAGAATTCTCGGACCACAGGTCAGACTCGATCTTCATTTTGATTGGCTCAGTTTGAAGCCCCTTTCTTCTTGGTTCTGTGCAAACTTTATTTAAACCTATGCGATCTTTCTTTCTTGCGTTATGAAGACTTGAAGATTTCATAAATTCTCCACTTCTACTTTTCTTGATTTTGGAAATTTTTTAAATTTTCTTTTTGATTATTGTTCCTCTTATGTCAAAAGTCTCAAAACTGTTCCCCTCTTCTTCCTGGATTCTCTGGTTCTCAAGTTATGGCACTTTCTTCATATTCGGTTTTTATTATGCTTGTTATTTTATTGGGTTCAATTAATTTTTGATTTGGGTTAATAATTATTATTTATTGGTCTTATGATCATATAACTCTATTATTAGTTTTTTAATTAATTTATATTTACAAAAGTTTTTGGTTTTATCCTTCATTCTTTCAACTATAACTTTTTAAATATTTACTTTACAAGTTTATTTTATTATTATTTATTAATCTGTTTTAATTACTCTACAAGATGACTTAATTTTTATATTTAATTTCGAATTTAGAAATTTTAACATGTATTCTTACGGGATGTTTTCATGTTGCGACTAGAAAGCTTGATTATTCCTGTCTGGACAATCTGCTCTCATCTTAGCCTTGGTTAACTTTCCCTATACTTAACCAAATTATTATTCTTACTTCTACTATTTTAGGTTTATTTTATTGAAATTTTGGAATTTTGAAGTTTTCAAAATTCTTCCTTGAGATCGGTTCATTTGAACCGTCGCAGTGTGTGTGGGGGGGGTGCGCCTATTCCCGTGATGTGTGTGTTTACAGTTTCAAAATAATTAATTTCTCATAATATTTCTTATCTCTACATCTTACCTTACATTGAATACAACAGTGTACGTTTTGTAATGGTGTTCAATTCTTATCTCACTCTATACTGAGAAGTGTGTTTGTTACCAATGTTTAGTACTTGTATATTTGATAAAGAAAGCAGTTTGACGACTTACCTTCTAGTGTTTACACTTCTCCAAACTGTTTGGTGGTGAGAATTGATAATGGTTGCCCGCTAGTAGCCTTCTGATAATATCAACACAGAGGGTCCAACTAAATCATCTATGTTCTGTCATAATTTTCTCCATTACAATAAGCATCTATTTATTGAAGAGCACTTTAAACATTTTAGTAATGTCCTGATAACACCAAAAATTGCTAATACTGATGATTACATAATTACATAATTTTAAAGAAGATTGTAATAAAAGTAAAAAAAGATTGAATTGAATAAATGGCAACTATGAACAAAAAGAAAGAGAGCTGAACATTATGGTTCCTTTGAGTTTCTAAATATATTCCGACACCTAAATTACCTGCTCGTAACTCTTATTATTATTTTGGATATCAGTGATATCAAACATTTGTATGATTTAGTTCTAAATAATAATTATATTGAAGTAGAAGAAAATCTACTCAATCTTCTTAGAAGCAAAGGTGTTTCCTCACTATTTAAGAAACACATAATCAAATATTTAAGTCTATAGAATCCCATAATAAGAAGATTTTTGCATAAAATTTATGATGAGCAATTGAGCAAGAGTTATTACCAACAATATTTCAAAGTCTGAAGCAAACTTAAAGTAAAAACTATAGCAAACAACTGAGGATTTACACAATGCTCTTGATGTAGTGTTACTGAGTTATGTATTTAATAAATTCAGAAACATTTTTTGTCTGGAGACAAACAAGCTTGATCCTGTACAATATCTTACGCCCAAAGCATAGTTTGAGACGGTATTTTGAAACTAAACAACCGGAGCCGAATTTGAGCTACTAACAGATTACAATACGTACATGACGGTTGGAAAACAAATTCGAGGTGGAATATCGCAGCGTGTTGAACAATGCAAGAATGCTAATAATAAGCACGACGAAAAATATAACCCCAATCTATAATATTTAAATAAAAATATAAAATCCGTAAAGTATGACGAAATATACTTTGCTTCGTGCTTCATAAGGAAATTTAATGTTATAAAGGATTTGTGGAAATAACAAAATAGTTATTAACTTTGACGTATAGATCATGTTGTCTAAAGTTAAACTTTATTGAATTACCTGCAATATATAAAACTTTCCATCCTAATCAATTTACCAACTCTGTTAAATGGATTAATTTTAGGATGTCGGATATACTAGTGTACCAACTAGTTTATTTGAATTAGGTTTTCCTTTCAGTAGTGGCTTACTTAGCAATACGTAAGTTTGAAATATGGCCACTGAAATGCTCTATATTATAATACTTACAATTTTCCATAGCCTGGTGGACCAAAACGATTTCATGAAATTTCCATTATGTTCTTATTTAAGCTGTTTGGTTATTTGCTACGTAACGATTACATAACTATGACTCTTTTGTTACCATTTTGTAAATGCTTTTGAAAAATAAATTAACTTTGTCTAATCTGTTACACATTGTTTATCTTTTAAGCTTGATATTGTATCACAACTATTAAAAATAATTTGAGTATATTGAATTTAAAAATACTCAAAAGAAACAGATATTTCAATTTCAAACTATAAAACATTTTAAATAGAGGCCATGAAGGTCATGTTATTTAATTAAATATTGATTTTCATTATTGTTATTTTACCTTTTTTTAATTTTAAAGGAGTACACGATCTTGTCAGTAATTGTTTTGTAATTTAAATTGAAAAACTGTCTTGAATTATATACATACCCTACTTTGTACAAGTTGCATTAAATAAAGTAAAGTCAACCTATAGTATCCTGTAAATTGACACACAATTAACTTAAACATTTTCTATTTGCATCAGAACATTATTATAAGAAACTATGCACAACACTGATGGATAAAAGAAATTACGTTATTCGTATCAAGGTTCTAAAGTTTTAATTAGAGCATGGATTAGTGCTGAAAAACATTAAAAGTTTAGATTCGATCAAAAACATTTCATGAATTATTGCCAAGATCTAAATTCCTAAAAAAAGAGCCAATTAATTGCGCTTTTGGAAAATGATTTTTATAAACTGATGAATAACTTTGTGTTTGGAAGATCAATTGAAGTTCGTGAAGTTAAGAAAAGATATAAGACTTATTAATGTTAATCAAGTCTTTACACAATATTAATACTATGTTCAACTAACTCATTGTCTTTAACAAAGATTTACTAACTTTCAAAAGGAAGAAACATATGTTATATTTAATGAATCACTTGAATATATGTGGTATTCTGTCTTGGATTTGTTTATACATTTCATATATATGCTAAGCAAGCGGAAAGATTCCAATACAAACTTTGATCTTTGATATATGAATGCGGAATCGTTTTACAAACATCGGTAAATCGTATTTCAATCGTGAAAATAAATAATAACAATATGAATCATTTTGATAAAAAACTAATTTCATAAAAATCATAAATTTTGCAGTGAAAAACAGTAATATGATCTAGAAAATTAAAGATGAGCTGTATGGGATGGCACTCGAATTCTGAAGTTTACGGTTTAAATTATACGTCTACGAGATTGTATGCAATGTATAGTCTCACACGAATGTTATAAAGAAAATTATCCATCTAGAGAAATAAAACTTTTGTTCTTGGAAAAATAAATTAATATTAAATCGCAAATTTTAATCATATGTACAAATTGAGGGTAATAAACTATTTAAATAAAATGCATAATTAATGACCACCCAGACACTTTAAAAATTTTTTTTTTATAATATTTAAAAAGTAAAATGAAATAGAACCATTCCCTGACAACAGACGATTAATTTAACAGCTTTCAGTATTTTATAAGGATTATAAGTACAGTAACTAAAATGAAAAATAAATCCTTCTCGCTATAGCTGGTATTGGCGGTACATAGATATTTCGTCGCGATAATTCTCGCTTTCTAGTAATTTAAAGTTCCCTTGACGATTTATAGTTGATTTTTTACCGGTAACACACGATTTTTTTGGAGAGATATCAATTGTGTGAGTCCTTAGAGGCGTTGTTGAATAGAAAGAAATCACTACATACAAGAGATACAGACAGACCTTATTCCAAACTCAAAACGAATATATCAGCTATGAGGTATATATAAATCGAGATCGATCTTTTTTTTACCAATGACATATCTCTCTCTATACTGGAGAACTGTAATAGCGTCAGTGTCAGAAGAAAAAAAGAGTTGGTCAGTTAATCCTGGTAGGAAAGAGTGAGATCTAATCTAAGAGATGTTTAAATCCATATCGGTATCAGAATTGTTAAAGGACCAATTTATGGGCCATGTACAACTTAGGAAATACAAATTTACATAGAATAAGACACCAACAAATAATTGTATAAGAACCTATAATGCAGTAATTTTTTAACAGCTCAAATTAAGTGTAGCCTATACTAGCGATGTTTATACTCGGGTGAAATGGATAATCGAATTATTCGGTTTCAAATGATTTCAATACTCGTATTATTATTTCGAAATCGAGTATCTGCGCAGAATAATTTTGCCCATCGGATTTCGCAACTTTAACAATAAGATCGTTTTATATAAACCTACACTTTAGCGTTCTATCTGTTAGACTGATCCACCAAATATTTATTTTTTTAAACAATATGTGATTGACACTTGTAATACTTAATTAAATGTTATCCTGCCTCGACACAAATTCAGTAATTTAACGTAAGTACAATTATTACCAACAATAATAATTTAATTGTTATTTAAAATAAGTTAATTTACTATATTTTTTTTTATAAAGATGGTAACCTATTAATATTTATTTAAATATAAATAATAACAATTAAATAATAATTTAATTTAATTTTTGTTAATGTGGAAATAAATGAATTTTATTGTTATTTTAAATTGAACTTGTTACCGAATCGAAATCATTTTAACTCAAAATCATAATGTTTATGATGTGTAGTGAAGAATAAGCTTAGAAACTAATATAACCAAAATAGAAACACCGAGCATTTTATTTCGAATTGACACAACCCTAACGAATATCGTTGTCCGAGGATTTTATTTCGAATTCACACTTGCACATTACCTCCTTGTTCCTAGTTACGAGGATTTTGTCCAAATATTTTAATTCGAAACCGAGGATTTTAATACTCGGAGTGTTCCGAGGATTTTGATACTCGTGTTCACCGAGTATTTTAATTCGAACTCACACATCACTAGCGTATACAAGCATATATTCGCCTGAGCCTGACCTCATTGTTATTATGCAAATTCTGCTATATTGTCCTTATTGGATTACAAAAGTTAAAACAACCTCTTAGTATTTTTTTCCAAATGTTTACTAACAATATTTAAAATACGGGCGGTTCTCAGATTGACAATTTTTGATAAGTTATACTGCAATGATTATTGCCATAACAAATCCAGTTTCAGAAATTCTAATTCATCTATTACAAGAATATCATTTCAGTTTTCTAATATAATTTATTTGCTCAACAATGTCATCGTGGTTTGTCTAGTTCAGTTTTCATGATCGTTACACAATAAATAACATGTTTGTGTGTATATATATATATATATATATATATATATATATATATATATATATATACATAATACAAAAATAAGAAATAAATAAAACTAAATGTGTAGTAAGAAAAATTAACACAGCACATGGGTGGGGGTATTGTCTTTTATTTGTTTTCTTTTAGTTTAAATGATATCAAACTTATGTTAGGTCGAAAAACTAATTTTACAAGTTCTTACTTATTTGCAAATTGTATTTCTATTGCATTTTTATTATTGTCGGGTTTTGTGTAGGGCCAATAAAAAATAATTTTAAAGTTACACAAGTCATTTATTTTGTTGAACTCAAATATATAAACTAACAAGTAATTACAAGTGCTTAGACAACAATAGATATTTAATATAACAATATAAAATGTTTTAGCAACATTTTGCAAAATATTACTGAGTAAGAGTAAATATTAATAGCTTTAATAAAATTTACTAAAGGTATAAGAAAAATCAATTAAATAATTACATTTTCATACATATTTTCTCTTTTTTTGTTAAAATTTTAAAAAATAGTAATTGAAGAGATCGATAATCATAATGTATTTTCTGTGACAACATAATTTACAGTCAACAGGTAAATGGTATATTTATCACTGTTAAATAAATAATATAATTATTGTAGCCTCTATCGTAATTAACAATGTATGGGACTCCGACAAAACAGTTCATGATTTACATACTTCTATAAACTTGTTTTTCCTCGTTAATCTGTAGTGGTAAGACACAATGGAAAATCTTCAAGAAAAATAATTTATACGAAATAGTTGATCAAATATTGTGAAAAACTTATGATTGAGTTAGGCCTATAAGTAGTTGTAAATTAGTTAGTTAAAAATAATAACACTAAACGTTCAAACTTGTCATAATTATTCAAACTGAATCGTAGCAAATACGAGTCTAATAAATAAATAACCGATTTAAATAAAGTGGTAAATTCTCAAAAGTATAAAGTATAATTTAGTTAGCGAGAGAAAAAGAGTTATATAACAAAGTTTATGTACTATTTAGGAAACTGCCCACCCTTTTGATTTCGTTCGAACACTGAAAAAATACAAAGTTTGAAAGGGTCAATATGAGACGTTAGATTAAAAGGAGATTTCGTCAGCGTTCCAAATGCTTATTTTTATATTTTCTTAAACAAAACTTCCCTGAAGAAAAGTTTGGAACAATGTAAAACATAATTATTTATAAAAAATATTTTTCTTTGTTACATTTCTATTACTACTTGTTAATTACAATTATTTAATTTCTTAATTAAATTCAAGTGGTATAGCAGAACTATAGAAAGTAACTCATAATAGTTATAACATGTCCAATAACGAAGACGATAATCTTTAGAAAATCCTTTTTTGAAAAATAAATTAACAAACAAAAAATTTATTTGAAAAAAATTTAATACCAAAGAAACTGATTCTCCAAAAGTTGTCACTCAAGTTCAATATTTCATGGAATTAAAATATATCTTTTTAAGTTCGTTTAGGGTTTTTGTTGTTGCCAACGCTAATGATAACGATAAATTTAATAATACATATTTATAATAAAATTTATTATTTTACCTGTATTCTATAATGTATTAACATTGTACGTGTTTCTTGTTTTAGTTTTGTTCAAAAATAAAGTGAATGAAATAGGATTACAGTATTAATTATTAAATGACAATAAAAAGTGCTAGTATATTTTTGGAAAATATGAGAATATGATATATTGGGCTATTTATTTGAAATAACAAGCAAATTACTATTTCAGTTTTGTTAAATTAACAGTAATGATTATTGTAAAATTTAAAATTATTATTACTTGGAATGACTATATAACAATGTCAGGCTATTTCATTGTTAAAGACGTTATGATATTTAATCAAATCAGATTTCTGTAATGAATGCAATATCACCCTCATCATGACAACCAAAGTTCATGATAAGATATTGTAGTGTCATTATCATGTATATATTTGTAAACATGTTATGTGCAAAGATGTATGTTTGTATAAGGGTAGTAGAGAATTTTAATAGTTTGTATAAACCAATCATAGACGAAAGAACTGGTTTCTTTTGTTTTACTGTGACTTCTGTAATTACGATTGAATGATGTCGAAAAACTATTACTTATTTTTATGCGCGTTCGAGTACCTGAAATGCCCTTTGATTATTCCTATAGGTTTTAGCTATTGTTTTTCTTTTAACTCAGATATCTTCCTTCAGGATTATTGGATTTCCTCTAGACACCGTTCTTCGTATCTTTGCGATTAGGAACTTCCATTGATTCCTGTGAGAATTCTTGTTGCTTTAAATTTTGTCACAACCCATTGTTCTAGTAATTTTATTTTCACAGTTTGATAGTATTGGTTTTGAAAGTCACTTCATTTTGGCTATTGTCTCCAACAAAGCTTATGCCCTCACCGCGTAACTCGTTTTTTTTTCCAATCTACACAGAATCAATTCCGTTGCAGCATGTAAGTACAGGTGTAGTGTATGAATGTAGTGGTATAAGTATATATGTTGTGTATGTAGTGGGGTTAAGTATATGTATTGGTATGGCTGTATATAGATATACAGGTATGTATGTAGTTATGTATAGTACGTATGTAGTGGGGTTTACGTTGTAAAACATCATTCACTTAGTTAAAAACTAATTTAAAACGATTTATATTTAGTATTTAACAAAGGACAAGCACTATGATGGTTAAAATACTTTTTGGGGAATGGGTGAGGACTATGAAATGTCAATGTCACGTTATTGTGACGTCATGGTTTGATAGTTCAAAATAGGTTTTTTTGTTTAAGTACTATGATGGTTCAACATACTCTTTTTGCGTTGGATGGGTAGGTACTATGAAACGTTATTGTGACGCCATTGTTTTAATGGTTCTAAATACTCTTTATGGTTGGGTAAGTACTATGATGAGAAATCCGAATAACCAAATAACTATCCCTATACTACCAATGTATATGTTAACAAATAAAAAGTACAGTATTTTAAACCTCGTAATAAATCTATCGCCAAGAGCAATATGAATAATCATTACACGCTCAATGGGTTGGATATTTGTAATATATCGGGTAATGAACCTAAGGTTCGTGTAACCCTTTCCTTAACGAACTTTAATTCAATAATAATTAACTGCTAATTTAGCTGTATGTTTTGTCTCAAATCTATCTATTTATATTTAAGTTTGAAAGTTTAGGTTATCGCATTTGAGAAGCTCTATTATTTGACAATCAAAGTAAACATTGTTTCTCTTAGTCCAACCAAGTAGATAGTTATGCTTGATGTAAACATTGCAATGACAATGAGACACAGATTCGTCTTTAACCCAGATTTTAGTGAATTTCAAATGATAATATCTTGATATATATATATATATATATATATATATATATATATATATATATATATATATATATATATATATATATATATATATATATATATATTCTAATTTTTGTAATCAAAACCTTCCAAACTGTATGGATTAAACATTGGTTTCATAAACTACAAATTAATTCGTTCCTGACACTGGGTACATAATCAAATATTACGGTAAAAATTTTAAATTATGTAGTCTAGATTTAAAAAAAAAATATTATTGTTTTTATTTATAATCCTTACAATATTTATTTCTAATCAATATTTATTTATTTTTATATAAACTCTTTGGTGTTGTAATTATCAAATTGGATTCATGTAATTTCATACTTTCAGTGAAATATACTTTAACATATAGCTTGTGTAGAAACATTAAAATCACATTAATACAGTATATACCAAGGTTAGAATAGTTATTTATTGTTTTTTTTTAAATATAGTTTAAAAATATAAAACACAAAATAAAACAAATGATAGTTTATATTTTCCCGATCACATGATCTATATTGTAGCATAAATCTAAAAGAAACATTTATGTCACACATTTTTAATATAGATAATATAGTTAGTTAATAAAATTATTTGTACATTAAAATGTGATAATACAAATATTTGTATTTGTATTCAAAATGTTTAGTTATTTAGGGTTAAATTGTTAAACGGTATCGTAAAATCGAAATGATATAGGGAATTGAATGCATAATAACCGTAATTCCTTGTGGGATAAATAAATCAAATAGTAAATAACCAGTGGAGATAGAAGTTAAAATTATTATAAATATTGTTTAATAAAATAGTAAATATATAACTTTGACTAATAAATATGTTTGTTTTATATACAAATAATATAAATTTAGTTTAGACTTACGGCATTTCTGAAGGTTAGGCTCTGTTGTAACCAATGTAGTTTTGTTAAACATTTTGTTCTACTATCTTCAGTAGTCTTGTAACCACATAAAGCAAGAGAAAAAAAAAACAGGAATATACTCTGGAATAAAGGCGAAAATTTAAAACTGAATAGTTACTTCTTATACGTCCTACAGCAGTTTGATTATTGATCTAGATGAAATCATGAAGTTCACCTATTATACATAATACTGAAAAACAACAAAATTTTAATGTGAATATATATATATATATAAACACTTATACTTTATTTGTTAATAATTAATGAAAACGAAGACTAATTTGTCATAGTTAATATTGTACACAGTGGGTTATATACAGTGTGTCCCACGAAGGTATTTACATTTTTTTAAACAACCACTAAGTAAATATGCATCTACCAAATTGTAAGATTTCTTTCATACATATTGGTAACATATCCAAAAGTGTACCAACAAAGTTTTACACTGATATCTGTAATAGAAATAACATGGCGGTTGTTGATAATACAGTTTAAACAACAGCACCTGCCGCCAGATTACAAGATAACTTAAGAGCTCCAAATGTTTAAGCAGCTGATTATTTTAAAAGAAACAGCTGTTTATTTCATTTCACATCATTGAATTGTTGACTACTTTTATTGTGTTTTCTTAGGCAACAAATATAACTTAGGTTGTTCTAGCTATTTGCATTTTGTTCATGATAGAGCAGAAGGTTTTGTTCTGTGCTTGGTCTATTGCTACGTATCCTACGTTTGAACCTCCCTCAGTCATGTCCATCCCAAAGTCGAGGAAACTCTTACATGTAACTGCTAGTGTACAATAAAAAGTATTGCCGGCAGCCACCTGACTCAGAAGTGGCTGAAAATGAGTGTGAGGCTATTTTAAAGTCTCCTAGTAAAGCCATATAGATTTGAATGGTTTCTTTTTTGTTAAGAAATATTTCAATCATAAAAAGTAATTTTATTTTTAGGTATATTGTGGTAATTAAATTAAAAAGTTATTAAAGTCTATAAAGAATCAAAGAGTTATTTTATTGCTTGCTATCTTTTAAACCATAAATCGCTGTCAACAGCCGCCATTTTATTTTTATTTCGGATATGAGCGGGAAAAAATGTTTCCAATACGTATGAAAAAAAATGTAACAATTGATTCATACAAATGCATTTTTTGGTGGCTGTTCAAAAATCTACTATTTTCATTGATAATAAATATTTAATCAGACATACTGTTTACAAATATGCCTAATACAAACTTTAGATTTCATAAATGAACAAATTCAATATGTAATCATTATCAATGTAATAAGTTACCATACTAACAGGTTAGCATTGATTAGCTTTTGTTCTAAAATCTTTTCTTACATGCACATTACATTAGTAATTCTTACTGAAATAAGTCGAAAACACATAATTTTTTAACGATCTACTATAGTAGTTTATTATATATAATTCTAAAACTTTGAAAAAAAAAAAAAAAAAAAAAAAAAAAAACATGCGATACCACTAAATCATATCATGCAACAGGAATTGAAAATTTGTTGCACAGTAAATCTATCTTATACAAAACATCACTTAATTTACGAATTATGAACGTGTAAGAAATTCACGGAATAAAAAATAAAATTATAAAATAAACATAATTATTTATTTGAATGTCATAACGTTTAAATAGCAACTACTCCATAGAAACAATTATAATTGGCATGTTTGGGGGAGGGGACAATATTAAAAACAAATTTTGTTATAAACTAGCGACCTACAGTAATCTACAGAACGAAAATCAATTACCACAAAGTCGTAGGGACTAAAACTATTATGAAAAGGAAACATGAAAATCATTTCGAAATAGGATAACGTTTCTATATGATTTAAGCTACTATACCATAGATGATCAATGAGCACTGTGGTGAACGCGAACACTATAAAACACTTAGTCCCCTACTACAAGTTTGGTACAATAACACAAACACAAATAAAATAAAATAAAATATTTATTTGCTTTATGTTACTATAATTCCCTGATGTGCATTTCGGTAACCAAGTTGCCATCATCAGAGGGATCTGAAGTAATACTAACAATATATGAAATCTTAAAAGCTAAAATGCAATATTCTCCCCTCCACCCTACTTTCAGTGGACCCATGGCTACTATAATATGACATTATTTGTATTCAATGGGGGGTTACCAGAATATCGGTAGGGGATTAATATACATACTCTAATATTTACTGTCGTCTTTATTTTAGTGTTTGAGGTCATGTAGCCTTCTAATTAATTCCAGTAAAAAATATACTTTTAATATTTTGTCTTCAACTAAAATATATATAATAAAATAAAATTTCCATTGAAATAAACGTACAAAAACATTAGTATTTTTTTAAAGTGAAAATGTAAATGTAAACTCTCAAATGAAAATATTTAGGAAATTATGTTTACAAAGCTTTCAAAACCAATTCCATACATGCAATGTAAACGAACTGAGCGTTGCAAAAATAAGCTGTACAATTTAAACTAAATCATAGGAACAGCTGCATTCCGTTAATAATTGAAACACACAAAAAAATATAAAATATTAATTAGTCTGTTAATTGTGTCTTCATTCTGAATTCTGAATTCTGAAGACCTAATGGAATATACAACATTATTAAAAGGTAATATTGATAATATCACATTTTTATTAGAAAGTTTATTTTAAAGTATTTTTTCAAAACTTGTAAACAATATAAAATGTGTGTAATTACGACTTAGGTTTGTTAAATGTATACAATAACAAAATCTTATAGTTGTGAATAAGATTTGGTTCACAACTATAAGATTGTGTTCCTGTAACTTAATTTCTTATAATCTTGCTCTTTGCATTGTGTTACGGCTACTCTCAAAGAGTAAACATAATTAACTTTCAAATTATCATGAACACCTTAATTAAAACCAAATTATTTCAAAATATATGTAAGTTTTTTAACATAATCGTTTTAAATAATAAAAAAGCATCAGGGTTGGAAGAGTCACCTGATAAGAATGATGATATAGAGGGATCTTGCCAAAGAATATTCGACGAAAAAGTGTAGATCTCGATATTGTCATATCCATACTCACTCTAAGTTAACCACTATAACTCCCTTCTTATTAAAGAGGAAGGGTAGGATTTAACTTTATTTCTTTTTTTTATTTGAACACCGATAAAATAAGACCTTGTAAAGGAAACTAAATTTCGATCTATGTCACTAAAACAATATACCTCACACTATACATATCAAAATTGTATAGAAGACTAAAATGACTCCAATTTTAAATATTTCTCCATTTGAGATACGAAAATAAAGTAACAGAATTTTTATCTGTTATGTATAGGGTCCACTTGAGTATATGTGTCCACTTGAGGTATGTAGATAAGCTTTAATTCCAAATTTGTAACTCATTGTGAAAGTAACTGTAGCAGGTCATTTATATTTTAATGTATTGCAATTTAACTTTAAGAAATTGAAAATATCATGACAAACATATTCTTAGCATAATGAGGATATTTTGAGTGAGTTATCTTAAACATACGAGATTTATAGTGACCATATTCTGGCTGTTCCAATAGGTAGTAAATCTATATCATTTAACTTATGAAAATTTTATAATGTCAGAACACTTTATTTGACTTTTTCACTGTAAACCAAATAATAAAACAATATAACTTCCAAAATATACTAAATTCAAAAAGTTTAATTTTACTGTATTATTGCAACAGTTACTTTAGTTGTGGGTGTAAGTTGAGAGATTAAAAAATCAGTTCAACTATCATACATTTTTTTTTAATTGAAAACATTTGTTTGTGTCGTATTTTCTGTTACATAAAACAGTATATAATCCAGCTCCTCTGCATAACACAATTCATAGGTAATAGCGTATTAAAAACAATTCTAAGATAGTAAGTTAGAAAAATTATAATATATTAATGTTATAAACAATAAAGATTTCATTAAAATTTATATTTATTGATTAAAATGCGTTAAATTGACGTTTATTTTTTATCGCTTCTAAATTGTATGTGAGTTTCAATTAGTACATGTAATCATCAGTTCGTCAAGAATATTCACGTTACTGAACACAAAATAGTTTCATCAAAGTTAACTACAATAATCTCTTGGTTGTTACAACACAATCAATTTCCGATTTGAAATCTTTAGGTAATTTGTCTGTGAAAGAACAAGTGTACATCATGGAACCCTGCAGTCGCATTAAAAAAGATATTATTTTTTGTAGTTTAAAAGTACTAAAGGCGTTGTTGAATTGAAGTTTAAACTCTATTTGGTAAAATCCATAAAAATTATTTGCCATGTTCCAAAATATATTATTTAAAAAATCTAACATGAAAACAAATTAATGAGGTGATTAACATACCACTATTTTAAAAGATACAACATTTTCTTAAATAATCTGACGGCTTAGATCTTTAATTACTTTTTTCTCATTGATAGCAAGAATCTAAATACCATTATTGTCACAAAATGTTTGTCATGAGCTAATATCTTTTGGTAAAGAATTAAGTTCAAAACAAAAAGAAAATAATTTTATACTATGATGTTAAATCACAATTTGGACAAATATAGAATCATACTCCTATCGTTATTTAAAAATAAAATAAAATATCTTCCTGTCTTGTAACAAACCCTTACAACTAACATACAAACTGTAGTCGTGTTTCACACAATTTACAATAAAAAGACTTTGTGGTGAATGTAATTAACCAACATATTGAGTGTTAACAGACAGGTGTTAATATTTTTTTAATATCCAAAATTATTTCGAATAAAAATTATTTTTTAAAATGATACATTTTGTTTGTGTTGAATATAGTGTTAATCAAATAAAGAACCCTTTACTAACCGTTTTATAAGTGAAATCTTTCCATCAATATTTAGAATGTCACTGCAATGCAGTATGACTGAAATATAGAGCACAAAATAGGCAGAAAAAAGTGAACCAATGTCTGACATTCAACTGTGTTCACTTCCTTATTCCTTAATGATTTTATCGGATCTCGGTCACAGAACACACTGTACGAACAAGAAGGATTTTCCAGGTTATGTATAAAGTTATACCATATGTAACTATATTATTTACAGTGGTAACAAATTATTATTTTATTTTTGTTTTATACCAATTACATAATGTAAAAACATAAATGTTACTATAATAGTTTAAAATTAAAGTAATAATTTATATAATTTTGAAAAATAAACTACGAAATATCATATTTTTTTATCAGTTCAGTAAAGTATACTAACTGATTACTACAAAAATACTTTTTATCTACTGGTTTCCTATTAATAAATTGGGTTATTATTTATATAATAGGAAATCAATCACTTGTATACTGTGTGATTAACAATACATAAATAAGAATTTGTCTATGTAAACTGCTGACAACTATTAAACCTGAACATAATGATTTTATAAATGCAATTATCGTCATGGGTTTTAAATTTATATACATAATTGAAATTTTGAAAATGTTTCTACACCGCTTTTGAATCCTAAAATATAACAGTTGATATTTTTCAAACTTTAAAAAAAAAATGTAATTTAGCATTACAATTATGAAGAAAATTGCCGTCTTGATTTTACATTTATCAGAATTATTGATAGATAGATTAGATAATCTGTAAATTTGAAAGCGAAGAAATCAAAACAAAATCAATAAATATAATATGGTTTTTTTTTTCTTGTGTAATGTTACATGGCCATAAGTGTTCCTGCTATATATATGAAATTATATTTTACTTTTAAGGTTGATTTTGTTCCAAATAAAATATATTATATTAAGTTATATGTCATAGCGGCTCTTCTCCTTTTTTTACCTGTGCTGATAGAGTTTTTTTTTAATGTTGAAGTTTACCTCTGGTATGTAAAAATAAAAGTGGATAGACAATAGAAAGACCACATTAAAGCCGTTGCTGCTGTGACTTAGGATAATTCCATCATTATGTCCCTTCGTAAATCATTAACTATTAAGTGAGAATTAGGTAATATTAATTATTTTTATGTCCGTCTATGTGATTTAATATTTAAATTCTTTAACTAACTTGTTCATTATGAGTTTCGGAATTTAAATTATTCCATCTTCGGTTGATCGCCAAATCAGATGGTCAGTTCATTGAACATAAAACCACACATAACACAAATAACAACATACACGCATAAAAAAAAATATATATAATTTATGTTTAAAGTAAAACTCAGTTTATACACTAATGAGTAAACGGGCCAACGTATAATTTATGTGAACGCACTCTTTTTTATTCTTACCTAATCTGATAGGTACGTCGCAGATTTGGTTTGATTGGAAATTTAGCTGTTCTTTGAACATAATATTATGGACTGATTATTTCTCTGTTATTTATAAATTTCACATTCTTCAAGTGCGTCCATTTATTTTCCCTTAATCCATATATAGGTAGCTTGAAAAGTATTTTAAAAACTGATATATGAGTGATTCTCTTCTATGATGTATGGAGCATAATTTGATTTATTTGAATCTATATTATTATTAGGTAAATGTGCCTTATATAGTTTTTGTTTTAAATTTCTTCCGTTTTGGCCAATTTAAAATCAATCACAATCGCTGCAACTAATTCCATATATTCCAGATTTTTGTTCCAATTGTGTTACATTTTTAGGTTTTAACACTTATTTTTAATACGTAAAAAGGCAAATATAACTTAACACACCGTACACCCAATAACATTAAAAATAACGTCAAAGATACAAATATATAAATGTAATGGACTAAGCGAGGGAAAATGGCGTTGTGCTGTTGTACTTCCCACCCCATTGTACCCACCGACTACAACCTCTTCATGTAAGTTTCATGAAACTCCTGGGCACAATGTATGACCATAAGGTTTCAATGTGGCTTAGGACAAAACCAGGTCGGTTAGTTTCTATCTACCAGATATAAAAACTGTACGGAAATGCGTTCATCAAAGCAACGACTTTGTCGACAGCAATACATGAATTCCGAAGACAGGTACCTGGCCTGTTAACACAGTATTATTTAATGACCATGTTTTTGTCCTTCGGAGACTTCTGAGACTTCAGACAGACCAGATCCCTCCTTCACTCCACCCTCTGTGCCTGCTGCCACAACAATTTGTCAAAATGCTTCTACTGGAACCGATGACATTGCTGCAGCCACCCATCACACCATCAGTGCTAAAACGTGTTTCCATAGAAACCACAAACATTGCTTCTAAAACATAAACCCTTCTTTTTGACGATACTAACATATCTCTGTGCCTGTTGTCAAAGTCACTCCACAGGCTGACATAAATACGATCTATGGCAAATGTCAATATTAGAAGACATCCTACCAATTTGAAATTGCAGTGGTCTAGTCTTAGAAAAGAAGAACCGAAAACATGAAAACAACTGCAGTTTTGAGGAAGTCCACATACAAGAATGAACTTCATGGAGAGATAACTATTAAGAAAAACAGTAAAACTAAGAAATTAGAAAATGAAAGAAGAAAAAAAGTTCACTATTTTCTCTGAAAAAAATGTAAAATTAAATAAGAAATTTTAAAATAGATAAACAGAAGACTGTTGGTATGAGAAACTGAAAAACATAGTAAAAAACAATGGCAACAAACATTAATCGAAAGCGTGGTATTGCCTCATCATCAGAAGATTGAGATGCTGAACGTATTTTTTGCGGATATTTATATTTTCAGTCTACCGAAGGATGAATTCAATGTTGGAAGTGCAACAGATTGTATCAAAGTTTATGTTCCGGTAAAGAAACGCATCTTTGTGCTCTGGGTCAAGACTAATCCCATCATGCACCACACCATGGGGCAAAATGATGTTTTGCTCTTCGTTCAAATTTTATTTGTTTCTAAGAAAGTAAAATCTTTTTTGCAAGTGATTTTTTCTAAAATTAAGAAAATGTAATTATTAAACCTATGAACCAAACAAAATTAGCTAGTCCATCGTTCTGCACCTTGACCTACTCAATAACCTATTTAACTAATAATAATATCCCATTGAATGAAAAGTTTCTAAGTGGATGTTGATACAAAAGTCCAAAAGGGGGGGGGATACTGAAATCACGTAAATACATTTGTGCATATTCAACACATAGGATAATTTCTAATAATGGTACAATGATCTGAACCAATTTACAAGTATGAGTAGTCTGTAAGACCGACATTTTAAATGTAGGAAATACCACCCTACTGCTGATGTAGTTTATTCCACCACTAAGACAGAGTGGAAAAAATTATTAGTGGGAAATGAGAGAGTCTTGACCTTAGTAACACTGGCAACATAAACACTTCAAATAGTGCGTTCTTAGATCGCATTTTCCGATCATTAGAAAGTAGAAATGTACCAGGCTACACACTAAAGGATAATAATGACTTATCTGGACTCCCGTAAGATACTTACAGAGTATTGGCAGGAGATCTACAAGTATCCGTAAGATCCACTTGACATAATTTGTTCCTCAAGGGTCGATCATAGGGTTACTAATGTGAAATATTTATCATCATGGGTCCTTTCACTGCAAATGCCAGAGGACTTGGAATTGACTGGATATTCTGACCATTTATGAGTAATTATAACAAGTACCGATATACGTAGATGTCAAAAAAATGGGTCTATGAAAACTATCTATGAGTAGCGAAATTGATGAAACTGGACATAAAATACCTAGGTAATCCAATTGGTCGCACCAGCTGACAGATGGTGTCATTATAATTGGTGTAATTATAATGGTTGAGGGTCAGGAACTTTCGGTCAAAAAACACCTTAACTACCTAAAAGCTTACTTTGACGAGGGCATGTAAATGAAGGATCAGATAAAGGGAATTTGGGATGTGAATTTGTGTAATAAGGACTCTTGAAGGAGTCCCAAAAATAGTAGAATTCGAGTAAAAATAAGAGTTTTATACTATATCATGCTGGATACAGCGCCCGTGTGAAAGAGTACTTTGAGACGTTTAAACCACCGTGCCGTCATAATAAAAGTTCAGAAGAGACTGTCACCCCGAAAGAAAAGTGGTACAGAACTGGTGCCTCGGGGACCGCTGTAGCTCATATGAAGAATTGTGAGAGGGGAGAAGAAACATCCTACGAACTGATGAAGCAGACTCTATACAAATGGTAGGAGAAGTGGAAGATAAATTATGTCACAGGAAACTGGACTACAGTAATAATCCCTGACTTAGTTTGTTTACAGAGTCGGATTATTATTATTAACAAGCAGACACCTGTCATGGAGTGACTTTGATAGCTACCTCCATAGTTTCAAGCTGAGAGAGAGCCCTAACAAGAAGTATTGTGGGGGTGGGCAATGAATAGTGAAGGCCTGATATGAAAGCAAATATTTGCAGAGGGTTTTAATATATATATATATATATATATATATATATATATATATATATATATATTGCAGAGGTAATAATTTGTATATTAAGGTTTACAAAGATTAATATATGGAGGCATGCTCGCGGGTAAAGATAAATGTTTTGAACGCTGTCCTGTTAGAAATATGATGATGGAGAATGTTAAGTTCTGATGATCTATTGGGAAGGATCTTGCAAATACACCATCCGAAGTAATGCTACAAAGGGTTTCGTGTTCAAGATTTCCTGACATGTAAGTTTAGGATTTTATAGAGTAAACTGAATCGCCATCATCAAATATTTCCCTTTCCAAATAAAGTTATTATCGAAAGAAATGTACTATATAATGTAGTACGTAAAATCAGTATACAATACTAATTTCCATATTTATGACAAAAATATTATTTTAAAAACACTGCTATATCGAGTGTTCTAGATATTTGACTTATAATTGAGTTCAGTTTTAACTACGTTTTCTTTTCCTAATAAATTTATTCAATCTATGTAATAATTTATGTATAAGGTTTACGTGTCAAAAAAAAATACATTCTGCTAAGAAAGAGAAAATATTTGCTTTTATTATTTTTTTAAATATAAAAACATATTTCCAGAAGAAAGATGACAAACTATGTAAAAAATACAGATGAGAGAAGCACTATTAACCAATGTCAGTTGCACGCTCATAATTTAAGCATGACTTTAAGGATAAGCTAGACTATCACTAAAATAAATCTTAACGTAAATTAAACAGCTAATATACCTTATATGTAGCAATAAAATTTAAAGTATATATCAACGTAAATAAATTTCAATTAGATTAAATAATTTACATTTTTGTACGAATATATTCAGACATTTTGTGACCAATTTGTCATACATATACTTTTTGTTTGTTGCAACCAACAAGTGTTTCCCAACTATACAACACAGATTGTTTAGGAATATCTGCTTTCAAATTACAGATATGTTAACAATGTTAAAAATTGTTGTGTACAGAATCTATGTAAAGATCTGAATCAAATTGCGAAATTGACAATGGGTTTTTAAATGGACGATACATCGACCTTGAATGTTATTACATACAATTCTTATATACAATAGTTAAGAGTCCTTTAAAAAAAATAGAGTATAATTATAAAATATAAAAACATGCCTAATATATATCAAATCAAAATTCTGTGAATTTTTCTTTTTAATTATAGTAAATATCACAGAATCAACTAATTGTTTTATGAAGGCTCCTACAATCTTGAGACGACATTAATGAATAGACTAATGCAAAATAATAATATTACAAAATTACCAAAAAAAAAGTAACAAACATTTTATTGACTTTCAAATTCTCTCTCATAATAATTTACTTGACCAAATAGTAACGGAGAAGCTGGAAGGTTTAGCAGCCATCAAACAACGATGCGACTCACAGAGTCTTATCTCCCATTAAAACCAACGTGGCTTAATTATTAATCTATATACATCTATATATATTTCGGGGCATTTTGATATCACTGAGACCCATGATAGTTGTGTGCTGAGTACTAAGTAAAAACTTCCTCTATTGGTTGGTTAACTAGTTTATTATCATTATTCATATAGAAAATGAAATATCAGATATAATAAGAAAATAGGTTTGTATTTTTGTAGGCCAATCAACACATGTACCAAAGAATATTTTGTTGAAATTTTGATGTAATTACTACTAGCTAAGCGAGTATGAAGGTTTGTGGATCTACAGTTCACCGGGAAGTAAAACAAGTACGTCATAAATAATAGAGAACCAATATCAATACACTAATAGCGAAAATTGTGTTAAAAAAGTTAGTGACCATAATGGTCGTATTTTAGGCGATCAACGTGTTGAGTATGTAATAAACGTGAATATACAAAATACTCTTTGTCAGCATTAATATAAAGATTACTATTGGAAATAAATTAAGCATTGGATAAGACATGAATTGAAAATAATTACTTTTATAGAATTGAAAAAAAAAATAATAAACTCATAAAACTTATTGTCATTATGTGAGATATTCTTTTTGTAGAAATAAATTACAATTTTAATTGTATTACGTAAATTATGTTTGTATTACATAATGCTCAATAATTGGTACTTTCAATGAATTATAATTATACCCTATAATATCTTCTTTATTATATAATAAGAAAACTCATTAAATTTTATATTTTCATTTTAACAATACTAAACAATCCCAAGTACATTATTCAAAAATATATAATTAATTTTATATTGATATTCAAATCCAAATGTAATATAACATAATTTTGTCCTATGACTTAATGTTGAATCTCGAGTTTTTGAAATTGCTATAACTCAAACGTACAACAAAACTTAGGGGGCGAACTTTAAACAGGAATACTACTGGTTTTTACCTGTGAATTTCTAATGCCATATATCTAGGTTCAAGATATTCAAAATACCATGTAAATCTTAGTGACACTTATTCTGGAGCACTCAATTAAAATCAATACCGACCGAGCAGCTGAGAAATTATAATTGGCTTTTGTATATCAGCCGTCGAGCATTCTATAAAATCCTTACATTAAGGTACCCAAATGCTTTGTTTGCTTTAGGTTTTTTTTTCTAAACGTACGTCCATTAACGTTTTATAGAAATGTTATTCCTCCTTTTAAAAACAGTTCTCTTATATTATTTTACGCTTTTACAAAACAATAACATATCTATTTTAAAATTATCGTTTTAAATACAGGAACAATAAAACTCGAAGTTGATTAAAGAATAAAATATAGTATATCATTATCAAGACGACATGTCAGTGACTATATTGTTGTCGTCAGTTGTAAACAGTGATGTAAAAATAAATAAAAACCCTCAATGAATACTTAATAACTACAAGAAGAGTTTTCAATTAATAAGTTGTCATTTTCAGTGTTACATATAGGCTACGCGCAAATTTTTGATAAATAACTCAAACAGACCAAGAAGGTTAACAAACAAATACAAAATATTAAAATGATCTTCATATTTAAAAATATGCTATCTATTTAGGATTTAAAGACATTGATTACAACGTGATTTTTTTTTTTAATTTTGATCATCCTAATTTCTTTCAGGATAAACTCAAAATATTTGTAATAGTAAACAAAGTTCTCTAACCAATTAAAACTTAAAAGTTCAATTCATAATATTCTCTCGTCTAAGGTTAATTTAGAAATAAATACCTCACCCTAAGGAAATTTTAAACACGGAATAAAATACTGTGTGATTGAATATACTAATTATAGTGTTAAGATGCACTTTACTAATTAGAGTTAAGTGGCAGTTTAAGTAGCAATGTTAAGTGTTAAGTGGCAGGTGGCTAGATACTAATTATTAACAGAATTGTTACTAGTAACAATGACTACATAAGTATTTATGTAGTCATTGCTAGTAATAAGAAAAGTTTTTATTTTTTCTTGATTCATATAAAACGTCTTTCACCGTTTACAATTTTACTAATAATAAATTACACCATATTTATTAACCACTCATATCAAGTAAATTGGTGTATAAATTGCGTGGAAATGGGACAAGTCTATCCATGCAACTACATTATTGATTGTCGTTATAATTTCTGCTCTAATACTCCATCGTTTCAATAATGTTTCACATGCGAAATAACGAAATAAAATGTGTTATATATTTATATTATTCAAATAATTTTAATATTATGAGTTTTTATAATTATTATTTTTATGAGTTCTCAAATACTGGAGTTTCAAAAAGGGCATCCCGAAGTTTAAGAAACTATAAGTTACGTATAGGTAAATTTTTTCTTCCCCAAATATCAGTTGGCAAAACTGTTCTCATTGTTGACTCGTCATATGTTATTGAAATGCACTTGTGCTATTTCAGTATGTATTTGTCTTTGTAATTGTGTGTACATTTTCAACTATGTCTTTTTCCAAGGATGAACTTGTGTTTAGTCCTATTATTGAGAATTATTGCACATATACATCTTACAAACAAGTGAAAGACGAGTTCTTACTCCTGCAGACTTTTCCTTTTGGGATATTTAAAAAGTAAGTTTTTTTTTTTATAATCCTCATACACTTGTCGAATTGAAGGATAACATTGAAAGTGTGATATCAAATATTACTGAGCAAACACTACGAAAAGTGGCTGCAAATGTTATGACTCGTGTCTGACCCTGCATTGCAAGCGGAGGAATTAATTTTGAACATTTATTATACAATATTAAAGGTAATTTTAATATTTTAAATTTATATAATATTACATTATTATTTTAAAGTAATAAATTCATGAAATAAAATATACAGTTGCTTCCTTTTTTAAACACCCTGTAGTATACCTTATAATTCTAGGAATTTGTTTCTAAGACGTCTTATAATACAGATATTATTTTATCATCACAGCCAGTTCGTAGTTCCTAATGTTCTCTCACTTTTGTGTTAGAATATCGAAAATGTGTAACGAAGGAACTATCTCCAACAAAGGTTGTCCAGCGACTTTATTTATCGAAAGAAATTAATTTTAAAAATTGTCACCAACAAGACAATCAAAAACTCCAAATATAGATATTAATATTAATTAGCTTCTTTATTAGCATTTTTATCGTATGAGTATATTTATTTATAAATATGTTACTTACGTCGTCTCATACACACTGGTTCTTGTCTCCAACCGGTTTCGCTGCTTCAATTAGTCAGCATCATCAGGGCTTATCTTCTATTGCTTCGTCCTTAACATAAAAAACACTACACAACACACATTACAGACACACATGCGTACACTCTATGTCCTGTCAGGTGACCGGCCAGTTCCGTACTGAACTTTAATTAAAGTGTTTAAATTAAAGATTGAATAATGAATATATAAAAGAAGTGGCAAAATTCAATAGATATGGTAGACAAGCTCCTTTCACAGATAAGGGTAAAATAATAAATAATACTCTTTTTCATTTATGAGTGTAAAAAATAGTTATAAAATTTAAATTTGCATCCTATAATAAATAAATGAAATAAAAATAGGTTATATCATTATAACATAAACAGATTAGATACATTTTATATGAGTAGCAACTGCGTAGAAATGGTTATCAAATTTGTAAAGCCAAAGGTGTACAAGGTCTTCATTTTATGGTTTCGGTATGTAATGTTAAATTCACTCAGATTACAGTGAACATTGATCTGGACATAACCTAACATCCTAAGAAGTGTTTTACAATGGTCTAATCATATAATTTATACGTTTTTAATTGATTAGTCTGGCGTTAATTAAATTTGGTATGTTGGACGCAAAACAAACTATAAAGCAATATATATAGTGTCTTGAGTTAGTTGATTATTAAACTGGATAATGTGATATGCTAAATGAATTAGAAATTATGTTTAGAAATGCTTTGTTAGGAAGATTTAGACACTACATGTAATATATTCTCTAGCTGCTTTTTCTATAATGAAATGACTGTACTAAAAGTACTGCTGATTTTTCTCCAGAAAAAATAAAGTTACGTAAGTAATATGCTTCATCTTTTACAGCCTAATAGTAAACCTTTCAAGGTGTGCTATATGTGGAAAGTTATAAAAACTACGTTTCTCATACATTGCCTAGAACGGCAATAGAATAACAACTAACTAATTAAAAGCAATGTTAATAATCAGTTATAGATACATATATGATATATTCTTTATCATCATCTTAACATAATATGTATTAAGCTTTTATTTCATTCCAACAAACAAAACTGGAAATTTAATCGAAGAAAATATCCAGTGTTTATACAGCGACATTTGTATACCTTCAAATGGTATAGGCCTATTACTCAAATGGTACTTTTTCTTTTCAGGTATTCACTTGTACACAGTTACTTAGTTGTGTAAGTGTTTAAACTTGTGACGATTTATGGAAGGGAATGTTACAATTTTAGAGAAAACGTTAAGTGGCAGAATTATTTATGTGTTTGGAATTTAGTAAAAAAATCACTTTCGTATATGGGTAATACCGAAAGTGATTTTTTTAAATGACAAGAGAAATATACACAATATTACAATTTTAAAACAATAAATTTAGTACTTTTATTCAATTTAGTGCTTGTGAATGTGTCTTAGTAAATAAATAAACGAGTGTTTTTATTCAAAACAAAACAAAATTATATCATAAGACGACGAATCGACTCCTAAGGCCATAAGATGTCTAAAATAAAATAGAGATTTTTTTTAAAGGAGCCTTAAGGGAATGAATTCATTTTTATGTATTCCTTCTTAAATAATAACATCTCACCTACGTGGTATTTACTTATGGTGAAAGATACAATGAAAAATGTTCTCAGTTATTGAATGAAATGGTTTTATTTTCCAGGACGGGTACTATGTTCACTATCCACCAGAGACAGTAGACAGGGCATAATTTTGGTCACTTTTCAAGATAATTCCGAAATGAGAATATTCGTTTAGTAACCAGTGGAAGTGATTTTGGAAGAATTAAGTATAAAATCTATCTATATTTCACATTTAAGTAATAATTTTAGTATGAATCCACTAATTTTCAGGTGGAACCCTATTCTAATTCTAGATAGTGATCGATACGATAAAGGAGAAACTGGACATAAAGAAAATCTAACGATTGGGCGCCATATTTAACTTATAATATACTTATTATACTTATAAGTAGCTTACATGGATAAATGGACTTCAGCTTTGGAAGTCTATCAGAGCAATATGAGGCTCATTTTAAAATTTATGTAATTTTGTGAATTTTATTTTGATTGTAACGACATCTCTTTAAGGAATCACAGGTTCTGCTATTATTGGTAATGGTATTGTAAATATTGCCAAATAACGCAACAACGATTGTCTTAACACTTTAACGGCAAAATTGGAGCATTTGAATTTGTGACAATCTCTTCTTCCCCTCGCTATATTTAAAATTATTTGGTTCAACTTTATTATCAATTTTACTTCACATACGAACACAATTAAGAATTATGAATAACGCAGGATAGATATTCTTGGAACAATAAATGTGAAAAATGTGCATGGTAAACATGGAAAAATATTAATTCCCTTACAATAATTTAAATAATTAGTAATCTGAAACTAATTAAAAACTATATTTATTAATGAAGTGCGTCAGTTAGAACGATATCCCAGTTTAAGAGCTAATTAACTTCTAGACAAGTATTCCAGCTCAAGAAAATGAACAAGTTCTTTATGCAATTTCCACAATTATTTGACAATTATTATAAGGTTTAATGGCTCCCAAATCATCTTTCTAGAAAACATAAGAAGCAGTACTTGGAAGTAGTGTTTTTACTTAAAGTGCTCAAATATTGTAAAATGCACAATACAAAATATTTATGTAACACCGCAATTAAACTAAGCGTTAAAAACGTATGGATTTGTTGTTGTATACAATGTACATGTTTCTATCATATAAATTTTATTGCTGACTGATTTTTTTAGTTATTACCTTACACACATCACTTTAGAGCAACCATAACCTAGAGGTACGTGCTAGACCAGTACCGTACGGCGTACGCAAGTTTTTTGCGCACCTTTCCGTTCGGGGTACGTGCCCGATTTCCATCAGTGGGTTGGAATCCCACTATAAAATAAAATGTTAAATGTATGACGTCACTGAGCATGACGTCAAGGTGTATAGTATAAATGTGACGTTACTTACAGACAACAACAAAAATGACGTCAGGAGGGAAAGGGAAGGGGAAGGGACAAGATAGAACACAAATGGCGTCAAGAAATGACGATACAAAATGGCGATATAGAGAGGGGATAGTGAGGGGTATGGGAAGAAGGGGCAGGGTAAGAGGCGGGACAAGGGACAAGGGGCGGGGTAAGGAGAGTGGCAAAAGTGGAGGGGAGGAACAAGTTACGTGGCAAGAGTAGAGGTGGCGGGTCAAGGGGAGGGGCAAGATTGGAGAGGAGGGGTAAGGAGCAAGACAAGAGTTAAGGGGAGGGGTAAGGGACAGGGCAAGGGTTGAGGGGCGGGGTAAGGGGTGTGTAAGAGTGGTGGGGTGGGACAAGAGTGGGCATGGGGTGGGGGTAATGGGCGGTTCAAGAGTGTTAGGAAATGGCAAGGGGGCAAGAGTGGAGGGGCGGGGCAAGAGTGGAGAGGAGTTGCAAGTGCGGGTCGAGGGTATGATAAGTAGCGGGGCAAAAAGATGGAGCGGGGCGAGAGGCGGGGCAAGGTGTGGGGTAAGAGGATGGGGCAAGCGGCGGTGCAAGACTGGAGGAGAGTACAAGGGGCGGGTCAAGAGAGGAGGGTTTAGAGGCATGGGCGGGGTTTAAGTCACGTGGTAACCCCCACCACTCTTGTCCTAAAAAGTGCTACACTGATTATAAGCAGTAATATGACTTATTGTAATAAAATTATTATTATTGAATTGTCCCAATATTAAGAAGGTAAATCAATTTAAAATGTTGCCAAATATCATCTGCTAATAGATAATACAATAATTAATAGACAGATGGGATAACAATACTGTATGAACATCTCTGAAATTTTAGAAGAAAATGCAAGAATGAAGTAAGGTTAATTCTTGCAACCAGCTTATTGAAATTTATATTTGAACAAAACTCACTCTTCACCCTAACAATTAGTTTTTACCAACAAAAAAGTTCTTGAGAAAACGCCTTCATAGTAGCAAAAATGGGTAGGTATAAGTAAAAGATCTTGCAATATTTCATTAACGGATGGTCCAAATTAATTACTTATTACATCGAAAATTTTATTTTTGTACACCATTTAATTAAAGAGGTAGGTTGCCGTTTGAAATGTTTGAGTTTGTTGTTACAATACGGTGTAATGAGTAGGACGGGTAATTAGATTCCACAAAACTGTTCCACTTTGGACGTATAAACGTTTCCCACAAATGTTTATATATAAATGCATCTTGAAATACAGTGGATTTTATTGCTATTTTTTTTTATTGTGATTTATCCCATGCTATTTACTATATTGAAAATGGTAATAAAACCTCTTCAGGTTGATTATCATCTCTTTTGACTTAATTGAATATAATTTCTATATAGTTAAAATAAGATGTTTATGTTATTTTTTTAATAGTCTTAATACGGAGAACGTGAGTGGGGTTTTATTTCATTTCATAAGAAAATATTTATACGATAATATAGTGTATGATAATTAAAATCGCGAAATATAAAATAATAATCAATTAAAGTTGTCGAAGTTGACTGTGATAAATCATAGTCACTAAATTTACTAATAGCTTAAACAAGTGGAGGTTATTTTTCCCTTATGTTGTAAATAATATATATATTACATTAATAAAGTGTATAATAATACAAAACAGCGATGCCTTTTATATTTTATACTATAAATTTGCACTTAACTTACATTAGACGAAAAAAAACTTTTTGGTAGCAGATAATCTCCGCCTTGTCTGTCTTCAAGTTACGTTTCTATAAGACGTTATTTGACATCAACTGAAACAGGTTAATTTTATTTTTTTACAAACATGATGGAAATCACCTATAACAAAATCGTACTACTTAATTACAAATTTAGGAATTTAGGGAATATGCGTACTGCTTGTACGTTTGTTATTTTTATAATTAATGCAATGAGAAGTTAATCGATTTTCCCAACGATTGTAAAATAATACTACATATACAAAACTTGTACAAATCATAAAACGAAATTGAAAGCACTCTAGCAGAACAACCTCACCTCTTATCGACAAGCACTAAAATATCTACTATGTTGGCTTTTCCTCTATGGAGATAGAGAAAATCAATTATTTTTTATGAGATTTTCTATTTAAAAAAATGTTTTTTTCAAAGCAATATAAAATACTCAGTTTTCCAGGTATAAAATGTAGTTTTTCTTCGGACATTTATTTGTTGTTATTATGCAGATATGTACAAAACGATGTAACCGTATTTCTCTAAAATTCTCAGACCTTAACACAACTATATAGTGTGTTTGAAAAGTCTGAAAACGGCTTAATATCTCAAAATGTACGAGTATTATGAAATAAATGGATTTATTCACGGCCATGTTTTGGTCAGTTAGAAATTTTTGTCCGCTATATTGAAATAACCTTTTTTTAATAGGAAGGTAGTCGTGTGATACATGATTTTAATGTAAATGACGATGTGTAATTAGTTTGTAAATATCTAAATCCATTTTTAAGTTATCGTCAGACAAATGAGCGAAAACGCAAAATCGTGGATTAAAATAATCAAAGAAAAAACGAATCGCATGTTACTATAATTCTTTTACAACTTTAAAAGTTTCCTTTTAAAATGTGATTAAAAAATACTAATTGTAATTAACGCCATTAACTTTGTTAATTACATGATTAGAGGAATAAAGTAACTTTGATTAAATACGCAACCTCAGACTGAAAAATAATGAGTTTTTTTTTTTAATTAGTCATTTAAACTCAAAACAGTTATTAACAAAAAATAAAATGACTTAGAAGAAGAAAATAACTTGCTTCAAGTGACATCACTTTTAAACTACATCAGCTGTAAGATACCAATAATCATAATCAGCTAACTAAAATACATAATGGTTAATAGCTACAAAAAAAAATTACCCACTCTATATAAGATGATAGATACTAACAGTTTCATTTGCATGTTTGGAGTATCCAAGTCAAATATAGTTATTAAATAATTGAATATTATTTGAGTATATATCCGTCACGCGACGTCTTAGTCGTGTGTCTTTTAGACGACAGGTTTCGGATTCATAACTACATCGTCAGATCGTATTGAAGTTAAACCTCGAGGTGAACACCTAACCTTACAGATACATGTCTTTTGTGGTAGCTATATATATTATATATGTGTCACCTATAATGCATGTAATTTTATTGTAGTGTGTAATGATCTCTTCGAGTGATATAATATGAGGATGGAGTCACGGCTACGAAACACTTCCACTCTTCAATACCACTATGAAGCCACGTGTCGGATATATACGCAGGCAATATTCAAGTATTTAATAAAAACAGTTTTGTGTAGTTGAAAACATAACAAATATTCAAACTAGGCTTATGTTTGAAATTTCGATTGATTAGTAGAAAAACCTAGTTCATTAAAACAAATTTGTTTTCATTGTTGCTTTTTAAAATTACAAATGCCATTTTCGTTTTAGTATAAGTTAAATAAGGTAAAAATATCTACCAACTATGAGACATACTAAAACTATGTAGCTGAAAAATATGTCAGACCAAATAGAACCCAAATTCAAGGCATACTATCATTTAATGTTTCTTAATTGTTTTTTTTTCAATGTTTTTCCTTTTATATTTACTATAAAATAAAACTTTTAAATTAGGTTTTCCTTTCAGTAGTGGCTTACTTAGCAATACGTAAGTTTGAAATATGGCCACTGAAATGCTCTATATTATAATACTTACAATTTTCCATAGCCTGGTGGACCAAAACGATTTCATGAAATTTCCATTATGTTCTTATTTAAGCTGTTTGGTTATTTGCTACGTAACGATTACATAACTATGACTCTTTTGTTACCATTTTGTAAATGCTTTTGAAAAATAAATTAACTTTGTCTAATCTGTTACACATTGTTTATCTTTTAAGCTTGATATTGTATCACAACTATTAAAAATAATTTGAGTATATTGAATTTAAAAATACTCAAAAGAAACAGATATTTCAATTTCAAACTATAAAACATTTTAAATAGAGGCCATGAAGGTCATGTTATTTAATTAAATATTGATTTTCATTATTGTTATTTTACCTTTTTTTAATTTTAAAGGAGTACACGATCTTGTCAGTAATTGTTTTGTAATTTAAATTGAAAAACTGTCTTGAATTATATACATACCCTACTTTGTACAAGTTGCATTAAATAAAGTAAAGTCAACCTATAGTATCCTGTAAATTGACACACAATTAACTTAAACATTTTCTATTTGCATCAGAACATTATTATAAGAAACTATGCACAACACTGATGGATAAAAGAAATTACGTTATTCGTATCAAGGTTCTAAAGTTTTAATTAGAGCATGGATTAGTGCTGAAAAACATTAAAAGTTTAGATTCGATCAAAAACATTTCATGAATTATTGCCAAGATCTAAATTCCTAAAAAAAGAGCCAATTAATTGCGCTTTTGGAAAATGATTTTTATAAACTGATGAATAACTTTGTGTTTGGAAGATCAATTGAAGTTCGTGAAGTTAAGAAAAGATATAAGACTTATTAATGTTAATCAAGTCTTTACACAATATTAATACTATGTTCAACTAACTCATTGTCTTTAACAAAGATTTACTAACTTTCAAAAGGAAGAAACATATGTTATATTTAATGAATCACTTGAATATATGTGGTATTCTGTCTTGGATTTGTTTATACATTTCATATATATGCTAAGCAAGCGGAAAGATTCCAATACAAACTTTGATCTTTGATATATGAATGCGGAATCGTTTTACAAACATCGGTAAATCGTATTTCAATCGTGAAAATAAATAATAACAATATGAATCATTTTGATAAAAAACTAATTTCATAAAAATCATAAATTTTGCAGTGAAAAACAGTAATATGATCTAGAAAATTAAAGATGAGCTGTATGGGATGGCACTCGAATTCTGAAGTTTACGGTTTAAATTATACGTCTACGAGATTGTATGCAATGTATAGTCTCACACGAATGTTATAAAGAAAATTATCCATCTAGAGAAATAAAACTTTTGTTCTTGGAAAAATAAATTAATATTAAATCGCAAATTTTAATCATATGTACAAATTGAGGGTAATAAACTATTTAAATAAAATGCATAATTAATGACCACCCAGACACTTTAAAAATTTTTTTTTTATAATATTTAAAAAGTAAAATGAAATAGAACCATTCCCTGACAACAGACGATTAATTTAACAGCTTTCAGTATTTTATAAGGATTATAAGTACAGTAACTAAAATGAAAAATAAATCCTTCTCGCTATAGCTGGTATTGGCGGTACATAGATATTTCGTCGCGATAATTCTCGCTTTCTAGTAATTTAAAGTTCCCTTGACGATTTATAGTTGATTTTTTACCGGTAACACACGATTTTTTTGGAGAGATATCAATTGTGTGAGTCCTTAGAGGCGTTGTTGAATAGAAAGAAATCACTACATACAAGAGATACAGACAGACCTTATTCCAAACTCAAAACGAATATATCAGCTATGAGGTATATATAAATCGAGATCGATCTTTTTTTTACCAATGACATATCTCTCTCTATACTGGAGAACTGTAATAGCGTCAGTGTCAGAAGAAAAAAAGAGTTGGTCAGTTAATCCTGGTAGGAAAGAGTGAGATCTAATCTAAGAGATGTTTAAATCCATATCGGTATCAGAATTGTTAAAGGACCAATTTATGGGCCATGTACAACTTAGGAAATACAAATTTACATAGAATAAGACACCAACAAATAATTGTATAAGAACCTATAATGCAGTAATTTTTTAACAGCTCAAATTAAGTGTAGCCTATACTAGCGATGTTTATACTCGGGTGAAATGGATAATCGAATTATTCGGTTTCAAATGATTTCAATACTCGTATTATTATTTCGAAATCGAGTATCTGCGCAGAATAATTTTGCCCATCGGATTTCGCAACTTTAACAATAAGATCGTTTTATATAAACCTACACTTTAGCGTTCTATCTGTTAGACTGATCCACCAAATATTTATTTTTTTAAACAATATGTGATTGACACTTGTAATACTTAATTAAATGTTATCCTGCCTCGACACAAATTCAGTAATTTAACGTAAGTACAATTATTACCAACAATAATAATTTAATTGTTATTTAAAATAAGTTAATTTACTATATTTTTTTTTATAAAGATGGTAACCTATTAATATTTATTTAAATATAAATAATAACAATTAAATAATAATTTAATTTAATTTTTGTTAATGTGGAAATAAATGAATTTTATTGTTATTTTAAATTGAACTTGTTACCGAATCGAAATCATTTTAACTCAAAATCATAATGTTTATGATGTGTAGTGAAGAATAAGCTTAGAAACTAATATAACCAAAATAGAAACACCGAGCATTTTATTTCGAATTGACACAACCCTAACGAATATCGTTGTCCGAGGATTTTATTTCGAATTCACACTTGCACATTACCTCCTTGTTCCTAGTTACGAGGATTTTGTCCAAATATTTTAATTCGAAACCGAGGATTTTAATACTCGGAGTGTTCCGAGGATTTTGATACTCGTGTTCACCGAGTATTTTAATTCGAACTCACACATCACTAGCGTATACAAGCATATATTCGCCTGAGCCTGACCTCATTGTTATTATGCAAATTCTGCTATATTGTCCTTATTGGATTACAAAAGTTAAAACAACCTCTTAGTATTTTTTTCCAAATGTTTACTAACAATATTTAAAATACGGGCGGTTCTCAGATTGACAATTTTTGATAAGTTATACTGCAATGATTATTGCCATAACAAATCCAGTTTCAGAAATTCTAATTCATCTATTACAAGAATATCATTTCAGTTTTCTAATATAATTTATTTGCTCAACAATGTCATCGTGGTTTGTCTAGTTCAGTTTTCATGATCGTTACACAATAAATAACATGTTTGTGTGTATATATATATATATATATATATATATATATATATATATATATATATATACATAATACAAAAATAAGAAATAAATAAAACTAAATGTGTAGTAAGAAAAATTAACACAGCACATGGGTGGGGGTATTGTCTTTTATTTGTTTTCTTTTAGTTTAAATGATATCAAACTTATGTTAGGTCGAAAAACTAATTTTACAAGTTCTTACTTATTTGCAAATTGTATTTCTATTGCATTTTTATTATTGTCGGGTTTTGTGTAGGGCCAATAAAAAATAATTTTAAAGTTACACAAGTCATTTATTTTGTTGAACTCAAATATATAAACTAACAAGTAATTACAAGTGCTTAGACAACAATAGATATTTAATATAACAATATAAAATGTTTTAGCAACATTTTGCAAAATATTACTGAGTAAGAGTAAATATTAATAGCTTTAATAAAATTTACTAAAGGTATAAGAAAAATCAATTAAATAATTACATTTTCATACATATTTTCTCTTTTTTTGTTAAAATTTTAAAAAATAGTAATTGAAGAGATCGATAATCATAATGTATTTTCTGTGACAACATAATTTACAGTCAACAGGTAAATGGTATATTTATCACTGTTAAATAAATAATATAATTATTGTAGCCTCTATCGTAATTAACAATGTATGGGACTCCGACAAAACAGTTCATGATTTACATACTTCTATAAACTTGTTTTTCCTCGTTAATCTGTAGTGGTAAGACACAATGGAAAATCTTCAAGAAAAATAATTTATACGAAATAGTTGATCAAATATTGTGAAAAACTTATGATTGAGTTAGGCCTATAAGTAGTTGTAAATTAGTTAGTTAAAAATAATAACACTAAACGTTCAAACTTGTCATAATTATTCAAACTGAATCGTAGCAAATACGAGTCTAATAAATAAATAACCGATTTAAATAAAGTGGTAAATTCTCAAAAGTATAAAGTATAATTTAGTTAGCGAGAGAAAAAGAGTTATATAACAAAGTTTATGTACTATTTAGGAAACTGCCCACCCTTTTGATTTCGTTCGAACACTGAAAAAATACAAAGTTTGAAAGGGTCAATATGAGACGTTAGATTAAAAGGAGATTTCGTCAGCGTTCCAAATGCTTATTTTTATATTTTCTTAAACAAAACTTCCCTGAAGAAAAGTTTGGAACAATGTAAAACATAATTATTTATAAAAAATATTTTTCTTTGTTACATTTCTATTACTACTTGTTAATTACAATTATTTAATTTCTTAATTAAATTCAAGTGGTATAGCAGAACTATAGAAAGTAACTCATAATAGTTATAACATGTCCAATAACGAAGACGATAATCTTTAGAAAATCCTTTTTTGAAAAATAAATTAACAAACAAAAAATTTATTTGAAAAAAATTTAATACCAAAGAAACTGATTCTCCAAAAGTTGTCACTCAAGTTCAATATTTCATGGAATTAAAATATATCTTTTTAAGTTCGTTTAGGGTTTTTGTTGTTGCCAACGCTAATGATAACGATAAATTTAATAATACATATTTATAATAAAATTTATTATTTTACCTGTATTCTATAATGTATTAACATTGTACGTGTTTCTTGTTTTAGTTTTGTTCAAAAATAAAGTGAATGAAATAGGATTACAGTATTAATTATTAAATGACAATAAAAAGTGCTAGTATATTTTTGGAAAATATGAGAATATGATATATTGGGCTATTTATTTGAAATAACAAGCAAATTACTATTTCAGTTTTGTTAAATTAACAGTAATGATTATTGTAAAATTTAAAATTATTATTACTTGGAATGACTATATAACAATGTCAGGCTATTTCATTGTTAAAGACGTTATGATATTTAATCAAATCAGATTTCTGTAATGAATGCAATATCACCCTCATCATGACAACCAAAGTTCATGATAAGATATTGTAGTGTCATTATCATGTATATATTTGTAAACATGTTATGTGCAAAGATGTATGTTTGTATAAGGGTAGTAGAGAATTTTAATAGTTTGTATAAACCAATCATAGACGAAAGAACTGGTTTCTTTTGTTTTACTGTGACTTCTGTAATTACGATTGAATGATGTCGAAAAACTATTACTTATTTTTATGCGCGTTCGAGTACCTGAAATGCCCTTTGATTATTCCTATAGGTTTTAGCTATTGTTTTTCTTTTAACTCAGATATCTTCCTTCAGGATTATTGGATTTCCTCTAGACACCGTTCTTCGTATCTTTGCGATTAGGAACTTCCATTGATTCCTGTGAGAATTCTTGTTGCTTTAAATTTTGTCACAACCCATTGTTCTAGTAATTTTATTTTCACAGTTTGATAGTATTGGTTTTGAAAGTCACTTCATTTTGGCTATTGTCTCCAACAAAGCTTATGCCCTCACCGCGTAACTCGTTTTTTTTTCCAATCTACACAGAATCAATTCCGTTGCAGCATGTAAGTACAGGTGTAGTGTATGAATGTAGTGGTATAAGTATATATGTTGTGTATGTAGTGGGGTTAAGTATATGTATTGGTATGGCTGTATATAGATATACAGGTATGTATGTAGTTATGTATAGTACGTATGTAGTGGGGTTTACGTTGTAAAACATCATTCACTTAGTTAAAAACTAATTTAAAACGATTTATATTTAGTATTTAACAAAGGACAAGCACTATGATGGTTAAAATACTTTTTGGGGAATGGGTGAGGACTATGAAATGTCAATGTCACGTTATTGTGACGTCATGGTTTGATAGTTCAAAATAGGTTTTTTTGTTTAAGTACTATGATGGTTCAACATACTCTTTTTGCGTTGGATGGGTAGGTACTATGAAACGTTATTGTGACGCCATTGTTTTAATGGTTCTAAATACTCTTTATGGTTGGGTAAGTACTATGATGAGAAATCCGAATAACCAAATAACTATCCCTATACTACCAATGTATATGTTAACAAATAAAAAGTACAGTATTTTAAACCTCGTAATAAATCTATCGCCAAGAGCAATATGAATAATCATTACACGCTCAATGGGTTGGATATTTGTAATATATCGGGTAATGAACCTAAGGTTCGTGTAACCCTTTCCTTAACGAACTTTAATTCAATAATAATTAACTGCTAATTTAGCTGTATGTTTTGTCTCAAATCTATCTATTTATATTTAAGTTTGAAAGTTTAGGTTATCGCATTTGAGAAGCTCTATTATTTGACAATCAAAGTAAACATTGTTTCTCTTAGTCCAACCAAGTAGATAGTTATGCTTGATGTAAACATTGCAATGACAATGAGACACAGATTCGTCTTTAACCCAGATTTTAGTGAATTTCAAATGATAATATCTTGATATATATATATATATATATATATATATATATATATATATATATATATATATATATATATTCTAATTTTTGTAATCAAAACCTTCCAAACTGTATGGATTAAACATTGGTTTCATAAACTACAAATTAATTCGTTCCTGACACTGGGTACATAATCAAATATTACGGTAAAAATTTTAAATTATGTAGTCTAGATTTAAAAAAAAAATATTATTGTTTTTATTTATAATCCTTACAATATTTATTTCTAATCAATATTTATTTATTTTTATATAAACTCTTTGGTGTTGTAATTATCAAATTGGATTCATGTAATTTCATACTTTCAGTGAAATATACTTTAACATATAGCTTGTGTAGAAACATTAAAATCACATTAATACAGTATATACCAAGGTTAGAATAGTTATTTATTGTTTTTTTTTAAATATAGTTTAAAAATATAAAACACAAAATAAAACAAATGATAGTTTATATTTTCCCGATCACATGATCTATATTGTAGCATAAATCTAAAAGAAACATTTATGTCACACATTTTTAATATAGATAATATAGTTAGTTAATAAAATTATTTGTACATTAAAATGTGATAATACAAATATTTGTATTTGTATTCAAAATGTTTAGTTATTTAGGGTTAAATTGTTAAACGGTATCGTAAAATCGAAATGATATAGGGAATTGAATGCATAATAACCGTAATTCCTTGTGGGATAAATAAATCAAATAGTAAATAACCAGTGGAGATAGAAGTTAAAATTATTATAAATATTGTTTAATAAAATAGTAAATATATAACTTTGACTAATAAATATGTTTGTTTTATATACAAATAATATAAATTTAGTTTAGACTTACGGCATTTCTGAAGGTTAGGCTCTGTTGTAACCAATGTAGTTTTGTTAAACATTTTGTTCTACTATCTTCAGTAGTCTTGTAACCACATAAAGCAAGAGAAAAAAAAAACAGGAATATACTCTGGAATAAAGGCGAAAATTTAAAACTGAATAGTTACTTCTTATACGTCCTACAGCAGTTTGATTATTGATCTAGATGAAATCATGAAGTTCACCTATTATACATAATACTGAAAAACAACAAAATTTTAATGTGAATATATATATATATATAAACACTTATACTTTATTTGTTAATAATTAATGAAAACGAAGACTAATTTGTCATAGTTAATATTGTACACAGTGGGTTATATACAGTGTGTCCCACGAAGGTATTTACATTTTTTTAAACAACCACTAAGTAAATATGCATCTACCAAATTGTAAGATTTCTTTCATACATATTGGTAACATATCCAAAAGTGTACCAACAAAGTTTTACACTGATATCTGTAATAGAAATAACATGGCGGTTGTTGATAATACAGTTTAAACAACAGCACCTGCCGCCAGATTACAAGATAACTTAAGAGCTCCAAATGTTTAAGCAGCTGATTATTTTAAAAGAAACAGCTGTTTATTTCATTTCACATCATTGAATTGTTGACTACTTTTATTGTGTTTTCTTAGGCAACAAATATAACTTAGGTTGTTCTAGCTATTTGCATTTTGTTCATGATAGAGCAGAAGGTTTTGTTCTGTGCTTGGTCTATTGCTACGTATCCTACGTTTGAACCTCCCTCAGTCATGTCCATCCCAAAGTCGAGGAAACTCTTACATGTAACTGCTAGTGTACAATAAAAAGTATTGCCGGCAGCCACCTGACTCAGAAGTGGCTGAAAATGAGTGTGAGGCTATTTTAAAGTCTCCTAGTAAAGCCATATAGATTTGAATGGTTTCTTTTTTGTTAAGAAATATTTCAATCATAAAAAGTAATTTTATTTTTAGGTATATTGTGGTAATTAAATTAAAAAGTTATTAAAGTCTATAAAGAATCAAAGAGTTATTTTATTGCTTGCTATCTTTTAAACCATAAATCGCTGTCAACAGCCGCCATTTTATTTTTATTTCGGATATGAGCGGGAAAAAATGTTTCCAATACGTATGAAAAAAAATGTAACAATTGATTCATACAAATGCATTTTTTGGTGGCTGTTCAAAAATCTACTATTTTCATTGATAATAAATATTTAATCAGACATACTGTTTACAAATATGCCTAATACAAACTTTAGATTTCATAAATGAACAAATTCAATATGTAATCATTATCAATGTAATAAGTTACCATACTAACAGGTTAGCATTGATTAGCTTTTGTTCTAAAATCTTTTCTTACATGCACATTACATTAGTAATTCTTACTGAAATAAGTCGAAAACACATAATTTTTTAACGATCTACTATAGTAGTTTATTATATATAATTCTAAAACTTTGAAAAAAAAAAAAAAAAAAAAAAAAAAAAACATGCGATACCACTAAATCATATCATGCAACAGGAATTGAAAATTTGTTGCACAGTAAATCTATCTTATACAAAACATCACTTAATTTACGAATTATGAACGTGTAAGAAATTCACGGAATAAAAAATAAAATTATAAAATAAACATAATTATTTATTTGAATGTCATAACGTTTAAATAGCAACTACTCCATAGAAACAATTATAATTGGCATGTTTGGGGGAGGGGACAATATTAAAAACAAATTTTGTTATAAACTAGCGACCTACAGTAATCTACAGAACGAAAATCAATTACCACAAAGTCGTAGGGACTAAAACTATTATGAAAAGGAAACATGAAAATCATTTCGAAATAGGATAACGTTTCTATATGATTTAAGCTACTATACCATAGATGATCAATGAGCACTGTGGTGAACGCGAACACTATAAAACACTTAGTCCCCTACTACAAGTTTGGTACAATAACACAAACACAAATAAAATAAAATAAAATATTTATTTGCTTTATGTTACTATAATTCCCTGATGTGCATTTCGGTAACCAAGTTGCCATCATCAGAGGGATCTGAAGTAATACTAACAATATATGAAATCTTAAAAGCTAAAATGCAATATTCTCCCCTCCACCCTACTTTCAGTGGACCCATGGCTACTATAATATGACATTATTTGTATTCAATGGGGGGTTACCAGAATATCGGTAGGGGATTAATATACATACTCTAATATTTACTGTCGTCTTTATTTTAGTGTTTGAGGTCATGTAGCCTTCTAATTAATTCCAGTAAAAAATATACTTTTAATATTTTGTCTTCAACTAAAATATATATAATAAAATAAAATTTCCATTGAAATAAACGTACAAAAACATTAGTATTTTTTTAAAGTGAAAATGTAAATGTAAACTCTCAAATGAAAATATTTAGGAAATTATGTTTACAAAGCTTTCAAAACCAATTCCATACATGCAATGTAAACGAACTGAGCGTTGCAAAAATAAGCTGTACAATTTAAACTAAATCATAGGAACAGCTGCATTCCGTTAATAATTGAAACACACAAAAAAATATAAAATATTAATTAGTCTGTTAATTGTGTCTTCATTCTGAATTCTGAATTCTGAAGACCTAATGGAATATACAACATTATTAAAAGGTAATATTGATAATATCACATTTTTATTAGAAAGTTTATTTTAAAGTATTTTTTCAAAACTTGTAAACAATATAAAATGTGTGTAATTACGACTTAGGTTTGTTAAATGTATACAATAACAAAATCTTATAGTTGTGAATAAGATTTGGTTCACAACTATAAGATTGTGTTCCTGTAACTTAATTTCTTATAATCTTGCTCTTTGCATTGTGTTACGGCTACTCTCAAAGAGTAAACATAATTAACTTTCAAATTATCATGAACACCTTAATTAAAACCAAATTATTTCAAAATATATGTAAGTTTTTTAACATAATCGTTTTAAATAATAAAAAAGCATCAGGGTTGGAAGAGTCACCTGATAAGAATGATGATATAGAGGGATCTTGCCAAAGAATATTCGACGAAAAAGTGTAGATCTCGATATTGTCATATCCATACTCACTCTAAGTTAACCACTATAACTCCCTTCTTATTAAAGAGGAAGGGTAGGATTTAACTTTATTTCTTTTTTTTATTTGAACACCGATAAAATAAGACCTTGTAAAGGAAACTAAATTTCGATCTATGTCACTAAAACAATATACCTCACACTATACATATCAAAATTGTATAGAAGACTAAAATGACTCCAATTTTAAATATTTCTCCATTTGAGATACGAAAATAAAGTAACAGAATTTTTATCTGTTATGTATAGGGTCCACTTGAGTATATGTGTCCACTTGAGGTATGTAGATAAGCTTTAATTCCAAATTTGTAACTCATTGTGAAAGTAACTGTAGCAGGTCATTTATATTTTAATGTATTGCAATTTAACTTTAAGAAATTGAAAATATCATGACAAACATATTCTTAGCATAATGAGGATATTTTGAGTGAGTTATCTTAAACATACGAGATTTATAGTGACCATATTCTGGCTGTTCCAATAGGTAGTAAATCTATATCATTTAACTTATGAAAATTTTATAATGTCAGAACACTTTATTTGACTTTTTCACTGTAAACCAAATAATAAAACAATATAACTTCCAAAATATACTAAATTCAAAAAGTTTAATTTTACTGTATTATTGCAACAGTTACTTTAGTTGTGGGTGTAAGTTGAGAGATTAAAAAATCAGTTCAACTATCATACATTTTTTTTTAATTGAAAACATTTGTTTGTGTCGTATTTTCTGTTACATAAAACAGTATATAATCCAGCTCCTCTGCATAACACAATTCATAGGTAATAGCGTATTAAAAACAATTCTAAGATAGTAAGTTAGAAAAATTATAATATATTAATGTTATAAACAATAAAGATTTCATTAAAATTTATATTTATTGATTAAAATGCGTTAAATTGACGTTTATTTTTTATCGCTTCTAAATTGTATGTGAGTTTCAATTAGTACATGTAATCATCAGTTCGTCAAGAATATTCACGTTACTGAACACAAAATAGTTTCATCAAAGTTAACTACAATAATCTCTTGGTTGTTACAACACAATCAATTTCCGATTTGAAATCTTTAGGTAATTTGTCTGTGAAAGAACAAGTGTACATCATGGAACCCTGCAGTCGCATTAAAAAAGATATTATTTTTTGTAGTTTAAAAGTACTAAAGGCGTTGTTGAATTGAAGTTTAAACTCTATTTGGTTGAAGTTTAAACTCTATTTGGTAAAATCCATAAAAATTATTTGCCATGTTCCAAAATATATTATTTAAAAAATCTAACATGAAAACAAATTAATGAGGTGATTAACATACCACTATTTTAAAAGATACAACATTTTCTTAAATAATCTGACGGCTTAGATCTTTAATTACTTTTTTCTCATTGATAGCAAGAATCTAAATACCATTATTGTCACAAAATGTTTGTCATGAGCTAATATCTTTTGGTAAAGAATTAAGTTCAAAACAAAAAGAAAATAATTTTATACTATGATGTTAAATCACAATTTGGACAAATATAGAATCATACTCCTATCGTTATTTAAAAATAAAATAAAATATCTTCCTGTCTTGTAACAAACCCTTACAACTAACATACAAACTGTAGTCGTGTTTCACACAATTTACAATAAAAAGACTTTGTGGTGAATGTAATTAACCAACATATTGAGTGTTAACAGACAGGTGTTAATATTTTTTTAATATCCAAAATTATTTCGAATAAAAATTATTTTTTAAAATGATACATTTTGTTTGTGTTGAATATAGTGTTAATCAAATAAAGAACCCTTTACTAACCGTTTTATAAGTGAAATCTTTCCATCAATATTTAGAATGTCACTGCAATGCAGTATGACTGAAATATAGAGCACAAAATAGGCAGAAAAAAGTGAACCAATGTCTGACATTCAACTGTGTTCACTTCCTTATTCCTTAATGATTTTATCGGATCTCGGTCACAGAACACACTGTACGAACAAGAAGGATTTTCCAGGTTATGTATAAAGTTATACCATATGTAACTATATTATTTACAGTGGTAACAAATTATTATTTTATTTTTGTTTTATACCAATTACATAATGTAAAAACATAAATGTTACTATAATAGTTTAAAATTAAAGTAATAATTTATATAATTTTGAAAAATAAACTACGAAATATCATATTTTTTTATCAGTTCAGTAAAGTATACTAACTGATTACTACAAAAATACTTTTTATCTACTGGTTTCCTATTAATAAATTGGGTTATTATTTATATAATAGGAAATCAATCACTTGTATACTGTGTGATTAACAATACATAAATAAGAATTTGTCTATGTAAACTGCTGACAACTATTAAACCTGAACATAATGATTTTATAAATGCAATTATCGTCATGGGTTTTAAATTTATATACATAATTGAAATTTTGAAAATGTTTCTACACCGCTTTTGAATCCTAAAATATAACAGTTGATATTTTTCAAACTTTAAAAAAAAAATGTAATTTAGCATTACAATTATGAAGAAAATTGCCGTCTTGATTTTACATTTATCAGAATTATTGATAGATAGATTAGATAATCTGTAAATTTGAAAGCGAAGAAATCAAAACAAAATCAATAAATATAATATGGTTTTTTTTTTCTTGTGTAATGTTACATGGCCATAAGTGTTCCTGCTATATATATGAAATTATATTTTACTTTTAAGGTTGATTTTGTTCCAAATAAAATATATTATATTAAGTTATATGTCATAGCGGCTCTTCTCCTTTTTTTACCTGTGCTGATAGAGTTTTTTTTTAATGTTGAAGTTTACCTCTGGTATGTAAAAATAAAAGTGGATAGACAATAGAAAGACCACATTAAAGCCGTTGCTGCTGTGACTTAGGATAATTCCATCATTATGTCCCTTCGTAAATCATTAACTATTAAGTGAGAATTAGGTAATATTAATTATTTTTATGTCCGTCTATGTGATTTAATATTTAAATTCTTTAACTAACTTGTTCATTATGAGTTTCGGAATTTAAATTATTCCATCTTCGGTTGATCGCCAAATCAGATGGTCAGTTCATTGAACATAAAACCACACATAACACAAATAACAACATACACGCATAAAAAAAAATATATATAATTTATGTTTAAAGTAAAACTCAGTTTATACACTAATGAGTAAACGGGCCAACGTATAATTTATGTGAACGCACTCTTTTTTATTCTTACCTAATCTGATAGGTACGTCGCAGATTTGGTTTGATTGGAAATTTAGCTGTTCTTTGAACATAATATTATGGACTGATTATTTCTCTGTTATTTATAAATTTCACATTCTTCAAGTGCGTCCATTTATTTTCCCTTAATCCATATATAGGTAGCTTGAAAAGTATTTTAAAAACTGATATATGAGTGATTCTCTTCTATGATGTATGGAGCATAATTTGATTTATTTGAATCTATATTATTATTAGGTAAATGTGCCTTATATAGTTTTTGTTTTAAATTTCTTCCGTTTTGGCCAATTTAAAATCAATCACAATCGCTGCAACTAATTCCATATATTCCAGATTTTTGTTCCAATTGTGTTACATTTTTAGGTTTTAACACTTATTTTTAATACGTAAAAAGGCAAATATAACTTAACACACCGTACACCCAATAACATTAAAAATAACGTCAAAGATACAAATATATAAATGTAATGGACTAAGCGAGGGAAAATGGCGTTGTGCTGTTGTACTTCCCACCCCATTGTACCCACCGACTACAACCTCTTCATGTAAGTTTCATGAAACTCCTGGGCACAATGTATGACCATAAGGTTTCAATGTGGCTTAGGACAAAACCAGGTCGGTTAGTTTCTATCTACCAGATATAAAAACTGTACGGAAATGCGTTCATCAAAGCAACGACTTTGTCGACAGCAATACATGAATTCCGAAGACAGGTACCTGGCCTGTTAACACAGTATTATTTAATGACCATGTTTTTGTCCTTCGGAGACTTCTGAGACTTCAGACAGACCAGATCCCTCCTTCACTCCACCCTCTGTGCCTGCTGCCACAACAATTTGTCAAAATGCTTCTACTGGAACCGATGACATTGCTGCAGCCACCCATCACACCATCAGTGCTAAAACGTGTTTCCATAGAAACCACAAACATTGCTTCTAAAACATAAACCCTTCTTTTTGACGATACTAACATATCTCTGTGCCTGTTGTCAAAGTCACTCCACAGGCTGACATAAATACGATCTATGGCAAATGTCAATATTAGAAGACATCCTACCAATTTGAAATTGCAGTGGTCTAGTCTTAGAAAAGAAGAACCGAAAACATGAAAACAACTGCAGTTTTGAGGAAGTCCACATACAAGAATGAACTTCATGGAGAGATAACTATTAAGAAAAACAGTAAAACTAAGAAATTAGAAAATGAAAGAAGAAAAAAAGTTCACTATTTTCTCTGAAAAAAATGTAAAATTAAATAAGAAATTTTAAAATAGATAAACAGAAGACTGTTGGTATGAGAAACTGAAAAACATAGTAAAAAACAATGGCAACAAACATTAATCGAAAGCGTGGTATTGCCTCATCATCAGAAGATTGAGATGCTGAACGTATTTTTTGCGGATATTTATATTTTCAGTCTACCGAAGGATGAATTCAATGTTGGAAGTGCAACAGATTGTATCAAAGTTTATGTTCCGGTAAAGAAACGCATCTTTGTGCTCTGGGTCAAGACTAATCCCATCATGCACCACACCATGGGGCAAAATGATGTTTTGCTCTTCGTTCAAATTTTATTTGTTTCTAAGAAAGTAAAATCTTTTTTGCAAGTGATTTTTTCTAAAATTAAGAAAATGTAATTATTAAACCTATGAACCAAACAAAATTAGCTAGTCCATCGTTCTGCACCTTGACCTACTCAATAACCTATTTAACTAATAATAATATCCCATTGAATGAAAAGTTTCTAAGTGGATGTTGATACAAAAGTCCAAAAGGGGGGGGGATACTGAAATCACGTAAATACATTTGTGCATATTCAACACATAGGATAATTTCTAATAATGGTACAATGATCTGAACCAATTTACAAGTATGAGTAGTCTGTAAGACCGACATTTTAAATGTAGGAAATACCACCCTACTGCTGATGTAGTTTATTCCACCACTAAGACAGAGTGGAAAAAATTATTAGTGGGAAATGAGAGAGTCTTGACCTTAGTAACACTGGCAACATAAACACTTCAAATAGTGCGTTCTTAGATCGCATTTTCCGATCATTAGAAAGTAGAAATGTACCAGGCTACACACTAAAGGATAATAATGACTTATCTGGACTCCCGTAAGATACTTACAGAGTATTGGCAGGAGATCTACAAGTATCCGTAAGATCCACTTGACATAATTTGTTCCTCAAGGGTCGATCATAGGGTTACTAATGTGAAATATTTATCATCATGGGTCCTTTCACTGCAAATGCCAGAGGACTTGGAATTGACTGGATATTCTGACCATTTATGAGTAATTATAACAAGTACCGATATACGTAGATGTCAAAAAAATGGGTCTATGAAAACTATCTATGAGTAGCGAAATTGATGAAACTGGACATAAAATACCTAGGTAATCCAATTGGTCGCACCAGCTGACAGATGGTGTCATTATAATTGGTGTAATTATAATGGTTGAGGGTCAGGAACTTTCGGTCAAAAAACACCTTAACTACCTAAAAGCTTACTTTGACGAGGGCATGTAAATGAAGGATCAGATAAAGGGAATTTGGGATGTGAATTTGTGTAATAAGGACTCTTGAAGGAGTCCCAAAAATAGTAGAATTCGAGTAAAAATAAGAGTTTTATACTATATCATGCTGGATACAGCGCCCGTGTGAAAGAGTACTTTGAGACGTTTAAACCACCGTGCCGTCATAATAAAAGTTCAGAAGAGACTGTCACCCCGAAAGAAAAGTGGTACAGAACTGGTGCCTCGGGGACCGCTGTAGCTCATATGAAGAATTGTGAGAGGGGAGAAGAAACATCCTACGAACTGATGAAGCAGACTCTATACAAATGGTAGGAGAAGTGGAAGATAAATTATGTCACAGGAAACTGGACTACAGTAATAATCCCTGACTTAGTTTGTTTACAGAGTCGGATTATTATTATTAACAAGCAGACACCTGTCATGGAGTGACTTTGATAGCTACCTCCATAGTTTCAAGCTGAGAGAGAGCCCTAACAAGAAGTATTGTGGGGGTGGGCAATGAATAGTGAAGGCCTGATATGAAAGCAAATATTTGCAGAGGGTTTTAATATATATATATATATATATATATATATATATATATATATATATATATTGCAGAGGTAATAATTTGTATATTAAGGTTTACAAAGATTAATATATGGAGGCATGCTCGCGGGTAAAGATAAATGTTTTGAACGCTGTCCTGTTAGAAATATGATGATGGAGAATGTTAAGTTCTGATGATCTATTGGGAAGGATCTTGCAAATACACCATCCGAAGTAATGCTACAAAGGGTTTCGTGTTCAAGATTTCCTGACATGTAAGTTTAGGATTTTATAGAGTAAACTGAATCGCCATCATCAAATATTTCCCTTTCCAAATAAAGTTATTATCGAAAGAAATGTACTATATAATGTAGTACGTAAAATCAGTATACAATACTAATTTCCATATTTATGACAAAAATATTATTTTAAAAACACTGCTATATCGAGTGTTCTAGATATTTGACTTATAATTGAGTTCAGTTTTAACTACGTTTTCTTTTCCTAATAAATTTATTCAATCTATGTAATAATTTATGTATAAGGTTTACGTGTCAAAAAAAAATACATTCTGCTAAGAAAGAGAAAATATTTGCTTTTATTATTTTTTTAAATATAAAAACATATTTCCAGAAGAAAGATGACAAACTATGTAAAAAATACAGATGAGAGAAGCACTATTAACCAATGTCAGTTGCACGCTCATAATTTAAGCATGACTTTAAGGATAAGCTAGACTATCACTAAAATAAATCTTAACGTAAATTAAACAGCTAATATACCTTATATGTAGCAATAAAATTTAAAGTATATATCAACGTAAATAAATTTCAATTAGATTAAATAATTTACATTTTTGTACGAATATATTCAGACATTTTGTGACCAATTTGTCATACATATACTTTTTGTTTGTTGCAACCAACAAGTGTTTCCCAACTATACAACACAGATTGTTTAGGAATATCTGCTTTCAAATTACAGATATGTTAACAATGTTAAAAATTGTTGTGTACAGAATCTATGTAAAGATCTGAATCAAATTGCGAAATTGACAATGGGTTTTTAAATGGACGATACATCGACCTTGAATGTTATTACATACAATTCTTATATACAATAGTTAAGAGTCCTTTAAAAAAAATAGAGTATAATTATAAAATATAAAAACATGCCTAATATATATCAAATCAAAATTCTGTGAATTTTTCTTTTTAATTATAGTAAATATCACAGAATCAACTAATTGTTTTATGAAGGCTCCTACAATCTTGAGACGACATTAATGAATAGACTAATGCAAAATAATAATATTACAAAATTACCAAAAAAAAAGTAACAAACATTTTATTGACTTTCAAATTCTCTCTCATAATAATTTACTTGACCAAATAGTAACGGAGAAGCTGGAAGGTTTAGCAGCCATCAAACAACGATGCGACTCACAGAGTCTTATCTCCCATTAAAACCAACGTGGCTTAATTATTAATCTATATACATCTATATATATTTCGGGGCATTTTGATATCACTGAGACCCATGATAGTTGTGTGCTGAGTACTAAGTAAAAACTTCCTCTATTGGTTGGTTAACTAGTTTATTATCATTATTCATATAGAAAATGAAATATCAGATATAATAAGAAAATAGGTTTGTATTTTTGTAGGCCAATCAACACATGTACCAAAGAATATTTTGTTGAAATTTTGATGTAATTACTACTAGCTAAGCGAGTATGAAGGTTTGTGGATCTACAGTTCACCGGGAAGTAAAACAAGTACGTCATAAATAATAGAGAACCAATATCAATACACTAATAGCGAAAATTGTGTTAAAAAAGTTAGTGACCATAATGGTCGTATTTTAGGCGATCAACGTGTTGAGTATGTAATAAACGTGAATATACAAAATACTCTTTGTCAGCATTAATATAAAGATTACTATTGGAAATAAATTAAGCATTGGATAAGACATGAATTGAAAATAATTACTTTTATAGAATTGAAAAAAAAAATAATAAACTCATAAAACTTATTGTCATTATGTGAGATATTCTTTTTGTAGAAATAAATTACAATTTTAATTGTATTACGTAAATTATGTTTGTATTACATAATGCTCAATAATTGGTACTTTCAATGAATTATAATTATACCCTATAATATCTTCTTTATTATATAATAAGAAAACTCATTAAATTTTATATTTTCATTTTAACAATACTAAACAATCCCAAGTACATTATTCAAAAATATATAATTAATTTTATATTGATATTCAAATCCAAATGTAATATAACATAATTTTGTCCTATGACTTAATGTTGAATCTCGAGTTTTTGAAATTGCTATAACTCAAACGTACAACAAAACTTAGGGGGCGAACTTTAAACAGGAATACTACTGGTTTTTACCTGTGAATTTCTAATGCCATATATCTAGGTTCAAGATATTCAAAATACCATGTAAATCTTAGTGACACTTATTCTGGAGCACTCAATTAAAATCAATACCGACCGAGCAGCTGAGAAATTATAATTGGCTTTTGTATATCAGCCGTCGAGCATTCTATAAAATCCTTACATTAAGGTACCCAAATGCTTTGTTTGCTTTAGGTTTTTTTTTCTAAACGTACGTCCATTAACGTTTTATAGAAATGTTATTCCTCCTTTTAAAAACAGTTCTCTTATATTATTTTACGCTTTTACAAAACAATAACATATCTATTTTAAAATTATCGTTTTAAATACAGGAACAATAAAACTCGAAGTTGATTAAAGAATAAAATATAGTATATCATTATCAAGACGACATGTCAGTGACTATATTGTTGTCGTCAGTTGTAAACAGTGATGTAAAAATAAATAAAAACCCTCAATGAATACTTAATAACTACAAGAAGAGTTTTCAATTAATAAGTTGTCATTTTCAGTGTTACATATACGCGCAAATTTTTGATAAATAACTCAAACAGACCAAGAAGGTTAACAAACAAATACAAAATATTAAAATGATCTTCATATTTAAAAATATGCTATCTATTTAGGATTTAAAGACATTGATTACAACGTGATTTTTTTTTTTAATTTTGATCATCCTAATTTCTTTCAGGATAAACTCAAAATATTTGTAATAGTAAACAAAGTTCTCTAACCAATTAAAACTTAAAAGTTCAATTCATAATATTCTCTCGTCTAAGGTTAATTTAGAAATAAATACCTCACCCTAAGGAAATTTTAAACACGGAATAAAATACTGTGTGATTGAATATACTAATTATAGTGTTAAGATGCACTTTACTAATTAGAGTTAAGTGGCAGTTTAAGTAGCAATGTTAAGTGTTAAGTGGCAGGTGGCTAGATACTAATTATTAACAGAATTGTTACTAGTAACAATGACTACATAAGTATTTATGTAGTCATTGCTAGTAATAAGAAAAGTTTTTATTTTTTCTTGATTCATATAAAACGTCTTTCACCGTTTACAATTTTACTAATAATAAATTACACCATATTTATTAACCACTCATATCAAGTAAATTGGTGTATAAATTGCGTGGAAATGGGACAAGTCTATCCATGCAACTACATTATTGATTGTCGTTATAATTTCTGCTCTAATACTCCATCGTTTCAATAATGTTTCACATGCGAAATAACGAAATAAAATGTATTATATATTTATATTATTCAAATAATTTTAATATTATGAGTTTTTATAATTATTATTTTTATGAGTTCTCAAATACTGGAGTTTCAAAAAGGGCATCCCGAAGTTTAAGAAACTATAAGTTACGTATAGGTAAATTTTTTCTTCCCCAAATATCAGTTGGCAAAACTGTTCTCATTGTTGACTCGTCATATGTTATTGAAATGCACTTGTGCTATTTCAGTATGTATTTGTCTTTGTAATTGTGTGTACATTTTCAACTATGTCTTTTTCCAAGGATGAACTTGTGTTTAGTCCTATTATTGAGAATTATTGCACATATACATCTTACAAACAAGTGAAAGACGAGTTCTTACTCCTGCAGACTTTTCCTTTTGGGATATTTAAAAAGTAAGTTTTTTTTTTTATAATCCTCATACACTTGTCGAATTGAAGGATAACATTGAAAGTGTGATATCAAATATTACTGAGCAAACACTACGAAAAGTGGCTGCAAATGTTATGACTCGTGTCTGACCCTGCATTGCAAGCGGAGGAATTAATTTTGAACATTTATTATACAATATTAAAGGTAATTTTAATATTTTAAATTTATATAATATTACATTATTATTTTAAAGTAATAAATTCATGAAATAAAATATACAGTTGCTTCCTTTTTTAAACACCCTGTAGTATACCTTATAATTCTAGGAATTTGTTTCTAAGACGTCTTATAATACAGATATTATTTTATCATCACAGCCAGTTCGTAGTTCCTAATGTTCTCTCACTTTTGTGTTAGAATATCGAAAATGTGTAACGAAGGAACTATCTCCAACAAAGGTTGTCCAGCGACTTTATTTATCGAAAGAAATTAATTTTAAAAATTGTCACCAACAAGACAATCAAAAACTCCAAATATAGATATTAATATATATTAGCTTCTTTATTAGCATTTTTATCGTATGAGTATATTTATTTATAAATATGTTACTTACGTCGTCTCATACACACTGGTTCTTGTCTCCAACCGGTTTCGCTGCTTCAATTAGTCAGCATCATCAGGGCTTATCTTCTATTGCTTCGTCCTTAACATAAAAAACACTACACAACACACATTACAGACACACATGCGTACACTCTATGTCCTGTCAGGTGACCGGCCAGTTCCGTACTGAACTTTAATTAAAGTGTTTAAATTAAAGATTGAATAATGAATATATAAAAGAAGTGGCAAAATTCAATAGATATGGTAGACAAGCTCCTTTCACAGATAAGGGTAAAATAATAAATAATACTCTTTTTCATTTATGAGTGTAAAAAATAGTTATAAAATTTAAATTTGCATCCTATAATAAATAAATGAAATAAAAATAGGTTATATCATTATAACATAAACAGATTAGATACATTTTATATGAGTAGCAACTGCGTAGAAATGGTTATCAAATTTGTAAAGCCAAAGGTGTACAAGGTCTTCATTTTATGGTTTCGGTATGTAATGTTAAATTCACTCAGATTACAGTGAACATTGATCTGGACATAACCTAACATCCTAAGAAGTGTTTTACAATGGTCTAATCATATAATTTATACGTTTTTAATTGATTAGTCTGGCGTTAATTAAATTTGGTATGTTGGACGCAAAACAAACTATAAAGCAATATATATAGTGTCTTGAGTTAGTTGATTATTAAACTGGATAATGTGATATGCTAAATGAATTAGAAATTATGTTTAGAAATGCTTTGTTAGGAAGATTTAGACACTACATGTAATATATTCTCTAGCTGCTTTTTCTATAATGAAATGACTGTACTAAAAGTACTGCTGATTTTTCTCCAGAAAAAATAAAGTTACGTAAGTAATATGCTTCATCTTTTACAGCCTAATAGTAAACCTTTCAAGGTGTGCTATATGTGGAAAGTTATAAAAACTACGTTTCTCATACATTGCCTAGAACGGCAATAGAATAACAACTAACTAATTAAAAGCAATGTTAATAATCAGTTATAGATACATATATGATATATTCTTTATCATCATCTTAACATAATATGTATTAAGCTTTTATTTCATTCCAACAAACAAAACTGGAAATTTAATCGAAGAAAATATCCAGTGTTTATACAGCGACATTTGTATACCTTCAAATGGTATAGGCCTATTACTCAAATGGTACTTTTTCTTTTCAGGTATTCACTTGTACACAGTTACTTAGTTGTGTAAGTGTTTAAACTTGTGACGATTTATGGAAGGGAATGTTACAATTTTAGAGAAAACGTTAAGTGGCAGAATTATTTATGTGTTTGGAATTTAGTAAAAAAATCACTTTCGTATATGGGTAATACCGAAAGTGATTTTTTTAAATGACAAGAGAAATATACACAATATTACAATTTTAAAACAATAAATTTAGTACTTTTATTCAATTTAGTGCTTGTGAATGTGTCTTAGTAAATAAATAAACGAGTGTTTTTATTCAAAACAAAACAAAATTATATCATAAGACGACGAATCGACTCCTAAGGCCATAAGATGTCTAAAATAAAATAGAGATTTTTTTTAAAGGAGCCTTAAGGGAATGAATTCATTTTTATGTATTCCTTCTTAAATAATAACATCTCACCTACGTGGTATTTACTTATGGTGAAAGATACAATGAAAAATGTTCTCAGTTATTGAATGAAATGGTTTTATTTTCCAGGACGGGTACTATGTTCACTATCCACCAGAGACAGTAGACAGGGCATAATTTTGGTCACTTTTCAAGATAATTCCGAAATGAGAATATTCGTTTAGTAACCAGTGGAAGTGATTTTGGAAGAATTAAGTATAAAATCTATCTATATTTCACATTTAAGTAATAATTTTAGTATGAATCCACTAATTTTCAGGTGGAACCCTATTCTAATTCTAGATAGTGATCGATACGATAAAGGAGAAACTGGACATAAAGAAAATCTAACGATTGGGCGCCATATTTAACTTATAATATACTTATTATACTTATAAGTAGCTTACATGGATAAATGGACTTCAGCTTTGGAAGTCTATCAGAGCAATATGAGGCTCATTTTAAAATTTATGTAATTTTGTGAATTTTATTTTGATTGTAACGACATCTCTTTAAGGAATCACAGGTTCTGCTATTATTGGTAATGGTATTGTAAATATTGCCAAATAACGCAACAACGATTGTCTTAACACTTTAACGGCAAAATTGGAGCATTTGAATTTGTGACAATCTCTTCTTCCCCTCGCTATATTTAAAATTATTTGGTTCAACTTTATTATCAATTTTACTTCACATACGAACACAATTAAGAATTATGAATAACGCAGGATAGATATTCTTGGAACAATAAATGTGAAAAATGTGCATGGTAAACATGGAAAAATATTAATTCCCTTACAATAATTTAAATAATTAGTAATCTGAAACTAATTAAAAACTATATTTATTAATGAAGTGCGTCAGTTAGAACGATATCCCAGTTTAAGAGCTAATTAACTTCTAGACAAGTATTCCAGCTCAAGAAAATGAACAAGTTCTTTATGCAATTTCCACAATTATTTGACAATTATTATAAGGTTTAATGGCTCCCAAATCATCTTTCTAGAAAACATAAGAAGCAGTACTTGGAAGTAGTGTTTTTACTTAAAGTGCTCAAATATTGTAAAATGCACAATACAAAATATTTATGTAACACCGCAATTAAACTAAGCGTTAAAAACGTATGGATTTGTTGTTGTATACAATGTACATGTTTCTATCATATAAATTTTATTGCTGACTGATTTTTTTAGTTATTACCTTACACACATCACTTTAGAGCAACCATAACCTAGAGGTACGTGCTAGACCAGTACCGTACGGCGTACGCAAGTTTTTTGCGCACCTTTCCGTTCGGGGTACGTGCCCGATTTCCATCAGTGGGTTGGAATCCCACTATAAAATAAAATGTTAAATGTATGACGTCACTGAGCATGACGTCAAGGTGTATAGTATAAATGTGACGTTACTTACAGACAACAACAAAAATGACGTCAGGAGGGAAAGGGAAGGGGAAGGGACAAGATAGAACACAAATGGCGTCAAGAAATGACGATACAAAATGGCGATATAGAGAGGGGATAGTGAGGGGTATGGGAAGAAGGGGCAGGGTAAGAGGCGGGACAAGGGACAAGGGGCGGGGTAAGGAGAGTGGCAAAAGTGGAGGGGAGGAACAAGTTACGTGGCAAGAGTAGAGGTGGCGGGTCAAGGGGAGGGGCAAGATTGGAGAGGAGGGGTAAGGAGCAAGACAAGAGTTAAGGGGAGGGGTAAGGGACAGGGCAAGGGTTGAGGGGCGGGGTAAGGGGTGTGTAAGAGTGGTGGGGTGGGACAAGAGTGGGCATGGGGTGGGGGTAATGGGCGGTTCAAGAGTGTTAGGAAATGGCAAGGGGGCAAGAGTGGAGGGGCGGGGCAAGAGTGGAGAGGAGTTGCAAGTGCGGGTCGAGGGTATGATAAGTAGCGGGGCAAAAAGATGGAGCGGGGCGAGAGGCGGGGCAAGGTGTGGGGTAAGAGGATGGGGCAAGCGGCGGTGCAAGACTGGAGGAGAGTACAAGGGGCGGGTCAAGAGAGGAGGGTTTAGAGGCATGGGCGGGGTTTAAGTCACGTGGTAACCCCCACCACTCTTGTCCTAAAAAGTGCTACACTGATTATAAGCAGTAATATGACTTATTGTAATAAAATTATTATTATTGAATTGTCCCAATATTAAGAAGGTAAATCAATTTAAAATGTTGCCAAATATCATCTGCTAATAGATAATACAATAATTAATAGACAGATGGGATAACAATACTGTATGAACATCTCTGAAATTTTAGAAGAAAATGCAAGAATGAAGTAAGGTTAATTCTTGCAACCAGCTTATTGAAATTTATATTTGAACAAAACTCACTCTTCACCCTAACAATTAGTTTTTACCAACAAAAAAGTTCTTGAGAAAACGCCTTCATAGTAGCAAAAATGGGTAGGTATAAGTAAAAGATCTTGCAATATTTCATTAACGGATGGTCCAAATTAATTACTTATTACATCGAAAATTTTATTTTTGTACACCATTTAATTAAAGAGGTAGGTTGCCGTTTGAAATGTTTGAGTTTGTTGTTACAATACGGTGTAATGAGTAGGACGGGTAATTAGATTCCACAAAACTGTTCCACTTTGGACGTATAAACGTTTCCCACAAATGTTTATATATAAATGCATCTTGAAATACAGTGGATTTTATTGCTATTTTTTTTTATTGTGATTTATCCCATGCTATTTACTATATTGAAAATGGTAATAAAACCTCTTCAGGTTGATTATCATCTCTTTTGACTTAATTGAATATAATTTCTATATAGTTAAAATAAGATGTTTATGTTATTTTTTTAATAGTCTTAATACTTACTAAGGAGAACGTGAGTGGGGTTTTATTTCATTTCATAAGAAAATATTTATACGATAATATAGTGTATGATAATTAAAATCGCGAAATATAAAATAATAATCAATTAAAGTTGTCGAAGTTGACTGTGATAAATCATAGTCACTAAATTTACTAATAGCTTAAACAAGTGGAGGTTATTTTTCCCTTATGTTGTAAATAATATATATATTACATTAATAAAGTGTATAATAATACAAAACAGCGATGCCTTTTATATTTTATACTATAAATTTGCACTTAACTTACATTAGACGAAAAAAAACTTTTTGGTAGCAGATAATCTCCGCCTTGTCTGTCTTCAAGTTACGTTTCTATAAGACGTTATTTGACATCAACTGAAACAGGTTAATTTTATTTTTTTACAAACATGATGGAAATCACCTATAACAAAATCGTACTACGTAATTAAAAATTTAGGAATTTAGGGAATATGCGTACTGCTTGTACGTTTGTTATTTTTATAATTAATGCAATGAGAAGTTAATCGATTTTCCCAACGATTGTAAAATAATACTACATATACAAAACTTGTACAAATCATAAAACGAAATTGAAAGCACTCTAGCAGAACAACCTCACCTCTTATCGACAAGCACTAAAATATCTACTATGTTGGCTTTTCCTCTATGGAGATAGAGAAAATCAATTATTTTTTATGAGATTTTCTATTTAAAAAAATGTTTTTTTCAAAGCAATATAAAATACTCAGTTTTCCAGGTATAAAATGTAGTTTTTCTTCGGACATTTATTTGTTGTTATTATGCAGATATGTACAAAACGATGTAACCGTATTTCTCTAAAATTCTCAGACCTTAACACAACTATATAGTGTGTTTGAAAAGTCTGAAAACGGCTTAATATCTCAAAATGTACGAGTATTATGAAATAAATGGATTTATTCACGGCCATGTTTTGGTCAGTTAGAAATTTTTGTCCGCTATATTGAAATAACCTTTTTTTAATAGGAAGGTAGTCGTGTGATACATGATTTTAATGTAAATGACGATGTGTAATTAGTTTGTAAATATCTAAATCCATTTTTAAGTTATCGTCAGACAAATGAGCGAAAACGCAAAATCGTGGATTAAAATAATCAAAGAAAAAACGAATCGCATGTTACTATAATTCTTTTACAACTTTAAAAGTTTCCTTTTAAAATGTGATTAAAAAATACTAATTGTAATTAACGCCATTAACTTTGTTAATTACATGATTAGAGGAATAAAGTAACTTTGATTAAATACGCAACCTCAGACTGAAAAATAATGAGTTTTTTTTTTTAATTAGTCATTTAAACTCAAAACAGTTATTAACAAAAAATAAAATGACTTAGAAGAAGAAAATAACTTGCTTCAAGTGACATCACTTTTAAACTACATCAGCTGTAAGATACCAATAATCATAATCAGCTAACTAAAATACATAATGGTTAATAGCTACAAAAAAAAATTACCCACTCTATATAAGATGATAGATACTAACAGTTTCATTTGCATGTTTGGAGTATCCAAGTCAAATATAGTTATTAAATAATTGAATATTATTTGAGTATATATCCGTCACGCGACGTCTTAGTTGTGTGTCTTTTAGACGACAGGTTTCGGATTCATAAATACATCGTCAGATCCTTATGAAGTTAAACCTCGAGGTGAAAACCTAACCTTACAGATACATGTATTTTGTGGTAGCTATATATATTATATATGTGTCACCTATAATGCATGTAATTTTATTTTAGTGTGTAATGATCTCTTCGAGTGATATAATATGAGGATGGAGTCACGGCTCCGAAACACTTCCACTCTTCAATACCACTATGAAGCCACGTGTCGGATATATACGCAGGTAATATTCGAGTATTTAATAAAAACAGTTTTGTGTAGTTGAAAACATAACAAATATTCAAACTAGGCTTATGTTTGAAATTTCGATTGATTAGTAGAAAAACCTAGTTCATTAAAACAAATTTGTTTTCATTGTTGCTTTTTAAAATTACAAATGCCATTTTCGTTTTAGTATAAGTTAAATAAGGTAAAAATATCTACCAACTATGAGATATACTAAAACTATGTAGCTGAAAAATTTGTCAGACCAAATAGAACCCAAATTCAAGGCATACTATCATTTAATGTTTCTTAATTGTTTTTTTTCAATGTTTTTCCTTTTATATTTACTATAAAATAAAACTTTTAAAAAATAAAAAATTCTACTTGTTACTCTCTGCGTCAGTCCAGCCTGTGTGTATGTAACCAGTGTCCGTCACAAATCCCGTGTGAGTGCGTATGAAAATAGGCAAAACTCTAATACTAGCATTGGTTATATACGTTTTTTTTATGAAAAAATTAAACCACATAATATATTATATTTCTTTTTTTGTGATTACTGTTTTTTATACCTGACTGTTCTAGGTGAACTTAAAGATTTTTTTTTTTATAATGTTTAATAGAGTGGCATGTTTCTCAATACATGGAACTATACACAATAGAGGATTATCTTGACAGGTCTTATAGTTGCTTTATATACATGTCTTCATATATACTATTAATGAAACTTTTTCGAAGTTAAAGGTATGCCCTTTTGAACTACGAAAAGCAACAACAACGATTCTTAAACGATCAGAAAAATGCTTTGAAGTGGATAGAGATACTTTTGAGAATTTACTGTAATTTTATTGAATAGTTTTAGATTAAGGTTTTTCTGTTTTATTTTACTTTGCACTCTTTTAAATACAAATTAATTTAATCGAACATCTATTCACTTTCCGTATAACTTATTTGAACCGTACAGTTCAGAATTAAATTTTCTACAATTTTCGTTGTATACTTTGATCTGTTTATTGGTACAATAACAAAGTTATTGTTGGCCAATGTAAAAAAAAAGAAGTTTTTATTGAAGTTTTTTAATTATACACTCGTTTTCTCAAAAATTACTTTACTTACATTCTGGAACCTATTTTATTCAATTTGTCAGGTCAACAACCATAAGACACTATTGAATTTGCCTTTTAATTTACCTTCCCAGAATTTCAGGAGGCACTTATTTAACCCAGGATACAAAATTCAGGGCGAAATCTTTCGCTAGCCGTAACTCCGTTAATCTTTCGATAACAAAGCATTTCCGGACCAATATTTATATAACTGTTTTCTTTACTTTTACATGTAGAATGAGCTCCCGACGTTTCTTCATATATTCGTGAATCACATTGAATAAACTTTTTACATTGAGCTTAGTTACACTCCTCCATACGTTTTTGATTTTTCATTCACTTCAGTTACTTCTGTATCTCCAACATTAGAGAGGACGTTTACTTTGCCTGTGTCCTGCCATGCACAAGCAAGCATACTTTTGGTACTTGTTACCCATACTAGCGGCTAATCACAATGTTTTTTCTTTATATTGTTAATGGCTGAAGGAAAATTTGTGTGGTTTGTCTTAACTGTACTGCAAGTCCCAAGTTCCAATTTGTTTAAATCATCATAGAGTCCTAAACTACTATAAACAATATCCATATAAATTGTTAGGTGACTATACTCAAAACCTTTTAGTAAGTCTTTCACGACTCGTACACAAAGTTCATCTTGGTTTTCTTCTTCCTTCCCGGTGTATACGTTAAACACTTATTGCTACCACACAGAGACCATACCTTTATGCCCCATTTGGATGACGGTTTAGAGGGGAGATAGTGCTTAAAAGAGAAATCATTACCTTAAACTTAATCATTGATTCATCAATTGACAGTTATTCTCTAGGGCTATAGTACTCTAGTAAGTATCTGATGTAAGGTCAAGGAGCGGTCTCATTTTTAATAAAGAATCATAACCGGGTTGATTTGTAGGTTGCTGCTCCAAATTAACATCAAGTGCAAGAAATACTTTTATCAATTGGTATTGATCTCTGGTGAATATTTGTGTGACGATAGAAAACGACCCTATTTATAGACGTTGCGTATTTCCAAATTATGGTCTATGGAAGTGTACTTGGATTGTAATCTATGATATATTGAGCGAAATGAGACTTAAGTTCTACCATTCTAGATCGTGCTAGGTGTTCCTTGAAATGGGTGGCGAAAGAACGTCGTAAAATTTTTAACAATCAGAGCATGTGATTTTATACACACAATATAAAGTGTTATTGATGATTTGAACGTTAGTTAGTTAAAATATTGGCTAATTTATATGAGGCCTTATAAGACAGGATTGTGTTTCATAACAAGAACAATATGATGTCTTGGATCTGACTATGATTGTTTAACCGTCCAAACCGGTTATCCAACTGTACAACACTGGATTCTCTGACGGAAAATAAGGTAATTTACCTTAATATATTCATTGAAATTACAATCCAAGAGGCCTCATTATGTCTAATAGTAATGTCTGTCCTATTGACAGAATAAAGTTACAATAATCACAATATGTATTTATCTCTAAGAATAATACTAAATAACAACTCTGGTTTCGCTTTTTCCACATTTCTCTTTTAAAAAATTGGAGAATTTTTGGTATACTTTAATAAATTTTACAGGCTGAAAATAAAAGAAGAATACGAATATTCTGATTTTTGCAGTAACGGGACTGATAAAAACTATAAAGTTGTCGTTAATATCTTAGCTACATTTATCAGTTATCACAAGCAGATAGGCCTGTGTAAACGTAAAACTTACTATAATCATACACGATATCATGCATTTTGAAGCAGAGCCTAATAGAGTCAACATGATAAATTCTGTTGAAAATATATTCTGCTACAATAGTATAGATGTATGGTAATGGTATCGAATAAAATAAACTTCATCTACTATCTCGGTTATGATTAAGTTAATTACTCTTTAATACTACCTTAATAAATCAATCACAAGGTAAACAAAAAGTATAGCAGTACTATCTCTTGTGCTATTCTACCGATTTAAGTAGTTGTGAGTCGCCTAAACAATTAATCACATACAAACTAAACAAAGTCGCCCAATCTAGGAATCTAAAGCGCAAACAATCTTCTACTTATCATCATTGATGCTGGTCACGTGACAATTCGACTGACGGGCATACGATCTGCATTCCGTTTCAAATTAGGAAGTCCGTAGAAGAACATGGCGTCATGCTTAAAATTTAATTTAAATATCATTGATCGCATTGCCAAACTTATTTATTAATAACCACGGTTATGATTGGTGGAAAGGTGGTCAGAGGCAAGTTCAGAAAATGTTATCTCCCTAATGGTTATATCAACATAGTTGTAATTTTAAATGTGTGCAGCAGTTCCACAAATAATTATTCGATATTTTAAAAATAATATTTTTTGTCATATTTTAGTACAGTTTCACTTTATTACAAACAAAAATTATAACTATACACAAGTATAAATAATTTTGTTTTCAAATGTAGACGTTCAACACAATACAGTCATAAATTTACGATGTCATCCGTAATAACTTATTTTATTCTGTGCTATATATTATGCACTAGCTGTACCCGGCCACGCGTTGCTGTGGCTCATCTGGTTAAATGGAAAATAAATGAAAGACATAAATAAAGACATAAATTAAAATATGTTTATTTAAACAATGCTTGTGGGTACACAATATTTTTTGTAGTTCCATTGTTTGTGTATATATACAGATTATCTGGTTAACGTAGCAATCCGTTTCTAGATCTAAGCCACACAATTCTAAATTTTGGCCCTGAGCTTTGTTAATGGTAATTGCAAATGCCAATCGAATTGGGAACTGCAATCTCTTAAATTTAAATGGCATGTCTGTTGGAATTAAAGGAATGCGAGGAATGAGGACATCATCATTTTTGTAAGGTCCTGTCAAGATTGTTGCTTCTATGACGTTGTTTATTAATTGTTTCACTGCAAGTCTTGTGCCGTTGCAAAGCTTTGGCTGGTTGATATTTCGCAAGATGATTATCGGCACACCGATTTTCAATTGCATTAAGTGTGGTGGCATCCCTAGCAGATAGAGTGAATTTAAAAATTCTGTTGGGTAATTATTTGCTTCATTTGCTTCTACAACAGTGTCGACGGACTTGTATGTGACTACCTCGCTTTGAATTTTAGTCTGAATAATATTATTTAGTTCGTAGACGTCTTTGTTCTTGGAGGCAAGAATAGCTCGTTCACTCAGCCAATCGCAATTCTTATAATTGGTTTGAATATTGGGAAATACTTGAACATTTTTATGTTGGAAATATGGAACCAATTGAAACATTTTTTAAAATAAAAAGCTACACTATCCCAGAGTAACATAGAGTAGGATTCATTTTCATAAAAACATTTTTTATATTCCATATTTGTAAATTTATTTTGAAAATCGTAAAAAAATCTTTGGGCATTAAACCCAGTGTCTAGCAGCTGTAGTATCAATAAATAAACAACATTATGAAAAACTAAAAAATTACTATTGAAAGATGAAATTTATAAATATCAATAGAAACGTACTATGCCAAAGATGTGCACAACAACATAAACTATGTGTGTATGTTGCCATTAAGGTAGGTAAAATAAATAAAATATAATTTTAGGTTAGGCTTAGAAAGATGAACCAATACATATTTCTTGAATGTACCTATTGGCATTCATTACCATAGCAGCCAATTTAATAAAAGATCTGATGAAACAGTTGATTCGGATGTCCAGCTAGTACAAATAATATTTTTTTTAAGTTAGGCCTAGATTGAACCAACATATATTTCAACACACACAAACCAATAAAAGCTTGCGTTAAGATAATAATATTTAAAATTAAGAAAACAATATGTTACAATCTAATTTAAAAAAAAGAAAAGACATTAGAATTTAATAGTAGGCTAGGCCTATTTATAATATGGTAAATGATATATTTTATAAATTGAAAATTGCCTCTTTTATTTATAACAATACAAAATCTCTGTCCTAATTAATATTCCCGAGAAAATAACATTGTGTACAATAACCTGTTTTAAAAAAGTTATTATTTATGTAACATTTAGATAAGTTTTTATTTAAATTGTAGGCCTAACTGTTACAATTTTATGTTTTGTATTTATAAAGATTCTTTAATTTTAAAATAAAGATATAAATATTGTCTATTAAGTGTTTTTTATTTCATATTGATATATTAATTATCTTAGAAGTAATTAATTATATAGTTATGTTATTATAAAATTTGGAAGTGTAATACAGTTTAGATTATAAAATAAATGGGTTTTTTGAATTGTAGGCATAGTTGTTACAATTTTATGTTTTGTATTTATTAAGATTTTTTAATTTTAAAAGAAAGATAAAAATATGACCTTTTAGGCCTAATTATTTTTAATTTTATATTGGTAAATCAAATGGTTTATTATAGTTATTAATATTATAATGATGAAAATAGGTTATGACAAAAAATGTTATTTGAGTCATTGTAATTTTTTTTATTTAATCTTGTTTAACCAAATGAAAGACAATTATATACACAATTTCTATTCATATCGGCGAAGAAAGTCCCGCGATATTCTTCTCCAATCACAAACTTCTGTGGGCGTGTATTATATAACTAACGTCTTGCTTCTAATGGTCGCCATCTTAATTCCAGATTTTCGTTCATATTTCGACAGATTATGTCTTTGTTATTAAATATTTATATGAACTCAGGTGATGTTTTATATTTAGAAATATCTACTTCGTATTTCTGTATATCTCATTTTGTCTCTAGGTCTTCTGTATTTTTATAATCGGCGAAAGATCGGAGTTATATTTTCAATTCGGTTATTTTCCAAGTTGACCTTTCACGTCTAGATAAAAACAAATTATTTAAGTTTTCTTGTCTTTAACTGTGTATTTTTTATGGATTAATCAAATTCTTAGGCGCAATTTTAATATAGGTTTTGATTTGTTTTAGATTGACAATTTTCTGGATTAGTTATAATTGGGTCGGAAAATATTAGATTTAGAATTTGTTTTGATTCGAGTCTTATCTTTTTGCCGCTAGGCGCGTGTATGTTGACGTTTAAAATTAAATGAATGAAATTGACTTGTTTTTCTTTTTGTATTTAATACCCTTTAAAATTAAAATTTCGCAAAATCCTTTCTTAGTGAGCGTCTATGACCTCATACAAATATGCCTTTAAATTTTGGTATCAATATCTTTGTTGGTTTTTGCTCTACGTTGATTCTCTGTCAGTCATTCAGTCAGTCAGTCAGGACAAAGCCGTTTATATATATAGTGATTATTTTTATTCAATAGAATTACATAGAAAAGGAATACCTTACTATAATAATAAATTGTAAACTCCCAAGATTGTAAAAAAGGCATTTGTTTAATTATTTCTACCTTTGCACAAGATAAAAAATTTAATATAGGTCCCTAGAATTAAAAATAATAAATAGTTTTTCCGCATGATTGGAAGACTTGATTAATATTATTTGAAGGAACCAGTATGTTTTGATTGTGACGTAATAATGAATAGGTCTTACTGCATCTAATTATGCAAGCTATAAAGTCTTCAGAAATTATGGTTTATACGATTGTGTCTGACCCACGAGGTTGTGGCACTCTTTTAGAACAACAAATACATCTTTAGAAAATGGATCCATCAGTTTTGTTTCATGTGGACATGCCTCACTACATCAAGTTATTAAGGAATTGTGTTGGGGAAAATTATTCTGGACAAAGATCTCATTTTGGAAGTACATACATAAATGTAGAAACTTCACTCAATATTTTAGAGAAGGATATGGGGAAAATGAATATGTACCATAAACTTGATCCATCTTTTTAAATCGCAAATAAAATGAATCCCAAATTGCCGGACCAGCAAAAGCTCTTTTTTCAATAACTACAGTTAATGCAATAGCTAAAGCTAACGGCAATACAAAAGTCGCTAATTTTTTGTTTGAGCTCATACATCTGATCTAATACATCAAGATATAGGACCATATCATACCACTTGCATGATAAAAAACTATCGTTATGGTTCGAGAGATGTCTTCACTTTTCCAACAAATCTGACGATTTAGGGCCAAATATATATATATATATATATATATATATATATATATATATATAAATATATATATATTGTACTTGGGAAAAATCTTTATGAAGATAATTCATTTCTCGAAACTATAGCTAGATTTACGCGATGCTATAAGTAATTTTTGTTTAATTTCTTTTGCCTTCTCATAATTATCTAAATAAAATTAGTTTCATTTTTAACTTTGCTTGAAATATTTATTTAATACTTACTTTGCTTATTTCGTAATAACTTCAACTTTTTGTTTAAACTGTCAATATTTTTTTTACATACCAATTTTAATCACGCAACGTACAGCTCGTAGAACATACATCCTCATCAGTCCTCTCCCTAACATTATCTCCCTTAAAAAAAAAGTTGTTTAAAGACGTGGCTTTTTGGACTTATGTTATATAATATTCTTTCTTCGACGTATATATCTATCAAGTATTATCTTTCATCAATTATATACATATCCCTTTAAACACTATTTCGGTGTTTAGAATCAACTACAAATTGAATAAAAGATCAAAAAAATATATAATTATTTTAAGAAAAATATAATTGTGATTTTAGACAACGATAATATAAATAAATAATATAATAATAAAAAATATATATATATATATATTATATTGTAGTTACAGTCTGTAAAATTTATCAAATTAACCTGGTTCAATGGTTAATTGAGTAACAAAGAAATTATATTAGTACTTACAATTCAACAGTAGTTATTTGGCTATCAAGTTACCATAGCTGTATATTAATATGTTGTATTATTTTCTTCTAGAAACATCAACAAATATACTGTATAGTATAGTATAGTATAGTTGAATAGTATAGTTAAAATACTTTTACACCAATTCTTTTGAATACTTTGTGAGGATATAGTAATAATTTCGTTATATTAGGGTTCATAGAAGTAGGTTCGAGGAGTATGAGAAACAGATATATGTTTTTATATGTTCTACGAGAAAAGAAGTAAAATATTTCACAATAAAAATACCCTACTACTTCTTTTATTTTTTTTAAATATTAGCAAATGTCTTGAGAACTGTAGAGTAGTTGAGAGACATATTACGTGTAGGTTACAGTTGATAGTTAGAGAGACGGACAAATTCAATCCTCAGAACGCCCATTCAATGTAATAGGTATAATTCTAGGAACCATATTATCATGAACCGTGAACCATGACTTTAACAAATATCTGTTAATAAAGTACCAGTTTTAAAATTCAACGTCTAGAGAATTAGACAACAGTTAGACAGTTTTGAAACAAAAGGCAAAAGTTTTGTATCCAAATGTTTTCACTATAGAAGGTTGTTATGTTATATTCTATGATATGATTCAATGAAGCTTTAATTTATTTTATTTTAATTTGACGTATATTAAATTCATGATATTAGATTTGATTCAATTATAATATTTTGTTTTAATATTATGTCTTTAATTTATGTGAAACCTATAATTTTTTGTCAACTAAATGATGGTACCTATGTCAGAGACCTATAAATCCTGCAATGTTGTTCACAGAGGACAACTCCTTGCACCATTCTGTAAGATAAGAATACTAATTGGTATTCGAATGAATGGACGGAGGTGATTCGATTAGGTCGAGATTACATGGGTAATGGGGGAAACAATCTATGGAAAGATAGAAAAAAACCAAGTTCAAATTAAATATAAGCCTATGTACTTTCAATATTTATTACTTTTTTGTTCGCATATTTAAAAATATAATACAGGTAAACTTTATAGATTTCAAACTTTAAATATTACTATGTAGTCCTCTAAGGTGTTTTGATTTATCCATATTTACCAAATAATTCATATTTAGCATAATGATTTTGAATAAAGTTATATAATCCGTCAAAAACTTTTAGCTTTTAATAGATGTAGGTCTTTATTAACTACCAAAACATTCAGTATATGTGAATGGATAATAAAAGTCCAACATATTCTATAAAAGTAGAAAGACAGAAATACCATTTCATGGTCGCTTAATCACAAGGAATATGGAATATACGAATAATTACATCTTCTTAGAGTAAATAAAATATTTAAAAATGTATTTTGTTATTATATTATTTGTATTGTAAAATTCTATTAGAAATTAAGCTATTTGTGAATTCATATTTTAGATCTGAGCTACCATTTCAAGGTACACCAAAGCATACATGATCAACTGAGACCTAAGATCTGATGATATCGAAACCAGGAGTCCTACTGAATTAAGTAGAGTATAGCTCACTGAAAATTAACAAGATAAATAAGCTCTTATTAATATCCTTATTTATTAATAATCTTGTAAGACTGAATATTTCATGCAATTTGATATTTAAATGTGTTTTAAAAACTTCGAATATTTACTGTAATAGAACATAAAAACGTGACAATATATCATTTTAGAAAAAGTAAGCTATTTATTAAATACTAGGGAAATTAGACCTCAGCGAGTTACTATTCCATTTTCTTAAACAACATGGTCTAATTGGCCGGACATGCGATCATCGTAACATAGGCCGGATAATATTAACAATTCAAGTAAGACTTGGAATTTGTCAATGTAACTGTAAGTGCAATCACTCAATTGAAACTGTTTTCCATATATGATGACACAAATAAGTAGTCTGTTTTTTTTTTTTTAAGAGGAGTATAAAACAAAATAATAATTAATTGCATAAACATTTGATAGATCAATTTATAAAACAATGTAATTTTATTAGGTCCTTTCACACAAATTATCATGAATGTAAATAATGAAATAAAATATCGTTTAGTAGTTGAAGAGCACGTATGTAGTATTGATATGTCAAGTCTACGTCAATATATTTGATTAATGTTTTATTAAAGCCGCGTTTACACTGGAGTTGCAAACACGTGTTGACGACAAAATATTGCCGATTTTTGTTGCGTAAATGAAAACAGCTCTAATTTTGTCTGCAACAAAACAAGTTGCAGACAGATTTGGGATGTCTGCAACTAAATTTTTGTTTTCCACCGAGAGTCGGTAAAGTTCAAAGAATTGCAACAAATGTTGGCAATATGTGTCGTTGACAAAAGTTGCAGTGACTAATTACGGTGCAACAAAAGTTGCAGACATCCCCTCAGCCCCCCCCGCTCCCCCAGCCAGTACCACGTGACTGTCCTGGCGCTGGCGATGCCGCATTCAGTATCGCTCACTAGGCGGATACAGTTTAACGCTACGCTAGTGTCGCTTGTTTGTACGCCGTGTGCCAGTGTAACTTATTGAGTGTGAGTATTTTTAGTAATTGACCCGTGTTTGTAGTTAATATTCTCCTCCACCTATTACCAGACCTATCCCACCGTCTTGTAAGCGGCCAAGAAAAAGGGCTTCCAACCCCATGGCAGATGAAGCATATTATGTTATGAAGAAGTTGGAAGGAAAGTTGGAATAAAGACGAGTTCGAAAAGCTACCAATTTGCAAGATCTGGCAATAGCAAAAAAAATTAATGACGCTTTGTTTGAACTGGAAATGGCTACCTACAACCAACAACTTCAGCAACGTACACCGTCTTCCTCTGTGTATGATGGTAGCAGACCTAATTCCACATTCACTAATGTTACTGAAACCTCAATGCCCTATGAAAATGCATTGATTTCCGGGACCGAAACTCCTGCATTCACTGACTTCATTGAGGAACAATATAATTCCGTCTCTCTTCTGCCCAGATTTTTAAAGGCAAGACCACAAAACTATACACAGCTGTAACATCTATTGTAATTTAACAATATTTTGATTTTATATTTTTTATACTTTGAAATACCCAATGAAATATTAAAATGTTCTGAATCAAGATTAAGGTTATTGTTAGTAGTTGAAAAAAAACAAATATGGTACAAATTGTTTTAATCATTTCAAACTAGTATAGGAATCTCCACTAGCAAAAAACGCAACGTCACTGCGAGTTTTTCTTGAACTGGAATAGCAGCACTACAATGGGTGTCTTTTTTTACAATCTTAGGTCCTATCATCATTACCAAGTATTCAAAATCACTGCTGGCCATCCTTAAAAAATTCCTCACACTTCCGTCCGTTCTCAGTTCACTTGTCAACGGGTCACAGTCATCTTCCTTCAAATCTTTCAACAAGTCACTTCCACTGTACACGCATCTTGCTCTTAATGAAGGCCTTACCCAGTACCTACGGGGTGCACGTTGTTTTGCCAATATCACACAGCATGCTGCTGCAATAACAGCATCCTCCACGTCAACGTCGTCAACACTCGCCATCTTGACTGACTGGACGAGTGTTGCCTTTCTGTTGCAGATAAAAGTTGCAGTGGAACAGAAGGGACAATGTATTTTGTCTGCAATAAAAAGTCGGCAACAAAATGTTGCAGACAAAAAATTGCAGACTAAATGTCTGCAACTCCAGTGTAAACGCGGCTTAAGAACGAATAAGTTTGATACGTGACAGTTGCTCCCAAGTAGTGTCTTAGGTGGAAGGTGTGACAACACATACTCTAACTCGACACTCATAGCAAGAAATATAAGATATTTTCATATTATTATTACAAAGTGAGAAATATAAAAATTTTATTCAAACTGACTCTTAATTTAGTCTTGATTTAGTATTATAACTTTTATGAATAATAAATAGAACACACGATATCATGAAATAAAGTTAAATTATTATCAAAAGCGTTTTAAAACAATGTCGTTAATCTTAATGAGATATTAGTTACAAGAAACCAATTACAACTAACCTTATAATATTTTATTATTATTTAAACGTCTTATTCAAAGATTAAAAATAAGATTACAATATACGGACTACTTATTGAATTAATCATCAAATTAAATGAGTTAATTATATTTCACTTGTTACAGCTTTAACTTGAAAAAAGAACAACTACCGTACCTTAAATTTTGTATTACATGTCTGTTTAGAAACATTTAGTGACTACTCGGAAGGCGTTAAATAACGGTATTGGACGGCGTTGGCACGACTTAATTCACGAGATAATGTTGCAGTTGTTAGATAATCTAAGACGAACGATCTAGTAGGAGACCCATTTCACCCTAACCTACTCTCTTTTTGATAAACTTAACTCCACCCCTTTTATCTCTGGTATAAATTGGCTGAAATGACACGGTTATCCCACACGTTCTGCGTCATCCTTAACAAAGTGGACTCATATACTCATGGTGGTTACGCAAAACTTTTCTGAATAATCATTACTGAATACTGGATAATATCCACTGTTAAATGTTTCCATTGCAGTGAAAACTAATTTTACTCACATGTAGCGACAGAAAAAAGAAACACAATTCTTGAACTTAATATTATTCACTTGTGTCAAATATATCAATAAAATTATGTATCGAAATTTTTATTTTTATTTTCTTATGGCAGCTAACTGAAGTTATCAAATCAATACAAAATTAATCCAAATACATGGCCAAAATTTGCCCACAAACCAAATTTTAATAAAATTTGTTTACGAGTTTGGGCTGTGGAACTGAGAAGTTGGTTCTAATAAGTTGGAAGTGAGACGTGATGACTACTTTCCAACAAAATATCTCTGAAATATATTTCTGAAAAGTTCATTGTAAGGAAGAGACGTTTAGATGTCATTGGGGAGTAGTGATATTACACATTATGTTAAGGCAAGATTTATCGACTGTCATTTATTTAAGGTAAAACGTTTGTACTTTAATTTCAAAGTTATTTAAACAACAAACAAAGTTAGTGGCTCTCGAGGGCACTCAGTTGTAAAGACAAATGAAAGGCAAAGTAAAGAAGTCTGAGAAGAATTGAGAGATTATTAACATGAGCAAAGTGGCATTAAAGCAAGACGTTTCAAAACTTGACATCAAATAGAAATGAAGTACTTACAGAATTCTAGTACAAACTGAAACCTATCATAAAGTGTACATTACTCAACATAAGGGTGGAAAAACATCTTTTTTAAAGAGCATTCATTAAAGTAAAATGTTTGTTTAATTTATAAGTGAATGTAAATGAATATCAGTAATTTGAATGTGCTGAAGACAGTAAAATATAAGTAATTATTGAAAATTATTTTAACCGTTATTGAATATTGTTTTAATAGTGATTAATATTAAACTTTTCCATATTCTTTATTCGTGAATATTAAGTTAATTTTTGTGTTTGTCATTGCAGACATTTGAACATATCTGTCAACATTTTATTGCCTAAAACAACAATTCATTTTTAATCGACATGTGTGTAATGTATTAATAAAGGGCTTAATTGTCTCATCAGTTGGGAATAAATTCGTATGCTATTTATATTGTAATTAAATTATTATTATTATTATGACTTGAGAGAACAAAGGGAAATAAATACAATATTCAATCAATCTGTTCTTATTATTTTATATTACATGGATTGTTTATTGTACTTACTGCTAATATTCTAATAATATTTCCGATTATTTTCATGAATATTTTTCTACTTCATCGAATTAGTCAATATTTAATTTTAAAACTAAATGGAACAAATTACATGTGTAAAAAAGGTTTTCCCTAATGTTACTTTCATCCGGATATTGATTTTCTACTTTCATTCAATTTCTCTCTAAAATAATTATTTGGTTATGATTTTCAATAGACTCGTGTTAATCAAAATGATGTTTCAATGCAGTGTATTTTAAAAGCAGGACAATTTTATCACTATGCTAATTACAATTCTTGAAATTAAAAATTAAATGCTCTTGTAAAATGTGATTTCAACTCATATCACAATCATAACTCTAGTCTATTTTAACAAAATTAGACATTTTGAAATAACTGGATCATTCATAATAATTTTAAATCTCTTCATCGCTAATGGGTATAATACCATCTGGTCAGTATGGTTATATTATTGGAATCTGATCAAATTAATAACTATTGCTACCATAGAAAACTTGTATTCATTTTCATAATTTTTGGAGTATCTACGTTCAAGTGTTTTGCATTTCATACAAACGACTTTAAAATATTCTTTAAACTTAGATTCAGTTTGCAGACATGTTTATAGTTACATGTATATGTTGGAGGGAAATGATCAGTTACAAAGCAAAAATTTTCCTATAAGATAATACACAAACTTTTTCACTTCACATAATAAACATAGTACTCTACGATAATTTAAGACAAATGTTTTTTCAAAATTTATTGTTCAGGAAACAAAAGCAACTGCGTCATTCACAATTACGACTAACTGTACTCTTAGACTATATTGTACTAAAACGGCTCTGGAAGATAAAAGTCATAGCATCTTCAAAAGCATCATGAAAACCTTCTGAAAAAACCCTTACATGGTATATTTTAACAAATCTTACATTGATATCAACTCTTTAGTTATTTTAAGGAAAATATTCATTTTAATATTGAACTAGGTCTAAAAATGACATCAACTGTGCCAAGTATTTAGGGTGTGGAGTATTCATTAATATTTTACTGAGCTGGCGTCAGAAATTTAAAATTAGGAATCATTATCCTAACTTACTTTTAGTTCAAGTAACCCTTTTCTAACAAACTATAATTAATTAACTTAATGTTATTTCAGTAGTTTGTCTCAGTCAATTCTGTTTGTTCCTAGTTTAGTTTGAGGGTTTTAGATTATCTCATTTCAAAATGTTCATTTGACTTACAGTAAGAGTAAATATTGTTTCCCTTAGTTCGATCAAGCAATTCGATATGTTTCCTGTAAATATTGCTGTGGCGCCGGGAAACCCAGTACATATAAATTCTCAACAGGGTTTTGAGTTCAATTTATATGTTTAACAGCATAAGTAGTATTGCAGGGATTGCAGGGGTAGTATATTTATCACGATGGATAACATTTGCAATGAAACTAAACACAAGTAGGAATCATTAAATTTGATTCCAAATTATAACATAAATATTTCATAGTTTGATTCCATTAAGAGTACATAATCAAAAGTTATATTTTAATTAGTTTTGAAGCAGCCATTTTTGTAAGTGTTTGATGTAGACAATATTTTTAAATTATAATTACAAAATACTAAAACGCTAAAAAAACCTAACAACACGTTTCGGCTTCATCGGTTTCTCAGTAGACACAAACACAAATAAATTACAAAAAAACATGACATTGCTTGCAAGCATTCACAAACAAATCAATACATTTAAAATATATCCTCCTTGTCCCTAGGTATAAGGCTCCAATTGATAAGCTCTTGTTGATAACACGTTCATTGTTTCAAATCGTGTTAGTGACTTGATCGTACCAAGCCTGGGATTAGTTTTCGTTTAAATATGTTTTCTGCTCGCTTTGTCCTTATTATTAACTAGACCTCCATACTTAGGTCGGATGTCTATACAGTACTTGTATTTATCATATGTTTTATCCATAAATAGTTTTGCTATAAATTAAGCATATATTACCACATGAAACGGCCTAATCTCGAAATCGATTCGCATAATCCCAATAATAGACTATTCACTGATATAAAAAAATATAATAAATCCCTTTTCAACTAAATAAGTACTTTAAACGATATCTTTGCATATATAGTTTAAGGAACTCAAATCTTATTATTTGGGGATAATTAATTCCCAGGTATCCTAACAGGGTCTATACTATACTTCATCTTTTCTTCTCTGATTATGCAGATCCCTTTTATTTTGCCGTCAGGTCCTTCATAACCAGCTCTAGTTCTTTTCCTGACTTTTATTTACAACACACCATACTTTTTATATTTGTAATAACAATTATATACCAATATTGAAAAAAGTAATTAAATTCAATAGTATTTTATTTAAGTATTACCGTAAAACATATTACTAGATTTTGTACTCAGTCTTTACTGGGTATAAATTATAAAAATCACACCAGTCTCCGCACCAAACATTGATGTATAAATTTGTATACACTAATTTATAAAACTATTTGTTATTATTTTTTACGCTTTTTTTATTATAGATATTCTACCCATTACTAATTATCTTAAGGCATTTTTGTGACTCAAATGATCCTATGGCATCATTCTAAAGAAGTTTTAACTCTAAATGCTATCGTCAATGACTCTTAGGGTGTTTATATAGTTTGACTATACACAATCAATCTTAACATTTTTACGCTTGTGCTATTAACTTGACTCATATCGCTCATCGTAGTTGTTGAATTTATCAATATGGACCTCTCCTCATTGGTTGCTATGATGCTGCATTTATACTAACATAAGGGGTGTCGTCTTTCGTTGAATGGATCACAGGAGTTTGACAGATTTAACACCACTATTTCAAATATATTACAAATTAAATTGAAAATACTCATTATTAAAATTTGTCAATTACATTACGGTTGGGAAATAAAACATTTAAGCCGAATCTAGCAATATCGTTATTTTGCAACTCATTTATGCTTTATATCTAGACATAAATTAGACTAAATTATATTTAGTTTGGGTCGAATCAGCTATGTTATCGTAATTTTTTTTAATTCTCTTCGTTGCTATACCTAACATCTTTGACTAAAAGAAGAAAGGATATTTTAATATTTAAAAAAAAAAAAAAATAATAAAAAGTTTAAAATGTTCCCAAAAACCTACTACTTCAAATAGAAGTATTCCACAAATAAATAACTAAAGTTAAATTAGAATGTTTACTATTAGTGCAAATTAGATGTCATAAAACATATAATACTAAAATATTTATAATTTTTGTGATTATAAACAAATTAAGCATGCTGTCTGCATGAAAAACTAGATTGTTGTTTATTGTACTAACATTGTATTAATTGTGGTTGTGCACAATAAATACTCAAGCAATGTTGTTGATCGTAATTATATATAATGTTTACTCGTCCATATAACGACGAATACTTCTCTGTAAGACATTTAAACATTTTAAAGTTTTATTTGAATTACTTTTATCTATTTCAAACTGTGTAAAATTAAGTCGTATTAATTATTGTTATGTGTACTATAATGTATTATTACTGATGGGTCTGTAAATTAAACGATTTGCATTATAAACACAGATGTCATAAAATTTCATGTATCTGTAATTAAAGATTAATAAGTAATTAAATTTAACATGTTTACAGTCTTAAAGGTTATCATTAAAGTACCTCCGCCCAGTATATAATTAAAATGTGAAGTAGATTTCGGTTAGAATGAGAGAGAGAGAGAGAGAGAGAGAGAGAGAGAGAGAGAGAGAGAGAGAGAGAGAGAGAGAGAGAGAGAGAGAGAGAGAGAGAGAGAGAGAGAGAGAGAGAGAGAGAGAGAGAGAGAGAGAGAGAGAGAGAGAGAGAGAGAGAGAGAGAGAGAGAGAGAGAGAGAGAGAGAGAGAGAGTATTTGGTTATAAGATATTTTGAGTTTAAGTGGGAATAAATAAATTATAAATATTTATAGGCTTTGACGCTAACAGTTGTGAACAAATAACTCATATCATATTGGTTAATTATGTATTTCACTTTTTATAATTACATTTAAAACCTATACAAATTCAAACAAAAACTAAACTCCCCCACACAATCACGGTTTCTCATGTAAAATAAGGACGAAACGACTCAACAATGAAAATAGAGTAACTGTTCCAATGTCAGCCAACAATAATTAGCTTCCAAGTAATAATATTAATAACGACACCTATCTCAAATTTCAAACTCCCTTAAATAAAAATAAATAAAACAACGACAACACAAAACCAGTGTGTCTAATAGTAAGGAGTCAAAAATCATATAGCACTGAATGCGCAACAATCCTGCTTATATTTTAAATATATTAACCTAACCTAATAAACCTGTTTCGTGTTTTAAACAAAAAACGAAACAATAACATCTTAAAATTACATAACTAGAACTTTGGTATTTCTTTATCAAATTATATCTATCAATATAATTATGATTATTCTATCTTATCAATAATTGTTAATTTTCATTAAATAAATCAATTGAATAAAATTAACACAGCTAAAAGTATATTATTTTCCTAGTTATGAACAGTGGAGCAATACCTGTAAAATGAACAATTTACATTACAGTTTTAATTGTGAAATGCAACCCCTGAAGTCTTTTCCTCATTTATCTCATTATTATTTCACTGTGTCGCATTTCACCACCATTGAATTCTTGTAGTTGAATGTTTGTTGAACTGTAATGTTTGCAGAGTTTCATTTAATGGAATTCTTAATGCAGAACGCTCTTCCTTTCTGTTATTGTTTATTCTCTAACTTTTTTTAAAATTCATGAAAGACTTCGACCTTAAGAACGATTTACATTCCATTTCTATACAACTGTATATCTTTACCGGCAAAATACTAATTACGACAAAACCTGTATAAACAAATTTAGGTTTAAATTAAAATAAATAATATTTTATTCCAATTTGTTCTAAAAGCAATATAGTCCACAAAAAATAACCAAATTAGTACGATTTAAAATGTTATTGTTTAATGTTCCCGTTGGGACCATAGAATAATTTATACTTGGCTGGTCACAATAATATAGTTTGATTGGGATAACACAGTCTTTTAAAAGTGTTATAATTATCGTACATATTTCTTTCTCAAGTGTTAATAGAATTAGAACAAAATTTTAAATCAAATACACAAAGTTTTTTTTAATTGGCTCCTTTTTATTCCATTGGTTGACAAAATTTTCAAACTTTAAATAATAACACAAAGCTGGTTTGCACAGTATACTGCACTTTTTTAGTCGTCAGTAATGGCAGTCAATGACTGTGTTCTCAAATTGGCTATATGAAAATACAAATTCTTCACTAACGGTCAGTATGCGATCACAGCAAATGTCGCAAATTTTTTTATAAATATAAAATTTACTATAATCTGAGAATGACGGAAAACCTAAATCATCTTTCTGGTAAAATTTCGTAACTTTGTACTGGGTACCGGTGTTAAGGGACACAAATTTCAGATAGACTGGTTAAAGAAAAAACTGCATCTATGTTTGTAGAACCTGAGCCGGCAGTGGGTATACATGTTTGACTAGGTAAAACATCCATTGGTAGGTTTGGATAAAACACAAGCAAAGACTACCATGCATTCCAATAGTAAATTGCTCTTGAGAGAAGTACCTTCAGGTAGACTGGAGGTATAGTATTGGATTTGGTGTAGAATAACTCAGCTAAATCAGGGAACAATGTGGTCTAAGTGTGTACTTGCATGAGATAGTAGTATACCACGAGGAAACAGTATGAAGAATATGAGGGTGTGGTGAGAAAACTGCAGACCACATAATCTGTGAATCTATAATTGTGTGCCAGCAAGAGGCACAGGATGTTTAGTCTCCTGATGAACTCTCGTTGGACGAACTAGTGAGTGGACTACTAAAACTCATATAACGATCTAATCTACTTTAATTACACGATAAGGTTTGATTGTACAATAAGCCAATGATCGCATTGAGCCGTCTAACCCTTTACCCTGTCTATTGAATCGATCTATATCAGAATACAGTCAGCTTAGTGTGGTATTTGGTATGGAAATTATTTGTTTGTCACGAATCTCATGTTTGTTTGTTTTACCTTATGCTAGGTTAGGTTAGGTAAGATTTGATACCATAAAAATGTAAGTGATTGTTAATCGCTTTACTTTAAGTAATCGGTTGTAAACTGGAAAAATTAAAAGGGACGTTTCTGCATCCACTTGGTTTATTTAGCTCCTCTTAAAAAACAGTAATAAACTTTTCGCACTTTAGTTATCAATTAATACAACTTGATGCATAAATAGTGGGCTCATACAAGTTTACATCGATATTGTCAAATTACTACTTCTTTCAAAAATTCAAAGTTGCATTAGCTAGTGTTCATGAATTTTAAACGGTGCAAATAACTTTTTAAAGTCCTTTTAATCAGAGAGAAGTGCTGCTTAGCATACATGCTATAAATATTGCTCTTATTTTATTATATATTCCATATTCCATTATTTTGATCATATTATGTACTAAATTAAGAAAGATTTTAAATGTATGGAGGTGAGAGTTTTAATAGGACATTTATTTTTAAATTAGCCATGAGATTAAATTTTTAAATTAACAAATAGAAGTCTTTTCAAAATATTTACATTAATTAAAATTGACTGTAACTGCAAAGCTAATCATATTGTTGTGACAATTATCAACCTACAATGTAATTTTGAGTAATTATATTGTCTAAAAACATCCATTTATATTCGGATGTAATGTATCATAGGCTAATATTCAGATTCATAGGCCTAAATACATTAAATTTGTGTAATAACGATATTTAATCTTTATTTTCATTTAATTTGTTTTTCACATTTACGTAATTGTATTTAAAGTTCAATAATTATTGCAAATATTTCCTTCTACATCGTCCTATAACTAAATTTAAATCTTACTTATAAATAACAAAAATATTATCTTCAAGTTTGACATGTCAAAGGCCAAACGATAGTTTCATAAAAATGTGTTAAAACGTCTCCAATGACAACAAAAACTTTGTATCTCACCAGTCTGAATTAATAAATTGATGGCAGCGGTAGTAGTTTGGTCTAGAATAATTAAACATAATCATCAAATTTAGAGGAATTTAGAGGAAGCGTAGCTTAAATAATGCATATGGTTTAATTAAATTCATTTAAAGCTCTATTCAAGGAAATAATATGTTTTAATTATAAATGAATAGACATACTCGTAAATCTAACTAGCCCAGACATTAAATATTAGTTACGTAGATTGCAATATCAGTTCACCTTCAACAGATTTCGCAATACTATTAAGCAACAATTTTAATTTGGCTACGGTAATAGTGTCTACATGAAAAATTTCTCACTAATAACACATAACAGGAAAGTCATATCAAAATAAAATTTTTTGTTCTCTCCCATCAACTCGTCCTGAGTTCCCACGTCTCTCCTAAAATTACTGAATTCGAATTCTGACAATCTTTATTTTAATAATATCATCCCGTTATTCCAACGTAACAGAATTCCCTGATTCAATAGTTCATCTACCATAGATGTGTGTGTTCTCTGTCTTACACTAGTAGTTTATCTTTGATAATGATTAGTTTTATCTCATTAGTTTTAGCTATCCAAGATGATGATACAATCTTGTTCTCAGTTTCGTACAAAAAAAGTCTTACAAAAAAGTTAATTTATTTAGGAACGTCAATATCCGAAAATATAATTCGAACAATGATTATTTTACGTATAAAAAAGTAAGTGAACTTTCTAAAGATTAAATAGCCTATATAATGAAATATGTTGATTTAGTTGAAATAAAAGAATTGACATTGGTCAATATAGGCTAATTTAAATTGGACTTATAATTACAGTGAGAAGCAAAGTATATCCTGTGGTGGACATGATAATAGTGTATAACATGGACATAACATCCTGTATAACATGGACATAATGACATAGTACCAAACAAAACACACACATATATATATATATATATATATATATATATATATATATATATATATATATCACTATATATATAAACGGCTTTGTCCTGACTGACTGACTGAATGAATGACTGACAGAGAATCAACGTAGAGCAAAAACCAACAAAGATATTGATACCAAAATTTAAAGGCATATTTGTATGAGGTCATAGACGCTCACTAAGAAAGGATTTTGCGAAATTTTAATTTTAAAGGGTATTAAATACAAAAAATAAACAAGTCAATTTCATTCATTTAATTTTAAACGTCAACATACACGCGCCTAGCGGCAAAAAGATAAGACTCGAATCAAAACAAATTCTAAATCTAATATTTTCCGACCCAATTATAACTAATCCAGAAAATTGTCAATCTAAAACAAATCAAAACCTATATTAAAATTGCGCCTAAGAATTTGATTAATCCATAAAAAATAACAACACACAGTTAAAGACAAGAAAACTTAAATAATTTGTTTTTATCTAGACGTGAAAGGTCAACTTGGAAAATAACCGAATTGAAAATATAACTCCGATCTTTCGCCGATTATAAAAATACAGAAGACCTAGAGACAAAATGAGATATACAGAAATACGAAGTAGATATTTCTAAATATAAAACATCACCTGAGTTCATATAAATATTTAATAACAAAGACATAATCTGTCGAAATATGAACGAAAATCTGGAATTAAGATGGCGACCATTAGAAGCAAGACGTTAGTTATAAAATACACGCCCACAGAAGTTTGTGATTGGAGAAGAATATCGCGGGACTTTCTTTGCTGATACAAATAGAAATTATACATATATCAATATAAGATAATTTTCTTTATCCTTTGAGAGAATTTATTTAACCCTTTTCAACATTCTAAATTTTAATTGAATAATATAAAATCATATTTAAATATTATAAACTATTAACAGTTTCTTTAATAAGTAGGATCATAATTACATTTCATCTTTCCCCCAAAAAATAAACAAGATTGCATAAGAACAATGAACTTATAAAAACAATCTCTCTGTATGACTTTGTTGAAAAAGAAAAACAATTGAATAGTTTTGTCAGTGTATATTTAGAAGCCATTAAGACTATATGGATGCTTTTTGGACTGTTTAGTTTTCCTAAATAATAGTATTAAAATTTATTAAATAGAACATCAGAAGATTTTAAATTAAGGCTCTAATACTTAATCATCAATAAAAAGTGTTATTTAGTGCTACATCTCTTGAAATGAACTTATATTAAGTCAAATATGGTGTTATTTTTAAAAGAAACGTCTAAAAAAAGTGTTTTATACATATTACTGGGCAGCTAGGCCTAATAAACTAAAGTTTTATTTTAACAGCTGATCGTTGGAACATTGTTGCAAGACAACTCTTGATTTTGTTTATTTAAAAAAGGTTGTTTCTCTGAGGTCACGATATACATAATAAGGTGATATTTTAACATATTTGTGAATCAGTGAAAAAGTTATTCAGTGTATTTACAGTTTGAATCGTATTCAACCAAAATATTTGTTACATATTACTTATTCATGAATATATTGAATTTTCTACATTGACAAAAGTAAAAAAAAAAATTTTTTAATTAATTTTTTAACAAAACTTAATTTTTATTTACTACAATAACTAGCTTTTATTAAACAACAAATCTCTGTTAGACAAATACATTATTCAATACTGATTATCGTTTAATTATATATTGAAACTTTATATAAAATATGACTGTCGACTGTTTAAATATTAATGGTAATAATGTAATGCACTCCGTAATTCCAATTATTGGAGATGGTGCGTGTTTATTTCGATCTCTGTCGTATATTGTGAATAATAATCAAGAAGGATGTTGCCTTATTCGCCAAAGAGTTGTATCGCATGTAATAGAAAATTGGGATAGATTATCAGCGTTTTCCGAAAATAATTATGTTGATAATTATCCTGATATCGAGAGTTATTGCACTCACATGTCTCAGCATTCAAGTTATGCTGGAATAATCGAACTAACAGCAGCTGGAGAAATATTTCCTTATCACTTTGAAGTATACCGCAATAGTGCACTTTATGAAGTTTTTGGAAATAGTATCAATCCTACTAGACGATTGCGCTTTACTGGCACATTGTCTAAAGGTCACTTCGAAGTATATGAAATTTTAAGTGCTACACCTTCTGTAAGTAATAATGAAATTTTAACAACATTATCCTACGAAGACAATCAAATTCTAACAACCCTACCTTCCTTAGACAATGGAATTTTAACAACTTTACCTTCCATAGACAAAAAGTCAGTTAAAAAGCGACGAGCAAGATATAGTGGCGCAACACGAAAACAGCAACTAAAATCGGCTAAGAAAACTTTTCTATTAAACAATCCTGAAGCATGTCACTTTGCTAATACCAAATACCAGCAAAATCGTCCTGAGGCTCATAGAATAGCAGCAGCAAAATATCAACAGCAACATCCTGATGTTCACAGAAAAGCAGCAGCTGCATATCAGCAACAAAATCCTGAAGTCCACAGGGTAGCAGCAGCTGCATATCAGCAGCAACATCCTGAGGTTCATAGGGTAGCAGAAGCTGCATATCAGCAGCAACATCCTGAGGTACATAGGGTAGCAGCAGCCGCATATCAGCAGAAAAATCCTGAGGTCCATAGAGTGGCAGCATCTGCATACCAGGAACAACACCCTCAGATTCATAGAGCAGCTCAAAGTTGCTATGAAGCAAATACACCTGGAGTTCGAGAAGAGAGAAGAAAACGTCCATGGACGAAAAAAATACGTTCAGCAATGGAGTATAATGTAGAAATAAATTATGACACAGATCCATATGTAAGTATAGGTTTAATGAATTCTGAATGCCAAAACTGTGGGGCTCTTAAGTGGAAAAATGAAACACCAGGAATGTGCTGCAATGGTGGAAAAGTACAATTATTAACAATTCAACCCCCACCGGAGCCTCTTTATAGTTTTTTAAATGATAGCCATCCCGAGCATTCTTATTTTATTAGCTCGATTCGTAAATATAATGGTTGCTTTCAAATGACGTCATTTGGTGCGAATAAGATTATAGAAGATAGATATATGCCGACTTTTAAAGTTCTTGGACAAGTATATCACTTAGTAGGAAGTGTGCTGCCCATACCAGATAAAGAAGCTCAGTTTCTCCAAATCTACTTCGTAGGTGAAGATGAAAGAGAAACAAAATTAAGATGCAGTCATTATCCAGGAGTCAAACCTGGAGTAGTAAAGCAATTGCAGCATATGCTCCATGAACATAATACTTATGTTAAAGATTTCAAAACTGCCTTAGAAAAACTTCCGAATGATTGTGATAAGTTTGAAGTAGTTATTCATGCTGATAGGAAACCTGCTGGTTCTCATACAGGCCGATATAATGAGGCAACATCATCTGAAATAGCTTTGGTAATTAGCGGACAGCAATTTGAAAATCGAGATATTGTTCTTCAAAGCCATGATGAGAATTTACATCGCATAAGTGAAATTCATCGTTCTTATGATTCTTTACAATATCCTCTTTTATTTTGTAGGGGTGAAGATGGCTACAGTATTAATATGCCATATCGTGATCCTACTACAAAGTTACCACTTCCTCGAGGAAAAATAACAGCTTCCGATTTTTATGCACATCGTATTATGGTGAGATATAATGACTTCAATTTTCTTCTTCATATGGGTGCACTTTTCAGTCAATTTTTAGTTGATATGTTTGCAAAAATTGAAACTGAAAGATTAAATTATATTAGGCATAATCAAAGCAAGCTTAGAGTTGAAGAATACATTCACTTAAAAGATGCAATTGGAAGAAGGGATGTAAATGGGGATCAACTAGGAATATTAGTTGTGCTTCCATCATCTTTCACATGAGGACCACGCTATATGCATGAACGAGCTCAAGATGCAATGACATATGTTCGTTGCAAAGGTCGACCTGATCTATTCATAACTTTTACATGTAATCCGAAATGGACAGAGTTCAAAGGTGTATTATTTCGTGGTCAGAAATCTCAAGATCGGCATGACATTATAGCCAGGGTATTCCACCTTAAACTGAAAGCTATGAAAGATCTATTAGTAAAAGGCAGTGTTTTCGGTGAGGTTGAGTGCTTCATGTACACAGTTGAGTGGCAAAAACGTGGATTACCTCACGCACATATTTTGCTCTGGTTAAAAGATCGCCTGGTTCCAAGTTTAACTGATAAAGTGGTCTCTGCAGAAATACCTGATATCAATAAAGATCCTCTTTTGCACGAAATTGTTAAGACTAATATGATTCACGGTCCATGTGGTACTTTGAAAATTAATTCTCCTTGCATGAAAGATGGGCGATGCAGCAAAAAGTATCCGCGACCCTTTTTGAAAGAAACACAAACTGGAGAAGATGGTTACCCAAAATATAGAAGGTTATCTCCAGAGGAAGGTGGATTTACTGTGAAAATAAAAGATATGGATATAGATAACAGTTAGGTTGTACCTTACAACCCAGTTTTATCTCGCACTTTCAATGCCCATATTAACATTGAAATTTGTAATTCTGTAAAATCTATTAAATACATATGTAAATATATTAATAAAGGAACAGATCAAGCAGTCTTTGAATTACAAAATAAAAGTAATGAAATAAATGAAGTTAGTCAATATGAAAGTGGCCGTTATATCAGCTGCTCTGAAGCAGTTTGGCGAATACTTGGTTTCCCAATTCATGAGCGATATCCTACCGTTGTTCACCTTGCTGTACATTTAGAAAATGGTCAAAGAGTCTATTTCACTTCAGATAATTTAGCTCAAAGACTTAATAATCCACCTCAAACCACACTTTTAGCCTTTTTTGAGTTGTGCCAAAAAGACGAATTTGCCAAGACCCTGCTTTATTCAGAAGTTCCATCTTATTACGTTTGGAAAAATAATAAAGTTTTTGAAAGGAGAAAAAGGGGCGTAAACGTTGAAAATTGGCCAGGGATAAAAAAGGACACACCACTAGGAAGAGTATATACGGTGCATCCAAATAATGTCGAATGCTACCATCTAAGGTTATTGCTGCACGTAGTTAGAGGTCCAACATCTTTTGAATACCTTAAAACAGTCGACGGCATCATTCATCCAACATTTCAGTCTGCGTGCAAAGCTTTAGGTTTATTAGAAAGTGACGAACAATGGAATGACACATTACAAGAAGCAGCTTTGTGTGATTCACCGTATAAAATGCGACAAGTGTTTGTTGTGATGTTGGTGTTTTGTCACATATCTGACCCTTTAAATCTTTGGGAAAAGCATAAAGATAGTTTAAGCGAAGATTTCAAACGTGAAATAGAAAGAGCAGTTCAAGATAGAGTACAAGGTTTTATGAAAGAAGTATATAATAAATGCTTATTATCAATCGAGGATGGTGTGATGGCGTTAGGAGCAAGTGGTTTAAAACAATATGGTTTGCCACAGCCTACCAGAAGTGAGGAATTCTTTAACAATTTTGATTATTTAACAGAAATGAACTACAATTCAGAAGAATTGGGAAAAGTAGTAAGGAATAACGAGGAATTATTAACTCCAGAACAACGAAATGTATATCAGGAAATTGTGAATAGCATAGAATCCTCCGAGGGGAAAACATATTTTTTAGATGCACCAGGTGGTACTGGAAAGACATTTTTAATAAATTTATTATTAGCAAAAGTGAGAAGTAATAAAAAAATTGCTTTAGCTACAGCGTCTTCTGGGATTGCTGCCACTCTTCTAGAAGGAGGCAAAACTGCTCATAGCGCTTTTAAATTGCCTTTAAATTTGAATTATGCGGGAACTCCTAAATGCGGAATTTCTAAACAAAGTAATAGGGCCAAAGTATTAAAAGACTGTCACCTTATAGTTTGGAATGAGAGCCCCATGATGGATAAGGGAGGTTTTGAAGCTTTGGATGCAACACTCCAAGACTTAAGAAACAACAAATTATTTATGGGCGGAGTTACTGTTTTACTAGCTGGAGATTTTAGGCAAACGTTGCCTGTTGTACAAAGAGGAACACGCGCTGATGAAGTGAAAGCATGTATCAAGTCATCGCGTTTATGGCCTCGAATAAAGAAATTATCTCTAAAAACAAATATGAGAGTTCATTTAAAAAATGACTCTTCAGCAGGTGCTTTTTCTGAACTCCTGCTTAAAATAGGAAATGGACAATATCCAGAAGAAACAGGAAAGGTTGTAATACCAGAAACTTTAGGAAAAGTAGTTAATAACTTAAATCAACTTATAAATGCCGTTTATCCTGATATTTATAGAATTAAGGAAAAAACGATGGAATGGTTCAGTGAGCGTGCAATTTTATGTCCAAAAAATGACAGAGCTGCTGAAATTAATGATAAATTACTTGACTTATTCCAAGGGGAAATAGTAGAATACAAATCAGTTGATAAAGTGATAGAAACAGATGAAGCAGTTAATTATCCAGTAGAATTTCTTAATTCGCTTAATCCACCTGGATTTCCAGCACATAAACTTCGTCTTAAAGTAGGAACGCCAGTGATGTTATTACGAAATTTAAACCCTCCAAAACTATGCAATGTAACTAGACTACAGGTAACTGCTTTAAAGAAAATTTTTATAGAAGCTACAATATTTACTGGTTGTGCTCGAGGTGAATCTGTTTTTATACCTAGAATACCACTAATCCCGTCCGAGTACCCTTTCCAGTTTAAAAGACTTCAATTTCCTCTGAAGATATGCTTTGCTATGTCTATTAATAAATCTCAAGGACAAACATTAAAATTTGCAGGAGTTGATTTAAGAGAAGACTGTTTTTCTCATGGTCAATTGTACGTTGGTGCTTCTAGGGTCAGTTCTTCTAATAATTTAGTGATTTTAGCACCTAAATTGAAGACAACAAATGTAGTTTACAAAGAGGTCCTAAATACTAAATAAGTACATTTTTAGTTCAATTTTTTTATTTTAATTGTAAAATAATTAAATTTTTCTTTAGTATTTTATAATATTAATTCTTAAATAGAATAAAATAATTAATCTATAACTAGAATAATTACGAATTTTTGTTGTTGTTTACTTTGCCTTTTGATATTTTTCAACTTTAGTAACTTTAAGTTATTGATGAATAAACATGAAGAAAATAACAGATTTAGAAAAAAATATTCTTTTTTTGAAATTACTCTATCATTCAATTCACAAATTCTGTATTCTTAAATATTACACACTACATTAAAATTAGCCGGATTAAAGTAATATTAAACTTTTTTATCAAAACATGCGATTTAATAAATGTATAGATTACAACTTGAATGATTCGCGGACAAAGCCGCAACGGGAGATGCTAGTACTGTATATATATATATATATATATATATATATATATATATATATATATATATATATATATATATATATATATGGAAAACATAGTTCTTGTATATAGATGAATTTTCTTATTTTTATGTGTTTTAATGTTTAACTAAAATATCACCATATATTTCGTTGTATATTTTAACGTTTGTTTTAATACAAGAACACGCTGAATTCGACACAGGACCGACTGTGTGTGTATGTATATATAACATTAACACTAGGGCATTTTCCTGAGATATTATTTTTCTAAACGAATTATATATAAATAGAATAATGTGATGTTAAGCCAAGAGTAACATAAACACTCTGGAGCTAAACCTACAAAGAGTCCGAGAACACAAGCACATTTTATTCGGGCGTTATTTCAGGAAGTGAAGCGTTACGTGACACATCCACAAAGTGATACCTAAACAAAGGAAAATGTTCAAACAATTACTGTTCTTTCACTTAACCACAGCTATGTTAACTCCATAACAAAACCTAGTTTAATTAAATTTTGAAATATTTTGTAATTGGAATTATTAACAACTAGTATGTAAATGAATAACAACTTTTTATTCTATAATTTAGTTATAATTTTTAATTATATTATATTTTACAACTTACTGTATTTCATTTAAAATATAATAGTTATAAGACTGATTTTTGAACTATCAAATTATTAAAAAAGTTAAGAGTTTCATACAAGTATTACTAATTCGAAAAATTTATTGTATCATACTTCTTTGAGACAAACTGTATAATTTGTTTATTTAGTAAGGAAATTGGTACGTTTTTTCAAATCTCATAAATTCAATTCAAATAACTTTTATTGGATTTCCTAATTGTATCATTTTATACGTTTTGATATTAAACAGTGGTATTAACAAATCTTATCAATTATATTGAATGAAAAGGTAAATATTCAATGAAAAAATAGAATTAATTATTTTATCGTTGATATTTATTTTTGTCTATTTTTATTTTTGTATTTATTTGTATCGATGAATGTATTCGTTTAAGTCCGTTATTACTACTAATAACATATGTTCAATACATCTCACGGAAAAATAAACCCCACGCGAATATGTGGGAAGTAATCTCGCAACCATTAGAGTTAAGGCAGTTTAAGCCGTAGCCATATAGATGTGTGATTTAACCAAATCTTAAACCGCATTGCATTTAGCTGTGTAATTTGATTCACTGTATTCTGAATAAAAAATTATTTATCAACATTTATCCAAAAATAAATTGTAAATAATTACCTGACTTCAATAAAACTTAAGATTTAACGTACTCGTATCTATCGGTAGTATATGTATCAGAAAGTTAAATGTTACCTGTAAATACTAATTTTTCTGTTCATATTAGCCGATAATTAAGTTCACTTACTATGATAAAACATAATTTTACACCTTAAACTAAATTATCATGTACCAATGCAATTTATAAAATGAAAATCGATCCTATTATGAAACATAGTTTATAGATTTTATTTGCATTAAACTTTATGATTTGTTAATATTTAAAAAAATTTAAAACAAATAAAAAAATTAATTTTTATTAAAAATTTGCCACTAAGAAAACATTATGTATATATTTGGCTTATTTTCTCTTCCGAAAAGTTTGACTGCATTCGTAAGTGAATTATATTCGCCTGGTATAAATTTAATTTAGACTGACTTCTTTAATTTATTTTCAGTTAACTCCAAAATACAACAAAAAATACCTTAAAAATACAGATATCATATATAGATGCCACATATAGAAAAATATAGTAGTTATTGTTTTACTCATGTTAACGAGGTTTAAATTTATCCCTAATAAATGCAAACTACATTGATTTGTAGTTTGTCTTTTGGTGTTTACAGCTTCTTTGATATTTATTGTTGGTATTCATCCAATAACATAATACAAATAAACACATAATATATGAAAATTACATTGATTACAGTAATTAATCGCCTTTTTATTCACAAGAATGTTCCAATATTGCAATTATTCAACACATACCAACCGTGTAAATATAGAAACATGTTATTTCACTTAAGACAAAATATGATTTTTAAATTTTAAAATGGTTTAAATGTAACATTACATAATACTCTGACCTGTTATTGTTAAAATAAGTTAAATGCCATACCCCATTGCATTTAGCCGTATATTTCTCATTTACAGTGTGCTAAATACATAATTAGATATCGGAATTTATCCAAATATAAACTGTAATTAATTTATATGACTTCAGTAAAACTTAAAATTCAACATACTTGTAACTATCTATCTGATAATAACATGTCAGCGGCAAATGAAATTTTTCTGTTTTATTTGATTTTAAAAACGTAAATGTAGTTTTTGATAAATTTCTATGCATCTTAATATTATTTATTGATTGAATGTTTTCAGAATCTTTAAAAAAGCAGGCAGTAAACAAAGAATAATATTTTATAAAGTGTTTCTAAAAGATTATGTTATATATAATTCAGCAGAGCCTACATATGTTTACTAAAGAACTTCTCCACTCCGACTCAACCTACAGAATGTGGTTGTCTGAGGATCAGAAGTATAATTAGAAAGTGACTTAAATAAATACAATGTGCCTTGCTCCATTGTCACAAAGTGTAGTGAATTGTTTTCAGAATTTTTTTTTAGGTATGTAATGTAAAAAAAAAAAAAAAAAAAAAAAACATTGTTGGTCATTTCTATATTTTGATGACAAGGACGTTTAGTTCAGTCCATTTTTAATTTAAAAAATATTCAATTTCAAAATGCAAAATTAAATTCAAGCTGAACCAAAAGTCTGTGAAACGGGAATTATCTTCTTTAGTAAGCCTAATTTTGTTCTCCTAAAATCCAGTGAAAAAGACAAAGAAAACAATTTAATCATTTAATGGAAGACATTATGGTAAACGTTGAATCTTCCAATATGGATAAAGTCATGACAAGAAACATTTCAAACAAGAGGAAACATTGAGGAAAATGTCACGCAGAAAGCGTGCAGATAAGAATGGAAACTATTATCCAGTGGAGTGTCTCAATCAATTAAATGAACCTAATTGGTCGTCAAAAGTTTAGACGAGAACCTCATAGTCGCTGATGTTTTATCGGGAACACGATAGAAAGACACACAATTTTCATAGCGATAACAGATTAACCTGTAACATTACAAGTGAAACCCAGTGCACTGAGGAAGCTGATTACCAGGAAGACACTCGGACATCTCTTCAGACAAGGTAAAGGACAATTTATGTTACTCAATATATTTATTACACAGATTGCACATTATATATTAAGTCTTTGTTTCATGCATAATTCTCTTTTTAATCTCTCGTATAAACAATTAAAGGTTTATTGGTCCTCCGGAATAATAACAATTATTACGTAATTCACGCTTCAACAACAATCATGTTTAAATAGCTAGGATTGTATTATTTGAGGGAGCAATTAATTCAATTTTCTATTTACACTACAACTTGTTAAGTATGTATTATATTTAAGGAAAAGAACGAAATGCAAAAATGAGGCTACATTGGGAAGGGAGTCTACGTTCTTTGTCCTAGGACTATTTTTTCCCTAACGATTCCGAAATATCCGACCTCAGGAAGCTTTATTACCTATTCCAATATAATTATACAATTAGGACGTAAAATAACTGTATTTTTGTTATAGCGAAAGAAGTATCCGGTATGTCAGAGATAAGCTAATGAATATCTTATACAATTATCATTTAAGGCAATTTTCTTATTTTCAATAAACAATCTAGAACTTTTGCATAAAAAGTGGGCTGTAGAGCGATCTATGGAGAGAAAATTTATACCCTTTTGTTTACTGTGATAATGCCCCAAGGTTTTTTTCTTTCTTTTGTTCGACGTTCAGTTTGAATTAAAAAGAGAAAAAAAGAATAAACTTTCATATTAGATAACCTACGTCATAAAACTCTAAAGTTTTTTAAAATTATTAAATCAACGTTAAACAATGGTTTGACTGTTAATAAATTTTTAGCTCGATAGGGAATATGTAAATTACATTATTCATCTCAGAATAATATGTCATACACACCTACTAAACGATGTGATTTCCTAAACAATCTATTGGCTGAGGTCTAATTTCTTTAACAGCTCTTTCACCTAGTTATCAATCATAATCTTATTCTTATTATGTTAAGTTATAATCATTTTACACATAACTGTATAAAGAATTGGATGATTTCTGTTTGTAGTATGTCGTATGTAAAATGTTCTATAACGCCCTAATTAGCCTAAAATGGGAACCGATTTTAAACAAATTTAGTATGGACTATGTTTTACAATATTTCTATAAGCGAAACTTTTTTGATACCCTAACACAAAATTTTGGGAAAGATACACTCAAAACTCGTTATCTATGTATTAAAAACAGCTTTTCAATACCTGCTAAAGAGTATCTAACCAAGATCGATTTCAAACACTAATGAAAACCTAATTGAAAAAATAATATATATATATATATATATATATATATATATATATATATATATATATATATATATATATATATATATAATAGGTAAACTATTTAAAATAATGAAATGAAACGGATATTTTATGAATGAATAAGATGACGATTTGAATAAAATAAGATAAATTATTTTTAAATTTCAGATTCACCCATAATTGCAGACAAATACAGAAATATAATATCTTTAAGTTAAACATTGCTAAATTATGTTATGTAATAATAGTAGCACTAACTAAACATTTGGTGTCATTTATTAAACATGTTTAACAAAAATACATAAAATATATTTACGTAAATTGTATGAGTACAATCAGATACGTTACAGTAGTGCAGCAAGCCTGTAATCATATAAGATAATACATAAACTTATATATTCCAATATACGTTTTAAAAACATTTAAAATCTAGCACTTTTTAAATAATCATTACCATATTTGAAATAATGGTAATCAGAGTGGTGATTATGATTTACTGACAAATTTAATTTTTCATAAAATACATTTTTTTGGTAATTTTATGGGTGTTTTACTTTAGGTTATTTGAATACGTAATAACATCCTTACACAACTAAACTTAGTTGTAATGTAGTAAGTACAGAAATACTGTAAAAATGTAGAAATATGGATAAAACATCAACACCCTAATAAAGACAATGAACATAACTATTTTTTTATAAATTCTAAAAACTGTAAAGAGCAATGATTGTTTTGGTCCAAGATACATTGGCAGAATATATTCACTAAATGGATATTAGTAGTTATTAATGACAAAACTGTTTTAATATTTATTATTTGGATATTGTAGGCCTAATGAGATATCGGAGACCTAAGATAATTCCAATTATAGAGTATTGAAATAAATAAATACATTTCTCCAACCACTCCAATTATTTTATGTTACTGTTACTGTAAATTTAGTTACTGTAAACCTTTATACAATTATAATTATGATATTCTGCTATTTTGTTTACAAAATAAGAAGAGCTCAGAAGAAAAGCTACATGGCTTGGAATAATTGTGTTAATTAGCTTAGTGCTGTGGTAACTTTATTGTTTTTTTATGTATCCAACAGGAACATTTATAATTCTGACTTAGATCTGAGTATTTAAATTTATTGTTTTGACATATTTAGTTTTACAACTAATACTAAAAACAGTGTATAGAAATAAGTTCTAACTCATTTCGTTTGTAATACTTTCAATTATCAATTAATTATGTAATTAATATATTTTCAATTTAACATATACATATTATTGCATATTTAATTTTTTTTAATAAGCAACAAATTTCGACAACAAAAGCGTCAATTTTTGTTTAGGAGTGGGAAGAAAATAATTCATCTAATAATGTTGTAAATTGTTTCGTTGACTGAGGTGAGTAATTAAATCGATTCATTTATCTAGTGTGGAAAGTCAGTCAAACTTCGGTTGCGTTGTTTCACCTATATCTCCAGGTTTGAGAAGTGTAGTGTCTAAGTATTCATTATATTATTATAGTTTTAAATAGAAAAGTGAGCTAATTATAATTTTATAAATTATTAAATGCAACTTTGAACTGGTACTCTGTCTGTACTGTCTGGTACTCTGGTATCTATCATCACTAGTTATTCCTCGCCTATCTTAATACGGGACATAAACAGCAAGGTCATGTTTGTCCACTATAATGATATAAAAGAATCCAAGTGTAATGAACTAAGTCATAGATGTTAGAACGATAAAAACAAATTAACACAATAAACGAAAGTATAAAATATAATCTGTAAAAGAGCCTATCATATATGGTTAAAAACTGAAACTACCCAACAATGAAAATGGCGAGAATCATATAACATCTTAAGAGAGCATCGAATAACTTAGCAGTCTTTTGTCACGTTTACTGTATCCAATCGTAAACATTGGTAATCTCTATTTTTACAATTATTTTACATTCACAATGATAGAATAACGGGTTAGTGAATCACCGTAAATAATTAACTTATGGGTTCTTAAAACCTACAATTCAGCAACATTTTTTGATACTTTATCGATGGAAGGGAAAATACGCATGAAAAGAAAGACAAATATCATAACCGTCAAAACCAAAAGCTGTTCTTGAGATGGTTAGCAACTTATAGCGTCGGGTAACTTCTAGAAGCACTTTGGTTGACAACTAAAGTGTTACGAGTTTAATTTTGTTCACGTTCAGTAAACTTTATAAGATCGTTACGTTTAAATGTAACCATTAAGTCTGGTGACGTTGAAAGTATAAACTGGAGTTGACGCAATATCGAATAACCGAAAGTAATATGAACATTTCACCTAGAAATATAATATTCACATTAACAAAACAACAATTATGCGATAATGAAAATTAAAAAATAATTGTAAAGTTAGGACAGATATTTCACAGATATAAAATCAATCTTACCCAAGCTAATCCTCTTTCTGAACTGTTGAATGGGCTGTGATTGAATATATCGTGGAACTGGTGTTGAAGTTCCATGACGAAAATGTTAATCTATCCACAAAATAAAAGGTAATTGATAATTAATTGATCGAGATATAAGATCGATTATACAAATTTGTTTTTAGAAAGCGTTTGTTCCGTTACCTCTAATTCACTTACACTCATTTCCATATTTTTGAACGTCAGAATTTCATCAAATTTATCAATTAGTTTAGAAAACTGAAATAAATAGAAAAAAGATATTAAAATACAAAAGATAAAAAAGATATTATTATTAATATTATGAAGAGAAGTTTTCAAATTGTACCTCTATTATAAACATATTTGGTTAATAAAAAATATATGTACCATATTATGATCTGGTAGTTAGTTGATTGATAATTTACGCTTTTGTGGTTAAATGTGGATTTTATTGTGGTTCAAACACATTCTTCTGCGTTTATTTTAATATTGTAATAGTAAACATAGGAGTTTCATAAATATTAAAAGATAAATTAAACCATTCTAACATTAAGTGGTGTCATCAATATTATACGTTATATAATATAGCATGGAAACATTCTATCTTGTACAGAAACCAGATATTTGTTCTATATATTGGTTAACAGAGTCGTAATATCCTACATGAGCAACATTTAAGATAATTTTGCTACACATAAAAGCTATACCATTTATTGTCACGAGACAGCTAGCTCATTGGCAGTACTCAAAAACTATTCCGGTTAAGTTGAAGTTTTCGTGGTGTATAATTTAGTGAATGTGATTGGAAGTTCCTCTATAGTTGCTAGAGGACTATCTTTAAAAAATTACACATGTCCTTAGACTTTTTCTTTTAGAAACTGTTGACACCATTAATTGAAAAACGTGATTTCTGTTTGGGGTCTTTTAATTTTTACATATTTATCATCCAGGCCAAATCTATCAATTCAATTGAACAGTAACCTTTTAGTTGTAATTATATAAACAATGGTATTTGAACATTATTTATGAAGAAATATCGAAATTTAAATGTTCAACATTACTTGCCCATCTACATATATCTTACCACTTTAAATTTTCGTACGATTGTAAGGGTAAAGATAGACAGAGAATATTATTTAATAAGTAAATCTTAAGATAAATGTATGTTATCGTACTGGTGTACACATATTTAGCCACTAAAACACGATTTCAAGACTTGCCTTGCTACTAGCAATACTTATATTTTAAGATACATATCGCTTATCGCTTAACATCTCCCGATATATATCGTATCGATCTATAGTTTATCTGGCCTCAGAGTAATAATATACTATGATACTGGAAAAAAATTGAATATAATTTTACAACAGTGAAATATTAGTAAAGTCTGAATTATTTATAAACTTATACTTACTTGAGACTTAAGACTGGAAATCGATACATCATTCAGGAAAACGTGGGAGAGATGAACAAGTAGATAAGACACATACCCCGCCCGATGTTCGCTCTTTGCCCAAAGAGTATATGCATCAAACAAACATAGCAATAATTCAACTCTTATAAAAATACTTTGCCAAAGAGATTCGTTGTCTCTAACTGAACTCAGATTATCATATATTGACCTACTATAATGAGTAACTTGTTTAATAGAGTTATTAGCATCTTCTTCATGAAGGTATTTAAATCTCTCTGTTTGCAATTCATTAAGGCTTTCAATAGCAACTGTATAATGACGCTTTATCATCTGGTTTTTAAGAGCAAACTGATAAACTATTGTTTCCCTTAATGCCACTAGATATGAGAATATGATTGCTATGATTCCATACTCCTTGACATTTACGACTAAACTTGAAAAGGCAGAGAAAGTACCTACAGCTACATAGGCACTTAAGATAAGTGTGGTTTCAATTGATGTTTTTCTTTCACAATGAGGGAAATTTAATGATTGGTTAATAATAGAGAGATTTTTGTACATTTTACTACTATACTTCTGATTAATCCAATGGTACAAAAGTAACATTGATGATAATTGCAGTAATACAAAATCGAATCCAAAATTCCTTACGTGTTCATAGAGTCCCAGGGTTTGAACAGAGGTACGAATGTGCGGAAAAACATTAGAGAACATAACCGTACCAAAAGCAAGAACCAACAATTTACACACAGCAAATATTACTGTAGAAATTGTGTCGCTACAAAATGACGACTGTATGCAAAATATCGGAAATATATAATTAAGAATCTTTACAAAATAATTAAATTCATTCATTATACAAACTGCGTTTAGTATAGATTGTAATAACTCAATACTGTAGTTTTCTTCCTATACTGGTGCAGATATATTGCAAACTAATCAATAGCATTCATTCTATTATTGTATTAAAAATAATGAGTCGCAATTTATTAATTGAAGAGCTTGACAAACACTATTTGGCTGTTTCTTTATGCCACGTAAACAAAACGTTTTAATATGTATAAAGTGATTAATTCATTTGTTTGATGGCAAATATTACTGTCGTTTTGAATACGATAATAAATTTCAGGTGTCTTATCAATCACTAATAATTTTATTGGTACAATAACACTGATATTTATTTTTTAATTAGTTCCCTTGACAAATAATTCTATAAATATTTATTAAATTAAGTAATACAAATGTAACGGAGCTTTTAAATGTATATACACCATACATTACATGTTATGTACCCGTTTGTTGCCCGATTCGTTAACAGGTAAAATATTCTCTTTAAATTAATTCTCATTTATTTAATCTTGGATTTGGCAATACAATGATAAAATAAAAAAATATTATTACAATGACGAGATCAACATAGAAAATAGTAATATATTGATTGCTCATTGAATAGTATGCGTAGAGGATTTAATGAAAATTAATCTTAAATTGAACCATTAGTTTGATACCTACAGTCCTGTACTACAATATGGTTGCATGGTCATTGTTACAGTCAGCTCTAATGCTGCATGCAAACTGGATCTCGCATAAAATACAGCCATGGGGGTCATTACTGTTGGTGAAAAAAACAAACCAATTTGGCGATATTGGCACAGATACCAAATAACCCCTCGAAACTATACAGAAAAACGTCAACTCTATGATTCTAGGAACGGGGAAAACAAGACTACATGCAGCAGTGACACAGCTAAAGACTATCTGCAAGCAGGATGAAGATGAATAAATTAGGTTTGACTGCATACCAAAGTCCTGAAAAATCTTTATCTACCAAAACGTGCCACAATTGTAACCAATATAAAACAAGCTGCTCTTAAAAATATATTTAAAGATTACCAAGAACTGGAATGACATACCACTAAGCACAAGGAAGATTTGTGTCACTTATTATTGCCGTATATTTTCTAAGTTATCTTGGTATTGTGGTTCATTTTACATATAGACATGTACTCTTGGGATGGGTATTTTAAAATACGTTAAATTTAAGTAGAACTAATATCAAGTTTACAGTAATGTATATTAAGGTAGTGTGCACATGTACATATTGAGTACATGAGTTAAAACATACTGCTAAGATCAGCAGCATACCGAATAATAGTATTGATGTCAAACTTTGCTACACATATTAATCCGGTCTTGGTTGCTCAGATCTATATTATTAATTATAACACTAAAACTGCAGAGCAGACTATAGCTATAACAGCTAGTGTAAATTAAAAATGATGTACTGTCAACATTTATTGTGAAATTACGTTCAAATGTAATTATGCGACATGATAGTTGTGAACTTAAGTTGAGTAAATATTTTATATTATTCAAAGTCTAGTACATAGAATATTTAAAAAATGAAGGAATAAGATTTATGGAAGATTTTGTTAGTTAGAAAAAACTCGAACACCTGATTTCACAAAAATTACGTTTACTTAATCAAACGCCTTTCAACGACAAAGTTAATTAACGAGGAAGATTTTGTTATTTAAAATCAAAGTTTATGAAATATTTTTCAAGAAAATATTGTAACAAAAAATGCTTCAACGTGTGTAAAAAAGAGATTCTAAAATTGTCTCATAGTATTTTTCACAATGGCAACACATATTTATGTATTGCTGAGGTATGTAAGTGGTTGGGTAGGTATTATGTAATTGTACAGGTATGTATAAAGTTGTTAAGGTATTTATGTATTGGTGTAAGTATGAATGTAATGGTGTAGTAATTTATATAGTTGTATAGATATGTTTGTTGTTGTGTAGGTATGTATGTAGGAGTGTTAGTTTGTATGTAGTTTTGTGTGTAGTTGTGTAGATATGTATGTAACAGTGTAGGAATGTATACAGTTGTATAGTCATGTATGTGTTTGTGAAGGTATGTATGAAAAAATATATGTATAGAGTGGAGTAGGTATTTATGTAGTTGTGTAGGTATGTATGTAGTTTGTGTAGGTATATGTATAGTTTTAAAGCTATGTATGTAGCGCCGTAGGACATAGCGCCGTAGGACGTAAACATACGTTTAAACGTATGTGTTTAAATATATAGGTATGTATATAGTTGTGAAGGTATGTATGTAGTGGTGGAGGAATGTATTTAGTTATATAGTTGTGTAACTATGTATATATTTGTGTAGGTATGTAAGTAGTGGGGTGAGTAGTTATATAGGTGTGTAGGTATGTATGTAGTGGTATAAGTATGTATGTTGATGTGTAGGTAAGTATGTAGTTGTGTAGGAATGTATATAGTTGTATACGTATATATGTAGTTGTGTAAGTATGTATGTAGATATCAAAGTATGTGAGTTGTGTATGCAGCTACGTAGGTTTGTATATAATTTTGTAGTTATACATATAGCTGTGTAGGTATGTATGAAGTAGATTAGGTACGTATGTAGTTGTGTAGGTATGTATATATTTGTGTAGGTATGTATGTAATTGTCAATTATGTATGTCGGTATGTAGATTTATGTTTATAGATGAGAAGGTATGTATGTAGTTGTGATGACTGTTTATAGTTGTATAGATATATATGTAGTTATATAGGTATGTATGTAATTGTGTAGAAATGTAAATTGTGGTGTATGCATCTTTAAGTGTTGTAGGAATGTATGTAATTTTATAGGTATTATGTAGTTCTGTAGTTACTTATGTATTTGTGTAGATATGTATTAAGTTGTGAAGGTATGTATGTATTGTATATTTATACTAATTGCTGTGAAATATCTATGTAGTGGTCTAGGTATTAGGTAGTTGTGTAGTTACGTATTTAGTTTGTAGATATGTATATAGTTGGGAAAGGTATGTATTTAGTAGTGTAGGTATGTTTGTAGATATGTATGTAATTGTGTAGGTATGTATATATTTTATGGCTATGTGTGTAGTTTTGAAAGTATGTATGTATATTTGTAAGGTATGTATATTGTTGTGAAGGCATGTATGTATTGGTGTAGGTATGTATGTATTATTGTTGGTATGCATGTAGTTGTGTAAGTATGTATGTAGTTGTGTAGGTATGTATATGTATATGTATATGTATATGTGATGTGAAGCAGTGTATGTAGTTTCTAAAGTCGTATGTAGTGGTGTATGTATGTATATAGGATGTAAATTTATGTATGTAAGTGTGTAGATTTGTAATAGTTGTGGAGGTATGTATGTATTGGTGTAAGTATGTATGTAGTTCTGTAGGTATGTATGTAGTTTGTGTAGATATGTATATGGTTTTGTAGTTAAGTATAGAGTTGTGATGGTATCTATGTTGTGGTGTTGGATTTTATATAGTCCAATAGGTATATATGTAATTGTGTAAGTATGTACTTAGATGTCAAGGTATGTATGTATGTAGTTGTGTAGGTATGTATGTAGCTGTGTAAGTATGCATGTAGTTGTGTAGGAATGTATATAATTTTGTAGGATATCCAGAAAGTGTGTAGGTATTTAATTTAAAACAATTAATCTTTTAAACTAACAATAAGCAACCTCTTTTTAAACAATTACAATCGGACACAAAATTCTGAATAATTTATATAAATTTAAATTTTTAAAATGCTAGACTATTCCTCCTAGGACTCCAACTAGTTTTTCCTTTACTGAAATAGTCGTATTTACTTTTGAATACTTATACTAGACCAAAGCAGAGTTTACTTGAATCGACTGAAGTTAATACATTTAAAATATCCCGAATTAATTTAGTCAATTTAAATGAGTTTAATTTTTTGCGAATTATTTTTAAATCATGGGTACCTTCACACTTAAAATGAATGTCTTAACGTTTTGGTTTTTGTTATTATTATTTCTCCTCCATTTTAACTTTAATTTTTTTTTCTGACTACATAATATTCCCTACTATTTCCTTTTTGTTTTGTATTGTTGGGTTTATTTAGTTTATCCCTATTTTTACCTTTAAAATCTTAAATCTCTTAGAATGACTTTTCAAGTCCCATTTCCCCTTATAATTATTATTATTTCTTCAGTTTTATTGTTGATTATTATTATGTCCAATACGGTTTATGACTCTATTGCTTTTGATTTTAAATTTTCCCCTTTTAGGTTTTCAGCCCATCTTATTTCCTTAATAACTTTGTTTTAAGTTTATTTACATTTATTCCTTGATATTGACGGACTTTTCCAGACTGTCTCAGTATGTGTGTAGTTGTGGAATTGTGTATGTAGTTATTAAAATATGATAGTAGTTGTAGATGTAAGTATGTAGGGGTGTAGGAATGTATATAGTTGTATTTCTAATCATCGAGTTGTGTAAGTATGTATGCAGATGTCAAGGTATGTATGTAGTTGTGTAGGTATGTGTGTAGTTGTGTAGGTATGTATGCATTTGTGTAGTATATATGTAGTGGTGTAGGTATGTATTTATTTTTGTATAAATGTGCGTAATTATATATTTATGTATATAGTTGTAAAGGTATGTATGTAGTGGTGTATTTAAGTATAAAGTTGTATAGGTATGTATATAGTGGTGTAGGTAAGTATATAGTTGTGTAAGAATGTATGTAGTTGTGTAGGTATGTATGGATTTGTGTAGGATTGTATAAAATTTTGTAGGATATGAAGAATGTGTTTTGGTATATATGTAGTTGTGTAGGTATGTATATAATTTTGTAGTTATTTATGTAGTTTTCAAGTATGTATGTAGTAGTTTAGGTATAATTATAGCTCTGAAGGTATGTATGTAGGGGTGTAGGTATATATGTAGTTGTGTAGGAATGTATGTCATTGTAAAGGTATGTATGTATTAGTGTAGTTATATGTATTAGTGTTGGTATGTATTGTGTGGTGTATGTTTGTTTATAGTTGTGTTGGAATGTATATAGATGTGTGTAATTGTATTATTAAGTATATAGTTGTAAAGGTATGTATGTAATTGTGTAGGTATGTATAAACATGAGAAAGTATTTATATAGTTGTATGGGAATGTATGTAATTGTATTTTTATGCATGTCAAGTTATGTCATACAACATAAACATACATTGTAGGTTGTAAACATTGTATGTCAAGGTATTTTTGTAGTTGTGTAGGTATGTATGTAATTTTGTATGATATGTAGAAAGTGTTTAGGTATAAATGTAGTTGTTTAGGTATGTTTATATTTGTGTTAGTAAGTATGTATTTGTCAAGTGTGTAAGTAGTTGTGATTATATGTATATAGTTGTATAGAAATGCATGTAGTTGTGTAGGAATGTATATAGTTCTTAAGGTATGTATGTAGTTGTATAGGTATATACTAGTTGTGTAGGTATGTATAGTGGTGTTTGAATGTATGTAGTCGTGTAGGAATGTAGAGATTTGTATAGGTATTATGTAGTTGTGTTGATATGTATTTAGTTTTGAAGGAATTTATATAGTGGTGTTTGTGTGTATCTAGTCGTATAGTAAGGTAGGGAGTTGTATAGGTAATATGTAGTTTTGTAGATATGTATATGGTTATGAAGGTATTATGTATATAGTGTTGTAGGAATTATGTATTTGTGTAGGTATGTGTGTAATTGTATAGGTAATTATACAGTAGTGAGGCTATGTATGTATTTTTGAAAGTATCTATTTAGTGGTGTACGAATGTATGTATTTGTATGGGTATATAGGTAGTTGTGTAAGTAAGTATGTATGTAGATTTTAGGTATGTATGCAGATGTGTAGGTACGTATGATGTAGTGTAGGTATGTATGTAGTTGTGTCGGTATGTGTGGAGTTGTGTATGATTGTATATAATATTGTAGGCTATGTAGAAAGTGTGTAGGTATATTTATAGCTGTGAAGGTATGTATGTTGTGTAGTTATATAAATATATATATATATACATATTTGTAAAGTTATGATTGTATTGGTGTAGGTTTGTATATAGTTTGCAGATATGTATGTATTTTCGAAGTCATGTATGTACTGGTTAGGGACATAAAAATTAGATAGTTGTGTATGTATGTATGTAGTGGATTACGTATGTATATTGTTGTATGTGTATGTATGTAGTTGTGTAAATATGTATGTAGATGTCAAGGTATGTGAGTAGTTGTAAAGATATGTATTTAGTTGAGTAAGTATGTATATACTTTTGATGGATATATGTAGGTGTGGATGTAGTTGATTAGGTATGTAAATAGTTGTGTTGGTATATACGTTGTTATGTATATATGTATATAAATGTAAAAGAATGTATGTTGTTGTTTAGGAATGTATATAGTTGTCTAAGCATGTTTGTAATTGTAGTATATATATATATATACATATATTTATGTTTATATTTAGCTATGTAGATGTGAAGGATGTATGTAGTTGTGTAGGAATGTATGTAATTGCATAGGTATGTAGCCTATATACTTGTAAAGATTTGTATGTATTGTTGTAGGTATATAGGAAGTTGTGTAGGTGTTAAATAGTTGTGTTGGTATGTATGTAGTTGTATTGGTATTTTTTGGCTGTGAAGGTATGTATTGGTGTAGGCATGTACAGTATGTAGTACTGTAGGTATGTAAGTAATTGTATAGGTATGTTGTATATAATGTTGTGTAGGTATGTATGTAGTGGTGTAGGTACGACTATAGTTGTGTAGGTATATATAAAGAGTTGAATATATGTATGTAGTTGTGTAGGTATGTATGTTATTGTATAGGTATGTATATAGCTGTGAGGGTATGTATGTAGGCTATTGGTGTAGTTATGTATGTAGTTCTGAAGGAATGTATATAATGATGTAGGTATTAATGTAGTTGTGAAGGTATGTGTGTAATTGTATTGGTATATATACTTGAAGATGTATATAGTAGTGGTGTGGTAATGTATATATTGGTGTATTTGTGTATGTAGTGCGGTAGGTATGTATATATATTTTTATTTTTTTAGGTATGTATTTAGTTGTGAAGGAGTATAATAATGGTATAGGAATGTATATAATTGTTTAGGTATTTATGTAGTTGTGTAAATATACCTATGTTTGTAGTTGTGTAGGTATGTATGTAATTGGGTATGTATGTATGTATTTGTGTAGGTATGTATATAGTTGTGAAACTTTGTACGTAGTAATTTGTGTAGGTATGTTTATAGCTTTGAAGGTTTTATCTAAATTTGTAGGTATGTATCTAGTTTTGTACCGTATGTATGTATGCAATTTTATAGGTATGTAGGGCTATATGGTTGAAAAGGTATGTATGTATTGGTTTACATATGTATGTATTTAGTTGTATAGGTATGTATAGAAATGTAAAGGTATGTATAGCCTATAGTTGTGAATTTATGTATGTATTGGTGTAAGTATGTTGGTAGTGTTTGGAATTTATATAGTTGCATGGGTATATATCTAGTTAATTAGATGTATATAGTTGTGTAGGAATGTATATAGTTGTGTAGGAATGTATATAGTTGAGTGGGTATGTATGGTGATATGTTGCTATGTATGTAATATTGTAGGTATGTATGCAATTGTGTAGGTATGTGTGAAATAGTATAGGTTAGTATATAGTTGTGAAGGAATGTTTGTAGTTGTGTAGGTAGCATGTAGTTGAGTAGGTGTGTATAAAGTTGTGACGCTTGCTATGTATGAAGTTTTGAAAGTATGTATATAGTGGTTTAGTAATTAATGTAGTTATGTAAGGCGTGTATGTAGGTTGTGTAGATATATTTATAGCTGTGAAGTTGTGTGGGTATGTATATAGTTGTTTAGATATATATGTGTAATTGTATTGGTATATATATAATTGTGAAAGTATGTATGTAATGGTGTAGGTATGTATGTAGTTTAGTAGGTATGTGTGTAGTAATGTACGAATGTATATAGTTATATAGGTATTATGTAGTTGTGTAGGTAAGTATCTAGATGTAAAGGTATGTATGTAGTGGTGTTAGTATTTAAGTCGTTGTGAGGTACATATGGTGTAGGTATGTATTTATTTGTGTTGTGTTGGTATGCATGTAGTGGTGTAGAATTGTATATAGTTGTGTAGGTGTGTGAGTACTTGTATGGGTATGTATATAGGTGTGAAGGTATGTATGTAGTGGTGATGGTATTCATGTAGTTGTGTAGTTATGAATTTAGTTGCGTTGTTATGTATATAGGAATTTATGTATGTTGTTTTGGAACTGTTTATGGAGTGGTGTAGGTATTTTTGTAGTTGTGTAAGTATGCATGTAGTTTGTGTAGGTTTGTGTATAGTTCTGAAGCTCTGTATGTAGTGGCGTTGGATTGTATGTAGTTGTGTAGGAATGTAAGAGTTGTATAAGGATGTGTAGGTATAGACTTAGTGGTATAGGAATGTATATAATTGTTATGTTGGTAGTTGTATAGGTATATTTATAGCTGTGAAGTAATTTATGCATTTGGTGTCTGTATATTTGTAATTGTATTGGTATCTATAATTGTATGTAATGGTGTAGGTTTTATGTAAATGTGTAGGTATGTATATAGATGTGAAATTATGCATGTAGTGGTGTAGGCATAAATGTTGTTGTAAGGTATGTATATAGTGGTGTAGGTATGTATTTATTTGTGTAGGTACGTATGTACATGTATGTAGTTGTGTAGGTATGTATGTAATATTATAGGTATATATATATATAGTTGTGAACGTATGTATGTATTTTTGTAGGTATGTATGTAGTAGTGTTGGTATGTTGTAGTGGTCTATGTATGTATGTAGTGTTTTAGGTATGTATATAATTGTGAAGTTATGTATGTATTTTTGTAAGTATTTATGTACTGGTGTTGGTATGTATGTAATTGTGACGCTATGATGTAGTGGTTTAAGGATGTATATAGATGTGAAGTTATGTGTGTACTGATGTTGTAATGTATGTAAGTGTGTAGATATGTATGTATTGTTGTAAGTATTAAGTAGTTGTGTAGGTATTGGTGTTGGTGTTATGTAGTAGTATAGGTATATATGATGAGGTGAAGGTTTGTATGTAGTTGTATGTGTATGTATGTAGTTGTGTAGGTATGTTTGTAGATGTGTAGGTATGTATATAGTTGTAAAGTAATGCATGTAGTGTAGTTAAGTATAAAGTTGTGATGGTATGTATGTATATATATTTATGTATATAAAGGAATTTATGTACGTAGTTTCAAAACCTGTGTGTATGTAGTGGGTTAGGTAGGTAGGTATGCAGTTCTGAAGGTATGTATGTAGTTTGTGCCGACCTACATATTTTTAAATCTATCTGCACAGACATTTTTGTTGTACTAATTCTTAAAGTGCGGCCGTCAGCTACTGCAATCTAGAGTACAGTTCCAAAAAAACAGCCTCAGGTGATTTGGGAGTAGACTTGACCCAGGCCTGTAACTGTACTTTTGAGATAACGGAACCAGTCTTCAGTTAGGTTTTGCATCGAACTCATTTTTTTTTTGTGAGAGAAGTCTTGTAAAGAAATTTAACTTTATTATTCATTATTTTGTCTTCGTTCTTGAATAAAAAAAAGGCATGGAAAAGGTATGTATACTCAATAATACTTAATACTTAATACTCAATTAAGTTGCTAACAAAGTGTGAACCGCTTTTTCTTCAAAATTTAATGAAACACTTCGGCATACTTCATGTTCGTTTTTTTTTAAGTCTGCATCACTTCAGAACCAGGTAAAGGAAGATTACAGTTTATATTTTATTGAGGTAACTATGTTAAAATATGTATTCTATTTATAAATCTAATATTTTGAAATCTGTTTTCAATTATAACTAAACCTTAGGTTGTCTGTAAATTTTTAAGAGTAGCCTATAAATTTAAATAATCTGTTGAAAGAAAAACCAATAGCATTCCTTTTATTTTTAGTTATTATAAAGTCAAATCACCGATTAAAAGTCATTAAATTTAATTACAACTAAATTTTAATTTGTCTATAAATTTTACGAGCTTAAATTCAAACAGTCTTTAAAAGTCATAACAGTTTAACAGTCTTTATTCTAGTTTTAGCATAATATACATTTAGTTTTCAAGGAAATTGCATTTTTAAAGTTTAGTTACAGAGAAATATATTGCTCATAAACCTACAACAGAAGTGTTTAAACTTGTAAAAAGTGTCTGTTCTTTAACTAATTGTAACATGTATATTCCTACAGCTTTTGCAGGTTCATGCAGGAAATATAAAATTAAGTCCATGCTGTAACTAGTCCACACAAAAACCAAAGGACATTTCACCTAATAAAAAAAAGCAAAAGTGAAAAACAAAAGCAAGAACTTAATCTGTATTTCAGTTAATTGAGAACTGAAATGAATGAAAGTTTGATCCAGGAAGCACAGTAGGTAACCGATGCAGTTGACCCTAATAGCAGGTACCGGTTAGTCTTAATACTATGCGCGCCTTTGTGTGATGGCGCGTGCGTTAGAGTAAGGCGATTTTTCGTTCAACCTCATTCCCCTTTTGATAATAGTATAGTTGTTACCTGCAGTTTTGCATTCAAATATTTTAGATTCGACTTACTTTGTGACATTAACTATTTAATAAATTAAATTTTAATTGTTGAAATTTTTTATATAAATTTTTTATACATCCATATTAAATATTTAATGATACAGATTATAGACTTAGACCAAAATCAAGTTAATAACACTTATTAAATGTTACACATCTAGCCTACACATAACCTTGATTTGTGTTAAATTATTTCAACCTTTGGACCTAATCAGCTGTTTCAAGCGTGTATTGTTATATTGGTTACTACATAACTAAATTCGTTTTTAAAATTAAAATAAAATTTAAGACGCTTTTTTAATTTATGGGTTCACATTGGTCTAGACTGAGCCTAACCTATCTTTGTGTTTAATTATTACAACTGAAGAACCTAATCAGCTGTTATTAGTAAATTGTTTCACAGTGGTCTAGACTAGTCCTAACCTAACTTTTTGTTAAAGCTGATGGATAGCTAAGAAAAATATAAAAACTAGTGAAAATTTCGCATTGGATTTTGAAGGTAAAATTTTTCCGACTGATTCTTGATTTATTTACTGCGAACGCGTTAAAATTCACTTAAGTTACATAGGAAAACCTTTTTATTGTCATAACTCAACTTCTAATTGGCATATCGAAAAAAAAAAAATCAACGAGTGGAAACTTTGAAGTTACCGATTCTGATTAAATTCGGTTTAATAGTATTTTAAGATCTGAGAGGACAAACATAGATTCCCTTACGATTTAGAAAATACTTTTACGAGTAATCGTGATGTATAAAGTCCTTTCTTGGCTTAAAAAAAATGTAACAAGCTCTGTATTTCAAAATCTATTTTATCTATCATAAATCTACTTACACATATTTAGCACTAAAAGATATGGCCATCAAAACGAATCTAGATTTTTATCTGAGGAACTAGTCATTTTGAATACAAATTTAGGCCTAATATTGTGATAACTGCTAATAAAATGTCGCTTCTTATGAAAATAAACCATAGATAAATTCATACAAAACTAGACTATAATAAATGAAAGGTGTCTTTACCTGAAGTACTTGACAATTACCTATTGCAATGACGACTGTAATAGCTTAATTAAATTATTCCAAAGAGAACTTTCTAATTTCTTTATTTCTCAACATGATCAACTAGTTTGGTATGTTTCTGTTAAAGTTTTAACTAAATAATCCTTTCTTGTTTCCATGGTTTCATTTTATTATTCATTATTATACTATGAGTTTTGATTATTTATTGTTGCATTTATTTCCATTCGAATTATTTGTAATTAATTATTTTTTGCGAATAAATATTTCTTAGGAGGGACGCTTTTGTAGCTTTTGTTGAATACACTGACACTATTGAACCAGTGATTGACTCATTTATTCATTTGAACCCGATGGCGTATTATTATCTCAAACTTAGTTTAAACTATTTCTTTCAAATTATAGTGAAAAGTGAAAGTTTATTTTATATGTGCCAAACGTAAAGTAAAAATGTCACTGTTTTTTAGTATATTTGACTATTTCAAAATTAACCTACCGTCAGGATCAGAAAAAAAAGCATTACATTTTGAGATATAGTCAAACTTCAGATTTTTATAAAATCAAACAAATTATAGATTTATACCTACCACAATGGATGGCAGACAGATATTTCAAAACACGTTCAGTTGATTGTTTTGTAGTTTTTATTTAAAAAACCAAAACTTATAGTTTCCATGGTTTCTGTAATATATAAAATTTAGTAACAATCATAATTTCCAAATTGTTGAGTATTTTATTTGTTTAAATTTATAATATATAATTATAAATTTATAAAAGTTGTATCCTGTTAAGAATTATCGAATAAATAATACCGAACGTTGGGATGCGCTTCTTGGTGTTTATTTTGAGGTATTCTAAAACAGTAAAGGCCTACACCTGTTTTCAAAATAATGAAGTGAAAGTGGTGTTTAACCTGTAATTATATTTGTTGTCAGGATGGACCTGGGGAATAGTTTGTTATTCTAACCCTAATGGGACATTTCACAATGGGACGTCAAAACACCGCAATATGTACAATCATCAGAAAGATCACCTACATCAAAAAATGGACTGGTAATATTTAATGAAGGTATAATTTGAAAATATAGTCGAGGTTTGAGGTTCATGTTGGTAACAAAAAGTTGTAGCCTACCTCTTGATTTACAACACGATTCAGAGCCCCTCGTATTTTGTTATTGGAATTTTCTCGTCGTTCATGGGGTTTTCCTGCGCCCGGAATTTTGTTTTTTTACTGTATAAAACTTAGAATATCTACCCTACCAAGCAATTGTAACTCATTAACACTAATCCCAATAAACCATTAACTTTTGCTAGATGTAAACAATAAATCAATACACCAAGCTTTGTACAGTACGTACAGTTAAGTTGTTAAATTTGCGAGATTAAAAAATGCAGACCCAAATGTCACGCATTTAATATGCCGAATAAACTGTTAAGATGTTGTAAATGTAAGCAATCAACCATAACACAACGTGAATTCCCACAATTAAAGTAAGCACCTAAATAAGGTGCTTTTTTAATTTTTTTTCCCCCCGTTCTGGGCTGTTCCTTCAGAAGCCTCACCGGCGTCGACCTAAAGATCTTTTGCCGCCCCAAATTCCTTCCTACACCCATTCAGTAATACCGGCCATCCTTATGAAGGAACAGATACTACCAATAGGGTTATCTAGGATGGTTTCCATCTCTTTCCCCGGAGGGCCTAGAGAGTATAGCCTGGCTCTCTAGGTAACCTTAAAATAGTTATAAAAGCTGTTATAAATTCCCAAACAAAACAAAATAAAACGTATTTGAGATTTCAAACCGTTTAATAAATTTACGAGATGTAAACAATCATTCACAACACGACGTTAATCCTCACAAATAAAGTAAGCTCCTAAATAGGCCTATGTTAACCTAAAAATAATTTAAAACCGCTGTTATAAATCCCTTTATAGGTTAGTGGGTAAATTTTAGGACACCTGAAATGTGCATGAATGTTCAATTTTTTAATTGATAGAAAAAAATAATTTTACTGTTTTATACTGCTTGATTATTTATTTGAAATAGATTAGAATTATTTTTTAGCATGTTCATATACATTTTATCTATATATGTGGTGTTCTTATATTTAGCCACTAAACGTTTGTATGACCAAAAAATCACTTATGTTTGGTGTCTTTTTATTTCACCACTTCCAAAATGATACAATACAGCAATAATTATAAACACACTTTTAAGAATAATACACATAAGAAGAAAAAAACAATTAAAATTATTACATAGAACAAAAGAATTACATAGGTACATAAAAAAAACTAAAATACAAAGAATTTTGTAAAAAATAAAAATTTGATAATCATAAAAATTTTACAGATGAAAACTTTGCAGTAATTCATGAACATTAAATACAGATATGATCCAGCAATTATAATAACACTTGTAAGAATAACACACACAAGAAAAACATAATTAAAATTATTACATTAGAACAAAATTAATAAAAAACTAAAATACAATGGTTTTTGCAAAAAATAAAATAGAAATTTAGGTAATCATAAAAATTTCACAGATGAAAATTTTACAGTATTTCATGGACTTTATTGTTCATGAAATACTGCAAAACATTCCAAACAAAAGTTCACTTCACAAGCCTTACACATTATTTGGGACTTCTTTGGAGCTTGTTTTGTGCTACAATATGCACAGCGTCTACAGGTTCCCTTGACCGGTATATGAGTTCCAACATTTACTAAATGGTTAATATTTATTCCTTTTCCATTATTTTTTTTGTACATTTTATTTTTAGTAATTAAAACTTCTGGTTTCCTTCCTTTTCTGGGGCGACTACAAAAAGTTGAAATTAACTCGTCAGCTAATAATTTCCTGAACATTAATTGAGTAAGGGGTTTTTCTTTGCTGCTTGAAAGTTTTACTGTAGTTTTATACAGAATATATGAATTTACTATACTGGCATCAATAAGGAAATAAAAAATTTTCATCCACCACCGTCTTGATTTTTGTGAAATTGAATAAGAAGCCATATTATGATCAAATTGATCCACCCCTCCCATGTATTTATTATAATTGTGTACAGACTTAGGACAGCTTATTTGTTCTTTTTGGCCCTGTTTGTTTCTTCTAAGTACATAAGTTCCATCCTTAGGGTTATGCATATTAGATGCCATTAGGACACATTTTGAACCTCTGTCTTTCCATTTACGGACAATTCACCTGAAGTTGCAAAATCCATCTCCCCTGTTTTCAACTGTTTGTCAGAGCGTAACTGAGAACTAGGAAAGTGTTTACGGTTAGACATTATAGTTCCACAACCAAAAAGTTGTAAAGACAATAACTTTTTTAAGAGTGGTAATGTAGTAAAAAACCTGTCCAAAAACAAACAATATCCTAAATGTTTGAAACTTTCACTGAGTCCAAGTACGATTTCTTCCCCAAGTGTTGTTTCGCGCCGTTCCCCTGTTTTTCCTTCATATACTTTGAATGCAATTAAAAACCCTGTTGTGGCACAAGCTATAGACCAAATCTTAAAACCTCTCTTTGTAGGTTTCATCGGTAAATATTGTTTTAAATAACTTCGGCCTTTAAAACCTACCATACTTTCATCAATAGAAAGATATCGGCTTGGCTTGAAAATGCTCAAGAATTTTTTAGTTAAATATGTCAACATTGGTCTTAATTTATATAGTTTATCATATCCATCTTCATTTCTATTAGGCATTTTTGAATTATCATTAATATGAACATAACGTAAAATTTGTAAAAATCTTTTTAAAGACATCACTTTTGAAATTCGGGGTACGCCAAAATTTTCATCAGCAGACCAATATAAGCGAAGGCTGGGTACTTTATGATATCCCATTACAATTAAAATACCAATAAAAGCCTTTAACTCAGGTAAATTCAAATTTAGGTTAACTCCAGCTTGATTAGCATATAAATTTGATTGTTCAACAAGAATCGTTAACATATCAGCAATTATTATTAGGAAAATTGAAAGCGGAGAAGAAATGTCAATTTCTACATTAGGACCAAACTCTTGATTGAATGAAAAATTTTCAAAAGTAATTGGTGTACATGGATTTTTAGTAAATTCAAAATCTTGAGAAACATCCTGGTCACTCTCGGAATCAGTTTCTTGATTCAAAAGATTTGGTGTTATATAGGTAGGGTCTTGAACTAATTCTGGATTAACTGTTATATCTAATTCAGAATCTGAATCATTATTTCTAACACTAGGCCTACTGTCTGTATCCTGGTTGCCTGAAGTACTGGTAGTTGTAGACTGACTTCTTGATGTAGAAGAATAATTTCTGCTATCCTCAGCATCACTATCCCCTCCAATATCTGAATCTGCAGCCTGTTCGTCTGTGATAGAATCTATCAAAGCTGCCAAATCCGATGAATTCATATTCTCCAAATCGGCAACTGAGAAAAGCACATCCATTCTAGAAATATATATATATATATATATATATATATATATATATATATATATATATATAAATATAGACCCCAATCAATGTTTCAAATTCATTTAAAAAATTCAGTTAACAATAAGACCTATTATGTCACAGCTAACCTTATATTGAATAAAAAAAGTATGACTATGTTTGACACTTAATTATTTTACTAAATTATTAAAATAAAATTCCTGTAAGAAACATTTTCATTATTATGCAATTCTAAGCAACAATAGCTTCCTCATAATATGTTATAAAACAATATAAAAAATAATCGGTAATTATTTTCTTTTATAGTTAAAAATATTTTATTATACACATACATAGCCTACTTATAAAGTTTTATGTAATAAGGAACTATAATAAAATACAAATACTTAGGCTACTTGACATTGAATGTTTATTTACAATGAGTAGGCCAACTGTTGAATGTTCACTAACCTCAAAACGTTGTCATGGGTCAGAATATAGCCAGTATTATCTTAGCCGATAGTTTTTTTAAATATATTGAATTATAATAATTTGGTAAAACATTTATGTTATCAGTAGGAAAAGTCGTAACAATCAAATCAGCTTATATTTATTCAAATTATGTATTTAAAGTTGAGTGTTATTGCCACAAATGTTAGGTTATGGCATGCAAACAATTTTTGTAAGCATAATATCTATATTAATTTTAACTACATTACATAATATTTGAAATTTATCTCACCTGCAAAAGTATGAAGTCAACTTCTAAATAAACACTTCGTGTTAAATCCGTTTATTTCCATACAGGTTTACAGACAAATAAACTGAGAAACAAAATTCACTTGTAAACTGGAAATAATTGGTATCCCGAATGTTTAGTGTACTACTATTAGAACACTTTTTCGATAGATGGCAGCAGCTGTCTTGTTAGCAACAGTGTATGTTATTTAGTGACTAATATAAGGACACTAAACGTCTGTGAAGGAAACACAGCATTAGCCATGACAAAGTAACTTCAATTAAACCGCTTTACAGCTAGATATTCTAGTGTCCTAAAATTTGAACACCAAACGTTAACGTATTCTACCACTAAAGAATTGTGACCTACAAAACAACAAAATAGTGTCAGTGAGGCACGAGTTGTCCTCTCAATGATCAAGAGTTATAGTTCAATAAGCTCAAATAAAGCACTTCTACTCTGACAAACGACGCAGGTGATTTTTACAAGTTTTGTGAAATGAAAAAATTTAGGACATAAACATTATTGCTAACATCAAGTATAAACAAATAATAATTACGATTATTGAGTGGCCTGTGTCTTGAATAAAAATAAATCATAGTATAACAGAAGATATTACTACTAATAAATAGTTTATTTAAATCCTCAATAACATTGAAGTTCACAATCAAAACCAATTTCTATTCATTTGCCTAATTCTAAACTAGGCCTAACCTATAAAAATTATTCAAATAGACGTTTATACTATTCAAAATAAATAGTAAAGTAGGATAAGTATAATAGCTAACTCTAGAATAGTAGCTAAAAGGTAGGCTAAATCTAGTAGAACCCAAATCGCTTTATGTAATTTATAAAATTTAAGGGCAAATGACCCTCAAAACCTAGTCAAGATTATTTAGGCCGAAAAACAATCAAACTTTTCACGTAAGTAAAATTATAATAACAAACTGTTTAAATGAATGTGCAGCATAATAGAGAACAATAATTATTAAGTAACTTGAGAACTGAAAATATTTATTTAGAAAATAAATGTTATTTTTAACCATTATTAATAGAGAGAAATCCAATACAAGAAATAAACAGTATTTTATCAGCTGTTCCGGTAGAATTAGATTTATCAAGGAGAATTTGAAAGTTTGCAGTGGGAGGGTTAAGAATGATAATTGAAACTTATAACATTTAAATAATACCAAATAGAGTACTGTACCAGAAAACTATAAATCAAAACAAAAAGAAATTACTTACCACAAATAATTAAGGTAAGTTTAAAAATAAAATACTTAAAAGATCAATATTTTATAATTTCCATGGTTTCGCTTCAACAATCGAAGTTATTTAATATTTATTGTTCATTATTACATTTTGTTTTAATTTGAATTTACTATGAATTATTATGTTTTTGCAACAGTCCGTGTGTTTCACACTTCTATGTAAAATATAAAACTTTAAAACAGTGTACACTTTACGTTATTGAGTTCAAACTTTTGAATTTCCAATCCTTACTCTGAAATGCTTCTCCTATAATCTGCCCTCAAGGATGATTTGCCATGGATTTGCCTTTTAAAGATCCAGTTTTTTTTCCTTTTTTTTTCACTATAGTGTTATTGTTTACACTAAAATCATTATTTTCTGGTAATTTTATAATACATCTACCGACATACAACAATTATTTTTAATTATTATTTTTAATTATTTTAATTTATAATATATTAGATCTTGTGAATAAGATACAAAATATATATATATATATATATATATATATATATATATATATATATATATATATATATATATATTTAAAAAACAAATCCCTATTTGTAATGAAATTTAGTGCTGTTTTCAAAACGAATTTGTACCACTAACGGTTAAAAAATTAGCTATTGTAACATTTTAGGTGGGAATCAACAATTTGTAGGGCTATAAAACATTTATTTTTCTGAAATTTAGTTGCTTGTAATTCCTAAACGGGTAAAGATTAAAAGAAATACCTAGGAATAAAACATTCTTTAAATATAGTTTTACACCTGAAAACCCCCAAAAAATAAAGGATATACAATAACAAATTGCAAAGTCGGCCAAAGTCGGCCTTAAATGGCGGATAAACTTAAAATTATTGTTTATTCATATTTTAAATGGGAATAAAAATAAGGTAAAGTCCCCCATTTTAGGTTTCCTGTATATCAGTAAAAGGTTTACAAAATACCAATGGTGGCACATTTAAAAAATACACCCTGTGTATATATATATATATATATATATATATATATATATATATATATATATATATATTATATTAGTTTCATCACTATAGAGCGGGTGTTGACTCAGGTATTTATTTTTGTAGAAGATAAGTTACTACAGCAGACTTCCCGTTAACTGTCATGAAATATATTTACATAATTAAGTCTAGCCTAAGCGTGCTTCTTCTCTGGTGCAGTAAACTTTACCTTGAATCTATCACAGTTGGATTTAAATAGAGTTGTTTTATGACTAGTGATTATTTTTATAAATATTTATGAATAATTGTGATAATTTTGTTGTACTTTCGCATAACAACCAAATAAACAATGGAAAGTAATAATACAATAACAGAACATAATACAATTTTGAAAAAGCCTTACCTAAAATACTTCAAATACCGGATGACGTCAAGTATAGCAGGAAGTCTGGTCAGAAATGACAATAGACCAACTATCACAGGTTTAGTATTTCAAAAATACATTTATTTGACTTGTTTGAAATTTTAATCTCAAATGATTTAATTTCACCGTTTCGTTTCCATAGTTTCTTTTTTTCAAATTAATTACAAAATTTTTTTCTAATTGTTGATAAAATCTCATTTTGTTATTTTATACACCTGGATATGTTTAATCGGACATTTTGAAGCCAAGGTATTCACACTAAGACTTTAGTTACATTAAAGCGTTGATAAACGTTGTTGATCCCAACCAATATATCAAACCACATACTTATTATAGTTCAGAATTTATAAACAAAATGACAGAATTCACTTTGACTTCATTGCATTCTTGGTGACAAACACCACTGGAACAAACATTTACAGTGGATAAGGTGTATCCTAGACTTTCAAAACGCTCGTTAGAGGACGTTGCAATGCTTGTAAAGACCAAACATATTGGTTTAACCTAACGAATTCGGATTTTTAATGCATATATTATTTTGTAAGCGTCAGATTGTTCCTTGTTAATGATTATATCTGGAATCGATGACATTCCTCACATTTCATTTAATTAACTATTTGATTTTCTTTTTATCTTAGGATATTTCGAATTGTTATACTCGTTACTTCACTTGGGGTGAAGAAGAACAAGACAGCTATTTAAATACTTAACACAATTAAAAATAAAATAGAGGAATTAGAGTTATCTCTAAAGTGTACAAAATAGCCCCAATTTTTTTCATAATTTTCCATCGAAAATCTTCCGAATTGAGCTTAATTAAAAATTAGGTTAAGCTGAAAGGTATGTAGATTGTGTAGGTAGTTGTGACGGAATGTATGTAGTGGTGTAGGTATGTATTTAGTGGTGTACGAATGTATACAGTTGTGAAGTAATGTATATAGAGTGGTGTAGGTATGTGTGTACTGGTGTATTTATGAATGTAGTTATGTTGGGTATGTATTTAGTGGTGTTGGTATGTATGTAGTTGTGTAGATATGTATTTAGTTGTGTAGGTATATATATAGTTGTGAAGCTATGTATGTAGTTTTGAAAGTGTGTATGTATGTAGTTGTGTATGTATATGTAGTTGTGTATGTATGTATGTATGTAGTAATGTATGTAGTTGTGAAGTTATGTATATAGTGGTGTACGTATATATGTATTGGTGTATTTATGAATGTAGTTATGTTAGGAATGTATTTAGTGGTATTGGTATATATGTAGTTGTGTAGGGTATTATGTGGTGGTGTATGTATCTCTGTACTTATGTGGGATATGTATGTAGTTTTGTTGGTATGTATGTAAGACTGTAGGTTTTTTCTTGGTCGATTGGGGTAAGTATGTAGTGTTGTAGGTATGTATGTAATAGTGAATTGTGCGTCAATATTTTCACTTAACGTTAATAACATAACAAAATAATTTCATTCGTCTACATCTTTAAGTTTAACCATTAAAATTATGTTTTTTTAGGTGGATATTGTGGTGTTATAAAATGCGATAAATGGAAGTTTCCTGCTCTTTACTTTTTCGTTTATAAGTAATATAGAGAAGTTTACGTAATGGTGGTTAAAAAAATATGGCTTATTTTGCAAGTAAATGCCCTTTTTCCTGATAATCTCTCAGGTAATCACTTTTTTGATTATAGGCTTGGCAATCCCGAAATGATACGTGTACTGTGTGAACGTTTCTCTGGTATCTATACGAAAGCGTTTGAGGAAGCCAAATTCCTAAGACTATTCAGAAACGATCGGTTGCAAAAGCAACATTTTATTTTAGACAAATATTTCGGTTAAGAAAGAAAAGAAATATTTAATATTTCGGTAAGGAGATAGGTTGCAGAATCAGTATTTTGGTCACGAGTTAGGTTCTTATGATAGTCTAATATAATATATAACAGCACAGACTTATAAGAAAAATGCAGGTGGTTTGTTGTACTGAGCCGAAAATGAAATTATGAATCATATACAAGCCCAAGTTGTACGCTCTAGTAGCAGCGTCTTATACGTTTTTCATACTATAAAATACACGTATAATCAAGGACGGTAGCCTCTACTGGAAAACGTTAAGTATATTACACATTTACAATAAAAAATGCATGTAGTGTGCTCTACTGACCAACGTCGATAATTTTATCTGTAAAAAGATAAACAGAGCGCGGCGGCTTATATTGTCGCTTAATAACACAACGAGTAATACTATAGCACAAGACAACGTTAAAATGACAAAGTCAAGAATCCTTAGTTGTTTCATCAGCGACTGAAATTTATATAAGATAACTTCATTGGTGACGGAAATTTTAATGTAGCTTACTAACCGTACAGTCGACGACGATCTAGATGTCAAATATCACTATTGGTTTCAAGAGGTGAAGATGAATCAGAAATGTCCTTGAAACGTTAAAATTAGTCAAAAACCGGCAATGAAACGTGAATATCAGTAACAAACAGGCCATGAATTGTGAATATCAGTAAAAAACGTGCCATAAAACATGAATATAAATAAAACCCGAAATGGGCCATGACACTTAAAATATGTCAAAAACTTGATATGAACCGGTAGGCTAATATTAGTTACAAATGAGCCACAAGATCATGAGCCAAATGAGCCACGTGAAAATCATTCAAAAACGATCCATGGTACGTGAAGATTAGTCAAAACGGGTCATGAATGGTGAATATCAGTGAAAACATTGGCCTTAAAGAGTGAAATATGTCTAAAAGGGACCATGAAACGAGAATATCAGTCAAAAAAGGTCAATGGAATTTAAAAATCTGTCAAAAAACGGACATGAAACGTTAATATCAGTCAAAAACTGGCCATGAATCGTGAAAATCTGTCATAAATGAAGGTCGAAATTTATACCGATTACCAAACTTCACTGACGTATGTCTCTTTTGGTTCAGTGGCACAAAATGCTTGTTGATATAAAGTAAAACACCAGGGTGGGCTTTACTAATCTTTACACATGTAGTGTCATGTAAACTTGTCATACATTATAATAATACGCGTGAAAACGTTGAGTGGTTGCTCTCTACTTGGGGAAATGAGGGAATTTAGTAATTAACATTAGAAATAAAGGAGGTGCGATCTAATAATCCTAAAAGTAATATTGAGTTGCAAAGAGTTTCTCTGGTATCCGCCGAAGGAATTATAATTGATGTAAAGATATTTTATTTATTTATTTATGGTTGGTATTTCCAGTGTGATTGTACATGAAGTAAAATCTATTATATTTTTAAACACACAATAACACAATTTTATTAGATTATGGTTCAAAACATTTTTGTATAACAAGTATCGAAATATTAATATTATGCTACTAAAATTATAATAAATTATTGGAAATAAATACAAAGTTACAAACAGTAAAAAAAAATAACAATATTAATTGAAAACAACATATTACAATAGAATTATAATAAATAATACTAATTAGACAAATATAGTACCTATCAATAAATATATAGTTAATTTCAATAACAAAGGAAATTACATTCCTACTCTTGTTTGAATTATTTTACTCAATGGAATAGCTTATGAACCAAGATTTTTATTGATTTACTCATAAAGAAGATGTCCTCCCTCTTGCATGATTTAGGTTTTAAAATGTAATGTTGTTATGATTGTTTTAATTAATTGAAAAAATTAAAAAAATTTTAGTATTTATTTATTGAAAAAGTTTTAAATGTACAATGTTTAATAACTTAGTAATAATTTTATTTTTTAATATTCGTGGAGTTATTATTTCTTATATTTTGTCTAATTGATATTTTTTATTATAATTTGATGTTATTATTGTTCTGTCTGTAGCTGTTTATTTATTGATAATGTTTTAATTATAATTTTACATTTGTTATGCACAAATATTTTAAGGGATATGTGAGTCCTTGTGTGTTAAGAAATGTAGTATATTTTACTTCTGGTATAACCAATTCCGACAAATCAATCATACGTAAAATATCATATGAATATAATTGTTGTATTATAGAGTGTATGGTAAGATCACTTTGTTCGATTACATACATTGAGGTCAATTTGTAATATAGGTACTCTTATACTAAAAAATCAATGTTTTAATCAAACTTTGTCCATTGATTTTTTTCTTATATTATTGTCGAACTAGACTTATCAAATCAAACTTATAATTTTTATCTTATATTTACTGTATAAGCAACAACGAAAAGTTACATATTGTAAGACTGTTATTTCAATATAGAAAAGTTAGTTAAATACTCCCGGGATACACGATGTTATGATATTAAACTTAATTTAAATCTTACTGTTTTTAAACGGTTAATAAATTATTGATAACAATTTCAATAAAAAAATATTAAATATAGACAATTTAATTCATAGAATACCATATCATTGATTTTATATTCAATTTGACAAATATAATAGCAATGCTTATAATAAAATATATACAAAAAAAAGAGAACTAGTTTATTCACATCTTTTCTATTTTACCTTTCTATTTTTACATTTCACCCCCCCCCCCCCACACACACATTACATCTTAGGAAATTTGTAATGGGTTTAAAATAATAACGTACTGTTTATAACAAATTCTATGGTAGGTAAGTAGTCTTTGGATTAATTTAACAATATCAAATTAAATTGTCTTTTGGTTGATTACTGATACAATGGTTGAATACGTTAAATGTTTTCTTTCTTTAAAAATTCAATAACTCGGGGAAGGGGAGCTCGTGCTGGCCAAGAAATCCTGTCTTATACGCAAAATTATATACAAAAGAAAAGTTATTTAAATTTTGATATATTATGAAAAGAATTTCGTTGAAATTGTTCACTATGTTGTTTCGTTACCAGTATTTTCTAGGTTCAACTTCGGTCGATATGACCGCGAAATTCACTTTTCCTCGCACACACAAAAAAAAACACATCTTGCTCCTTCAGCGTTGCTCTCAGCAGTTCCCAAAAAGGACGCTACGGTATTTTCAAGCTTGACGGCTACAACTGCATTGTTTTTAATATCGTCTATTCTTATTGGCTGGTGAATCCGTTGTCAAGGCAACGAGTTCGTTATGTCGTGAAATTATTTTGAGTGTTTTAACTTTTTAGCTATATTTTAATTCCAAAAATGATTTGTAACAATTTTAATTATTCAAATAAACACTTTATATCGAATTATTACTTTACATAATCTTTTTTAATATAGGTCAAAAGTTTACCACGTAATCTACACTCTGGCTTGGCTACTATTAGAATTCAAAATGTCTATCTTTTTGATTATAAATTATTTGATAATGGCCTAATTTTACAAATTCTTATATTTTACAACCTACCAGTATTTGTATGGTTTCTTACATTTTTTCAACCCAATTTTTAATATGGGAAAGGTTATATGTATTCCCTACTTGTTTAGCAGAATTGTTTCTATTAATTTGTACCATTATATGTTAGTTATTGTTTTGGGGATCTGAGGTTATTTAGCCTCTTGTCACTGCGACCCAAATGGATCTTTTGTGACTAGAACAAACTGTAGCGACACACTTTATACACTTAATTAAACATAAAAAAGGAGTTATTAGGTTGGAACGATAATCGGTAGTAAATATAATGGACTCGTGCATTATCATGAAGAGGGCCGCAAAAGATATATTATTTTATCGACGCGGTAGATTTAAATATGACAAAATATTACTTAAAATGATAGATTCACATTTTATTCTAAGAATGAGGTACTTCCATCCACGTATATATAAAAAAAAATCTAAGGTACTTACTGAAATAAAGTTCGTGAGTAAATAATACACAGTTTAAGTTTGTAAAGTTTATAAATCAACTTTCATTATGATGAAGTAAAATGAATAATATGCCCAATTCCTGAGAATAATAGAAATTCGATACACTTACTTTATATTACGATTATTTTCAATTAAAAACTAATATACAACAAATATCCATAGTTACATATTAGAATCAACAATATAAAACGATTCAAATAATCTAATTGTTTTAATTTTTATTTTATGTTTATGATCATTAGACAAAAATAAATAAATATATTTTTGATAACCTAACAGGGACCGAAATTGTAATTTCCATGTTAAAAATTAATACCTTTTACAAATGATAATCTTTTAAGTTCAGACAAAATATTACTTTTCTTATTTTTAATAGATACCATGTTTCATCTTATTTCTCTTCACTCATTTTCAAATATTTTGAATAAAACAAGATCAATAAATAAAACACAAAACACAAAACACATCACAATACAAATACACGGTTACGAAAATCAGGTTTACAGTTACATTTAGAAATTTGTATTTCATACAGGTGATAAACGAGTTTTGCGAACATATTTTACAATGTATAAAATATCGAAATATAAAGTATAAATAATTATTCTCGTTATCATTAAGTGTAGCTGGAATCAGAATTTATCATTCAAAAAATCATAAATCAATAAATATTGCATGAATTATTAATGATGCTTAAATATATTATTTCACATAATGTTGCATATAAACGTTCAAAAGTTAATTTAAATAGTCAAACATTCATGAAATAGAAAACTTTTAATAAAAAAGTGTTTCGATATTAACTAATGCAATACACTATATTTTTTTCACCTAATTGCCTTAGTAGTGACTAGGATATCTACCTTTGTTTCTACTTTTGCTTTATTCAGAAGGCATCTTTCATAGTTTACTTTTTCTAACAACACCTACAAATATAATTAGATATACACCTAAATTGCATTTAGTGCACATACAACAGATGTCGAATTCTACACGCTAGACACACAAACAAATAACAGGTAGAAGTGATTCCAGAAACTCATTTTTTAAATTTAAAAACATCTCAAAAGATGACATCGCTCTTTTAACCGATCACGTAAGTTTTGTATGCTACGTATGTGTGAGCATATAAATATGACATGTATTTATTCGTGTGTTCTGCTACTTTATTTTAAATATGACATGTAACTTCCAGATGTATAATGATCATCAGTTTATCATACAAGTAAGTTTGTATGTAAGTAAGTTTGTATCATACATCAGTTGCAACAATAAGTGTACAAACTATAAAAGTATACTAACACTAGCATCTCCCGTCGCGTCTTTGCCCGCGAATCATTCAAGTTGTAATCTATACGTTTATTAAATCGCATGTTTTGATAAAAAAGTTTAATATTACTTTAATCCGGCTAATTTTAATGTAGTGTGTAATATTTAGGAATACAGAATTTGTGAATTGAATGATAGAGTAATTTCAGAACTGAATATTTTTTTCTAAATCTGTTATTTTCATCATGTTTACTTATCAATAACTTAGAGCTACTATAAAGTTGAAAAATATCAAAGGCAAAGTAAATAACAACAAAAATTCGTAATTATTCTAGTTATAGATAAATTATTTTATACTATTTAAGAATTCATACTATAAAATACTAAAGAAAAATTTAATTATTTCACAATTCAAATAAAAAATTGAACTAAAAATGTACTTATTTAGTATTTAGGACCTCTTTGTAAACTACATTTGTTGTCTTACCTTTAGGTGCTAAAAACACTAAATTATTAGAAGAACTGACTCTAGAAGCACCAACGTACAATTGACAATGAGAAAAACTTCTCCTCTTAAATCAACTCCTGCAAATTTTAATGTTTGTCCTTGAGATTTATTAATAGACATAGCAAAGCATATCTTCAGAGGAAATTGAAGTCTTTTAAACTGGAAAGTGTACTCCGACGGGATTAGTGGTATTCTAGGTATAAAAACAGATTTACCTCGAGCACAACAAGTAAATATTGCATCTTCTATAAAAAAATTTCTATTTTAAGCAGGAGTTCAGAAAAAGCACCTGCTGAAGAGTCATTTTTTAAATGAATTCTCATATTTGTTTTAAGAGATAATTTCTTTATTCGAGGCCATAAACGCGATGACTTGATACAAGCTTTCACTTCATCAGCGCGTGTTCCTCTTTGTACAACAGGCAACGTTTGCCTAAAATCTCCAGCTCGTAAAACAGTAACTCCACCCATTAATAATTTGTTGTTCCTTAAGTCTTGGAGTGTTGCATCCAAAGCTTTTAAACCTCCCTTATCCATCATGGGGCTCTCATCCCAAACTATAAGGTGACAGTCTTTTAATACTTTGGCCCTATTACTTTGTTTTGAAATTCCGCATTTAGGAGTTCCCGCATAATTCAAATTTAAAGGCAATTTAAAAGCGCTATGAGCAGTTTTGCCTCCTTCTAGAAGAGTGGCAGCAATCCCATAAGACGCTGTAGCTAAAGCAATTTTTTTTATTACTTCTCACTTTTGCTAATAATAAATTTATTAAAAAGTCTTTCCAGTACCACCTGGTGCATTCAAAAAATATGTTTTTCCCTCAAAGGAATCTATGCTATTCACAATTTCCTGATATACATTTCTCTGCTCTGGAGTTAATAATTCCTCGTTATTCCTTACTATTTTTCCCAATTCTTCTGAATTGTAGTTCATTTCTGTTAAATAATCAAAATTGTTAAGGAATTCCTCACTTCTGGTAGGCTGTGGCAAACCATATTGTTTTAAACCACTTGCTCCTAACGCCATCACATCATCCTCGATTGATAATAAGCTTTTATTATATCCTTCTTTCATAAAACCTTGTACTCTATCTTGAACTGCTCTTTCTATTTCACGTTTGAAATCTTCGCTTAAACCATCTTTATGCTTTTCCCAAAGATTTAAAGGGTCAGATATGTGACAAAACACCAGCATCACAACAAACACTTGTCGCATTTTATACGGTGAATCACACAAAGCTGCTTCTTGTAATGTGTCATCCCAGTGTTCGTAACTTTCTAATAAACCTAAAGCTTTGCACGCAGACTGAAATGTTGGATGAATGATGCCGTCAACTGTTTTAAGGTATTCAAAAGATGTTAGACCTCTAACTACGTGCAGCAATAACCTTAGATGGTAGCATTCGACATTATTTGGATGCACCGTATATACTCTTGCCTATTTTAGTTGCTGTTTTCGTGTTGCGCCACTATATCTTGCTCGTCACTTTTTAACTGACTTTTTGTCTACGGAAGGTAACATTGTTAAAATTCCATTGTCTACGGAAGGTGGGGTTGTTATAATTTTATTGTCTTCGTAGGATAATGTTGTTAAAATTTCATTATTACCTACAGAAGGTGTTGCACTTAAAATTTCATATACTTCGAAATGACCTTTAGACAATGTGCCAGTAAAGCGCAATCTTCTAGTAGGATTGATACTATTTCCAAAAACTTCATAAAGTGCACTATTGCGGTATACTTCAAAGCGATAAGGAAATAATTCTCCAGCTGCTGTTAGTTCGATTAATCCAGCATAACTTGAATGCTGAAACACGTGAGTGCAATAACTCTCGATATCAGGATAATTATCACCATAATTATTTTCGGAAAACGCTGATAATCTATCCCAATTTTCTATTACATGCGATACAACTCTTTGGCGAATATGGCAACATCCTTCTTGATTATTATTCACAATATACGACAGAGATCGAAATAAACACGCACCATCTCCAATAATTCTAATTACGGAGTGCATTACATTATTACCATTAATATTTAAACAGTCGACAGTCATATTTTATATAAAGTTTCAATATATAATTAAACGATAATTAGTATTGAATAATGTATTTGTCTAACAGAGAAACGTGTTAGATGTTGTTTAAGAAAAGCTAGTTTTTGTAGTAAATAAACAGTAAGTTTTGTTAAAAAAAAAAATTTATATATTTTTTTTACTTTTGTCAATGTAGAAAATTCAATATATTCATGAATAAGTAATATGTAACACATATTTTGATTGAATACGATTCAAATCGTAAATACACTGAATAACTTTTTCACTGATTCACAAATATGTTAAAATATTACCTTATTATGTATATCGTTACCTCAGAGAAACTATATAACTTGAATCAACGCTACTATTACTTTTTTTAAATAAACAAAATCAAGAGTTGTCTTGCAACAATGTTCCAACGATCAGCTGTTAAAATAAAACTTTAGTTTTTTAGCTGCCCAGTAATGCCAGCATGACCGGTATAAAATTGTAGTTTCAATTTTATTGACGTAGAAAAGTGTGTATTTCTTTTTGAATAACCCTGTACATATATAATAAAAAAGTAAAAATCGTCCATTGATATGATCAAGTATGCAGATTTCGTTTAAATGTATAAACCTCTGAGTGTTTATATAAAAAGAAAGAAAATAGCATAAAATAATCCCTTTTTCACTGATTCACAATAAATATGTTAAAACATCATCTTATTATGTATATCGTTAGAATATAAGATTAAGAAAAACAAACTATTAATAATTTATTTAATTTAGATAATGCACTATTAACAATATAATAAAAAAACTTTTGAATGATAAATATAAAAAATCGAAAATAAACAGAATATGAATTATTAATATCTCTTTAAGAAACAACGTTACGATACAATAACGTTATAATAGCAAATTTCAAGTTTCTCGGACGAAATCTCGAACAAAACTGAAATTTTAAACACACACTGATTATAATCGTAAACACTGATTTGGAGTACTGAGTGGTATTTCCCATCTACGCATCTAAACATGCACGCATGCAGGTATACAAAAGAATACCTGCATGCGTGCATGTTTAGATCTGTACCTCAAGTACACACAGCATAGTATATTATACATTTGGTTTAGAATCGAGAAACAACTTGACCGATTCTAAGAGAATAAACTTTATAATCAGCCTAGTTGCTTAATAAAAATGGTTTTTCTTTTGTATTTAATACCCTTTAAAATTAAAATTTCGCAAAATCCTTTCTTAGTGAGCGTCTATGACATCATGCAAATACGCCTTTAAATTTTTGTATCAATTCTTTGTTGGTTTTTGCTCTACGTTGATTCTCTGTCAGTCATTCATTCAATCAGTCAGGACAAAGCAGTTGATATTAGTGATAAAAAAGGATAAAGTTAATGTTGGCAGTTAATACATTTTACTGAATCCAAATGACGTATGACCTTTGTCGTATTTTCCAAAAGATTTTAAGAGTATCAGCAATGTCTTAGGTAAAACGCATTACTGATGGATTTTCAGTAAAATCCGTCTGAAAATTGTTTAACAAATTGCTGAAAATAGTCGGAGATTATATTTAAGTCTATAATATTATCTCGTCACAACAAGTACGTTCTCTTAACGAACACTTCATTGTTTTGCGATGAAATTAATTAAAATACCAAATGATAAAATGGTAATTAATAGTTTTGAATGAAATAACTAAACATTATTTACAGCATTGGGTTTAAACACTATTCCTATTTTACTTTTAGTTTTCTCAGTAACATATTACAGAATATAATAAATAAATAGTCATGAGATTGGAGATTCTCTATTAATTTTTTAATGGATGAGCAAAGAAAAAACCAACTCAAGAGTTGTATATAAGCAATAAAAATGTACTTTTTTTATATAAATTTGCCTTTGTACCCAAAATCAGGATTTTCGAGAGCTGCTCAAAAATCTTAATGTAAACCCGTATCATAAAACATCTCATCTTAAAGGTCTTGATGAAAAATAACAGCTAAAAATATAGGTCTGTATTTCAACCTATCCGAAATCGCAGGATGACAACAAAGCCAGATTGTTGGGAAACCCAGCGGAGAACAATTACTTTGTAAATTGAACTCTGACCAGTTTTAACAAATTAGGACTTCAAACAATGGTTGAGAATATTTGTGTGTACTTCAGTTTTTTGCTAGTAATGACCAGCTTTAGAATTAGTGACCTTTTATCAATTTATCATTTCAATCAGCCGCCATTTAGATAAGGTTTGATAGAAGAACTCTTTTTTTTGCTGTACTTTTTCTTTATAAAGGACATTTAAAATGCGGTGTCGCTTGACAGGGGTTTACAATTAATATTTATGATGGGGGATTTTGGGAACGGAAACGAAGTTGCCCCATAAACGAAAAAGAACATTTTTATGTATTTTAGTATTGTATTATTAAAAGATATAATAATAAAAATAATAAATACTATTTAATAATGTTTTAAATAATGATTCCATTAAATGTACAGAAAAATAATTTAGCACTAATTTAGAAAGCATTAAGTTTCAAAATGATATTAAGTTATTATAAATTACAAGTATGTAAAATTTAATGTGATATATTGTGTATAGGGTGCATATCAAGGAGCTTGGACACTGATAACAATTGTGTATAAAGATATATTTAATAGCATACCAGTTAAATTATTGACAGAAAATATAAATATAGTGTGTGTAAAAAGTCTGAAAGAGTTTGATTATTAGACAAATGCCTGCAGATGTAAAAAAATAACCGATGGGAATCAGTAAAGATGCAACAATTCCACTTTTTAAGCACGCGTAATTTTCCGCCGTCATCTTGATTTCCGCCGTCTTGAATTTAACGGTGTTTTGCCTATCTAGAAAAGTTAAGTATGACACATCATTTTAATGTGCAAATTCAAGAGAAAATCGATGGTGAAGACAGTTTTTTTTCAATAAAACTATTCATTCACGATTCACCAACCATTATCTAAATACTTCAATTAAGACTTCAGGTATGAAACTGTTATTGATTATAATATGTCAAATAATTGCTGAAGGTTTTACAGGAAGATTTTAAGATACCACATTGTAGAAATCAAACAAAAATATTGGTTCTAGGTTAATTTTTGGTGTTGTAGACAATTACCAAGAATTAATGTTTTCAGTTTATAAAAAATTTTTAGGCTTGTAGATTCAATACATAATTTATAATTTAATATAGAATCAGCTGTTTAAACGTACATTGTTGATGTTCACAAAATTCCATTTTTTTTATTGTACAATGAAACATCTGATTCTGTATTGAATTATAAATTAATTATTGATTGAATCAAAATAAATTTATATATCTTATGGGATGTTTTAATTAATTCCAATACATCCACATAATTGTCTTAAATATTTTTTACGAAAAAAGGTACGTATATATTAGAAAATGGAACTTCAAATTTACTATAGCAAATATAGGAATATTTGCTTTAGATTCGTTATTAATTTGTATGTAATAGCATCGTATATGTGCTATGCATCGGTTCGTATTGAAAAAAGTTGAAAGTAACATGGAAAAGCCGTTAAATTTAATAACACTAAACACATTAATTTTAAAAGGGTCTAAAAAGCTATGTTGATTACTTGACTTTTATATTACTACAAAATATTTTGTCATTTATATTGACTAAAAGTCGGCCAAGCTTCTAACAAACGTTTCGTAATTAATTAAAGGGTTGAGAGTTAACATCTATTCATTTCTCAGGTAAATTATGACTGAGTTTTATAATATAATCAATAAGTATTTGTGCTCTGTGACAGGTAATTATAGGTTTCGTTGTTTTTGTATCTCCCCATTATTAATGTAATTTATCTTATACAAAATAATAAATTCTAGTGTCGCAACTAATGCTAAGATAAAAACAGGTCGAATGAAACAGAATGTTAATTATTCAAAGTCGGTTGATTGTCCACAGTGCTTTTTGGGTGGATACCTAAATTATGTTTTAATAAACAAATAATTCCTGAGGATATGTGTAAGACAATAACTCTTTTCAAAATAACGACCCTAAAATCTTGCAGGCTACTCTGATTAATTCTTCCGGTATGTGCAAAGTTGGACAAACGACTATAAACAAATAATAATTTGAACGTGGGAGCAGTTAAATTACTTAATATGTAAGTATGATGCTCCGTGTATAGTTATAAACTCGTTGTTAATATAGATACGTTAATACTATTTGATACATTCAGACTAATCCTGCCGCGTTATTTACATCAAATATATTTAAAAAAAAGATAAGGTGAAATACAATTTTTACATTTGTCATTCTAAAATATAGATAAACTGTGAAATTACAATAAAAAATCTATTTACCTTGTTTTATATTTTCCACAATTACATAACAAAATTTAAATGTATTTACACCATGGACATTATTATTACACACATTACAGTATATAATCGTAAATACATGAAATTTTGGTTTTAAAATACAATATTAGAATTTTTTTTCTTTGGAATAGATGGCAAACGATTCGCAAATATAAATTTAAATATTTGACGAAACGTTAAAAGATGATAAAAAACAATGAAAAGTTACAAACTATAACAGTTCTGTTATTTATTATTATGGTTCTTTTATTTACCGAGTGATCTTTACCAGGATTATTTTCCTGTCCTTTATATCGGATAAAGAATTAGTTTGGGAATCACAGCACGTTAAAAATACAATTGTACAAGGTTTCAATGCTTATTAAAAACGTTTTGACAGATTACATCCATACGTTCCAAGAACAGACATGTCTAACGAGGATATGTGTAGAAATAGAAAATATATCTTTCAAATAAAATAATGTAAAATATAATTAATAAATGTTATATTGAATGGATCTTCAATTATATAACTTGTTAAATAATCAAGGTTATTATAACGTTTCTTTTAAAATGCGTTCTTTCAACAATTTTATATTTACACATCCAATAAGCTATGTGGTTTATAATAATATGAAAAACGTATTCCCCAAATCACAATTAAAACACTAACGCAATTAAAGTTGAAAAGTTTAATAAAGTCTTATGTACATTGCCGTAACATAGCTACCAACCTCAGAGGGATATAAACTAATACTAAACAAAAGGGGCTACGTACCACTTAATCCATCTAGTATAATATAACTTACAATTAAGAATTTCAAAAGTAAAGCAACAAATATATATATATATATATATATATATATATATATATATATATATATATATATATATATAATACAATTTTAAAAGTAGAAACTCGAAGCTAGTTTTCATTACTTTTCTCATAAAGTTATTAAAATTATGAAGATATGCAAATGCTTCTAAATAATATTTACATTGTTGAACAAAATTTATAAATTAAATGAAATAATCGTTTATCTTATTTAAGAAAATGAACATCTTAGAAAAACAAAAACGCTTGTACTATTTGGTTTCTACTTTTGTACTCTTCTCATCCACATAATATAACTTATTGTTATTAATATAATGGAGATGTATTATTTTGAAGAGTTATAATACACTTTAAAATTATAAGTAATCATATTCTATTTGACGCACAAAGATAGCCATGAACTGACGGGGAAAATATTTTACTGAAACCAATTAATAAAATTGTATATTATATAATATATATATATATATATATATATATATATATATATATATATTGTAGTTTATTTTCCTTAATTTTTTCGTTAGACAATCCAAATTGTATCCTTGTAGATATCCGGTTTCGATAATTAATTAGTCATCGTCAGATCCAAAACATCGTGAAGTCATATGAAAGCATCATAATACTTAAAACAACACTACTAAAATCAAAAATTAAATATCTTTAACATTGTTTAAACAGTTTTAACAAGGGTTTTATAGGTGTTCACAATTTTTAATTTTAATAGCTTTTTTTCAAGCATTTTGAGTACTCATTATTAATTATCAGTTTTAATTGGACAATTTGATATGGCTGAACGACTTCACGAGGTTTTATAACTGACGATGACAGTTTAACTGTTGAAACCGATATCAATAGCGATGAAATTTGGATTGTCTGACGGAAAAATAAAGGTAAATAACCTGTAATATATTCATTGAAAACACTATCCAGGAGGTTACAAATACCATTATGTTTAAGAATAAAATAAGTTAATACCTGCCACAGGTCCTTCGAAAGAAAGGTTACAATGGAACTTCTTTTTAATAAAGAACCCAACAAATAATAAAATAATAATAATGAACAACCATTTTTCTAGCGGACGAAAGGTTGTACTGGAACACTATTCAATTGTAAAGTGTTTGTCTTTATATTCTTTTTCATTTAAAAACAAAACCAATCTGAATATAAAATAATACCATAAACAACATTTTTTTAAAAACAAATTTCAAAACAAATTTAACAAAAATAGTAAACATTGGTTGCCTAAAACCACTTTCTTTCATTTACGTCAGTAAAATTGGAGGTTTGAATAAATTAACCTCAGAACAGGATAATAAAGAAAATTCATTAAAATCAGGACCAATATTTTTTTAAGCCTTTGAGGACACTAAATAACTCAATTTTTTTGGCAGATAAATATTAACTTAAAACTTTTAATTAACTGGATAATTTCATTTGACCTATAATAATATGCTCACCATGGATCCGGTCTGTTTAATTTTGACTGATATAATCTAAATTACAAAACCAAAGTAACTTTGTAATCCTGTCTCAGGGAATAAAAGTAGAGGTGTGACGTTGTAACTATCATGTTACAATAATAAATAAAGATAGGTCTATCTATCTTATTACATATTGCATACATTACTGTATTCATGAATCAATATAAGAAATTTGATCAAGTCTTGACAAATATAACTTTTAAACAAAGAAAATGAATCTTTTAATTTAGTTGATCATTGTCTCGTGACGGAAATTAAGATTGATGGAACTTTTAATTACAGAAACTAAACGGCTTTCGATTTATTTGCTTTTGTCAATGTTTTAAATCCTAGTTTTCATGCCCAAATTATTTATAGAATATTTATAGAAAAGTTATACTCCCAAAGCTCTTGTTATTAACTCCTTTGTGTGGTACCTCATAGCAAAAAGAATATTTATATTTTCGTCACACAAAAAATAAAATAATATGCCACTTGTGATCCAATTTAATCGTTCCGAGTGACGCATTCTCAAATAAATTTTAATAAAACTTTATGCTTTAGAACTACAATGTTCTACTTTTTGACACGATGACCATCACAAAATATTGCTGACTTATATACATAATTTCGAAAATGTCTACATGTTCAATGTTTTTACTAGTTCAAAATGTCAATAAAAATTGTTAACTTCACATTATTATTATTATTATTATTAACTCGGCATCTTGTTTTGTAGGTTGTAGATGTTCAATAATCATTTACTACAATTTAATTGGGCGATTTTTAATTAATTGTAGTGGATTGAACATTTAAATTTATTCTGGATAATCTTACAAAGAACACTACTTTAATAAATAAATATATTTTAAAATATTATACCAATAAGACTCATTATGTACAATTTTTAACTTGTTTTTTGTTGTCTAATAGGCTTTTTTATGAGTTGGAATATAACTTCAAAGTGACAATGTGGCTAGCACGTAATTTTAAAATTATCATATAAAAAGTTCAATTTCTGGTCCGTCAAACAAACTTACTTGTGTTGAAATCTGTAAATTTTAAACATGTTTTAATTTTTTGGTACATTTTATAAGTATTTGGAATCCCAGTACGTACAAACAGATTTCAAAATACATTGTTTATGATACTGAGTCATGTCCCTCTTATGCCTCCACTCCTAACCGAATTCAATCCCTGCATGATGTCTTTAAAACATTTACTACTTTGAGACTTTCATAATACTTCCCTTTCATAAGAATAATATTTTATAAATATATATCATGTAATGACATAACTCCGGAATGATCTTTGGGTGTTCTTAAGGTATTAACATACTAAAAATCCGATTTGGGTAAATAAAACCTTACACTTTTTGCTACGTAGGGGACTATACTGTAAAGTAATGTTTTAAATGTCATTCTGAGTATTGTGGGGTACTAAAGATACATGCATCTTGACTAAACCATTATTAGAAAATATTCGCTCAGTATTATCCACTAGTAATGTTTCTATAATAATACGTCTAATACGAAACGAATTCGAAGGTTTAATTACTAGATTAATCTTAAAATAAAGTAAACTTCTGGATCAATGAAATAACTGATTTATAAATATATATATAAACGTAATTGTAAATAAAAACACATTAAGAAAAATTAATACCAATGTAGTGTAATCATGTATTGTCAGTATCTGTTTTTTAATAAATTTGTATTTTTAAATATGGATTTTATGTGCGAAGCATATTAGAAAAATATATGTAAATTGTGTTATTTATGTTTGTAGATACCTTTTTTAGTTTACTTAGGCTCTTTTGCTTTTGCTTTTGGTTCCTGATTTTAATGTAATATTTATTTTGTTGGTAAGTCTGGATTTAATATGATAATTGTACACGTACATTTAAATGTGTCTCTGATAAATTATGTTATTGACGGCTCTAAATGTATTTACCCAATTTATATATTACTACTTAGAATTGCATATATAATCTTATTTCTTAACTTCTATACTTATTTATAAATCTTGTGCTCTCTCAATTAAAGGAATCATTCCTTCTCTCAGTATTTTCCACAAGTAATCGTTAGATAATAAAAAGTTCAATTCAGGTTCATCACGAATATATTGATGTAAACGTTGTATCGAATCTTATTAGAATGTTTAACTACTACATTAGTCTTAAATAATATAAACTTCTAGACTAATTTAATAAGGTTAACATTTAAATAATAAAAACATTATTAAAAAATATATTACCAATATAGTTTAATAATGTTTTATATATGAATTCGTGCTGCACTATATCTGTATTTTGAAATTTATATTTAACATACGTATAACCAGTATGTAAATTATGTGTGAAATATATTTTTAGATAACTTTGAGTTTATTAGGCTCATTTTTCTCTGTTTTCTAATTATTTTAAACATATCCTGACTGCTTGCTTTAATATAATAATTGTACATGTAAATTTAAAGTCGTCTCTCACACTTTACTTGTATTGACGTCTCTTTAGGTATTTATGTAATTTGTATAATCGTACTTAGAATTGCAATTATGATCTTATTTTGTAATATACAGCCTAATCACAAATTCTTGTGCTGCATCGATTAGAATAAATTTTACATTTTGTATTCTTTTTAATATTATTCATAGTTAGGCCTGGTGAATACGTATATTAAATCGATGGTATATGTAATAACTGGAACTATAAAGATTGTGGTATGAAGATTACAATGAAAAATTATTGAAAATAAATACGTTCATCTTAACATTATCAAGTTTAAGTTGAAGATTTATTATCCGTTGTCATCAAACACATAACATTCATAAAATCAATACATAACACAAAACATACGAATGTATAAATTACAGTTATAACACACGAAATATTTAAGTTATTTGACAACATGCCTAGGGGCGTAAAGCTAGGAACTACACCGCTGCTTCTTGTAAATCCGTTGCACAATAAAATTAGGATAACTTGTTTTTTATTAATGGCTGAATAGTCGAAACGGTTGTCGATTACAACGAAACGACGTAATACACTACTTGACCGTTGTCAAGTATAAATAGTCTTGTTGTCATGTATATAATAACATTATATTTAGTTAAAACAATAGTTGGAACGCTGATACCTAAAAATGGTGAAATGTAAAACATAAATATGGAGGAAACACTACAACTAGGTGGAATTTTAGGTACGTAAATTTTCTACAGGTTTATACAAGAGTATTTTATTAACAATTAGCTGTTATTTTTCATTATTTCTTATTTTTCTGTAACGTGGTAAAACGTATTGCAAAAGAAAATTCTGATATTTAAAACAAAGCTGGAACATAAAAACAAGCTAAATAAATTTTTAATTAACATTAATTATTTTGTACTATTTATAAATATTTTTACTGTAGATCTTCAAACTCAGAAATAGAAGAGTGTCTTTAATTACAAGAGGAATTGAAAAGAATATAATAAAACAATCTTTTTCATTTTAGCTTCATTTTTACACAACTCAAACAAACAAGAATAATTTGTTAATTCTTAATACAAGGAACTTTATTACTGAGTCCTTGCTAAAGTAATAATTAGGAACAAAAGCACAATACTTGAGTTCACTTTTCATTTTAACTTTACTTAACTTTATCCTCGTAATAAAATTAAAGGAAACTTCAGTTTACCTAATAATTTTATAATGAAATAATAATAATTTGTATGAAACAAACTAAGTATATACAGTATATATAATGTAAATAATATATAACTCTCAGATTGTAAATTATGAAAATTTTACGATAACTTCAGTAACTTGTATAAAAATTAAAAGAAATATATTACAAAATAATTCTGTTCATATTTATTACAAATTTTATTCTAACCTGTGTTTAACTGCTTTGGTAAACTTACCCTAGAAAATGTTCGACAATGAACACCCGTGCAGGTCAAATACGTTGGAATATTATTGTATCGAAGGCTGAAGACGAATATACCATCTAGAAAACGTGATCTATAAAGAAAAATTGTCGCTCCTGATATCTAGAAAATTTATCGGTACTACTTCGAAACCTATGGCTCTATGAACATACCGCACATAAAATTATGGCTCTATAAAATTTTTATTAGACCCAAATTGCATACGGTGGACGAATAAATCATACTAAACTACAGCAGGACAGCAGGCAAAAAACTGGCAAGTTTAAAGAGACCCGTATACCTACGTAATACTGCAGCCTTTAGAAATCCCCCCCCATTACATCAGCAAGCAAGGTACTGCAAATACATATCTATTTAATATTGGGAACGATAAAAATAAACATGCGGACTAATAAGTGTCAATGAATCGAGAGAAAGCTTACCCGGAGTGAGTTACTCTAATGTAGCAAAAGCAAACACTCTTCTAAAGTGCTCGGTGTTGGAAATGACATCAGATGTCAAGAACACCAAAAACGTTTCCACCCGAACTTTTTCAGTAAACCTCGGAAGTAGAGAGAATCATAAAGAGAATAAATACAGGAAAGTAAAAAAAAAGAACCATAACGTAGTACAAAGACGTGTCACTGATGGGGAAAAACTTTGGATACGCAGTATACAGCTTTCACAAAAAAAACTATTATTAGTGCCAGTTTTTGGTAGTTCCAAGCAGAAATTCTAAGAATAACGACCTGGGTTCATATAAGATTGTAAAATAACTACAGATATAAGAAAATCCCAATCCTTTCTGAGAGCGAATTAGTTCTCAAAGAACTACACTCAATCATTAGAAAATCATTCAAACTTGTGTGGTGTTCAATTGATGTAATATTTGGTAATGTAATAAAAGAAAATTTGGGTTTTACATATGCTCAAGGGACCACGATGTCCAAAGTCCATGGGAAGCGTTGTATAGCACTTCAACTGTTCTCGGCCGAGACTTGTAATTGTATAATAAAACACAGTTCACACAAATAATATAGTTCCATTATTGCACATACAATACAATTATTAAGACTTTCACAAAGATGAATATTTTATAAAGAGTAACATAAAACAGTCAACTGACAAGTGAATATAAAATAACGTAAAATAAAAAAAGAATTAAGCGATACTTATTTAAATTAAAAGTAAACTGCTGCGTTAATAGCATGTATAGAAGCGAAAAAGATCCACGTGTTCTCTCTTTAGACTCGTCTTGCGTAACAACTCTAATCATACTGGCCTTTTTCTAGTTAGCTCCCGACATCAATCGGACGAGTCGTGGTTTGTCGCTGGAAGCCAACGACCAATCCAAAGGTCCGGAAGTACTAAACATGTGGTAATGGTTCACTTTAAATTAATTTTATCCACCTTAAATATTGTACAAATGAGATACATAATAAACTACAAACAAATATTTACTACAACTTAATACTATTTCATAATTCTTCGGAGAAATGTTTGTAATGTTTTATTCAGTCTTTCTACATCTTACTTGTATAAAATATCAAATAACTCCTATTTCTGTACACCACTAAATTGGTTAAAGCTATTAAACTTTTAATTGTAGTGTCAATTTGGTATATTACTGCAGATGACTAATACTTGTTTAGATACATTATAAACATGGTTTGATATTTTCATGAATTAATTATTTCTTTGATCAATTTAAATATATTTTCTACTAAGATTTTCAATAAGTAGATAAGTAAATAAGTAAATAAATAATTTATTTTCAATAAGCCTTAGTACTATAATATATATACGAAAACTCTGCAAAAATATACTGATAGTGAATCACTAGTGTGTTGATAATTTACTAGAATAATAATAATTCTATATATCTGTGAATATACAAGGTACTGAATGACCTTTATTCATTTATATTCAAGGTACTTTATTTTCATTTATATTCTTAAAAATTCTGCTTATTCTAGTGAAAAAGTATTTTCATTGCTTTGAATTTAAGTATCGTATTACATAGTTGAAACTTACTGTATATGAGAACGTAGTTTCATTTTTATCTACATATTGATACCTGTGAATTGTATTGTATTCAATTTTTATACCGATTTTCAAATGGATTTAATCTACTAGCTCTATTGTGTTGAATGTGATATTCCATTCTTTGGAGTATTTACGCTGTAATCCACTATGATTGAAAACCACACTGTTGAATAGCATTACGCTTCAAGGGTTTAATAAATTTAATATCCAGTGATGAAAATAACTCTACAGTATATGGACGAGTATAAACTCTGAAGCTTACTCTGCCCAAAGATTTATTGAAATCTACTTCACAAAATGAGCAATATTTTATTAAATATCCATAGATAACTTAGTCTTGGTTTTCAGCTCAATTTGAAGGATATTTTTTTCGTCAAAGAATATTCTGATTTCATAACTAGTCAGAAAGGTATGGTAATAAAGTGTGTTCTTTCTCCCGACATTTATTGCTGTTCTTCTAAAATAAGTAATGTTTATAATAATTATAGGAATATTGAATTATCCTTAGGCTTATCTTACCAATTTTAATGTTTTGTAATTAATATCTGCAATAGAACAAAAACAATGTTGTGTGCCTTCATAAAAAAATTAAATATTACAAAATCGCTTTTTTCCTACACGCAACACATGAAAGAGTGTGTACTGATATAATTATTTACATCCAATAGAGATTTAACACAAAAAACAACATGATCTTTTTCAAAACAATATATTTATTAAGTTTGAAGTAAGGTTTTTTTTTTTTTTTCAAAGGCCTCATTAGCATTTCTGGGGCTTGCATATGTTTTTCTTATTTATATAAAAAATGACTTCATCTCTTAGTTTATTCAATTTCAGGAAGAATGATATAGTCCGCATGTTTTTGTAATGTACAATTAAATAGTCATTATTGTCTTACAATGTTAGTGCAGAAGCGTCAGAATAATTTAATTTTGTTTGCAGGGAATATATTCTGAGAGGTTTTCTATATAGGCTAGTTTGTTCCATCTATATACCACAAATAACCATATTTACTAGTAGATTATATCTTTCAATATGTTTATTAGCAGCCTTAATGTATCGTTTAACACACTGCCATAATTCACAGCGAATTCCTTTTTCTAGCATAAATAACACATCTTAGTCTGTCAGCAGTTAAAATTCTACTCTAATCGTTTCAACATGGCGTCTCAAACTAAATCTGAAGTTGTACCATATTATGCTGGTTCGCGTTTATAAATTTGTATCGACCAAGAGAAAAGGGAGCATATTTTTCAGGAGAGCGTTTTTTTTTTGTCAAAACGGGACAAAAATGACATTTTTAGATTTTTACAGATTATTACTCTATGGCTATAATCATAGGTTATAATATCAAATACAAAAAAAAAATCATTTTTTGTAAAACCTTACAAGACGGAAAAACGGTACTTTAACTTCACCAATGCTAATTAAATGGGTGAAGATTAGGTCCCTTTTGTCTTGTGAACATTACTTTTGTTGTAATTATCCAAAACAGCTGGGAGACATTACAGCTTCTGTTGTTTTGTTTATTGTTGAACTATTGACCAACACAGTTAACTTCTGTTACATTGTTTCAAACTTGTTTCTTTCCAAGTAAAAAAAGTTTCTGTGAGTTGAGATGGGGGTTTTTTTGGCATTCCAATTTGTTACAATGAGTGAAAACAACTTAGTTTAATTGTTAAACAAATCATTGTCAAGAGGTGAAATTACAGATGGTGAGAGGTTAGTTTGTGAAGAGTATTTCAACACAAACCATAAAACCTCAGACCTAGATATATGTGATAATGAATATGTTGATGTTTCCATCAAAAATTAAAAGAAGGATGGCAGTGTTCTATGTGAAAAACTAAGTTCAGAATACTTTGTAGAAATTGATATTAACGACATACTGTACCTACTCTAGAGGTAAGTTTGACCTAGGCTTATTAAGGATATTAAATTACACAAAAAACACAAACAATGTTGTTTTGTTTAGAGTTGCGTACCCTTCTGACGCATGAAACTCGGGTCTCTATAAAACATGGCCTACATAGTGGCGGAAAGAATGTCAGGAGAGTATAAACTGAGCAGACGCAATTGTGAGTTTTATACATAACTTCTTAACTTAACACTCCTCTGGAGAACAACATGTGAGATTAAGTCAAACAAAAACAACATTGTTGTAGGTTATTTGATTTGGCGAATTCTGAACAACCTAAATCATAATACTTTCTTTTCTTCCGGTAGGTGATACAAAATTTTGGAGTTATTGGGAATTTGGGTTGTTTAAAGAAAACCAGGAAGAATAAAGCGAGTTCCCTTGTAAAAGTGTCCCAAATAGTTGATGAGAATTCTATAAATAATAATTTTATTGTATCTGGCACCGAGCAGGGAGATATATTGATCACCGTGTATGACTGGTTAGGCTCTTTTCCCCCAAAAGAGTGGGAAGTAGTAAAACAAATTACTAAATAAAGCCACTTTGAGATGAACTCAGCCAGTAGAGGCAAATTATGCTCAAAATTGATATTTTTCATACTAATGTTTAAATTGAAGTTACTGTTAAATTATATCCACTTGTGGATTTTCCGGCAGATATAAAACCAGCTAGTTTCAACTATGCCAGGAAGGACTACCTGTACAAGAAGATTAGACCATTTTGTGAAAAGGGTTTAAAATATCTGCTGTGCCACAACCAAAAGAAGATATTCGTGATGAAGGTTTCACTCATGATCTACCTCCACCTCAACCCGAAAAAACAAAAACTGGACAACAATTTTAAAAAGAAGTAAAACCCACATGTAAATAAATAATAATTGTTCTATTTACCTTTTCATACTATGTTTCAGTGAACTACATATTATGAAAGTAAATCAGTATATTAGAATAAAGTTTGTTTCATCTCCGTTCTGTAAAATTGAATTTATGTTTATTGGCGCCCATTTATATTATATTGAATAAAAGATAATTAATTTATAAAAAATCAGACAACTAATGTTTAAAAGAATAAAAAATAAATTTAAATTAAATTAAATTCTCAAAAGATTGATGTTTAATACAAAGAGTGTTTTAAAGAGTATATTACCCCATAGAGGGATAAATATAGTAAACCTGTAAATCTCGTTTACTGAAAACGTCACATTTTAGTTTATAAACTTTAAAAACTTACAGCTAAGTCAATTGTTGAGATATTTCAATTATTTTTTTACCAAAATATTTTGAATTTACAGCTGTTTTCATGGATACCAATAACTCATTTTTCACCTAGGTGAAGTTAAGGTCCCTTTTCCCTAGGTCGATAACATTTTTCGAACACGTTAAGATTGAGATAGTTGTAAAAATCTGAGTAACTTTAGATCAATTGCTCCACATTTTCAAATAATCTTCGCAAATATTTTGAATTAAATGTTTATCATTCAATACGTTATAGAAATCTTCTCTCGAAAGGAGACTATTGATTTCCATTTTTGATAAGTTGTTGATTTAATCAAAATTAGTTTTCATCACTCTCTATTTATTTATTGTTTATAAATAATTCACGAAACGGTTTGAAATCACAAACGTCTAAGTTATTAATAAATGTACAATAGAGTAATTTACGTGTCGGTTTCTGTCAATAATATTGCGCAATAACTATAGTTTTATATCCTTCATTTGCTTGATTGTATTAAAAACAATTACTTCCATTACAGTTTTCTTTATATTCATACAATTCGCTTTTGTGGTAGGAATAACAGTTTTTAAATGGACTTCCCCTCCATGTTTAAAAATTTTTTTAATAAACAAATGAGAATCTTAACGGAAATGATTGTGGCAGGACACGGGAATTTTAGTAGAAAGCTCTTAGTTTATATTACTTTGTTGTAATGTGCTGTTCCTATTAATGTTACAGTTAAGGTGATCTCTCACTTTATGATTTTTTTTCTTTTTCATCACAGAATTCTCATCTTCTATACTCATAATTGTTGAAATTTTTTTTTTATATTTAATTGCAACTAAATTTAACAATTTAACAAGTTCTTGTATCAACTTTTCAGGGAAAGTGGTAATTCAGACTCTTGTTTCGCTCTATATGTTACGGGTTGAATTAGTTTATTGTTAACAGGAGAAACAAAGTATATAGTAAATTTGTAGTGTGTGTGTATATTTTCTCTTCCTTGTAGTTATTTAATACTTGTTTTCATCACTCATATATTCTAGCAAACACTCAAAGTCCATGTGTATTGCGAATGGATGAAACAATACCAACTAATTCTAATTTACTTCGGGAATTAATGGTTTTATTGTTTTTTGTAATTTTCAGTCTTTCATATGTTTGATCAATTTCAATTGTTGATGAAACTCGAGCGACATCGCCTACAGATCTACGACCTCTACTAGTCTACTCAACACAATGTGATTTAGTATTGTTTTTTTTTTTTATGAATGGAAGATCGATATGTTTTTCTGCTTCGTATTTAAATGATACAGTCTAATTTTGAACTGAGTATCGCAATCGTACACCTTGATCGCCATTGATGGGTAATCATTGTATTTGATACTCGTGTTTTCCTTCAAACAGACACGATTGATTATAACAAGCTTCAATATTGATTGTATTCTTCATACTATTTTTTCGCAAACGCTATAATATCGCGTAACTTCATTAGATATTCAAAACCTTGAAAAATATCATCCTCTACTTTATTTATACGAGTTTCTTGGTATTTTTTCTGAGCAAAAGAAAAATCAAAATATTGTATTTAAATTTCCGAAACTCCTTCTTTTTTCTTACAGTGCCATTTGTTTGATTCACTTAAACATTTTTGTTTTACAACTTGTTGTTGTATTCAATTTAAATTTGGTGTGGAGCTTAATAAATTAAAGACTTAATTTAAAAACAAATCTAATAATATTTTCAATACGGCGGCCATTTATATTTTTTTCCTTAATAACTTTGTGTAATTTAATTACAAACCCAACTATGTACATTTATTTTTAAATCTCATAAATAATAATGGAGAAAATTCCATTTATATGAAACAATGTACTAAATATATTTCCAGTAATTCAGCTTTGAACTGCTAGCCAGCAACAACAAACAGCTGTTTTAACTTTCTGTTGCACTAATCAGCTGAGTAGATTGTTGAACTGTGGCTAATCCCGAGGTTCAAGAACATGGACTTTTTGCAAATAAAATGGGTAAATTTGACCTTCTTGTAGTACCCTCCATACAGAGTTTCGGTTTACGTTATTATACTACCCACTGCTCAAGTATTTGCACGAGGGATTCATTTAAAATTTCTAAAGTACTTCCTCCTTAAATGAATCGGAAGGGACGGGCTTTTTTCAATCAGTGTCTATCACACTTTATTTAAACGTTCCAGTTTCACGGAGACAGTTAAATACACTAGCAAAGTTAATAATACTTTGGTATCGGTCATATGGAAGATTCTCAGCATACAACATTGTTTCCTCAACTTCATTTCCAAAAGCAATTCTATAAAATAAATGGATATCACAATAGTCTGCACTAATGTAATTAGCCATTAAAATTAAGCTTGGAACTGCAGGTTATCTAAATACGGTTGTAGTATGAACATTATTGCCACTCTTCAACAATGCAATATTTACTCAGTTGATTTGTGCAACCAAAAATTAAACAGCTGATTGTTGTGGCTGACTAGCAGTGGTAACGCTGCATGAGAAGAGATATTTTTAGTATATTGTTTAATATAAATTAGCTTTACCCGTTATTATTTATCCAATTTAAAATATATATATATTTATTAAGATAAACAGTTACATTATAGTATTATTGACTTATCCCCTCATATATATATATATATATATATATATATATATATATATATATATATTATGTATATAATTATTGTATACACAAACACAGAAAGAAAAAATATTTGCAATGCCTAAAAAACAATTAACTCACTTGACTTCTAATATAATTTACTACAATAGTTCAATTAGGCTACTATTTCTACAGATATACATTATTTCAACAAAAGATGACCAATAAATAATAGATATAGTAACGTAGAATTTTTTTATATAAAACAATAACGTGCTAAAAAAACTATTATAATACTATTTATTATTACAATTAACTATTTACAGTTAAACAAAAATTGTTAAATTGTTTTGTCAAAAAAAAAGGTTTTTGGAAATAAATTATATACATTTTTCCCAATGACATATCTTCATTAAAATAAATAAAAATTAATTATTTATATAAAATTAAACATGGATATTTTAATCTTTGGAAAGCTTACCACTTTAACACAGCTCTGAGAGAATTAGCAAAATAAAATTAAAGAACCCCAATAGGCCTACTATTGAGGGTGGGGAATGCAATGTGATTCAGTAATAATGTGGAAGAGTTAATAACAGCTGATATTATCCTTCCTTATAAGGATACATTTATAAGGCGGGGGAAAGAATACAATTAAAGAGAAGTAGATGTTTTGTAGTTAGTCTCTCCTCACCTAACAACAACCTGGTATTGAATTTGAACGATAGACTTCCACGGTCACAAACATCATTATGATCTTGTTCTTCGGGGTTCGACCGCGTCAATATTGTTTGCACGTTGAGTACAGCCGACGTTTCGGGCACTTTACAGATGTCCATTCTCAAGGCTTAACAAATGTCAAGAGAAGAGAGCCATCCTAGGCCTGAGCTTATATAGTCCTGGGAGTGTACCCTTGTCGGACCGTTGCCCTTTGTCGAGTCGTGGACCTTTTCGGGCCGCCGTTTGACTACCAATAATTCTATTGTTTTATTGTGATAGTTGCCATTTCTGGAAGATTCTAAGCTGCATTGTGTATTTATTTTTGAAATAACGAGTTTCCACGTGTTACTGAGTTCATAGCCTTGGTCTTTATAAAAGTTGTCTTTATGTTTTCTTATTTCTATTGCTTCTAGAATTTTCCTCTCGTAATAATTTGAAGATCTAGCTAATATCTTAACTTTATCGAATACTATTGCGTGTGATGTTGTGTTAGAATGGTCTGCTATTGCTGAAATGTCTGTATCTGATCTTTTTGTACATCTTATGTGTTCCTTTACCCTTGTTGAAACTAATCTCCCTGTTTCTCCTACGTAGCACCTACCGCAACTGCAAGGAACAAGGTACACTCCTGAGGTGTGTAAAGAGAGCATATCTTTTATAGGTTTTGAGCTGCTGGATTTTGGTGGGTGGTTCAAAGATTGTTTTAACATTGTATTTTCTTAGTAATCTTCCAATTTTGTCAGTAGTCCCTTGAATATACGGCAAGAAGGGTAATTTTTCTTTTTGTTTCTCTCAGTATTGTTGTTTTCTGTTTCTTTCCGCCTTGGTTGTGTTTGTTTTCGTAGTGACTCTATAATTTCAGACTTCCGGTAGCCGTTTTGTTGTAATGTTTTTATGAGGTGTAATTTTTCAAAATATATATGGTCGGAATCTGATATGGCGCACGCCCTGTTGGCTAATGTACTTAGAACAGCGGTTTTCTGCATATAATCTTCTTTTTGTTATAAAGTTGCTATATATTCTATCATATAGTGGTGCATGGTTTTGAATGTGAATATTAAATGACTATAGTTTATTGATTAATTAAATCCAAAATAGAAACGTAGGGCTATATTTTGTTTTATTAAATCTACACAATCCTTCATGTTTATTTGAATGGTTTTGAATAAAGTTAATCCTCCGTACACGATTAGCCTTTTATAACGCTTGACATTTATTGTCAAACAAATCATTCAACACATTTGAGTTTTTGGTTACAACTCTTCTCTATGTAGAAAATCTGACAAATATTTTGCATGTTTATTGAAACCTTAAGTGGGTAAAACGGTAATTTGCATAGAACATATTATTGATGGTTTTACATATGGTTGTGTAAGTTACACAATTAATTAATTATATCGCTGTAAATAAAATCTTTATAGTAATTAGTAGTTACAGATGGTTTTATTTATTTTCGTTTGTTTTTGTATTTTGGTGTCATAAAATAGAGCCCAATACCAAAATATAATATACGAAAATAATAAAAAATTCAGATTAAACATTTGGCCTGAAATCAAAATATATTTGCAACAACTTTGTTCTTGATTAAATTTTCAAACATTGTGTTTTAGTCCATTTTTTTTGACATATCGATAATTAAGAGATGATGATATTGTTAACTAGAATAAAGAATCAATACCGCAAAAAAAATCTTATTAAAGTTTCTTAAAAAAATTAAATAAGGGAGTATAAATATTTCGGCTCTGAAATACGATTTCAAAACATCTACCACTAAGAACGATACTATCTACACTCCTGCAATAATAAAACTTAAGAAAATGTACGTTCAACAAATAATTCGGTATTATGATACTCATTTGTAATGTCTTCTATTCGTCCTATTTACACATTTTATACTATCATGATAATAGATATTTTTGAGATTTGTACTTTAATTTCCTCCATATATAAAAGTTGATCATGTATTATTTAAATTTACAGAGCGATATTTATGGTCCTAGTATTTTACAACCACCACAACAAGAATATAGTTTTTGTTAAGTTCAATGTTTAAAAAAAACCAAAATAGAATTAAAGTTTTTTCTGTAAATACAATTGAAAGGGAGAGTTAAATATCATAGACATACACATCTCCTGTTTATTATAGCGAATATTCTTTTTCATGATTAAGATAAAATCAACCACATAAAACACGCTTACAATTAATAAACATTTTCTGAATTTCATAGAGACAACTCTTATTTATTACAACTCGTGTATTTCACATGTATTTGATCAATATATGCCAAAGTATTCCTTAAAAAACTACCCTATTTATACTTTTATTAAATAATGTAAAGTAGAATACTTGAAATAATTTTAAAATTGTTTAAATTAAAAATCTTGTTTTATTTAATGAATGGTTTTTAATATATAGCCTTTGAATAATAAGAAAAATAGAAACCTAAATTTAATAATATATTTTCTTTTGTGGCTCTAACTAAATTTAAAAATGACGACCAACAGGAAATATTGTAGAATTTGAGATGTAACAAAATTGTAAATCTTCAACGTATTATTTTTCAAACTATTATTCTAGATATAATGTAAATTGTATTTAAAGTTATCCAATGTTCATTGTCAACACTGTCCATATGCCATTATTATGGAATGTAAACTATTAGATAGACGAATTTGGTAAAGAGTTTAACAATATATCAGGTAAGTTATAATGTAGAATTTAATTACTGTACAACCTATTTTGTGTCCTAAATATTAACCTGGAATACTATGAAATATTTGCAATGTTTTAAAAATTAAAATCTTAAAACAAGGATGAAATTGTCAAAATTGATAAATAATAGTCTTACTGTTAATTAAAATATTTACATATTTATAATAATTTAACAGTTTTAAAACTGCATTAACCAAATGTTTTTATTTCATGAACAATGTAGACAGGCAACCATTTTAGAATGTTTTTCCTTCCGTTTTGGAAAAGAAAAAAACACGTCCCATCTGTTTAGTAATAACCAATTGTTGCTGAGTCTAGTACACCTATTAAATATTCCTAAACATAAAAACATACATTTTCTGTTAATTCTTAACGGATCTCATTTTTCTTTGATATTGATATTAAGAAACATTTATTTTTATATTTTCGAGACAACGAGATACGATTGCATAATGTGTAATACGAGTATAATGTGATTATAATGTGTACTACCTATTCACTTATGCAGGTGGTAATATATATGAGCAATCCGTTATTAAATAATTATATCCTAATTTAAAGTAAATTACTAATTACCACCTCTCAGTAAAAAACAAACACATATTCTTTAAACTAAAATCAAGCTACCTTTTTTCTCCAAATTAATAATATGAATTCAATTATCATAGGTTTTACTCAATAATTTGATTTTGGAATATATCCTTCGAAGAAGATATGTAATTTATTCACAAAATTTGTGCATAAAAGTTATTTTTTCATATTTTAATAGGAATTCATTATTACGTTTACATTTATATAACGTATATATCCCATTGGTTTTGGGGGTATATATTTACATTGCAATTTATCTCGCAGTTGATGAGCTCCTGAATTAATACATTTTCTTTGTATCTCTTAATAGATACGAATGTCATCAAACTTTTGAGTAAAGGTCATCAAAGTACTCATAGAAAGTGAAAAATTACCAACCCCCCCCCCCTCCCCCACACACACACACACACACAACACATACACACACACATATATATATATATATATATATATATATATATATATATACAGACGATTACATAATTTTAGATAATAATAATTTATTACCCAAATTGTATTTATCTAAAATGACAATAACATTCTGCCATTATACAATTCCGCTGTACACATTATTAAAGTCAGTGTTATTTACATCATGAAGATATTATATACACACACACATTAATACACAAAATAGGTTATTGTATCCTTAAAATTGTACTCAATAACAAAGTTACAATCTTATCATACCTCAATAGAATAAAATAAAAGGAATAATAATAAACATTTTTGTTTAAATCATTTAAGATAATATTTCTAATTAATGTATATTTTCCCATTTGATGAAATAATTAATTATATTAATTTTTCATTTATTAGTAATAACATTGTTTACACTTTTTAAATTCATATATATTTTTTTTACTGTTTCAATATTAGACGATTAGAAATAATTTAAAACATACCGAAACATTACGTAACTTGTATTGACATGTATACAGTTTTGCTAAATTTTTAAGTACAAAATAAATAACATTTGATATTTGAATAGATTCAAACTTTGTTTGTGTTTTGGTATATAATGTTCAATAAAATTGCATTTAAAATCATTTCATTATACTGCATTAGTAAATATACGTCGTTTATTTATTTTAAATTAATAAATGTATAACTCCAATAAATTTAAAATAAATATTCTAAATGTAACACATTTTTGTTACATAAATCTCTTTGGATGCATTATTATTATTTTGGCGTTTTGATCGCCAACGCGTTAGGTTCACTCGTATCTTATTCAATTTTAATGCTTTTAGTTGGAGTTAACGGTAAATAAAATAAAATTTAATTTTGTATTTATGATATATGATATTACAATACTTATTAATAATTCACGATTGAAATCGGAATAAGGATAGTTCTCATTTATTTATTTTTTTAAATAATAATAAATGGTGTATATTATTTTCCCCACCTAAAGATGGTTTAAAATGTCGTCCTCCTTCCAAATATTTAAATCTCTATTACAATAGTGAATGGCTCAGTGCAACAACACATTATCTTCTCACTACCCATTTCTTTATGCATCATACAATAAAATTAACTTATGCTTTGCCTCTCTCATGTCGTCCAGGAATACAATTATTATTATCATTACAATATTTAGATTTTTTGTAATGCCAAAATATAACAGTCACTTTGCCTAGTTATTAAACTTGGAAAATTTTCAATTCACAATCGAAATAAACTATTGAAAGTTAAAATTTATAAATTAAGTTCAACTAATTTGTATATCCGTATGATTTGGCGTATCACTATTTTTGTTTCTTTCATCACTTTCACAAGTCATGTCGCTCTTTAAATCATTCAAATTTTCCTTTAAAAGTATATCATTAATAAAGCTTAACTTCACTGCATACTGTATTTTGTTTACGTATTATTAAAAATTAACATAAAAGAACCAAATAATTTAGACCCTTCAGTATTACTTTTATGTAAAATTAGTTTTTGTTGAATTCGTAGCTCACAAATTTATGTAAAGTAAAAAATAATGACTGGAATTCCAAGCATACTCTTGAATTTCTGGGACTTCAACTTTCTAGAATAAAAATGTGCAAATAACAACATAGAAAATATTAATACATTTATTGCATATTTTATATTTTCATATTAATTGGAAACTGATTATAACTTTTATTCAATCTATTTTTAAATTATACCCCTTAGTTCAATAATAGGTCCTACAGTAGGCTATGAATGATAAACTGTATAGATTTTATATAGAAACGTTTACAGAATAGGTGATTCCCGTTGAATTTGATTTTAATTTAAATTTTTCATTCATTAATACGGTAGTGTGCAAATTATCAACTTTACTGATTCTAGCTCAATCAGTAGGCTACGAAAGATCAGCTACATTGATGGTAACAGAACCGTTTTACAGTGTATCTATATACACAGAATAGTCGACATCCGTTGATTTTGTTTCAAGTTGTAAGTTTTGGCTCAATAATACAGTAAGCTACTGTATTTATTCTAATTTACCGTGTATCTTTATGTTTACAAAATAGGTGATTCTCTTTGAATTTGTTTTAAATGGTACTCTGTGGTTCAATAATACAGTATAGTCAAAAATATCAACTGTTCTAATGGTAACAGAAACGTTTTACAGTGTTCAGTGTACAGAACCATCAGATCGGTATACCCAGACGTTGAATCGTTCCGCCGAATCGGTCCTGTCACACCCATTGTCTCAATTTGAACTTATTTCTCTAACACAAGCTAACTCTTTTATGAACTACCAACAATTATTTCACTACTCGTTTACAAGTTTATTACAAAAAGTGACGTCGTGGTCAATCTCACTATCCGATTACTTTGTCATATTAAGCCGTAAATATTATTTCGAAAACTCAAAAGAATGCAAACTATGTGTCACTAAATCTGTCAAAAATGACATTAACCTACTATTTTAAGTATAAAGTTAAGACACGGAAAGAAAAGACCCAAACTACGAAAACATAACTCCAGGTCCTGCCTATGGTCTCTCGTTGCACACTGTGCCTGTTTGGACATGCACGGTGTACAAAATCAGACGTTCTTTCCAAAAACGTCGAAGCAAAAAATAGCAGTCGAGAGAATAAATCGTACGTCGTAATATGGTATATTTATTACTAATTGATGCATCTAAAAAAAACTAATTAGTTCTTTTTTAAAGTAATTAACCACTGCTTGTATTTTGTTTAAACATACATTTAATGTCAATAAGTATTGCTACATTCTATTCTACATATAAGATTAATAAATGTCTGGATATTTCCAATGTATGTGCCATATTTATGGAATTTAAATATTTATATATTTCAAACAGTTTTATATAAAATGGTTATTGCAGACCCTTATATAAACTCTCAAAAGAAATGTCCTGATGTATAAATTTACATATGTACGTAATTATTAGAATTACCAATATTTAACAAGGTAGCTGTACTGATGAATTGAATATATGCGTTATTTTATTTTAAACAAAATAGTTATTATATAAACTCCCTAATTTTACGGAAAGTTTTGAAATTTATTGATAAAATTACGCAAAAAATAAAGAAAGAAGACGACCGTAAACATGGTTTAAAATTGAAAATAAGACGAAGAACTATTATTGTAATATTATGTAAATGTTTTCATTTATAATTTGTAATAAGACATAATTAACAAATATGTATATTTGTTGCATAATGACGAAACATGCATAATGATGGTTTGCATGTAACTACAAAATTAATTTTAGGAAAGAAATTTTTAACTAACACAATAAGGACTAGTAATAAGTTAAGATAAGTAAATATGCGTATACTCTTTACTCTTTATATTATATAAAAAAACGCATAATTTTAATTCAATTTTATATTAATCATTTTACTGTTAATTGCGATGTAGGTAACTACGTCATTTAGTGAATAAACTTCTCTTCATTTGTTTCGTAACCTTTAAGTTTTGGTGAGTCTTTTACTACATTTATTGTTTTTAGGACTTTGAATCCAAAGTACCAAGTTAGTATCTTATAGATTGAATCAGACAGTCAACAAATAAAGTTTGAAAATAATGTTTCGAGGCGCCAATCCTCAATGACGCCTTTAGATATCTTCAAAGTTTTTTTGAAATACGTTTTTCAAGTTATCAGTTTGAAAGTAGTCTAGGTGCTTCAAAACTTCAACCTCTAAATATTAGAGAGAAGTTATATAATTTATTAATATCATATGCATGAAAAATGTATTCTTTGCTCTTCATACAGATGTTGTTTTAAATATATATATATATATATATATATATATATATATATATATATATATACTCTGTAAACAAAGTAATGAAAAGTACGTAATTATAGAGAACAATTCATTTTATGTACTCTTTTGCAAATTGAACGACTTTAAAATTTGACTACTTCTGTTTCAATTTACTAACAGCCTTTACTTTTTTTAAAGTTAGAGAGTTGATTTATTTGGTGTTTTATCACATATTCAAACCATTTGTCTCAAATGTATTTTGTGAAAACGGTTTGGACTAGAACCTTGGTGAAAGTTGTACTTTACTCATTTTACAGTACACATGAGTCATATGTACAGTTAAGAACTTCCGAAAAGCAAATATTGGAGGTGGAGTCTTATTCTATATTTTTTAAATGTTAACATAGGTCTAGTTATACGTTATTTAATATGTTTAAAAGACAAATATTTTTGCGAAACATTATTTTAATTTTTCAAAATAGCAATCTAAGATATCGAAAATGTTGCATTTTACGTTCATATGTATCTTTATTGTGTTTTTTATTAAAAAATAATTAACAAACAAATCAAATAACACGTCAGTACTAAATGATATTTAAAATAGTGTGCTACATTACATATTCCAAATAGTACTCCAAATATTCTAAATCCAATTTTGAAAAATTCACAGTACAGAGAATATATTCAAGAAGACGATGAACGTAACATCCAATATTTAAAATTATTATGGCTGCCATTTTTAAATAGTGAGTAATTACAAAAACCAATGTATTCAATATATTAAAATTTATGGTTTTGAAAAAACTTTAAAATATTTTTATTTCAAAATCTCAAGTAATAAACACGCATCCCTCAACCCATCCCCTAATAAGGTCCGTGCTGGCTTCCAAAAGGAAAAAAAATCTCTAAATTTACCTTATTCAAGTTAGTGATGGAAAATTTAAACACAAAGTTTAATAATTACACCATATGGCTCCAATACATTTGTAACGGGTGATCGGGATAGCCATGTATGTTATCTACAAACGGTATCGTAGAATAAACGAAATGCCTTGTTTCAATTAATGATAAATTAAAAACAGGACATAAAGTTTACAATTTTTTTAATCAGCTTGTAAAAATACATCCATTTTTTAGAACGTGGCCAATTGTATATACTTTAAGTACATAGTTTTATTAAAGAATAAATTTTCATATTTTGGACCAGAAACGAATATACCAATTTTATACTTACATGTTGCCGTCTCTGGTTTTAAATTAAAATAAACTAAAATAAAACAATATGCGGAGAATAAATAATACATCATAAATAGAAAATAAAAATGCCTTATAAATACAATATTATAATTTCTATTAGTTCACAATTAATCGAATATTATCTACAGCACTTTAATTCATTTTGTAAAAGAAACATGGCTGAATTAAATTCCCCGAAAAATGGAGATAAATCAAAACCTTAATGGTTAATTAAAGGACCGACAGCAGGATTTGTGGTTGATTTCACTAGGGAATGTCACACTGAAATGTAGTTTGGTTTGATTGGGATCTGTAAGGAATCATGTTCTGGATCGACATCGTAACCTTTACGTATCGTTGTCGGTGCTTATAATGGGATCTCATAGAAGAGAATGTTGGCTGCTAACATTACTTAGATTTAATAGATTCTACACTAAATTCATCGGAGTAAGTGCCCATGTCCTATCTATCATAGAAGAGACCTAATTTATAGATTATATTAAAATTTTCTACACAATAAAAATGGACTAATGATTGAAATATCTGACTCTTATGACAAAATAAAACAGCAATTATAAGTTTTTCATATTCATAAATAGCCTTTGGGTGACCAATATTGGTTGAAAATTCAATTTTCAAACGATGAAGCAAACATAATTTATCCACGATGAAAAATTTATTTTAAACAAGACAATATTTAATAGACCTTCTCATTACGAAACTTGTGTTTTTGTAAACGACTGAATTTGATAAAATAATGCTGTATGTCAATTTTGGATTGAAGTTATCAGTTTACCTCTTGCATCTCACTCTGTCTGTCTGTTGACGGAGTGTTAGGTAGTTTGCTACATTGTGCGTTATCTAAAATATAAACAATAACGTATGTCAAGGTAATTTTTAATGATAAACAATGCTGATAGCGTCTCCTCCCCCACCCCTCTTATTTTACCCAGTAAATGTATGGAGACACAAAAATATATATAACACTTTTTCGATTATGATATTATTTTTAGTGTTTATACTGTGAATCTAAACGTATACATTTACTACGATTGTTATTTTTATGGTTGTAAATTAATTTACAGTGTTTTTACCTTTATACAGTTTATTTTAACCCCACTTTCACACAACTGTTTTGTACACGATTTTTATATTATTGTAATTTTATTTTGAATACTATAGAGTTTTTTTTAATTTAATTTTTCAAAATATCCCCCAATATAGAACGTGCTCCGAATTTGGAAGAACCATTGTATAATTAACTATTTTTGTGTAGAAATTTGAATTTCACCACATTAATCTATTTCAATGATGTATATCAACGGGCTATAGTGTATTCTGAAATTTTATTGTCATTTGTTCAAATGTACTGTGACTTTATTATAAACTCTTTTATTCCCATTAACAGACTATAAGTGTACTCTGAAATGTTCTGGTGCTTTTTTCAGTGTACTGTGACTTTATTATACTCTCTTGTTTTCATTAGCAGATTATTTTGTATTCTGAAATGTTCTGGTGCTTTGTTCAAGTGTGCAATAACTTCAATATGAACGTCTGCATTCTCATTATGCACCTAGGTTTTGTTTTATCCTCATTCTGCTTTACGTTAAAAGCCTTACACTTTTTAGATCCCACGTTTCTTTGGGTGTCTTCACGTTGATTAATATTTATTATTATTTCGTTTTTAACATGTGCGTTAATCTATGATGTTTAGAATTTAGGCGTGTATTTGGTTGGAGATAACGAACTGTATTGACTCACATCTTGGAAAAAAATTAATGGTCCTCGTAAAAAAATTCCAAAGGAAAACATTATACTAGTATACAAACTTTAGAAATGCAAGCAATTTTCACCAATTCGTATATTATCCCACTTACCTTCAAAAAGTGGTATATACATGGTATGAAATAAAATATAAACAGTTTTTTTCTTGGAGATTTACTTGTGTATCCAGAAAATAATCCCTTAGCATTTTCTTCATAAAATTAATCTAAAAAAAATAAATAAATAAATGAAAACATTATAAAACTTTAGACACCGTTTTTGATCTACTAGTATAAAACTCATTATACTACAAAAAAAACTCATATTTCCTAAAAAAGGTTAGTAAGTAGATCTATCAAACTAAGCAATGGTTTGTCAATTAGTAAGAAAAAACTTATATAAACGTTTTGGTTCATAAGCTTTTATAATATTTTACTGTGTGTCGCCAATTTTTAATCAAAGGAAAAAAATAATTTTTTGTAATTTTTAACCAAAATAATGGTTTTAATTATTTTTGTAATGAAACGTTTAGGTATGTACAACTTTGTAAATACTTTTACTTCAAAATCAAATTTTGATTTTGTCTTTAAATAAATGCAATATTTGCATAAAATGTTGTGCGGTTTCGTTTTTAATTAGTAATATTATTAGTAATATTATGGAAATAACTAAAAAATACTCTGAAGGTGTTTGATCTATGTGGTAATAAACATAAAAAACGCTTTATATAACTATATTTAAACCACTTTGTGCATAAATTTGTAAGGCATCTAATTACCAAGAATATATGAAATTTAAGTTTTGAGAGTATGAAAGAGAGAACCAAACCACATTACCTTGATAAATTCGGGGGAGAGGGAGTGCAATTAATAAATCCAATTTTTTTTCGAGAGTTTGGATAATAGTTTTAATAAGGTTCAGAAGAATGGAATAGAAAAGTTAAAAACTCTGTAATACCGACATTGAAAAATGGACGATATGTATGTACAAAATATTTATATATCTATTTAAATAAGAGTCTGAGATTGTTTAACTTGTACCTTAAGTATACAGACATTATAATATATACTGTTGCATCCTATTGAGGAATCAAAAATAAAAAAATTTATTAAATTTTGTTTTTCAATAAACATCCCAACTATTTATTCATGTAGAATATGTATTAATCGATGAAGCAGCTCGGCTTCTGAGCCATTATGACAAACTGTGTATAAAAACATGAAAGTCGTGGTTAACCATAATTATATAAACTATAAGTTATAGTGTTTTACAATAAGTAGAAACCCCGCTGGAATGTTAGTAATATTTGTATTGTACCCAAGGGTACTTTTTAAATTTCTTTAATCCATACTTCCAATTTTATATTGTACAAACTGGACCTTCCTTTTACAAAAGGTTCATAGTTTTAGGTAATCCTGTCATAAAACATGTTATAAAATTTAACATGGTTCAAGTGATAACCTGTTTAAAATTAAATAATATAACTAAGGGATGATTAAAAATAAGGGATGAAGAATTTTCACTACAAAGGATAAACAGAGGACTTTACAAGAATATAGGACAACTTAATACAATAGATTAATAGTGTCTACAGTCATAGGGAATGAGTCATTGTCTAAAGGGACGTGACCGGAGGGAGATAAATCATATGAAAATATTCCCTTTCTGCTTCTCTCTGCCGGTTTGTAGATGGAGTGTTATGTGATTTCCTACAAACAAAACAAGTAGAAAAGGGGGTAAGAAGTGTGTTTTTTCTTTGTTTATCTACCATGAGTAACATTCTTCTAGATAACCAATTACTTCGTGCCTTACGTCAACATTTATTACGTAATGTGCACGTATTAACCCATGTGATATGCATGTGTCTCTAGATAACAATCCTTATATATAATAACAAAGACAAATCTGACTTTTTTATTGCAAATGATTTTTTATTTTGTTACAATCTTTTTTACTATTATAATAATTTTTCACAATTAATTTTAATTTCATTTTGATTTGCTAAGGATGCACTTATCTAAATACAGCAATAGTCTAATTCCATAATCTAACAATTGAAATACCTACAATATTTCTTAACCTAAACAAATGAAAATACCTGAAATAAATCACAATGACAATTAAACACAATCTAATAAGATTATACAATGCTTCCTTAACAGTTAGAAACAAAGAGTGTATCAAAATTGTTATTGGTCTGAATAATTTATAATGAATTTATTTTACCTTAATTTCTTTTATTTCATTTATTTTAGTAATTATATGTCCAATTTACTTAATTTACTGCCCTGGTTAGCTTGTTTTATTTAAAGATTGATTCAAAATAAAATAATCTCTCTCTCTCTCTCTCTCTCTCTCTCTCTCTCTCTCTCTCTCTCTCTCTCTCTCTCTCGTTCGTGTGGTTCTTTGATGGCTATAATTTAAACTTTAGTTACTGAATCAAAATGTTGTTGGTGATTAATTATTTATACAAATTTTCACAGTCTACTTATCGAATTTGAAGTCCTTTCACAATCCGAAACGTGGTTGTTTGGCGGTTGTTCCAGCGGATAAGCTCGATGTTGATTTGGTGTCCAATAATCTCCTTTATTCTCACAAAGCTGTAATCTGGTCTGGCAATCCTTGGCGTAACTCTTGATTTCTCGCAGAATCCTTCTTCTTCTTCTTTAGAATCATTATTGCTAATAATGATTCTAAAGTAGAGAAACATTATAATGATTTAATTAATATTTGTTTGAACGACAAGGCTTTCTTCGATTCAACAGAGAGAATCGTCTTGTCAAAAATAAAAAATTATAGAAACTTTCTATTCGTGCCAAAAACCAATCGTATGATAAAATTGACATTGCAAAGAAGTAAGTTGGTTATTTATCAATAAACAACTATAGAACGTGTACAACGACCGCAAGATTACTATATGAAATATAATAGTGATATCAACTATGGAGATCATGTTTCTAAACTATAAAATTGACTCGCAAAAAAATACGGTAAACGAAAAATAGTTTTGTTAGATAACTTATAGACATTTTCTAAAAGAAAGGGGGGGGGGAATATTTGTTTAAGGACTTTCTACAGCCAAAAGTTTAGTATTATAATAGAAAGTTTGTTGTCATACTATATCAATTACACAAGGCTAACGAGAACTACAGGTTCTTTGCTGTTTACCTTTCCATCTTTAGTAACATTAACATTAAGGAAGAGCCAACGTTAAAGTAGTAATGAAATACACAATTAACTACTGTATTAGGTTCATAAAACCTGTTTAACAACTGCTTTAAACAAATTTACCCTACTGGGTAAACCCTCTCGATCTACCAATACAATTTAATATTGCCTACAAGGCTGAAAAAAAATTTATTAGATTGTACATGCATTTATTTAATACATGAATTATAATATGTTTTACTTTATTCCATTTTATACTTTTTTAAGATTTTTTTCAGTACATACCATAATTATTTATAAATAGTTATATAACTATAAAATAGATATATTTATTTTAGGGATGAAGTAAAAGCATTAAAAAAATTTGATCAGGAGATTATGGTAAAAAGATGGGGGGTAGAGAGTAGCGACTCCTTTAAAATGAAATAATGACAAAATTAAAATCAGAACATTTCTAAGAGGTAAATTGGAATATATAACAACATAACAATTTAAATATGCCGATTAAAATCACCTTCTTGATCATAAGTGCAACTTTTAATGTCAATAATTTTGAAAAATAAAAGTTACCTATTAAAACCAATTTAATTTTAGAAATGGTGTACACTTGTGGTATTAAGCACTTTATCTGAATCCTAAGAATTTTTTTTTTTATATATATATATTCAACAGGCTATAAAAGTCAATAATAAAACAATATTTATCAAATATTAAATTATAAACAATTTTCACTTGAAAGTTTTAGTTTGACTACTGTTTTAAGAGTGATGACATTACATATTTAGAGAAGTCAATCCAAGTGTAGGAGTGTAAACTTTGTCCTAATATATAAGTAAATTCGTTTATATATTACTTTTACTGGGTGTCTGTGCATCCGGGCTTGAAATTACTCTCCCTACTTTCCAGTTTAAATTGATTTCACAGATTTCAGATATAATACACTTACCATTAAGGGCTAAGTTTCTAGAAAACACTGAATTTATTCTTAATTTAGATTTGAAGAGAAAATGTTTAAACTAAATTTTACATAATGGGATTGCTTTTAGAGCGTAAATAGTATATATACACACACATGTACAGTATATACATTTTATCACATTCAATTGTGTTAGACAAATCAGATGGATAAAGAAAGCACAAATAGGAAATGAATTGATGAGTACAATATTAAGTATTAATATTTGATATTATTGCATGATGTTCCATACGTATCTATATTAAAGGAATTCAACAATTAAAAAAAAAAAATTATTAATATAATAAACAAACATAGTAAAATTTTTAACTTGTCAGAAAACAAAATTATCTATCTTCATCATCATTAAACATTTCCCTTTAATATTATTCCTTATTTTGTACTTGTTGCCTAATCTTAAGCATAAATTAATATATCAAAGTTTCATGTAGCTGTTATTAGTTGAATCAATGGCAAGTGACTTTGATTGATGGTTTATAAACCAAAGGATACGTTAATCATAAATATGTTGCTCCAGAACATCTGGCTATGGAGAACGCATTGTTTGTTTGTTTTTTTTTTACTAGGTACATATTTTGATAGAGGAGGTAACATATCATTCAATTACATTTTCATTTACTTTAACTAAACAATAATTTCAAGGAATTTTATTTAAATTTGTGTTTCATTTCATGAAATAATCTTTTTATCAATCGATAGTTTTGGTGAAAAAAAAAACTAAATATTTTTAAACGTAAGTTTATTTTTGTAATGATGCATTTGTAATATTTACGGTACATAATAGGCATTAATCAGTGCATTAACACATTGTATGTGTTATTAAAAAGAAAGATACCTAAAACAATTTCAAGTGGAATTCGTACTACTGCTTCCTCGAAATAAGAGCTATTTCCAATACATACATTGTACAGACATTTTGTAACAAACTAGAATTTATCCATCTTAAAAGAACAATTATCATAAAAATGCAAAGGCTGTTAAATAAATTTACCTAAAGTAGGAAAGCGAAGAAGTAAACGAAATACAGTTTAAAATAATAAAGGAAAATATTTACTATGTTGACATTCCTATTACCAACTGTAATTAACGACAACAAAACTTGTTTAATCATTCCAAAAGTTAACGTCAGAGGCTAAGGGTATTCTTTAAGGATTTAAATAAAAAAGGTAAGTTTCACAAGATTTCACACGTTTGTAAACGGAAAAATATGAACAAACATATTCCACTTAAATTATTGACTTCAAAATGAAAAACCATTATTTAAAAATTATTTTTTCAGAAGAAATCATTTTCTTTCATTACTTCTATACAATTTTCTGAACGACTTTAAAAAAACTACATTAAAATTTTAGAAGCAGCTTGATTTTACTTCAACATCTATAATAAAGAAATATATTTAAGAAATACGTGTTAATTTGCAAGGAAAGTATATATATATATATATATATATATATATATATATATATATATAGAATATTTTCGATCGGTGGCTACAAACATTATTTTATGTCTTACATTATGTGTTGACTGTCAGATTAAATCCCAGACTCAAGATCCCAGTCCTAAGATGCCATTTTAGTTTCAAAGTTCGAAGAAAAATAAATATAGTAAATTGTTAATCAAAACTTGACAGAATTCAACTATAAAGACTAATGTGGAGTATAATTGTTTAACGTGAAAATAGTATGACTACAGCATTGATGAGAATGACATTGTTTCAAAGAGTTTTGATGTGTTATAAATTACGAATAAAGCCTTTTAATAACATATATATTATGTCACAGATAAAAAATAACAAAACGCAGATAACTCCGTATAAATTAAAATAAGGATTGACCTTATGAAATGGATTGATTGAACTGTTATGAAACTTTTATAAAATTAGACTTCAATCAAATCACTTGATATTTAGTCAAAAAGAGTATTTCAGGAATTTTATTTCCCCTCAACTATAATTAATAGTCTCACATTTCAAGTTTGATCAATAATGATGGTCGTTTAAGATTTGGAATTGATTTTAAATACTTTTGAACACTATCTTTGAACAACAAAAATTGACAAGCACTTTTAATAGAAACTAACCGTGGATTTTATTCTCTACACAGCTATAATGCAACATTTATAATAATAATTAATATAAAATGACAATCCGTTATTTAACATTTTGATATAATTAACACTATTTATTTCACCATACGGTTATTTGACATGCTTATACAACACAACCTGGTATAACGTTTTAAACTTTTTATTTATGTTTAGCTTTACCAAAGTTTATTGACACAGCACAAACTTTTAGTCAGTATAACTCGTGTGATAAACATACTAAAATATGGTATGAAATACATACTTGTCAAAATTTTATCTTTATTTGTGATATTATAAAAACGGAGTCTTAAATAGCGGAGTTTTCCAGTGTGCAGCGGGTATAAATTCAACTAAACCACATTAGGATCATTTACCTGGAGAAGGAAACTTCCCAACTTGAATACCATGAGTTTGTGGATGAAGTACAATTAGAATGAAAATGAGAGGTAAAATATCTAGATTATATAAGGAGGTGTTATAGTAAAGGCATGTACAATTTACTGGTGGAGCCACTTTTGCCTTCATTTTGTGGAGGAGAATAGCTGGAGAAAACATGGAGATGTTACATATGGATACTGCGGTGGATATGCACTATGGCAATGAGACCAATGATCATATAAGGGGTAGTGAATGGGCTAGCAGAATCAAGTTGAGCACAACAAGAAGGTCACTTAACAAATATAGAGTTCAAACCCCTCCATCAAATTGTGGGGATAGCTTCGAGAGGTACACGTCCTCGAATGGAAAAGAAATTGGCTTGAGGAGATGATCAGTAACAGGAAAAGAAGAATGATTTCAATTTACAACTTTTAGAAACACTTCCTTACTTTACTGAATACAAAAAGTATTGGAACGATCATTAACTCATGAGAAGTGATACCATAGTTTGATACACCGACGGGTCCAAAACCGAAGACGGAACAGGAGCCGGAGTATTTGGGCAAGAGACTAGACCTCGGACACGATGGAAAAATTTGCCAGTATCTTACAGACGGAAATTTTTACTATTGAAAGGTTTGTGCAAAGGAATCTTTACATGCGATATAAGAAGATAAACATCTCAATTCCATCAGCTGCCATCAAAGCAATGAGCTCTTCAATCATTCAGACATGGTTTAGGAATGCCTGTAGAAGCTATGCAGGAGTAACAAAGTGTTTCTCTTCTGGTTACCAAGACATTGTAATAGAAGGGAACAAAAATTCAGATGATTTTCCATGGAAATCCCAATTACATATACCCAATTCGTAGAATCTTTCTGTGGACTTAGAGAAAATTACTTCAAGTTGAGACTCAAATGAGAGTAAAAAACCAGTTGGAGATGAATGAAAGGACTAAAGCAGGTTAGGGATCTACTAAAAAATTATAGCAGTAAGAAACAATGATTTCTATTAGTCAATGTGAAAATAGACTTATATTTCTAATTGGTCTTTTTACGAGGCATGTTATACTTATCGATATAAATAATAATGGATCGCGAGCTGCCATAAGGCATGGGTTAAACTTTCCGGTCGCACACTGCTACGTGTTGCGGGTTGTATCCTCGGTGTTTTGCAGGCTGACAGGGGAAAATCGCGAAACCATGTTGTTGCTAGGTATGTTTAGCACGAGGATAGGAGGTTAGGACTTAGTATGGTTCAAATACTTAAGAAGTCATAACTTTTTGGTACCCAACACGGCAACTTTAAGAAGATGGCTGTCTGCTTTCAACTGTTCCCCAGAATTTCTAGAAGAGGTTTTCAATATTTAAAAGTAAATGTCCAGAAACAACCATACCTGAAACATGTTAATTTAGTTTTTGATGCAATGAGCATAAGGAAGTATGTTCTGTATGATCATAAGGCAGGTAAAAATGTTGGATATGTAAGCTTGGGTAATGATCTTAAGTTACATGAACACGAAACACTGGCGAGTTTTTCAAATTGTCTTACTAAAGGGGCACTTTTCTTGCACTAAATCCCGGAAAGAACATAACAATAACCCAAATGTAAAACAATTCCAACTGACATTGAGAAAACTTAAGTTCAGGATTAGTGTGCAGTCATGAAATCAGGGAAACTGTTTGTAGTATGACAGTGTTATACAAAGTTCTATTACGAGCTTTGCTGAGGCAGCTGAAGACGTTGGCGTGAATTTTGAAGAAGGTGAAGAACAAGACATTTGCAATTTCCAATGTATGGTGACTGCTGGATCCTACTACAAAGATAATGTATTATATTAAATAAGCGGTTTTATTGTAAGGAAGTTAGCTCGTAAAGTAAAGTGTAAGGAATGTTTTAAGTTATTGACAGCTGATGAATGTAATCTAAGTAGCTACACACATTTTACTGACTTTGTTTCCAGAGGGAAGTTATTAAGAGCCTCCTCAGATGTGTTGTATATTGTTAATATTATGAAAAACAAATATAGTTTAAATAAAAATGTTGGATATAAACTAAACACCCACAAAATCATTTTGGAAGCATGTAAAGCATTAGCAGGAAATGCTTTTAAAGACCATGTATCCAACGTGGACTTTAGGGAAGATACCCACGAAATTAAATTAGTAAAATCGAATGGTAGTTTTTTTTTTTTTTTTAATTACTATTCATTTTAGCGAGGCAAAAGAAGAAACAGTAGCAGCTGTTTCTTATACAATAACTTGTTTTGTTTAGTAATGTTTAAGAATTTTTGTTTTCGTAAGGTATTATTTTGTTCCTGAATTAAGGTATTTTGTTGCGCAAAATAAAAACAAAAGTTTCATTGAATACAATAGAGTATGGTAGAGTGCTACCATAGATTAAAGAAAATGTATAATTGTCTTTGGTGCTACAAGAGCGCGATCCATAGTTGTTTATATCGATGGGTGAGTCATGTATAAAAGCTAAACTTATTCATGTGTATCTTGATCTAATGTTTCTTTTATTTTTTATCAACTATTTCAAACTGGACATGTCGTTTAGAAAAATTATAATTTTAAATAAAAACCTTGAAACGTATTTGTTAAGCCTAAATATCTAGGAAAGTTTCCGCGAGACAATGTTAGAGTATTGCGCGGCGAGTCGGTTGCCCTTTCAGCCTTCAAAGTCCAGAACGTAACTAATGGCGGTAGGCTCGGGTTTTGAAGCGACAGCGCGCAATATATTACTATTTATATCGATGGTTATACTCGAAAAACATCGCGGGAAACTAGGCCTAACAGGTGACAAGAGCTATAATTATTGTAAAGCAAGATACAAAATCTTTTTTCAATTATTAATAGATGGCAACTGCTTAATTATTAAAAGACAAAGAACTTAAGGGAAGATACCAACTAGAATGGGAATAGTTAGCCTCTATGAATTTTCTTCAAATCCTTCAATTTATGATAACTGTTGTAAATATGTCGTAAAAGAAAATATCAGGAATATAGAAGGAAGTAGGCCTACAAAATAAATCTCTTCATTGGTTGCATTGCAGCTATAAAAACCCTATGATACATATACATACAACAATTCAAACTTGATCACCTTGGTACTTTTCATATAAAAGATAGTTTTTTTTTAATTTTGATACAATGGTAACATAATAAGAGGTCATAAATAACAAAGAAAGGTAAAATAATCGTTTAAGCAAGTTGTATTACATAAATCCACCGATACTGAACGTGAGTGAAATTTATACTTGTGCATAAAATATGTAATAAATTTATATGGTTCATATATATTTTCCTGAGCTTGTCTTTTTATTTTCATTTCATTTTCATGTCTTTTATATTTGTTATTATTTTTAATGATATAAATGTGTTTATCGTAATGTGTACTTTCGATTTTTTTATTACGTTGTAATCAAACAATTTGTGTCTTATTCTTAATTTTTTTTCTTGTGTCGGAGTTTTGTATTTATTATTTTTTAATAATGTTTACTAAATTATTATTATTTTTTTATATTATTGTTTTAAGATTTGTATACTTTATATAGTATAATTCTTAGTCTTCCGTGTTGATTTTCTTTTAATTTATTTTTTTACAATTTTGTTGACGGCGTTTATATCTTATTAAGACATTGCATCTTAAAAAATGCAATGTATTGTATATTGTTCTTAAAATATAGATCATTGACTATATTATTATGGCATTGAATTGGAGGCTAGGCCATATTTCTTTCCTACTTTTATGTGTTTGAAGCACTTAACACGCTAGTTGTAGTTCAGTAAGAAGAAGTTACTTTTCCATAGCTGCTACCAGAGAATGCTGGGTTTATCGAAATATCAGCCTTAAGATTAATTTATTCAATATGAAAACACATTTAAAAACATTCGGCTTGCAGTAAATTCGTTGACCTGAAACGACGCTGACATAATTGATGATTTTTTATAAATGTGAATTATTTGATAATTGCAAACTTTGACGTAAATAATAACTTCTTAAAATATTAATAGTTACGTATGTGCAGAGCACGTACCTATACTTAGTGAAGTATTATTATGTGAAGTATATTCCATCATAGGGCTTGAATAATAAGTAAATACTAAAATAATGTTATAAACAGCAGTCATTTTAAATAGAACAATATTCTATTATTTGTACAAATAATAAAACATAACTAAATAAAACTACAAATCTCCTAAAACAACAGCTTTTAGGCTTTTATAGTTACTGAATTTGTTTCAGAAATTTAATTTATAGGTTAAAATTCTCCTTTTTTAATGTAGAAAAAAAAAGTTTTGGTGTCACTGAATACAGATTTCAAAACTGTTAAAAATGAAAACCTGAATGACACTAATGTTTTAGGACTTACATAGATTCATTTATATCTTATCAAATTGTAATTGAAAATCAGTGTGTCAACGTAACATTTTAAAACAATGTAAAACCAAAACAAAATAATTTCAATAAAACCTAGTTTAAAAAAGAGAGATTCAAGAAAGTCGTCTTATATATGAGTAATTGTTTAACTATAATAATTAATAAAAAACTGTATAAAGATTTAGTTTTTAAAGTATATATGTAAGTAATCAAATTTCAAATTATAATCGAGAGTAAGATGTAAGCCTATAGAAAATAATCATGTAAGACGATTAAAGGAACCAAAATAAAGTACAAAGTTGGACGAGAAATCTTATGCGGCTCAAAAATCAATGCTAAAAAATTTAACATAAAATCTCGTAAATATTACTATACCATATTGTAGGAGACAGGAAACTAAATAAATAATAATAATAAATAAATGGGATTAAACCAATGTACAAAACGTTATAGGCATTTTAAAAACAAGAAAAACACAAAAGTTCTAAATAAGGATGAATTCTAAATAACTGAATTGAAGTATTAGTGACATAATCATAGTAATTAAATAAAGTAACAAAATAATAATACTTAATTACAATAAATGGAGGATAAAGTCTGAATTGGAATGAAAGTTACATAACCCGAGAACGAAGAGTGATAGAAAGGAAAGGAAAGAAGTTATGTCACTTCCGGACCAAAAGGAAAGAGAATCTAAACGAAAAATTTTGTAAAATTGAAAAAGTTAGAAAATTAAAAATCAGTTAAATTTTTAAAACGATATAACTCAAGGGCAAAATATCGAATGAAGACAAAACAGTTTATGAAGATCAAGAAAGGCTTCATAATGAGATCATCCAAAATAAAATTGAGTGAAGCAAATGTAGTTATGACGAGTTAAAGAAAATTATCAAAATTGTACAGACTTTTTAAGAAAAGACATGGTAGTTTCAAACGAGAAATCACATAACCATATCCAACCACATAGTTATAATAAATAAATAAAATGTCCATAACTTAAACACAAACACTAATGTAACATTACATATAATAAAATTAATACTAAAAGCCATGATGGAGTGATACATATCAATAAAATAATCAAAAATCATAATAAATTAAAAGAATACAAAAACCACAGGAATGCAAATAAGGTGGTAACTGTGAATCTCCCACCAATTTGACAACTACAGTAACTTCAAAATGTTGTTAGTCTCGTCAGAAGCCTTGGTCAGAATCCACGTCATTCAACAGTTCGAAATAAATTTTGGACGAAAATAATTTAGTGTTCCATGATTTCTCGGGATTATTCATGTCCTAAGCAGTAACTGGACACTAGAGATTGGTAAGAACAACTGCGGTTTAAGTACATATACTGGTTAATATTAACATTGGTCTTAAAAACAATTTAATAAGTGTAATAAAAGAATATCTTAAATTTTAAACTTAGGCTAGATTCTTAAACTTTTTACAAGAATAATTGTGAATCGAGTCGTGGAGAGATTTAATAGAGTGCGTTTAATCCATTCACTACTAAATAAAAAGACGTCAATGCGGAAGGAAGAACTAAACGTAGCCGACAAAAATAAAAGTTCAGAGAATTCAGATTTTTGTGTTATAGGTCTATAAAGGTTTGAAATTAATAGTTACTTGAAATAAATTTTTAACAACTTAAATAAAGTCCAATAAATAAAAAAACCCTAAATTCCCCAATGTGAGTAACATCATTCAATAAATAGTATATTGTAATACTTTTTTTAATTTAAATTTCTAATACAATTCTCTACATAACAATAAATCGGTCACCCTAAAGATGTAGAGGTTTAGTTGGGTTGATATATAATTTATTGTTGTTATGTAAGCATATAGTATTAAGCTGAGATGTAAATTTCATGTTTTGGAGTTTCAAAATTTGAGTTTCATCTATTTTAGTTTGTAAATAAATTTACTAACTTTGTTTGAGTTGTAAATGTATTGCAAATTTTCCTAACTACAAAACAAAATAAATAACAGCTAAAAGAAATAAGTGCTCTGCTGATTAAATGATATCAAGAAATATTTCTTTATTTTGTTAATTTAATAACAAATTTGAAACTCCAAAAGTTACAACTTTTCTTTTTTAAGAGAGTGAAAAGTTGATAAAAGGCAAGAGCTAGAAATTAGATAATTTAAAGAAAGAAGATAAGATATTTGTTTGATTTTATTTTAAGAAAGGGAATTAAATAAATAGACAAATTAGTACTTTCCTTGTGTTGTATGTGGCTTTATAAGGTAAATAATTCCGGTAAATCTCAATAAAGAGTTAATTAGTTTCGATTACAGTGAGTAAATAAATAAATCAGGTCATTACAGTTAAGTGCGGGTATACACCACGTAAACAAGCTATTCAGCTCCATTAAACAGTGTAATACAAACAGAATTTTTAAATGTAAACAATCAGTTTATTCATTGTGTCTTAGAGGGTATGTTGAATTATATTGGTATTTAAATTATATATTTTGTCTGACTAAAGTTGGTTAGTACATTGGGTCCTTTCTACGTACATACATCTATAGTATTTTAGATTATAATGTATACGTTTTTGTTTTGCTGTTCAATCGTCTAACAGGACCTAAAATGAGATACTAATTAATTTTGAATAACATGATCTATATTTATATCACCTTTCATGACAAGAGATATTTTGTGAATCAAATAATTTTTGCTTACTGTGATCATAAATTTAATTAGGCCTAATAACTAAAAACTCAATATGGAGTAGTTTCACTAACACAATATTTTTTCTCTGTGCCCATAGTATCAATGTAAGTAGTATATAACGGCTCGTCCGAACTGAGCAACTAGCGGCAGACCTTTGACGCACGCTTGACAGATTTTGGAATGTAAAGAAATTATTTAACACTTATCATACAAACCTATTCTTATCAACTACAAAATACTAAATCAGGTTAAGACCAAGGCTCGTAAAAAGTAAAAAAACTATTTTACTTTTAGCAAGCTTTGATGGGTTAAGACTACCAGCAAATTACTACGCGTTGGTGAAATAATTTCAGCACAATCATCTGTTCAATGTTATTTGAATGGGCTAGGTTAGGTTAGGTTAGGTATTGCTGTGGAGGCAAGGTCTACCTGAGGGGCAAGTTGCTCAGTTTGGATTTGGGATTAGTGTATCCTTATTTGACCCTTTACGATCATAAAAAAAGTTGCTCAGTTCGGATGCGCCCGTATATAAACAGCAAACTCAATATTTCTGAGGGATAGATAAACTCAATTTATATTCCAGCCAACAAAGTTTAACAACAATGACATCAAATCTACATCCTTCTTAGGAATATATTCAATGAGAAACCACTTTATAGTTGGTGGTTGTGTTATAGTTGAGAAACAGTATTTGCTTTAAACATAATCGTTTTTCCTAGTCACTGTTTGTAACATTACTTTATAAAATGTTGTCTTAATACAGTATTTGAAGAACAGGCGTAATCGCAGGAGCAATGGTATGTTTTGTTATATTTTATGCTTATTAGCACATAAACAATGAAATAGATTGTAGAAATAAATAAATGTTGTTAACATTATTAAAAATATAACTAAATACACATTATACTAGAAGACAAAGAAAACTCGCAGTTTATACTCTGTCGTATGATATCCTGTTTGTCATTATTGAATTAAGAAATTATTGTAGTTGGATTATTATTAATAATGTTCTTCTGCAAGATTATTAAACACAGGATTTATAATTAATTGAATTAGAAGATAGAAATGCATCCAAATAAATAAATACCTCTTATATTGTAATACATGTTGAATTTTTATATTATTGGCAAAATTCTGCTTGAAAAATTTCAATTATTAAAACGTCAAACTATATTTAAGAACTGATTTTTATTCAAATTATAACACTTCTTCCAAAACCAAGTTTACATATTGTAATTATATAAAGAAGAAGAAGAATTCTACGTATATTTTTATATTATATCAATAATTACATTTTTTTTTCAAAATTATATAAAATATTATAATTACATATTCTGAATGAGTTTTACAATTAATATCACATTCAATTTATTGACTTTCCTTATGTAGATATTTTCAAACCAGTGAAAGCGCAGCGTTACGCTTTTATGGTAACTGAAAATGTAATTTACCCTAGTGAGACAGACAATAATTTTCATACACGTAGCCTTTGAGAAATACAAAAATAAGCCAAAATAATTCACCATGTGACATCAACATAATGTTGATTATTTCGAAATTAATATGAAATTATCAAACAATCAATTGGTTTTGGATAATGATTAACATTTTACAAAAACAATCTCAGATTTTATAATGATAACGACAAAAATATATTTATCACCGTAACACCGAAATGACAACTAGTGTTTTTGAAGATATTATTACGTCTTCAAAATGTAATAAAAAATAAATGACAATGTCATTGATATTATTACGTAATAATTTGTATACAATCATGTGCGAGGTCAATCAATTTTTCAATTTCATATTTCAATTACTTAACATAAATGTATTTCGACCTTTTCATCAACTAACTTTCTTGAATCGAGTAAACTAATTGCTTGCGTGCGGCCGCATAAATATTCCACAAGGCCTTGAAAATATCTTTAAATATTTATTTTTTATTCCCAAGAGTGATTACTAAAATACTTAATTAATATCTTCTTTTTGTGTAACGTATTGTTCGTTACCCACGAGTTAAATTCTACGAATTAATACAATTTAACTGAGTTTTATTACTAGTTCTTTTTTTTTTCAATAACAGTTTCAACCAATGTAATACTTTCTAAACCGTAAAGTACCTAAACTCCACACCTGAAGGTACCTACTGCATTACCTTAAAGTATTTTAATGTTATAAATTAAATTTGTTTAATTAGAACCAATAGTTAGAATGATAATGACACTTTTAAAGAAATTAAAAAATTTCTAATACAAAGAACAATTTGTTCTAATTTATTAAAATACGTAACTACAAATTTGATACTAACGTAGACTTTATAGTTTTTAGTTTTGGTATTTTAAAATTAAGCCTAAATACTCCCTTCTATAAATTACAGAAAATATTACAAAGATCACAAATGTTTGAAGGAAGTATTGCTTAAATATTCCAATACAACTTATTGAAATATATGTCATAACTTTCATAGTATATGCAAGATAAATCAGTGATTGGCAAAACCATATTAAATATATTCTACACGTATAATAATTTTCTTTTGTAGACAAGCGAAAATGATGGTCTCTTGGCACAAAACAATTAGATATTTTACTTAATTTGGAGTTCTTCCTCTATATCTTCCTTTCCCCATTTAACTTTTTTTTTTTTTAGAAGCAACGGACCTGCACGTTACAAATACTTTACCTTTCTTTCTTATACACAAATGTCTAAATCAATAAAACATTACTTCATAAAATTGAACGAAACACTCTTATAATCCACACTTGAATAGTAGTACGTTTACAACATGTACTGGTCATTTGCACAAAGTAAAGAACAAAATTAAAAATATAAATTATACTGCGAAAGTAAACACAATAGGAGTGGGTTACAAGCAGGTAGATAATCACTCATATCAAATGTAATAACCTTTTCAACTAAATACGTGTCAAATATAGTTACAAATTATTTTGATAAGCATATTTTAGGTTCTAAGTCACACTTAAATAAAATATTTAATTACATTAGGTCCGTCTTGTGACTTCGTTTTGGTTGCTTCTAACTAGTTTCGAGGTCGTAACCCCATCATCAGAAAATAACTTCGTTCACTTTGAAGAACTCGTCATATATTAAAAAACACATTCAACACAATGTTTTTGTGTCAGTGTATGTTTTTGTGTTGAATGTGTTTTTTTTAATATATGACGAGTTCTTCAAAGTGAACGAAATTGTTTTCTGATGATGGGGTTACGACCTCGAACTAGTTGGAAGCAACCAAAACGGAGTCACAAGACGGACCTAAGGTAATTAAATAGTTTACAAATTATTGATAACTACGGTTAAATACAAAGCTTTAGATTACTTACTTTGGCTTACCACCCCAGTTGGGGTGATTTAAATTTAAATTTGATTTCCGTTATGTTTCAAAGCAGTAATGCTTAATTGGATTTCATTTATAGTAAATTACTCTCGCAATTAAAGTTTAATTAAGTCTAGGAAACAACATGAAAATAAAATATTGTTTTATAAATACTTGTTTACATGTACTTGTATTCTGTATGAATACTTTTCTAAAAATTTAATTACTCACCCTATATCCGTATTGCTTTCCATCAATACTATGCAATTGATATTAATCACTTTTGCAGTCCGGAATTCAAAATAAAATTAGCTTGGATTTTAATTGTCGTATTTGAAATTATGATTTTTTTTTTTTCAAATAACAAGATATATAGAAACGTTTTCCCTTCTTTCCCATTAGGTTTACCTTTTTGGAATACGGGTTTTAGAATATACTCTCTATGTACCTAATTAAAATGAAATAACCTAACCTAACCTCTAACCTAACTATTTATTTTCCTCTTTCTTAAAAGGTAAACATCAAACAAACATCTTTAAAATGTTTCAGTACAAAACTCATAAATAGTCAATATCGTAGTTTGAGAAAGTCACTTAACGTGACAAACTCAAATATAACATTGATGAACACCCACTAAATGTTTTTAGTTATATTTAGTGAAATATTATAATTAGCAATAAAAAAATATGATGAAAATTGGAAACTAACCAATTTATACGTGTGGTGAAATTTACACAAAATTAGAACAATCCTATGTAGAATAAATTTTATTCAATACATTAATTACGTACAATAATGTACCTATATAATGTATTGTATAAATATTTTATAAACTTGTTTATTATTGTATGTCATATTTTTATATTTGTACCATTCATTTACAATTAGTCCTGTGTCTCTGGTAATTTTTGATTCAACACAGCACAGTTTAACTTAGAGTATTAGTAGGCCTACCACATGAACACTAAACTTAAGTAAATACTATTATCATTATACCTCTAACTAAACAACAAGAAAAAATAAAAAGAGTACTCAATAATCCAATAACTTAACCTAAGCTAAAAACTAGTTGTAAACTCACTATGTCTCATATAAATACGAATAACCTAAGGGGAACGTTTACAATTCTTTGGTATATGGGTTTAGAATTTTCCAATCTTCTTAGAATAGTGTTATATCCGCCCAGATACGAACAATTCAGGGTTGTAGCTAAAGCTGAAGTTAAAATATCGTTTTCCAAGCTTACCATTTTAAAGGAAAATTTGACTCTCCACTATTCAGAAAACGGATACACAGCTAATCCCAAAAGTTGAGAAACTAATTTCATCTATTTTTAAATAAATAGGTAGTTTAACAACCTCACGTAAACTTATCTATAATAAACACTGAATTGGAAAAAAAAAAGAAAAAAGTATTTACTGTATTAAACAATACACAAATAATTTATTTGTAATATAAAGTTTATTATTTTGTAAAATTTTAAACTATTCTTTTGTACAAATCTTTCTATTTTAAAAAGGCAGTCGTTTAATAAGGTTTATTGATATAATATGTATAAACACCTTCAATTTGTAACATTATCTGACTATGGACTCAGTATATCCGTCGTTCCTTGTGAGAATCCGTCTCACTTGAATTAGTGAGAGTTCATAGTTAAGTAAATTTTATTTGGATAAATATTAATTTAAATTAAATTTTTTAAATTAAAAAGTCCTTGACAAATAGGCCTATGTGACGAATTATTCTGAAATATATTTTTATCTACAACTTAGTTAAAGTACCTGAGCTCCACATATTTTACATAGCAATAGGTCTTACCTTTAAATATTCTCTCAAGCGTTAAAGTCTCTTCACAATACGGTGATGTGATTACAAACTCGTGACCTAGTTTGATTCACAAGCGGAGTACTTCTGAATAACGTATGCTATATATTGAATTACAAAGTTGAAATTTATTAAGTACACAAAGTTTGGATGCATATTAAATTACTCATTTCCACCTAGTTATATTTGATATAATGTTAGGTACTAAAACACGCTTTAAAAATGTAGAATCTGACACGTGTGTACTTCCAGATTAGATAAGTGCATTTCCTTTAATAAGCATAATAAGATACAGATCCGAAAGAAATTTACATAGTGTTTCCTTAGGGTTGGATATGTCATTATGCCATATACATATCTTAAATTATTGAAAAATAATGTAATTGATTTCTATGAAACTATTTATTTATGCACTTAAAAATTGTAAATGAACTTAAAATTTGATAAATAATTCCTCTGGCTAAACCTATTTTAAATTTTAACTTAAATGGATTCCACATGGTTAAAATGAAATCCCGCTACATATATTTCCAACAAATTCCAAAATATAGAGTTAGGCTTTAACAACTAATCAGAAACATCATATTAGTTATTACTATTTAAGGAAATATTTCTCAATAACTGCCTGTAATTCATATCAATAAAATATCTACTTACATCATTGTCTAAGTTCATATTTCGTAAGGTTAGGTTGAGCAATATAGCCTACTACTATTATAACTCTGAAATTATTTTGCTAAGTCGATTAACAATATAAGGAAACATTAATTTGTTCAAATATGATTATTATTAAATTTATAAGTTAAAAAGTTTAAAGCTCTCATCTGTTGCAGTGCAGTATAGCCTAAAGAAGGTACATGTAACAACTGAAGATGATATCTTGTCATTGAAACGTCATCTTATTACAAATAAAGTGTTTGTGTGGGAAATTGTATTTTCTTTCATGTGTTGTTTCAAGTTTCACATTTCATATTAATAAGTCAAATAACCTTCTTATTTCATAATATTATAATGTATACTACATACTTTAATATAGGTAATTATTTTTAACCTACATCAAGGAATGGAAATAATGAAAAATTATATAATTCCACAAAGAAATAATTTCGTGGTAATAAATAATCGTTTCATTATTACCATTTATACGGAATTCCATCAAGCACCGACTGTTGTCACATTAAATTAATAATTCATCCGGAGTAGCAGATGATATATTTATAAGGATTTATATTCAAAGTAAAGTAAGTAATATGAATGCGATTAGCTATGCATATCGCATTATGTATGGTCCATTCACGTTGTCCTCGATGTTGTATTACGGTGTATTCTGTTCCCTGAAATTTATGTTATTTGGAGAGACACCGTCTTATTGAATCAGATAAAATTATATTTTTTGCTTACGTCCTTATATTTAGTCATAGACATTTTACTTGTTTATTAAATTATCATAAATAACCACTTTCAGCCATAAACGTTGTAGTCAATAAATCGTACATACAGCAGCAAGGGGAAATAACAGATCTTGATACATAGTTCATTTATACTATAATCAAATTGCCGTTTATTTCCAATTTCGCAAATAGTTCACTCCACGCTCTATAGCATTTTTTTATAAATTTTTGCTATTTCGAGTTTCAGTTGAAATGAGAGAAAGTACAACGAGTGAAGTTTTCTCAGGCTAAAAATGGCAGCATGGAAGGAAACCTGTGCTGGAAGTGAGGTTAAGTTAAACATTCGATAACGACTGTATCTTCTAGTCTCCAATGAATCAAGCTAAAAGTTGTGCATAACACCTTCCAACACAACACGCGGAAATATATCTTCTTTAATCTCTCTTGTTTGGTATAATATTTTTAATGTGTGTTTGCTTTTAAAGCTGTATTTTAGTACGATTTGGGAAGAGATATGAACATTTACTTTAATTTAACTAGTAGCTTAGAAAAGATTTTTTAAATATCTATGAAAGACCATTATAGCAGTTATTGTTAGGTTTTTTAAATACATTATTTTCATTGATGAAGTTTAATTGATGAAGATCTTTGATCTTTTAAAGCGTGGGTTTTGTACCCTAGTCGTCGGTTTACCGTAGCCCATGGTGGTGAAAAGTTGGTCACTATAAGGTTTAAACGTTTGTCATAAGTTTTTTGTCATCTTTGTGTATCTTTCACATAAGATGGCTGTGAAATCAAAATTATTTTGTAAGGCAACGAAATAAAAACAACTGTGCATTGTCGAAGAGTTATCAAAAAGATAACAAGGTTGTCATAATCAAATCATAAAGAGATAATTCTATATAACAGGCTCTATAAATTACTTAATTTATTTCTAATAACATTGCAATATTTGTAGGACAAAGTTAATCATTTAAAATCCAAGTCAATCGATATTCAGTGCAAAAGAAGCTTATAGTTTTCCGTTTAAAATTCTAGTGACTACTAATTTATTCATTTTTTAAAGATTAATTGTGAACTTTTTTATTCTAAATATTCCACTTAATTAAATCCATATCAATGAAATGGTGTATATTACTTTCAAATATTATAATACAGATTTACAAATACAGATTATAATAATTCTAATACAATAGCTAAAAGACCTGACTTTTATGTGCAGAGCTTCAGTAAAAACTCTATGTTATGACAAATGAGGTAAATAGTACTAATTGCCAATATAAACATGATTTTTATAAACTACCAGGTGGTACAACTAATCGTGTCAAATGTTTTTTGTTTTTGTTTAACAAGTGCTCGTCTGTATATTTTACCGAGTGAAATACAATTGGTTTGCTATTCTAACACGATACTATCTGTAGTGTCCTGACTTTTTTACCTTATATCGCTTTCGGCTTATCGCTTTTTTAAACGTTTACACAGCTTTTAGTTTAAGGTGAAAAATGGAACGAAAAGATGAAGAAAACTTGACGCCCTACTCTTACGTTTAGAGAAAGAAGAAAGACTAGTAAATGAAAGAATTGAACAAAACCTGACGCAAACTTGAAGACAACTTTTTTAGTAGAAAAATGACATCGTAATAGAAAATTACGAGGATGAAGAAGAGGAGCAGGAGTACGATAAGTCACATAACGATAATGATATAAATTCAGTTCCTGAAATTGAACTACAGACTTATGAAACTGCACCTACAGCTACAACTCAAGAAACTAAATCAGCATTTTCAGTTTTTCAGAGACCTATAAAGTTCCAATATCCAAGAACTGTATTTGAGCAGCTTGTCGCAATCGTAAATTGGCCCTTGCTTTACAACGGGATGTAGCCGCAGGTCAACTTCACTATGCAGCGGGTTCTAGAGGATCAGTAACCAGTTTACTTTAAGGAGCTGCAACCCACCGAAGTGTCCCAAGTAAAGCACCTACATCCCTTCGAGAGTACACTGACGATAGCAGGAGATATTTAAGTAAAGATAGCTTGATACAATGGAATATTGATTTATTCGTCACAAGACGGGTTCCTCAAGGGCGTACTCTCATACATAATGTTGTTTTAAGACTACCAGGGTCTAAAAAAGCCTCACGACATATTATAAGTCTTTGTGAAGCTTTATTATTTTTGCAAGACTCTAAAATCGAAATAATAGTTTTCTACACTAATAAATGAATAGATAAAGCAAGAATCAACTATACCAGTGAAAAGAATGTCTTACCAACAGCACCTGCAGAAATAAAGTCTTTATAAGGCATAGTGATATATGCTAGTCTAATGAAATCATAACACATGAGCTATCTGTGAAATATTGACGATATAAAAGTAGATATATTCCGCTGTGTAATGAACCAAATGAGATTGAGATTTTTACTTCGATCGCTACGTTTTGAAGACATTGACGATCTTCCAGAGAGATTAGCTAAAATTATACCTTTTTTTCATTCATTTGTCAATAGGTGTAAAACTGCATAGGATATTATATCAAATGATTTATTTGTAGTGTTTACATAAATTTAAGTTGGTTAATTCCTTAGCTTACATACATTGTGCTATTTGTCACAATCTAATTTTGTAATCATTGTTTACTTTTATTGTTATGCCAAAAATGTAAAACTATATAAATATGTGTCTAAAATAAGTTCCGTTTCCAGTATGTACGATGGTGTGTACATATTCCGTCATTGTAAAGGCATATTTTTGTACACATTTTTTTTTTTATTTGTTTAAACTGATTTGTTAGGTAAATATAATAAAATATTTGGTTTAGAGAGTTTACAGCCCAAACGTCTAGATAGATTTTACTAAAGATTAGTGTTAAGGTAAATTTCACTTTTCGTTAAACATTTAAAAAAAATGTCTTTATTAATTAAAAATGTCTTTAAAAGGAAATTCATTCTGCTTAATTTAAATTTTATAAAATTGGCTGCAACAACTCTAATGATTCAAACAAAATGTATCACCCTTTTTTTCTAAAATTTTATTTCTAGAATTATAGGTAAGAAAACAACTAATCATCCTTAAAACTTTTAAAATAAGTTAGTCTAGTTACTAAAATACTACTGTATCACAATCATGGAGAAATGTGAAGAATGTACATTAGTGTACTAAATCTAATACATTTCTATTCTTTAATAATTGGTAAAAATTACAATGAATCTTGACAGACATTATTTTCTAAAATAGATTCTAAAGAAATATGATTTATTTTAAGGCACAAGGTGTGCTTTATATATATATATATATATATATATATATATATATATATATATAATTTTAAACAATACACAAAACTCACAAAAAGACGATAAAGTGAAACTAATATATATCAAATTATTATTTATAAGTAAAACAAGTAGAAAAATTAAATAATGTAAACTTAATATTTTTCTTTTCTGTTTCAAATACAGGCCATTTTGAAAATATTATAATAAGGATAGTAAAAATTATGTTGGAGTTTGTTTTTGTTAATAAAATGTGCGAGAAAAACAACATTTTTGAGGTTTAATTGATGGTGGATTGAAGAAATTAGAGCCCATTAAGCAAATTTACGTCTGTAATAACGTCACTATCAGGCACTGTGTGTTAGTAATTAAGATTAGTATAATATATTAGCGTCATTCAATAAACATGCACAGAGTGTTTGAGAATTGTTTTAAAGGTGTAATGAAGTGTAGTTTCCTATGAGATGCATACTCCCATATTATAATGGAAACACCCTAACTAGAAACGTAAGAGGACACTAAAACTTCAAAGAAAATGAGGTACTTCAAAAATTATTATGGGAAAAAAAATAATGAACAGAAAATTCTTACTGTTAAACTTATCAAATTGGTTATTAATTTGTTGTTTTGTTTGATGCTTCCAAATAGTTATAAATGGTAAAATATAATTTGTAATGTTTACTAATAATTTTTAATCCATCGAATTAAACAGATTTAGTACTTTATCTTATAGCTATCAAATAAAATACAGGTTTCCAATATAACAGGTAATGGATTAGGTGAAGTGGTTTATAAAATATTAATTTTTTTAAATATACTAATCAGACTGGGAGTGAAAACCATTATTGTTAGAAGAACTGAGAATAAATCCCTTAATGGATTGAACTTTGTTTAATTTTTAATTTGATTTTGTAATTAGAAGCCTAGTGCAAATTACAAATAGATGGAAATGACCTGGTTGATAGCCATTCAATGTCTCGATCTAAAAGTAAATTAGTGCCTCGAATTGATGAGAATTTTTTCATTCAGTATGAATCTATATTGTAATAATTTTTTTTTCATCTATTTTTACACAACTTTTTATTTTACAAATAATATTAATTCTATATCATTGACATTTAAACAAGACTACTTCGTTCATTTTAATTCATTTTTTATTTCACTCCTTAAAGTAAGCGATAAAAAAAACTTTTATACCAAGGCTTGACTTTAATAAACGAGTTTTCATTTCGTAAGATAAGAATTTCATCAAGGCTTCTTACAACTTTTGCTTATAATCCTGACTTTTGTTGCCTTTTTAACTTTAGGTATATTTCTTTCCGGCGTTTGTAAATTTGTATGAACATTTAGTATGCTTTGCGAACATTTAGTATCTTCGGAGGAGATATAATTAGAACAAAAGTACATATTTTAGTGAAACTATTTTAACAACAAGTATTGACTTGTTGTCGACTAAAACTCAATTTAAAAGTCTCATTTAATAGAAAATAACTGCGCAAACTTTAAGTCACCCTTTTATTTCAATCAAAAAGGCGGTCGTTTGAATATTTTAAACGCATCCAATTTACTTCTATAAGGAAAATAATAAGGAGAAAAAATTATAATAGAAAACAACAATAATGATATTTTATTCAAGTTTAACCAGGAAGTTGCATTACTCTAAAATTTTAATCTTGTTAGTCTATGATGTAATAGCACTATCTTGTTTTTAGAGGTATAAGTTTAAAGTATAATACCAAATTGGAATATGTAAACAGTCGCCATTTTGAATTGTAAAATAGCAACCTAAAGTAAAATAGTGACCTTTATTTGCTCAATTATTTCTATTAAATGAGACTTTTAAATTAGGGTATTACTTGATGGGGCTTCACTTTTTAAACTTTTGAGTTACCCCAGAAAAGGCAAATTTTTTGATAGGATTGAATTTACCTTATAATGTCTTACATCTAAAAAGATATCAAAAATTTGAGTTTTCTACCTTTGAATGTTTAAAAGTGTCTTAACCATCTCGGGACTGTTTAGACACCTGATAAATACAGGATTTATGTATGCAAACAGTAGGATTTGTCGATTTCTAAGAAAGATAGAAAATATCTCTGACCTCTTATTCCAAAGCTCTTGTTCAAAATTTCTCACAAAATAGAAATAATTTTGTTTTAATATGAAGATTGTGTGAAATTTTTAAATAATATATTTCTTCTTGAATATTTAAAACGTAAGCTAATTTTGTCATTATTTTTGCTGTTTTGAGTAAACCACAGAAACATACATTTAAAAAATCTGCTAGCATTTAGAGTTGACAGAGCTCGGATAACGAGTACGTCATAACATACAGTTAATCAGAATAAATACAACTTACCTAAATAGTGACAAAGAATGTGGTATTATTGATTGTTCCTGTATATTTTTTTCTTTTTTTTTTGGTAATAGGTATTCATATTATTTGTCAATAAAAACCAGCATATAATATGCAGAGAGCTTAAAAAAACTAGAGAGCAAAACTAAACAGACAGCTTACTCACACTGTACCCTATGGTGTTACGAATGAAAACTTTATTCTTTATCTACAATATCGGTACTAAAAATTATGTTACAATATTCTTATCTGAAGAATTTTTATAATAAATGTTCGAATTGATTTTCTGCAGCCGTATAGTGTGTGCACTCATTTTGCACGTGCTTTACAATTTTAGGCGTGATAAGTCTTGCATCTTGCCCAACTCTAAGTATCAGCTCGTCGACAAAATCTGTTGGCTTTGTTTGATAAACTTGGTCTTTCAAAAAAACCCCAAAAGAAATATTTCATCAGTGAAAGGTCAGATGAGCAGGTCAGCCATTTGATCGCTCCTCTTCGAACAATCTAAAGATTACAGAAATTCTGGTAAAGAAAGTTAAGTACGGCTACAACACAATGCGGTGTTATACCATCTTGATGAAACCAAGTCGAATTAAATATTTTTTCAAGAGGATTTTTTTTTTCAGACTTTTTCCTTTCATTTAACATGTTGAGTTATTGTTTGCGTTAAAATATCCAATAGGTCAGTTGAAGTTTCAGCCATTGTAAACCCGATCAAACGTTAACTTTCTGCAGATTTTGGAGATATTGAATGGTCATTTATTTTAGATTCTCCAATATCTCCATTAATAATAATATTTTCTAATATAGTGCTATCTCGAGTTGTGTCTCCTCTCATGGCCATGGACCATGAAAGGTACTTCGTCCGAGTAGATTGCTAACAAGAGAAACTATAAATTACTCTGATAATTTGATGATAACGTAAATAAAAAACCTTTTAAGCCGCTTGAAAATGTTTTGCGTATACTTTAATATCTTTCTTCTTTTACTTCATTCTTTGACACTCTGTATCTATATATTATTTATCATGAATATTTACTTTATAAACTCAAATTGAAACGGATGAAAAAGTCACTACTTTTATTTTGACGAACATTAAAAGAAATTTTTTAATAATTATTTAACAGTAATTTCTTGTTATTTGACTGTACACTATAACATCGATTTTCTGAGATCTGTTAGTCTAAAACGCAAGAAGATATTTTTGTGAATAATTCTTTGAACGTATCTTTTTAGTAGTTAACAACCAAAAACACCATTACGTTTGACATTTTCCCCCAAAAATGCCTTTTTAATTTAAAACGAAATTATTTCTATATTCTAAAGAACTTAGACCAAGAGCTTTAAAATGAGAGGTCTGTCATATTTCTGTATTTTTTATAAGTTGAGAAATCCAGCCGTTTCCATACTTTTTATACACCCTATTTACATTATTAATATATATTCTTACACCATATATAATAATGTATAAGGGTTAAAAAATCTACGACTTAGAAGTGTTGTATATTATTCAAAGTAACAAGTTAGGTTAAAAACATAAAAAATAAACAAGTAACAATTACAATGTCAATACTACTACAGATAATTAAAACTAAATAACTAGACTGCAATGATTCTGTTTTACGTATATCAATATATTTTGACTTTTAACGACAAACTATACCACTTAAGAAACATATTATTCATAAACTTATGATAAATGGTCCTGTTGATACGCTAAAGCAGCCACTTGTCACATTTTATTATTCGATACCATAAAACCCATGAGTATATTCTCTCTTCAATTAATTTAATAATGGTATATGTATGTTACCAGGGGACTTAAATTTAAGAAAAGGCGGAACCAAAATGGTAACAATGTTTAGAAAATTAAAAAAAGACAAAGACAAATTTAGTAATTAACAAGGCTCAAGTTATTGAACAAAAAAAAGAAATTTCGACGGTTCAGATTTTATCATTTACAACTTAGAAAGACATCCTGAGACAAATCATCATAAACAGCTTATGATTAACAAGATTATAATTAATAAAAGTTATACGCCCTTAATGTAACATATAATAATTTAATAAAAAAATTAATCAATAGATTCTGAAAATTTATCCCCCCCTTTTTAGTTTATATATATTTATAGTTACAAAATTTAACAATAAAAAAAAAGACAATGAGCACAGCTTAATAATTAACAGGATTATAATTAATCCAAAAAAAAAAGATTATACGCCCTTAATGTAAAATTAAAATAAAAAAAAAAGATGAAAAGGTACTGATATTTATTCCCCCCCCCTTTTTTACTTTATGAGATGATAGTTTCTTAAAACAGTTACAGAATTTAACAATGAAAAGATTTATAAATGAGTTTGATGTTTTAAGTTCAAAAAAATTCATATCAATTGAAAACAGGTTCATCACTAGACTAAAAGTTACATAATATTACTTATTTGATAAATTTCTTAAATGCTATATTGGCCAATAAATTTATATATTTTAAAATAAAAGAATTTATTATAAAAATGAGAAGTTTATTAAAAAAAAAGAAATAAATTTTGAAGATTGAAATTTTATTAATTGACGTCATTTATGTTAATTTAGAAAATAACCTCTTGGAGGTTGTTAGGACCGAAAGTTTGCATGCAGTCACCACCCAATGATTTTTTATATAATTTATAAATAACTACACAAGTCTACATCTAAAAGATAGCTTTAAGAAACACATATTCGCTGAAGCAATTTAGGCACATGTACAATATAAGTTTAGTTAAAGTTCTGTAAAGTCAGTTCTAAGGAAAACATCACTTTTGTGCACTTGAAAGTTTGTAGATATATTAAACAAAACGTGTTTTGTAAACAGGCAGAAACATGTTAAGAGCTTTGCTGGTGTATGCAATATGAGGCAAGAATTGCTAGATTTCTCCAACCAGCGTATTAGCTAAGGCAAAAAAAACACGTTTTTTAGCGTCTGTGCAAAATCAGACATGTTGTAGCATTAATGTTCTTTATTAAAGAAAATATCTGGTTATTTGTCAAAATTAAAGAAAATTGATTGCTTCACAGAAATTCGTTAAGATTATAATTAAAAGCTTCTTAGATGATTATAAATCTATTTATATATATTTAGTTTTGTTTAAAACAAAGCTTGTATAAGACTTGCAAAAATCTGCAAAAGTCTGTAAAACGAAATTTTCTGATTTAGAAGAGATTTCTCTAATTGTTTTATATTTGACATGTTCAATAAGATATTCTGATTGTTTAATGTTCAACATTAGTTTGCACTAATTTCACATAATTGCTCAAAACTTAAAATGTGCCTGTTCAAGGTTTTTGTAAAGTATGTTTTAAGAAATGAAAATTTTTATAATCATTTAGTTTCAAAAAGAACATTGAATATTAAATAAAACATGAAATACATATTTTAATGAATACATGATAATTAACAAATTATTTTAAAACATTAACAAAATTTAAGATATGATAAAATCTGTAAAGCTAAATACCTGGAAAATCCTGTCGCAGTTCACGTGAGCTTGTGCCGTGAAAATAAAAATTTATTTAACATTTTAGAACACTAAAGCGCACAAAACTGTAGACTAACATATCATTTAAGAACTGAGATGTAAATTTTGAGACAAGAAAAAAAAATTATATCTAACGGAGCTATGAAAGAATGTAGAACATGGTGAGTAATTACAGGTAGACTAGACTTGAGTTTTTAGATCAGATAGCCTGACCAGCGGATGGACTTTGCGCTTGCATGTCATGCGATGCTTACTTTTGGAGAAGGTCGCTAGGTGCCAGCATCTGTCAAGGGACGGAAGTTGAATCTATGGAAGACGAGTGGATGAAATTTATTTGCGAATTTATTTATTGGATTTGGATGTTACATGTAGATAAAAATATAAAACAAATACATAATCATCAAAATTTTATATGATTAAAAATTTATATATATTTAATATTTGTATATATAAATTTATGAATTTTTTTATAACATGATTCAATCACTAAGTTGAACTTTTACAATTAAGTATACTCCTTTATCATGAATAATTAGTTTGGATTAATAATAAATAATTTAAATCTTAAAAATTCCTAATTTTATAAAATAAAGTGTATTTCATTTAAATCTTAAAAATTAAATTTTTTATAAAATAAAGTGTATTTCATTTAAATATCTCAATTTTTAGTTTTGTCAACAATTTTATTTCTTTACCTGCAAAAGTTTTTATTGTTATTTTTTTACCAATAAAAGACTGTTTATAGGTTTTTTGAAAATACATTACATGCATTTACTACAGTTAAGTTTATATATTTTATTAAATAATCTTTTGTTTTTCAAAATAATGAAAAGTTTTCACACATAGAACAAAACCTTGAATTGTTTTTAGATAAAAAATAAAGACGTCACACTAAAACAAAACTCTATAGATAAAATCTCAAGTTACTGAACAAAACATTTCAAGCTGTTGAGCTTTAGTATAATATCTCTTTTAATAGTTGTTTGTAACACAACATTTAGGTGTTAAGCCTAAAGGCTTAAATTTCAAATCTTTGCACAAGTGGGAAATGTATAATTCAAACAATGACTAGTCATAAAAATTATTTGTCCGATTTTAACAGTGTTGATACCTGTATCATTATATTTAGGTATAAAATGTACAGCACCCATAAACTTGATAATGACTTTACAAGTTTTAAAGAGGTTTTAGGTTTATCTTTCTGATAATAATATAACATAATGTCATTATTATCTTGTGAAGAACCCTATATAATACTAATATATATATATATATATATATATATATATATATATATATATATATATGGAAAATTTATGTTAATTATAAGTTATTTAATTGGTGTTAACAAAATTGATACAATACTACAAATTATATTTTACTATGTATATAAATATATTTTTCAATACTGTTGAGACCGAAGGTTCATGGTGGAATTCCATGTTAAAAGAAAATATAATAAAAAACTTTTCTTTTTTTTTTGTAACTTCCACTTTTAAAAAGTGGATGTTACAAAATAAATAAAAACGTGTTTTATTATTTTATTTAAATATAATATATGTCGTTAACAATGCAGTCTTAAGTTCAGATAATAGATAATGTAATTTTTTTAAATCTCTACAAGTGCAAACTATAAAATGTATACTGGCATTACAGAAACAATATTTACCCTATTAAACAAAAGCATGTTTAGAATGGCGTCGGCAAACTACATTAATTTGGTGATGCGGTCTCGTTCTAACCACAATCAATCTTGCGTAAGGGAAACTAATTTGCTACACAAGTTCACTCCAAACTAGAACATCATTGACTTCTAACATAGTAATAACTTTCAATTCATGATACGTTTTATACAATACGTATGCGAATTATTTATTTTATAATGGTAAACTGAGGTAATTATTAGCTAAACTAATAATGTCTGACTGGAATTAACATTTCTTGTTTACATAGGGGGTATAAACACATCACTACGATTTACAACATAACAATTTGAAATTTATCCTCGGATGCCTCCTCTCCATTTTATTCTGCCATTATTTCATTCACTTGAGTTTTCATTCGTTTTTATTTATGGACGACATACATTCTTCTGTATCTTGTTTATGCATAGTAAGAAGTTTTATATCTCGTTTCAATATACAGTGACTTTATTAAATTTACAAAAAAAATATTTTTTTAAACTTTGATTCAACAAGTTCCGCTATTCTGATAAATTTGTAGGTTGAATTGATTATTTTATAAAATTATAATAGGCCTACTGTGAAGTATAAAACAAAACGCTGTAGCATTCTCACGGCAGTTTGAAAATAGCTTTAATCAATAAATCTCATTACTAGCAGGAAATTAATTCTTTCCTTCCAGTTTTTACTTCCAAATCAATAGTATAATTGATTGCCCTGCCGAACTGGTTATGTTAATACTTAATTTACTTACTAATTAATTACCTTGTATTGAGGTGTTACCGTCGAACAAACCTTACTTGTAGTTTGCACTATCTTATATGACGCGTTTCAACTATTTGTCAGTCGTTTTCAAATATAAAAACACATAGTAATTAATTATTAACAATCCAGTTGGGCAATAAGCAAACATAATGGAACTAATTTACCTTTGATTTTTTTTCGGCTGACAGTCCTTTTTTCTTTCTTTTTATTAATGTGACACCAATGGAAGAATATTTAAAAAGAAGAGGTTTTATAATGTCTGAATAAATCCGAATCAAATCAAGATATCGGTGATTGTCTAGACGTTCAAGTGATTGTATCATAGTAAAATATTTATTATTGAAAGTAAAGTAATATTGTTTTAATATAATCTCCAATAAATAACTCCTTGAAAGCCTTTGATTTTAATATATTTCCTTCAGTGAGGTGATTATGTAAAGTGTATAATGTTTCTGTGACTGGCACGTTAGTGTAGAGGTTGACGATATCGAATGACGCAATCTTGTAATTAGGCTGCAAGTTGATGTTTTTTGTTTTGTTAATGAATTCTATAGTCCTTGTTAAAGTGTAGTTATTCTCCAGAGAAATGCTATTTTTGATTTTATTTGATAATTTTTAGCTATTTTATATCTTAGATCCGTGGTAAAATTTATAAGCAGTCTAACCAAGGGTGCCAGTTATATGGATTTTCGGTAATCCTGTAAATTTTGGTGCTTGAGCGTCCAAAGGTATCATCGTGCGACGCTTGACGCCATAAAACAGAGAAGAGCATTTATTAATTGTATTATTTAATGTTTTAACAAAATCATTAGTAGCGTGTTTCAATAACAGTGTGATATTGTTGTTATTTATAAAATCATCCACCTTAGATGTATATTGTTGTGTCTATTTTAAAACAAGAGTATTTCCTTTATCTACCTTAGTAATAAGAGCGTTATTATCTATTAATTTTGTTTGATGTTGTTTCAGATTTTTTATATCACAAGTCCTTTTATGCTTTGAAAGAAAAGATTTACAAATATTATTTGAATTTCGATTATTTAATTGTTTATTAAGCTTATAATTTATTATTGTCCACGTCTCATTCAGTAATCTATTGTCAGGCAACGTTTTTATAACAGCTTCAGAATTTATTTGTTTCTTAATTACATAGGTTCTATTACTCTGCGGGGTGTTAAAGTTTGGACCTTTGTTAAGGATTTCCAATTCTTCTTTGCTCAAGGCTATTGAAGTAAGTTTAGAGAACTTATGTTGACAATTAATGTTATCAGTAAGTAGGACACTGTTTGTTTTTAAGATTAAGAAACTTTCTTCCTTGTTTGATATAAATACCTTTGAGGACATGTCTAACAAATTATCGTGTAGAGATTGTCATAGTTCGTATTTAGGTCAAACAGGGAGAAGCTTCAAAAAGCGTTTTAAGGAGGATTCACCTAAAATAACTCCATTAATATCCCATTGTTGTGCCCACCATCTTGTGCAGAACAATCACGCTACGTTAATTTTGAGCAAAATTGCTTTCCATTACACCTATACAAGAATGGCGGATATATGAGTGCCATGGAAGAATTTGAAATATACAAGACTTTTATAAACAGTACAGATAATTTGTTGAAAGTCCAACTCAAATTCAAATCCAACTCCTTGTATGACACAGCCATGAATATACAAGATCAAGACATATCATGTAAGCCTAATCTCTGATACGTAATCCAAACTATAGTCGTTCCTCAAATGCCGTAGTGCTCACCCGTCTCGTGTATTGTGTTATATATGTTTTATGTGTTCTTAATATTCTTACTATCTCCAAGGAGTGAAACTATTTTGATGATGGGATATAAATTCCGAAAAGTGTTATTGTTTTATTAAAAAATATCAAAATAAGTCACAAGACGGAAAATAAAGTTAGTATTTGATCAAGATACGTTTTGAATGAAATGGACTTAAAATGTTTTTTACGAATGGTGTTTTAATTAGGATCTATGATAATTAGGACCAAAACTAGGAATAATATTTTGTTTACTGGTTATTTGAATAAATTGGTAGGTTTAGTTTATAATTGAGTTTCATAGAAACAGTTTCGAATCCTGTGTTACCAGATGGTAAACATATTTTGATCCACAGCCAACAATTTGTTGTCCACAGAAAGGAATTTATGTATGAAAAATAATATTAACAGTCTGGTTATATTTGAATCTGGTTGGAATGTGTACAGTACTTTTTGTTTCATTGTTCGTAGAAATGTTTACAAATTTCATTAATATAAGTTTTGTATTTCAAGAAAATAATAAGTTTTGTATACAAAAAAAAGAAAGAAAAAAAAAAGAACAATCGGTCAAACATAAAGTCGTTTAGAGTCACAGGATATTTTAAGCAAAGTATGTGATTTATCCTAAAGAGAATTAAAACAAAATCAAAATATACTAATATGTTTATTTTTTTTAATGTCTTAGTAAAATAATTAACTTTACATAGTATCGTTTCCTTCAAGGATTATACAGATATCACATCTTAATAAACGACATAATATGTATAATATATCAAATTCTAAAATTTTAAACATGACAATAAAGAATATTTACGTTGTCGAATGATGATATTAGTTAATTGATGTTAATTTTTTTAATGTGTTTTCAAACGGCTCATTTATTATATTTAAATCTAAAGATTTATGCCTTGATTCGCAACAGGAGGCCGTACTTTAAGAAAAATGAAGTCATGTTTTATACCATTTTAAGGTGAATGAAAATCTCATTCACCATAAAGAAGAAGAACCAAATTCACTCTTTCTTGCTGGCGAAGAAGAACCAAATAGGGTAATAATTTATAACGATATACCCTTTGGAGAAATACGAAGTTATACGCAATTGATTCATCTTGTGACTTCACAGAGACAAAAATTATTTTTATATCGAACAGACTTTCTTACCAAACAATTGGTTCTAGGTAATGATAACCGTTTATTGAAAGTTAACAAGGAATCTGTATTTGATACATATTTATAGTTACCACGAGAATACTGGAATTTATATCAACTAATGTAATAATATATTACGATCTAAAACCTACACCAAACAATGATCAATTACGTATTAATGTATGATTTAGGTAAATATAAAGTATATTGTTTCAACTAGTCGGCATATAAATATTTTCCGATCATCTGTTTTGAGTATAAATTATTCTTAGTAAAAGCAATTCTTAGTAAAAGAGAGTTGTTGTTTGACTTTTCCCATAATTTTGAGGTTATTTTTAAAGGTTTGTTGGAACTCCTTATTTTTTAACACGAAAAACTCTCTTACGGATTATTAAAACTAAATTTTATAGGGTAGAGAAACATATAAGGTTACAGATAAGAGTTAATGGTAAAAAGATATATGAAAGCTGAATATTTTAAAATGTTTAATTCTTCTGGGTAATCGAACTTGTCCGACGATATGTAAAACTTTAGAACATACCAAATTTGAGTTAATCGTTTCATTTTTGATGGAACTGACTTATATTTTAATTATGAAAAAACCCGTTGGACATTATTAATTTCATACATTATATGATTGAGGACCTAATATGACCTTCCAATAACAGTTTTTTGAAATAAAAATAGTAAATCCAAAATCGGAAAAATAAACACTGTTATATTCCACAAACGAGTTTAATAGCAAACAACCATTGTTTACCGGTTTTAACAACTGACAAACTAAAAATTAAAAATACAAACAACATTCAGCTAGTCAAAAATTAAGATATGGAGATTCGAGTTTGGTGATGGAAACGTGAGGTAATATATCATATTAATTATTAATAGGTTATTCAGCTAAATAAGTATCACATATAATTACACTCATTTTATTTTATTTGTCTCCTTTTTTCAGATATTACTATTATCAATATTAAATTTTCGTAAATTTATTTCGCTCCATTTTATTTACTTTGTTATTTTCTATTTAATCATTAAATAGATAATACAAATCTTTCGTCATTTTTAACTTACTAGTATTCGAAATGTAAATACGATGTAAGTATAATGTAAATAAAAAAAATACAATAAAAGCTTATAATTTAGCTTTAATTTTTTTTAACTTCAGAATTTAGTATCGTGCAGTTATAATTAATTTATAAAACATTTTGATGCAAATTGTTTTTAGTAGTGCAAAACAATTAAATCGTACAAAATTATATTTCTTTATGCAATACTTGGAACGGTTTATTTAAATTAAATTATTCAATATAAATTGTCACCCAAATGTTGTTTCAGTGTTCGTTTTAAGTAAATGTCCAATTCTATTTTTACGAGGAACTTTTTCAACACCTCTAATCTTAGAATATCAAAAATGGTAAATATGTAGTTTATATCGTATAAAGGCTAACGTATTGCTTGTAAAGAAGACAAAGTTTTTATTTACGAGAAAAGATAGAAAACAGCGAATGTAGAGAAACTTGAAGGAAAACTCTTTTCCTTCAGTTATATATTCACTCTTAACAAAGTTTTGTGATAAACAATGTTAGATCACGAAGGCAGAGAGAGCAAAAAATGGTTGTTTCTTAAATCCTACAAGAAACGTTTGTTGAAGAATATTTATATTTTCACCCACTTTTTAATAAATTTTGAATTATTATTAGTAACTATGACTGCAATATATTTATTTGTTATATGGCAAATTTTATTACTTTCGAAAATAATACTTTTTATATTTTGGTCTAAGTAAGTTACAAATTGCTTTAGTCTACGAAGTCCATGTTAAACAAATTTCAAATAAAAAATTATTTAATAATTCACTTCTTGTGCATTATTTATATTTTTTAAATTTCGTGTCATCCACAAACAATTAAGGTTACAAATTGTAAATTTATAATTTAACGCTGAAATAACACTAAAATGATCATTTATGAAAATATGACTGTATATAATAATATATTATTATCGATAACTTCATATATTCCATTCCTGTATATTTCACTAACTCATGTTTTTTCTTACCTTAGTTTGAAACAATATCTTTTATTTTTACTAATATCATTATCAAATAACTCTTTCTTTAAGAATAATGGTGGGTTAAATAAGTAAAATATTTGATATTGTGTTATTTAATTAAGAATTCCAAGGTTCACTGGATTACATGTATAGACATATAAGCAAGCAATATTATAATTATCAAAATTACTTAAAGTATGAACCTTATATGGTATAAAATCTAAATTAATGTCTAAACCTATAGTATATTCAGTATAACTAGCTAAATGATTCTAGACCAATTGTAGCCAAACAATCAGTCTTATTATTTATTATGTTACTTTTTTTTAAATATTAAATATCAAAACATAAAAAATTCATAATATTGTGTATTTTTTCATTTAACGTCGTAAGTGAATTCAAAAATAAACCATGTTTCAAGAGTATTTATAAACTATTGTATCAACTGTCAGTTATTAACTCTATAATTTTAACACAATAATTTTTCATCGCTCCCTGTGGTGAATGCAACTGCAAAAAACTTAGCTCTATTTATTTTTTTAAGTTTTGTTTTTAATTAGTGAGATGACTTTGTAATTAATGAGAGCCTCAGCGGCTTTCTATATACCGCTTTGGTGTTTCAACTTTTTATTAATTTTATACATGAGGAATTTACATATGTTTTACACATCCATGTATTATATCTTCATCATGTTTTTTATATTTATTGTATGTTTTTGGACCAAATATTATCGGTTATTTTAATTTATTCAATAGGACATTCAATTTGGCTTAATTTCTTCCTGTACCATGAGGTATTTTCATCTTGCCAATATGTTGTCTATCACATTCACTTCAAATGCACAACAATTGTGGAATCTTCATTCACCAAATGGAAGAACATTCACAACTTTCCAAAACAAAACGCTTCTTGTATATGTGGCAACTGAATGACTTAGTCATTGTAACCTCGTTCTTTCATAGTTAAGTGTGTGTTTGCATAGCTATTAGTGTATCTCACAATTCTCGAGGAAATAATAATAGTAAAAATAAATAGCATCCAGCACAAAATAACAACTTTCTGTAAGAATAAAATAATTTTCAAGCTAACAACCTTCGTTTTTATTTTTGTGGGTGTATGTATGAAACGAAACTTAGAATCAACAACCTCTTGTAATTTACTAAATAAACGACATGTTTATAAACTTTTGATTTGTAAAATATTTATAAAACAAATTTTAACATGATAAACCAGTAATTTTACACTAGGCTATTTCCAGACATTGTAATATACAGAGTGATTCACAAGGGTTCCGAGCACTTTCTGGGCTGATTGTACTAGCAAAAATAATTAAAAAGTTTATATAAATATTGTTCCGGAAATGCTTTTTTTCGAGTTATACGCCCTTTTTTTCACAAAATACCTAATATTTTTTAAAGTAAAAAAATATTGAGGTCAAACTTGTATACTTACTTCAGGGTAACACTTTATCACTATACTATAAACCAGAATGTTCTTTTGAATATTTTCAAAATGGCGACCTTTTCAAAATTTTAATGTCAAACATCTCAAAATCCGATCACTTTACGAAAACATTACATCACATCGAAAAATTATAAATACCATCTATTTCTAGTGTCTACTTTTTTTATTATTTTTCTATCTACAAATAGTTTACAGATTTTTTTTTTCTTTTTAGTAACAAAATTACCTAGAAATAATTTTAGAAATGTAAACTGAATTAATATTGTAATCACTTAATAACAGTGTAAAAACTTTGTGATTAGATGGTTAAGTATTTAAGAGGGGGAGAGATGGTATAGACAGAGTATAGGGAGAGGCTATGACATGGAAATATGGCCTGGGGACAATCGAATACAGAGTCAGTTATAATAACATTCTACTGAAGTAAATTTTCATTTTTAACCACAAATAAATAAAATATGGTAATGAATTTTCCTTCGTGATTGAAGTTGTAACATTTCATGTTATGAATTCATTATAACATGAATTCATTATTTCATAATATGATAATAGAAATTAGTGATTACCATTTAAACCAATACAATTTTAAAATGGGCGTGTAATCACAATATTAAACACATTATTAAAAGTTAATGAAACTGTAGAGTTTAAATTCAACAGTTTAGAAAAAATAATAATAAAACATTATTCATTATAATTCAATAGGGTTCTTTTTAATATATAATCAACGGTATTCAGGCGAAAGTATTTAGTTTTGTTACTATTTTAGAATTATGATATCTTTCAATGTCATTACAAGTATAAATGCTTAAACCTCGTCCTAAGATAAAAGTAAACTTCTATATAGAATGTCTGTGCATAAAAGTTTGAAATTACTTTCCCTACTCTTGACAGTTTTAATTGATTGCAAAGCTTATAGTTAAATATTGACTGTCAAGAGTATGCTACGTTTTTACTAACCACTGTACTTCCTCCTATTTTAAAATTTGAAGACAAGATATAAAACTACATTTTAAAATTATATTTGATTTTAAAAGCCCACGTAATGAGATATGAATTATGGCTTAATTGCTTACGTTAAAAGTTTCCAAACCATATTATTTGAGATTTTTGTCAATTAAGATCTGAATTTATAACTCTACTTGTATAACTTTGTTTTGACGTGCAAATGTGCATGTATTTATAGTCATTTATAGACATTTATAGTCTTATGTCAATTAGTTAAAATTAACATGTCGGCTTATCCCGGCAACACAGACAACCCGTTAGTTATCTGTCGGCTGATCCTGGCAGCAAGGACTTCCCCGTTCGTTGTCTGAAGGCTGATCCCTCCAGGACGAACTTTCCAAACTCCGGGTGGTCTGTAGTCTGATCTCATGAGCACTCTACCACATTCGTTGTCCAAGGGCTGATCCCCTTGGTACGAACTCGTTTCTAACTACTACTACGTCATTTCCTATTGAATATGCAAATTGTCGAAGCCCTTCTGATACCTAAATGATAATACCTCTATTCTTAGTCTAAACAAAAAATTCAACTATACTATGAGAGAGAGAGAGAGAGAGAGAGAGAGAGAGAGAGAGAGAGAGAGAGAGAGAGAGAGAGAGAGAGAGAGAGAGAGAGAGAGAGAGAGAGAGAGAGAGAGAGAGAGAGAGAGAGAGAGAGAGATGGAGAGAGGGAGAGAGAGAGAGAGAGAGAGAGAGAGAGAGAGAGAGAGAGAGAGGAGAGAGAGAGAGAGAGAGAGAGAGGGAGAGGGAGAGAGGGAGAGGGAGGGGGGTATTATATAGATAGATAAATTTCTCGCTTATGCATTGATTGGTTTTGCTGTTAATTTTAACACATGATGGTGGTAATTCTGGATCTTACGTGTTCTAGCTTCAGATCAACGTTTGAAAACCAAAAATTAAGGGATCTAATTACGATTTCTTTTGGACCCAATCAAGCGTTGTAAAATAGGACAAGCAATGGTTGATCTGCTTATACAAATTATATACAAAATACCGTTACTTAGAGAGAGTTTCTTAGGTTAGGAAATGCTATTCATCCACCTCTATAGCGCTCAAACATCAAAAACCCTGCTGCGCTTATCACTAGTACCTACTCAATATTATTGATGCAGGAAGGTTGTTTATTCTTTACAATTTAAGTTGCTGACTCATTAATTCTTATATGTCTACACAATGATGATATACGCATTATAGTAACTTCTTCACTTCTTTTACATTTCTTGTGAAACTCATTTTCCCAACTTTTTTTGGGGCGCTGAATAAGAATCTGCTGGCTAGTCCTTTTTACGTTAAGTCGAAAGTATAGAAATATTTCTTTGAGTTATAAGTAAAATCAAAGAAGACGTTTTTAGTTATTCATTCAAATTTTTTTTTCCAATAAATACCATTTAGGCTAACTCGTTTGAAGAGTATAAATTTTTTTATTCCGTAGTTGGCGTGAAAACATTTTTCACTGTAATAACTGTAATACAGCGACAATAGTATTTTACAGCAACACTATTTCTTACGACAAGTTATAAAATAACATACATAAGTAAATAAAGTTATTACAAACATAATTATAAAAGATGTTAAAGTACTAAAATGGTTTAAAGAATTTTTTTTTTTTCAAATAGTAACTTTTTAATAAAAAGGGAATAAATAGGGCGTACTATGTACCAAATAACGCATTAATTTATTGTGAAGTTCACTTTTTAAACGGTAATTAATTCTATAGTATTAATAAATGAGATAGTTATATACGATTTTATTTGAATTCCTAAGTTTAAAATTAAAAATTATGTACATCTATTTTTCAATTTAAATGTGTTTTTGAGTTTGATGTAAAAGACATTCTCTTCTAGAGATTTCCATGTAGCCTACTAGCCAATAATATGGCACATAACCCAGTAGTAAAATTTTCTACATGTTCTAAAGGCCTATGGTAGGCCTAAACCCCAATAATTATTTTGGACAAAATGTTCGTCTCATCTAGCGTATTCTGTTAGTAATGATAATTAAAGTAAATATCTCTTTTGTAACTTGAAGGAAGTTTAAAGTTCTTGTCTTAGTTTCTGCTGTAATCACTTTTTACAATATTGTTTACTGTTAAAATTTTTAAAACTTCTACTATGAAGAACATTTTTGTTCATTGTCTACAAAATCCTTGTCTACAGAATGAAAATACAACCATGTATCTAAAATAAACGTTAATAGAAAACTGCATAAGAATTTATAATTGTTAACGTTGTAATTGTTTTACACTTCCTGATGACTATTGTCAAACTTTATTATTATTTTTTTTTTTTCTGTTTAACATTTTCTTTTGCAAGATTGTTATTTTAAATGGTTTCAAAGAGACGTAGAGAGAGAGACGTATGGTTTCAAAGAGAGTATTTGAGACGGAAATCTCAAAATCGTAAATCCTCCCGATATAAATATTTGTTCTTCGTATAAACACATGCGATAGTAAAATTATTATTTCAGTTAGTGAAACCATATTGCCCCTTTAGCTTATATTTCATAAAACCAGTGAAAGAGCGTCTACTTATTTATATAACGATTCCATTGTTGTATTAGTGGGTTGTGACATATTTACATTACCAAAAATAGAACTTCGTGCGGAGTTTCATTAGGAAGAGCGCTAATGGGTTATAAACTGTGTGCATAACTATTTTAAGTCTTTTGAATATGAGCCCTAATTGCTGCTCACCCTACACAATGTGTTGATTGGTTTTGTATAATGGTGTTTCTTTTTATAGATAGAATATGTTCAACTTTCTAGAGGAGACAATTTAATAATTTCATCTTATTAATACTTCAGTTGTGATTGTATTATTATTGTGAAACAAAATTATTGGAAGTTTATGCAAAGTGTTAAAGTTTTTAAATAATACACTGATTACGTTCATATTGATATCCCAATTAAAATAACAAAACTAAATACAGCTCATACGTTTTGTCACTTAATTAATTATATTTTAAAATGAAAAGAAAATAGTGATAAATTTTTTTTTCTGAATTTTGTTCCCACTTAGTCAGACAACATGTCCATATAACATAACCTAGATAACATAAAGGTAACTTGTTTAGTTACATAATTCTATTAGATGTGTTTATTTAGTTGTATAACCTAACCTAAATGACGTATTTGTTTGGTTATACACAGTATCTTAGATCACATGTCTGTTTGATTAAATAACTTAACCTAAATAACTTTATGTTTGGTTATGTAATCTAGCCTAGATGTTGTTATTTTGTTTATATACCTAACCTGAATGAATGACTTGTTTGGCTATATAAACAAAGTTATATGACTGGTTTGTTTGGTTATTAACCTAGCTTAATTAACTTGTTTGTTTTATTATATAATCCAATGTATGTAATTTCTTGATTGGTTGAAGAGACTTACCTAAATGATTTGTTTGTTTGGTTATATATACTAGCCTAAGACTTGTTAGATTGGTTAATAATTTACCTATGTTAATGTTTTGTTTCACTATATAAAATAACTTAAATAACTGGTTTGTTTGGTTATAAACATAACTTAGATATTTTGTTTGTTTCATTATAATCCAATATATCTCATTTCTTATTTGGTTGTATAGCCTAACCTAAGTGACTTGTTTGTTTACTCAAATAGCCCATCCTAAACCTAGATAACTGGGTTTTTTGCTGCATAAAATAATTTATATAACTTTTTTGTTTAATTATTAACCTAACCTAGATGAATTGTTTAATTGGTTATATATAGCCATTTTTTTTTTAATTTTCATCATAATTCAGTTATAATTTTCTCTCTCTGCGGATTATTGTTTAGTATCAAAAAACAAAAAAACAAATTTTATATTTTCTCAACATAGGCGTTTACAATTTTGATCAAATATAGCCAATATGGTTTCCAATAAAACATATTAAACGTATTCTTACTAAAATTGCCTATTCAAGAGCTATCATAAAAAATAACAAATGAACCATGAACTCGGTTTTATAACAATATCAACCATATGTTAAAATAGATACATGTCATTTTTAATGTTAGTACCTGTTACGGTTAGAACAAAATTAATGTTCGCTGTGTAAATTAGAAAATAAAGGAATAATTTCTCGGCAACCTCGTACTAGAGGTACAGTATTTCAATTTGTTACACTTATTATTAAACGTAGAGTAAGATCTACCTATTTATTACGGCTTCTAAATCTTTAAAAGTTGTAATGTTTCACTGTAAAAATATTTCATAAAATTTACCAATATATTGATGAAAATTAATTGTATTATGTTTTTTATTTTTTTTATTTACGACTGAATAATGTTTATGTTATTTTTAATTCATAACAATAAGAACCTACTTAGAAAACATGTTTACTGTAGCACTCTACAATACTAACCATATCATACATCTATATATGTTACAGCTTAAATAGATTATATTATAAGTATAATGTCTTCAATAATAAGCCTTAATGTATGAAAGTGGAAACACTTTCTACCTAAAGACATGGGAATGGTGACATCCACCTCTTAGCGTGAATGATTTACTTTGAATCTACCTTCAAATATAAAGAAACAACACAAATGAATAATATTGAACTAGTTGTTGAGGTTATTTCTAGAAAACAGCTCGAGCGAAGAACGTATAAGTATAGTGAACGGTTGTTGTCAGGAAGGTATGTTTTATGTCATAAAATCAAAGAGTCCAGATCTTCAAATAAAATCAATGTAGTATTCCAATTACCAGGCGTAATTTATCCTTAACCATACTACCAAGTGTAACAAGATTACGCAACACCCAATGTATTCCGAGCCGTATTACAAATAAAATCAATGTAGTATTCCAATTACCAGGCGTAATTTATCCTTAACCATACTACCAAGTGTAACAAGATCACGCAACACCCAATGTATTCCGAGCCGTATTACAAATAAATACAATGTAGTATTCCAATTACCAGGCGTAATTTATCCTTAACCATACTACCAAGTGTAACAAGATTACGCAACACCCAATGTATTCCGAGCCGTATTACAAATAAAATCAATGTAGTATTCCAATTACCAGGCGTAATTTATCCTTAACCATACAACCAAGTGTAACAAGATTACGCAACAGTCATACACAACACCCAATGTATTCCGAGCCGTATTACAAATAAAATCAATGTAGTATTCCAATTACCAGGCGTAATTTATCCTTAACCATACTACCAAGTGTAACAAGATTACGCAACACCCAATGTATTCCGAGCCGTATTACAAATAAAATCAATGTAGTATTCCAATTACCAGGCGTAATTTATCCTTAACCATACTACCAAGTGTAACAAGATCACGCAACACCCAATGTATTCCGAGCCGTATTACAAATAAAATCAATGTAGTATTCCAATTACCAGGCGTAATTTATCCTTAACCATACTACCAAGTGTAACAAGATCACGCAACACCCAATGTATTCCGAGCCGTATTACAAATAAAATCAATGTAGTATTCCAATTACCAGGCGTAATTTATCCTTAACCATACTACCAAGTGTAACAAGATTACGCAACACCCAATGTATTCCGAGCCGTATTACAAATAAAATCAATGTAGTATTCCAATTACCAGGCGTAATTTATCCTTAACCATACAACCAAGTGTAACAAGATTACGCAACACCCAATGTATTCCGAGCCGTATTACAAATAAAATCAATGTAGTATTCCAATTACCAGGCGTAATTTATCCTTAACCATACAACCAAGTGTAACAAGATTACGCAACACCCAATGTATTCCGAGCCGTATTACAAATAAAATCAATGTAGTATTCCAATTAAAAGGCGTAATTTATCCTTAACCATACAACCAAGTGTAACAAGATTACGCAACACCCAATGTATTCCGAGCCGTATTACAAATAAAATCAATGTAGTATTCCAATTACCAGGCGTAATTTATCCTTAACCATACAACCAAGTGTAACAAGATTACGCAACACCCAATGTATTCCGAGCCGTATTACAAATAAAATCAATGTAGTATTCCAATTACCAGGCGTAATTTATCCTTAACCATACAACCAAGTGTAACAAGATTACGCAACACCCAATGTATTCCGAGCCGTATTACAAATAAAATCATTGTAGTATTCCAATTAAAAGGCGTAATTTATCCTTAACCATACAACCAAGTGTAACAAGATTACGCAACACCCAATGTATTCCGAGCCGTATTACAAATAAAATCAATGTAGTATTCCAATTACCAGGCGTAATTTATCCTTAACCATACTACCAAGTGTAACAAGATTACGCAACACCCAATGTATTCCGAGCCGTATTACAAATAAAATCAATGTAGTATTCCAATTACCAAGCGTAATTTATCCTTAACCATACAACCAAGTGTAACAAGATTACGCAACACCCAATGTATTCCGAGCCGTATTACAAATAAAATCAATGTAGTATTCCAATTACCAGGCGTAATTTATCCTTAACCATACAACCAAGTGTAACAAGATTACGCAACACCCAATGTATTCCGAGCCGTATTACAAATAAAATCAATGTAGTATTCCAATTACCAGGCGTAATTTATCCTTAACCATACAACCAAGTGTAACAAGATTACGCAACACCCAATGTATTCCGAGCCGTATTACAAATAAAATCAATGTAGTATTCCAATTACCAGGCGTAATTTATCCTTAACCATACAACCAAGTGTAACAAGATTACGCAACACCCAATGTATTCCGAGCCGTATTACAAATAAAATCAATGTAGTATTCCAATTACCAGGCGTAATTTATCCTTAACCATACAACCAAGTGTAACAAGATTACGCAACACCCAATGTATTCCGAGCCGTATTACAAATAAAATCAATGTAGTATTCCAATTACCAGGCGTAATTTATCCTTAACCATACAACCAAGTGTAACAAGATTACGCAACAGTCATACACAACACCCAATGTATTCCGAGCCGTATTACAAATAAAATCAATGTAGTATTCCAATTACCAAGCGTAATTTATCCTTAACCATACAACCAAGTGTAACAAGATTACGCAACACCCAATGTATTCCGAGCCGTATTACAAATAAAATCAATGTAGTATTCCAATTACCAGGCGTAACTTATCCTTAACCATACTACCAAGTGTAACAAGATTACGCAACACCCAATGTATTCCGAGCCGTATTACAAATAAAATCAATGTAGTATTCCAATTACCAGGCGTAATTTATCCTTAACCATACAACCAAGTGTATCAAGATTACGCAACAGTCATACACAACACCCAATGTATTCCGAGCCGTATTACAAATAAAATCAATGTAGTATTCCAATTACCAGGCGTAATTTATCCTTAACCATACTACCAAGTGTAACAAGATTACGCAACACCCAATGTATTCCGAGCCGTATTACAAATAAAATCAATGTAGTATTCTAATTACCAGGCGTAATTTATCCTTAACCATACTATCAAGTGTAACAAGATTACGCAACACCCAATGTATTCCGAGCCGTATTACAAATAAAATTAATGTAGTATTCCAATTACCAGGCGTAATTTATCCTTAACCATACTATCAAGTGTAACAAGATTACGCAACACCCAATGTATTCCGAGCCGTATTACAAATAAAATCAATGTAGTATTCCAATTACCAGGCGTAATTTATCCTTAACCATACTACCAAGTGTAACAAGATTACTCAACACCCAATGTATTCCGAGCCGTATTACAAATAAATTCAATGTAGTATTCCAATTACCAGGCGTAATTTATCCTTAACCATACAACCAAGTGTAACAAGATTACGCAACACCCAATGTATTCCGAGCCGTATTACAAATAAAATCAATGTAGTATTCCCATTACCAGGCGTAATTTATCCTTAACCATACTATCAAGTGTAACAAGATTACGCAACACCCAATGTATTCCGAGCCGTATTACAAATAAAATCAATGTAGTATTCCAATTACCAGGCGTAATTTATCCTTAACCATACTACCAAGTGTAACAAGATTACGCAACACCCAATGTATTCCGAGCCGTATTACAAATAAAATCAATGTAGTATTCCAATTAAAAGGCGTAATTTATCCTTAACCATACAACCAAGTGTAACAAGATTACGCAACACCCAATGTATTCCGAGCCGTATTATGATGAAAAGAAATCTTAAAGCGGTGCCCCACTTTGAATAAACAGCATCTCAACTAGACCGTGGCACAGGAAAACACTAACAACATTCACAGGTTTAATGAAAAACCAGTTTATCCCATCTGGAATACCACTCCAGTGTGATTGCTTTGCATACAGAGCAATCGAATAAGTTATTTATTTAAAACTATGAATGCTTGCTTAAATAATATTATTTACATGGCTTACAAGTAGGAAATAACAAAATAAGGTAAAAAGTTTCCCATCTGTAGGCTATATTGAGATTTTCTTTTACCTTATATAAAATAATTTTTTATATTTCAAAAGAAGAAATATCTGATATGGTAAATTATAGAGCACATATTTTTTTTCTCTGAAAATTGTTTTACAATATTTCAAATAATTGAAAACAAAAAAAAATAATAAAAATAAATTGAACTAAAGTAATACATAACATAAACTAAATAAAAACAAATATATAATTATCCTGTTTAAAATATATTTTTTTAAGAAGCATATTCCAAAGGGGAATAATTAAGATAAACTACATATTTATTACTCGGTCTTTTTTCACAAATTAGTTCAATAATATACCCTTGTGTAAGAAGATTTCACTCTGAACGGCTGCAATTCACTGCTAAAAACAAACCTACGCGTGATACGCACGTGATGAGCGTTAATTGATTTCACTTCCGATTACGTTCAGACCCAGCGCCAGCGGCACTAAACCTTGATCAAGACATCACCACCTACGCTGCCAGGCGTAATGACAAAACAATCAATCACAACTCCGATTAAGTTTTCGAAAACGAAGCCCCTACTCTATTTAAGCGAACCCAAAATACTCTTATTTTGTGATAATTACCTAAGAGTATTTCATTTTCAATTTACACTTCTATAGGTGAATAGTGCAAGCAGAATTAATAAAGCCTTTTTGCTTACTTCCGAGTTAGTTAACAAAAAACAAACTAACACTAACAAACTAATATATAACCGGTGAATCTCACGATTATAATAGCCCCACTTACGCTATCAGATTATTAATTCCTTCCGAATTGCATTCATTTTTTATTACAGTTTTGTAAAATAAACACCAATTATCCTCATCTCTGAGATTAGCAATAAATTAAATTCGATATAATTACAGTTTTGATCCAACGTAAAACACCCTCTACTGAATGAGTGATGTATGTCCCAACAGTAGGCTACACGCTTTCATAATGAACAAACTCGGTTCACACACAATTACGGTCCGATTTAGCCTTCCTTCATTTCAAGTCCCCCTTAACCATGAGGCGTGATGAGATAAATTATATTACCTTTAATTAAAATGTCTTTTAGGATTATGTATACCGCTCGTAAGATGAGCCTTAACAGTGCTCACTGAGTAATAAACAAATCCAATGTCCAATAACTCCTCATGCTCAACTGCCCCAAACACAGTTCTAGAAATGTACTTCTTTCGAAGCCGCAAGTCAATCCTATGCATATCTGGCAGCATTAACCTCAATTCCTTATGTAGATTGCACAAATATTCTTTGTATTTGTTACTTAAAACATTTATTGAAAATCTGAAGATATACCTAATAATCGACGTTCTTGATTTAAAAGTAAACGAAATTCAGAAATAATGGGAAACTCAGGACTTACACTATAAATTTAAAACGGAAGTAAACTTCGACCATCTCTGAACATTACACAAGATACCGTACGATACAACTGAGATTTCAGCTTCCTTTGTATTCTCACTCAAGCATGAAGCATAATGAAATCAGAAAGATGAAAAATGGTGAGCTCAGTAAGATGAAGCATGCTGACCATCATCTTTATCTTTTTCCTTAGTTATACGAAAGTGCAAGATCTAGCTGAAACTTCTGGTATCTTTTCTCTTTTCCTCCTGAGAATCCTATAAAACCTGTTTATTCCTCGCAGATACGGCCCTATATTAAGCTTCCACCAAAGCCAACTTTCCTCTTCTCCATGTACAAAACATATTAAAATAATTTTGGACGAACCCTTAAAACCTTCAAGTACCACAGTGATTGAGTTTAATCCGAAACATTTCTCTCCGCCAGTCACTTTAACTAATTGACATTTCTCTGTAGCTTCTTTCTATTTCCAGCCACGAGAGTGTGAAGAGCTTCTCCAGGCGTTGAATTTTATAGATCAGAATTTACCCAAGTTGTTGTGCGTAAAATGAATAGTCAGCATGAAGAGCTGTGATATACATTTCAATTTCAACTATTTTAGTATTGAGCCTGTAAGATGTAAAACTACCTCATATTTGTTAATGTTTCCTCTACTGATTATAGAGATGAACCTATTTAATTAGTGTTCACTAAATAAATATTTATGGTAAAAACCAAGACTAGGATGAAGTCAATAAAAAAACAAGCACATATTTGCATGTATATTTTACATTTTTATTTAAAATCATATATATTTCATTACATTCAAATCGAGCGATAATTTCGAGACCGGAAGAGCGGATACAATGATGCGACCAAATGAACCCAAGGTTGAGGTCGCAATTGAGAGTATACTAGTGTATATATAATTAGTAATAAAATGAGTTTGAAATGAATTTGAAACATATATATATACATAAACAACAGATAGATTAAACACATAAACACAATCGAAATACTTAAGTTTCCAGAAGTCATTTTACAAATGTAAAAATATTTCGTCTTCACCTCCACTTCTGGAAGACTAACCTGATTACTCTATTTAAAAATTAAAACATTTAATGACCATGTTTTTTTTTTTTTTTAATATTAAATTTTTAAAATAAAACTACTAAAAATACGATTTATTTAACGGGGGTTTTCCTTCTTAAAATATAAACACATTATGTTTCAAAAATTAATATTTTGATAAGAAACTAACATAAAATTAGTTCTTTTATTTTAAGTTCTCTTGATGTTGGGGAATTATTGTAATTGTGATTAAGAGAAAACAATAATACAATTTCAAAATGAGCGCTACTTTATTTATTAAGGTTTGAAAGTTGTTTGAAAATAATAAAATGTTTAATCAATAGTGATAAAAAATATAAAAACAATATTAAGCCAAGAATTACGATTACACATTGAAACATGCTTATAAATAATTAAAAGATAGTTTTTGTAAGTTAACTAAGGATAGCTTAAAATTTGATAAGTACCCACACAACCTCTTGTATATACTTCGTTACAATTATAAAATATACGAAAAGTTTAATGATATCTAATACTGGAAAAAAGAAAACGTTTATATTTTATACATATAAAGATATAAGTAACACCCTATATGAAAAACTGGACGCTGTGTTTTTTATATTTATATAGTTATTGTAACTGTAAATTGCAATTACATATAAACATACATATTTAAATTTTTCTTCTACATTTATTTATCAACAATACTTGTACAGACTAATTAGCCTGTAGGAATGTAATAAAACATATTTATGTATTATACACAATTTGTGTATGCAACATTGTCTGTTAGAACACTAGAATGGAACTATATGGATTATAATATTTGTTGATTGTAGGAAGTAAAGTTAATAAAAACACTTTTAAAGTGAAACATTCTCTAATGGCATACTCGTTATAACACAACAGCAAAGACATCAACACCCTAGAGTTTCAAACTCATTTTATTACTCATTATATTCAATTTTACAGTTATGAGCCCTATCTCGCTGCGTTGAAGTAACAGCGAAAGTACTTGTAAAGTACAATATTGAGAGTCGGAGTTGGCATTAAGACAGGTAATATAGATTTTATTGTTATTCCAAATACTTTCTCAACGTATTAATTGTAAACATCTGATGTTATAATATTTGTAGAATATTTTTAACAGCGATGTTTTGTCAATTTATTCCGACCTTGCCGTAACTGTTTTAAAATACACCATATATTCAATTAGTCCAGCCTCTTTTATTATTGTAAATCAAATTGTTCAAAATTACCCTAATTAGTCAAATAAAAAAATAGCGTACTATTTAAATGCTATATCAAATTATTACTGATAAATTCACTGTTATTGGTTATTACTTAAATTTCTATAATTGTCTGAAACTATCGTTTGTTCTTGTTAATTCAATTACATAACAGAGCCTACTTGCAACATTAAAGGTTTTTACTTCTTTCAAATAAAAACTCTAAAATTTAATTCAGTTTATAATTCAATAAATTTAATAAGCATATAATTTATTTCCATTACATATAGACTAATGAATAGCATTTAATTAATCTTTTATTTCATCTCCGTACACGATGACATTGCGTTTTTCACTTAATTCCTTCATCTTGTTGTCAAGACTATTAGAGTTTGTTGAAGTTACTAAAAACAAATTGTTTCATCTCGTTCACTACAATTTAGTCTAGGATATCACCATAATGTCATTGTCTACGGGCGAGTTACTTAGTTATAGCAGTTTCAACAACATAATTAAATGAAATTAATTTAGCTCTTAGTAATTTTCATCTCTGAAAAGAATATATGAATGTAGTAAAACATACAGTCACATATATAAATCAAATTAATTTTGTTAAACGTTCTTAGATTTATATATGAATATATTTTAAAAGAACGTATAGTTCCCTGAGGCTTTATATTATAGTTTTTATTTTGTTGAGCAATATCCATAAATAATTTTTCAACAATATTTGAAAATATTGTAATTAATAAAGAAAGGGGTTGTGTAATTAGTACTACTTGTAATAATAAAAGAATAATCATTAAGCCTTTGATCGTATAGATGTTTAAAATATCTTGCTCAGCAGTAACTTAGAACAGACCTATCTTATTTAACTTAGAGCACACAGTCACTTGCCACGCGTCAATGTTTATGTATGTGATATTTGTATCAAATTTAAAAACGTTAAATTTTATATTAAGTGTTAAAGTGGACAATTATACCATTATTTTCATTCTATATATGTTCTATTCCACAATCTTAACTGACTTATGCTAAAATAATATATGGTTTCCGATAGAAAGGCATATTATCGGTTGTTTAATTGTAACAAATACAGCTTTATAGAGTTTTCAAGATGTTAAAAACATTGTGTATTTTATACAAAATGAATAACTAATTTAGTGATTAACACTTTTTTTAAATTTTGCTTTTTAATGGGTAAACCCTGGAAAAAAATAACTTTCTGACTTTTATATAATTGCAACCTTGCTCAGTTTAAAATTTTACACCGATGCTGGAGTACTGAAATATAGAGCACAGGATATGCAGAATAATGTCAACGTGTACTTGGCTATCAAGGTTAAGTATTTCAGCATTCCTTAGTGGTTTTATTTCATCTCAGTTAGAACATGCAAAGCTCGTAAATTTGAACTTTTCAGATTATTCCAAAACGTTCCAGAAATGTAACTATATTATTTATTTTTTTATGTATTACTATGAAATTGAATTATTTTATTTTTTAAATTAAATAAGGATATTATTAACACATTATTTGGTAACATATGTAAAAAAAGTTTTAATTTCTACCTGTTTAATGGTACAACTTAAAATACACTCCCAACATTTCTCCTGTGTCTCCGAATAATCATAACTAATTAAATGCAATCCAATACCTTCTATTACAATCCAATACCGTCACAGTATACAATCACAAATGAATAACTACAAATATTTATGACTAAATGTATGTTTTTATAACTTCAATATAATCTGCAAAACGTACTTAGGTTAATAAATTGAATTCCAAAATAAGGTTTAAACAAAAAGTGTCGTAATGTTATGGTATTTTAATAGTAAAAACCGTGCAAGACAAAAAAGAAACAAACATTTAATTTAATTATAGGGAAAGTTTTTAGTTTCTAAAGGTGAAATGTTTTCATGCTTGCTAAAAAAAAATATGAAGAGAGAAATTGTGTATAATTGATCATCAAGTCCTGAATATTCTTATAGCGTCGGAATCGGAACAGAATCAGAATTAGTAGAGGATAAAATGATGAAAGACTATCTATCTATCCATCACAAGACTTGATGAATAGAGGCGTATGTGCAGCTGGCAAAGCTAGAACTTTTCACACTCGTACTCACTATAAGTGTGCCCCTCAAGAAGTAAAGAAACAGGCAGTGTTATTATATTACAGTAGGTAATTGATAGAAAATTCACGTTTGAACAAGGTTAACGATATCAAGCAATTTGATTTTACAGAAACAACCTGTTTAAGTTAAACATAACCTATAATGTATAAATTTGAGGTCTCCATAACTGTAAAATATATGTTACTTTCCATAATTGTGGATCCACGTAACCTTTATAACAAAATAGATAATTTTAAATAGCTAATTGTTTACTATTAAATTTAAAAAATCAAAATTCAATATAAGTCAATTACTTTTTTAGAATTTTGAAGTGAAACAAATTCAAAAATAGAATGAGGGTGCGAATTAATTGTCTACATTATTTAAAAATTGGTTAATCCCGATAATTAAAAATGTTGTAGGTTTTAATAACAAATTGTCTACAGGTTTTTTTAGTGTTACGGATCTGGATTATATTTTGTTCTAAATCGTTTAAAAAACAAGGGAAACAATAATTAAATCATAACCGGGATCTGTTTCGGGTTTAATATTTAACTGAATCTCTTTATGTCTGTAACTATTTACAATTGATCCGAGTAATATCTCTTTTAGTAGCATTTATATATATATATATATATATATATTACATAACTCACTCGTCACACTTATTCAGTTGGAAGTCACTGATCAAAAAGTTTGTTTAAACTTCGCCCTTTTCTTCATTATGTATTCCGCCGATTGACCATTATCTATCTTAGTATGAGGTATTTGTGTAGTTGAACGTTTTAAGAGCTTAATAGCTTTCCAAGGCGAGGAGTGTGTTTTGTCATTTGTTATTTCACCCAATAAAATAAGGTATTAATCAGTTCATTCTTGTTAATTGTGTTTAGTAACTGCTGAATAATACTATTAAGTAGCATTTTATCTAGAGGCTATCTTGACTGTTTCCATCTTCTGCGAAGTTTCCATTACGAAGAGTTCTTTGATTTATGGAGATAATTAATATCTTCAGTTTTCCTCGTTATTACTTGAATGCAGTATGTTGAATATCATATGTAAACTTAACAATTTAATTTTCCAACTTCGTCTCCCTTTTCATTGGGACATATAGGTTGATATTATTTTCCAATATGAATTTAAAAAACTTTAATTAGTGTATTTATTGGTCAAGACTGCATTAATTTTTTTTCTGATATACTTGTATATTATTACCTATAATCAAAAATATTGGTGAATTACCACAGCTATGATTTTAACGCTCTTCTAGAACAAATATTTTACTCAAACATTTTTGTTAAGAAAAAGTCAATTAGATTAAGTATTTTACTCAACATCTAATATGTTGACCAGTATGTTGGTTTTACTGAAAGTACAAAAGCACAATTATATATTTTTGCTACTTCGTAGAGTTCACACCCATTAGTTGTAATAAGACACGAACCCCAATAAAAGTGTTTCGCGTTGAAATCACCTCCCATTATAAAGTGATTTGCTAGTTTGTTAAATAAATCAACTTATTGATCACACTTTATTAGATACATCGCTGGACTACAAATCGCTAAAAAAGTTAACAAGTGTTATTGTGATAGATCTAACTTGTATTTCACGAGAGGAATTCTTAGCTTCTTCACAGTGATTCATACTTGTTTTAATTATAAGTTATCTGCCTCCTCTAGCACTGTTATCAGGGATAATATTTTTTATACACTTGATTATTGTTAAATTAATGAAAGTTTGAGTTGTGAAGTCAATCAATCAACCAAACATCGATTTTCTTCATATTTAGGATTACTTGGAGTTGTTGAATGTCCATTAGCATTTCATTTCATAATCTTAAAATTTGTCGATATTTAATTTACGTAGACGATTTTCGAATAAGATTTTTCAGCCTGGACAGCTTGTTCTCTAAACTGTTATTAGATTCATTTATGGACTGACGTTCAATCAAAATCTGTGAAAGAATATGACCTTCGTGCCAAACAGACTCTACATTTTGTATTGGGTTTCTTAAAACTGCTTTTTTATATGATTTGGAAATGTTTTTTATTTGTTATTTCATCTCTAGTTACTATATTAACAGTTTTACCGAATTCAAACGCTTACCTTATGAGATGGTAAGGATCTTTTCCACATTTATTACGATTAAAGGTTGAGGTAGTATAGATTTCTGAACCTCCTTGACCACTAAGAATCTCCAATTATTTACCGAGTGGTACTTGCAGCAGTGAATATCTTTAGGTTTGTCGGGAACAACTTTTTACAATCCATTGTCAGATGTTGAACTACATTTAACAGATCGTATATTTTTCAGCAGAATTTCTGATTTTGCTCATATTGTTGACATGGCTTGCACTGAAAGATTTATTTAAATCGATATACAAATCTGTGCACTGAGCAGAGATTCAGGTTTACCAAGTTGGCTGAAGTTTTGTACTGGTTATATTTAATTAAAATATTTTATTTTTTTACGTACACGAAAAGCATGACCGTGAAAATAAATCATAAAATATTTAACACGCGTTTGCGAACTGTAAATTACACCATTTTACATGGTAGTTAATTTATCGTCATACGTAAATTAAGTTTCATTGAAAGGATTCAAACACAACTAACATAATAAGACAACTATTATCTCATAATACTACTCTATACTAAACTGACTGCACACAATAACACGCATATTTTAATGATATTAGCAAGTTACCTATATCAGTGAATTTATAAAATGGTACTGTATTGAATTATTATAATTGCCTTACCACTTTTTTATTTAGGAATGGGTTATTACACCAAATATTGTCCAAAGTTTTGCATTCAAACCCGTTAATATACAAATCGTGTTAATCACATAAAATACCTTACACATATCAGGCCATTTAAAGAAAGTTATTGATACCTTATATAATTAAGTGAATTGTATAAATTATAAGAAGGTACTACTGTAAATCAGATAAAATATCAAACACAAATCGGGTCATTTAAAGAAACTTAATGACACCTTATATAATTAAGTGAATTGTATAAATTATAAGAAGGTACTACTGTAAATCACATAAAATACCATACACACAACGAGCAATTTAAAGAAAGTTATTGATACCATAAATAATTAAGTGAATTGTATAAATTATAAAAAGGTAATGCTTTAAATCACATAAAATATCAAACACAAATCGGGTCATTTAAAGAAACTTAATGATACCTTATATAATTAAGTGAATTGTATAAATTATAAGAAGGTACCACTGTAAATCACATAAAATACCATACACACAACGAGCAATTTAAAGAAAGTTATTGATACCTTACATAATAATTAAGTGAATTGTATAAATTATAAAAAGGTAATGCTGTAAATCACATAAAATATCAAACACAAATCGGGTCATTTAAAGAAACTTAATGATACCTTATATAATTAAGTGAATTGTATAAATTATAAAAAGGTAATGCTTTAAATCACATAAAATATCAAACACAAATCGGGTCATTTAAAGAAACTTAATGATACCTTATATAATTAAGTGAATTGTATAAATTATAAGAAGGTACCACTGTAAATCACATAAAATACCATACACATATCGAGCCATTTAAAGAAAGTTATTGATACCTTATAATATAGTTATGGGAATTGTATCAATTATAAGAAAGTACTGCTGTATTGAATTATTATAATTACTATTAAACTTTTTTTCAAAACGCCAGACATTGCTAACATTTACTTCCTCATCTATTTATGAAAACATGAAAATCACACAGATTAAAGAGGACAGAAACATTATATCAATAATTAATGAGTAATAATGAAAATGTATATTTTGTTCTTCATCAGTTCAGTTGTTTTATTTCCGCTTTATATTACAAATATTTTATGTTACGACTTGGTGTTCACGTATAAAATGTGATTTATTAAAGAAATATAACTCGTATAATATCGTGCTTTTGCAAAATGTCTATCTGTATATATTGGGGATGTACTTCATTTAAAATTATAGTAAAATAATCCTACAATTCAAATGAGGAGTGGGTATAATAATTCTTGAGTGATTTATTACGCTTGTAACTTAAAATTCTACTAGTTCTTTACAATAAGCATTCAAATTCTTCCAAGTTAAAAAGATAATATTGTATAGAGAAAATATTGTTATTTTATATGTATAGTAAGATAGATTGAAATATATTCCACAACAAATTAAATGATATCCAAAAAGTTACCCTTTCACTGCTGGGACATATATGTCCCAGAAAGAAAATTTTAAAAAACATCATGTTTTTGTAGTAATGTTGGAGGGAAATTTTGTAATCATAATAAAGTAGGGTATTTTAGGTTTGTTATGTTGGTAGGTCAGCTGTCCTAGTAACAGCCCTCTCAATTGGACCATGTTGCTGAAAAACTCTCTCGTATTTGTGGTTATGTTTATGTAATATCTACAAATGTTTTCTAAATAATGAGATAAGCATTTTAGTGTGTTAGTTATTTATAGTAACAAGTGTGTTAGTGTAAAATATAAGTATTATTTTCAATAATTTACTATTTTACTGTGATTTTATAACATTATTGTTGTGTTTTTACTCTGGGAAAGATATGTACCAATAGTATAGGACACTGGGATATAATGTGTCCCTTTAGTATTGAAACAACCATGGGTGACAATTTATATTCCAGTGAAATTGGCAGGGAATTGGAAGAACAAATATCTGAACACAGTGAATTATTTTATGATAGTGACCAAGACCCGGAGTATGTGACATCTGATGAGTCTAGAAGTGAACAAGGTAATGGTAATTTATTTTTTGTCAGTGATATTGATGATGCCTTACTCGATAATACTGATACTGATCAAAGTTCTGAGACATCTCAGGTCCAAACAAGAGATGTGGCTATTTCAGGTTCTTCAAAATCTAAAAAGAACGAAAATGTAATTCATTGGAAAGAAGTAACTGACACTTTTTGCCCAGGAAATCAAAGCCACAAAAAGTTGTACTATTGTTTTACCAAACATCGACAGAGGTTCTACTGAATTAGATTGTTATCTTCAAGTTTTTCCTTAAAGTCTATTTATGTATATTTCCTATTGTACTAATGAAAGGTTACAAACCTTGCAAAGAAAAGAATATATTGTGAAGGCGAGCTTTCATGATGTTATGGCCGTGATAGGTTACATTTTTGTAATGTGTTACAATAAACTGCCTAGCCTTTCTGAATTTTGGTCTTCACATGAGTCAATGGGAAACAAAGCAATAAAACATGCTATATCAACGGACAGATTTCAAAGTTACTGATTTCAAAATTATACTTCAACAAGCCTGAACAACCTGAAAATCCTTCAAAAACGTACTATGTTGATGAACTTATGTCATGTCTCAAATTTACTTCTACTAAATCCAGAACTGAAGCGAGTTACCAGAGATGAATCTATGCCAAAGTTCAAAGGTAGATCGGTACTAAAGTAATATCTGCCTTTAAAACCTATAAAGAGGAGAATAAAAATTGAGAAACGATTTGATGCAGAAACTGGATATTGCTACGATTTCAATGTTTACTGTGGGAAAGAAACAGAAGACGTTACTGGTACATTAGGCGAGAGAGTTGTAGAAAAGCTTTCATCTACAATTCGAGGAGATAAAAATAAAGTTACCCTGTCCTTTGATCGTTTTTTTACTTCTGTAAATTTACTAAACTCTGCTAATTACCCCTGCATTGGTACTTGTATTGCCAACAGAAAACAACATGCCAAAGTTTGAAAAAATACTTGGAAAAGGTGAGTTTGACTTTTAGTGTAATGATTTTGGAGTTTTGATCTTTCAGATCAGAAGGTGGGTGTATATGATTTTGATAGAAAATCTCGGAAGTGGTGGAAGAAGGTTTTCTACAAACTTCTTTTGACTGCTGTTGTAAATGCAAGTATTTTATTTCAAGAAGTACATCTTATAAAAGCATCTCTCCTTTCATTCATTGTACCGCTAGCTGAGCAGCTATTGTTGGAGGGAAGAAAAATCAATCCGTATAAAGAAGAATGAGCTGTGGAAGACCATCCTAAAGAATAACGATGATGTTAAATGTTGACTCCCATTTACCAGTCGAAGGTAAAACAAGAAGAAGGTGCAAAAGCTTTGCTGAAAAAAACATCGAGACAAGAACAAAAACTCCTTTGTGTTGGATGTGACATTCCACTGCTTCGCCAAATACCACTCATAAATGTGTACAAATGATTATTTAATATATTTTATAAATTCAGTTTTTGAAAGAAAAGTTTTCCTTATTTTCCTTCTCAGTACTATAGAGACACAGCTGTCCCACCTTATAATAATAATGGGACATATGTGTCCCAAGCCAAAAATGAGAATAAAATATAATAAAAATAAAAATATATTTTTTTTTTAAGTTTTTTGTTTAATTATTAGTAATATTACATAGTTCGAAGTTTAGAAGAAAGAAACAAAATCTTACAGAAAGGGTTGAAGGATTTACTTTGAAATTTGATGAAAGGTTAGTTAGCTTTTTTTTTAATTCATATTTTTTATAGCACTCCAGATTTAGTTTCTTAATTTTATGTTATTGTATTTATACGATATAAGTTGTTTGTTCCTGTCACATCATTATCATCAAGGGCGTCATTTAAAATAATTTGCACTGTTTAATTTATGGTAAATCCAATACACATTTTTTTCTGGAGTAAAATGTACAGTGAAATTTATACATGGATGTATAAGATATAAAAACCTAAATAAATGTTACATTTACTTGTATCTGTTATTAAACCATGATTTTAAAACTACATCTCTATTATTATTACTGCTTAATTTCTTATTATTTACGCTAAAATTTATTATTGTTTTATCAAATCGATAGAATTAAATTCAATGTAATTTGTAATTTATTTGTTATTTCACCATTCACATTTACATTCTGTGTGAAATATTTCATCTTAAATATATTTATAAAATGACAAGCACACAATAAACTGAAAGTTAATGCAAATACTCTTGTTTATGGTCACTTAGTTCATTTTACCTTAAAGCGTACAATTTATAGTCGCCTAGTTTTAAAAGTCACGATAAGCTGCCCATTACTGCAAACATCCCCTTGGTGTAACGGATCATAAAACAAAGGATCATAAAACTGTGGTTTATCAAAGTAGTTTAATCTAACAGTTTATATTTCTAGTTAATTTATTCGAATTTTATGATTAAGATAGAATATTGTAAAAACAAAATCACATATTTTTTAAAAAACTTAAATAATTAGCATTTAGATTGTATAAAGTAGATACAGTTATGTAAAAAATAATAATAATAATAATAATAATAACAATAATAACACTTTCCAAAAGAATTTGGTATTTAACTCATAAAGAATTTAATTCATAAAGATAACGAAGAGCACAAATAGTCCCAGCATTAAGTTTACCACAGTAAAGTCTTAATAGCAGCCAACAAAGCAACTGGTAAAAGTAGTTAGTTATGGTAGGGAGTTATATAATACATTACAGGAAGAAGTGAAACTCCTGTATTGTAAATGACTAGACGAGTAAGACGGCAAAAGTATTTGACTTGCCTAGGATCTATTAGTGACAGAATAAAAGAATTTATCGAACTTACCAGAATGGTATCATATACCAGATCAGTTCAGACAGCGTAAATATGTATACACTTTTCTTGCAATAAATATAAAATTCAAATGTCATATTGGACAATATGTGAAATCCTTTACTGCTGGCTTTAATCTATAAGAAATTCTATATAGCTAGGATAACTACGAGAGAAAAATTCACTTGATATTTATAGCTGTTTAATAACTTCAGTCCAAAACACAAACCACAAACCACAAACCATTTTCGCCTAGCTTCAAGAAAAATAATAATTGAAATTATTGCCATATTATCATATTCCTGAGTTTTAAGGTAAGCGTTTTGAAAATAGTGACTAGCAAACAAGATATTTGTGTTACTTTATCAGCTTTAAGAATTCCAAAAACAATTATTGAAGACATAAGTTTATGTAAAACAACCCTGAATTTCACTTTTTAGATAAAATTCCGTCATATTTATAACATGTTTATGTAACAAATCGGTAAGCCAATTATTGATAGATCTATCTCCATCAGTACTCTGATTATATTAAGTCAGTTTAATAGTTTTATCTTCATCAATGAGTTACGGAATTTCAATATTTATGTTGAATTAATTATGTTTTTAAAAATAAAAGTCGTAAATTAACTTATATTTTAATGTATTATCATAACTGCTATAAATGATTTCGAATAAGGATCTTCGTTTGTCAACATCATATTAGTGAGGCTGAAAAATTAAGGTCCATGTTCCAAAGTTATTTATTTATTCAAGGGTACAATGCGCCGGGGTAAATCTACTTACAGAATTTCGCCTACGGTCTGATTGAACCTGTGAATAACTGAATAATTTCAAAATTAAGTTAAGTCAATCCATGACATTCTTTTGGAACCATTTTGGTATACGCTTTTATTAATAGAATCCACCATTTTACGTCCATGTATCTAAGTTTTGTTTTAATCTTTCCAATATATTGTTCAAAATACCATTCCATTATGATGGCCAATGAACAATTAAATAGTTTAATAAATAAATTGTTCAATATTACCACGCAGCGATTTCCTAATTAGGTAGTTACGAACAACTCTGAATATCAATTATATTTTAAAATCAATTGCAAATTTTGGTAGTGCAAGTACAGATATGACTACTACAATATGCGGCTTATCACTATCCAAACATAATTATAATTAATTAAACTTGGGATTATTCGTAGTAAATGAGTTATGGGATTATTCTGTAGCTATTGTCTAGGTTGAAAGTAGCATAAACTTAGATATAATGGTTAAATACTAAGATGTCTTGATATTTTTCTCATTCACAAAACTAACTGTGATTTTTATTATTAACCAGCTACATATTTCATTTACAATACTATACTTATTGTCTTTTAAATAAAAGAATGGACCATTGTTATTCTATTTAAACAATAATTATGACAGTAATATAGTAAATAAATGAAGAACAGTTAGTATCAACAACAAAATCTTGTAGTTTAAAACAGGAGGAATTATCGACTAAGTTTGAAACTTATTAATTTTAACTCGATTTTATACAATGACTTATGAAAGAAGATAACCACATTTTAACGACTTTTGTAATGATTTAAAACTCTCTTCTAACAAATGTTTAGATGCAAAATAACTTATTTTGAACCTATAACAACATGTAGTACTACAACAACCTCTAGTAGTAGAAATTCCCTTATTTTACTTTTTAAAGATCCACGACAATTATATATTTCTCTAGAAATACGGAAAAATATTACTGATATTTTTATCTTAAACGAATAACCATGGTTCTAATGATAAAGCACAAAGAAAGAATGACGTTGCAAATATCAAACATGACAATGCTCTTCTATTTAATAATGTTGTAAATATTTAAACTACCATAATTTTTAAAACTTTTAAATATACATCAACAAATTGTGGATATAAAAATTAGTTTAAAACATCAATAATTATCTCAAAATGAGATGTATCAGCACAGAAATTTAAAAATTCTAATCTGTAATCCGTTTTCCTTCAACCTCTAACCCATATTGAAACCCACTATTGAATAGATATTTTAATTTTTTAAATCCAAAATGTATCTAACCTAAGATTTTTACATATGTGTAATATCTTACTCGAATTTAAATTTATAAACAAAAATTTGTTTATATATATATAATATACCATTGTCATCCACATTTCACCTTATATACTATTAGGTAACTGTAAAAATTATTATTTTCTCTAAAAATACTCGTAAATACAGCCTTAAAATTATTTTTAATCTCATTATGTAAAAATTAAGGATAAAAGTGAAACTCAACGTAAGCAAATGATTTAATAAATAACTAAGTTGAGATTTAAAACGATAATCTCTGGTTTTAACTTTTCTAATACGGAGAGGACCCCAACTGTGCTGTCGGCTCAGACCAAGTTTAATAAACTCTGACTTGAAAATATAAACTACATGTTTTTAGGAAGATATCTTTTGATTAATTTCGTAATGACCTTACTAAATAAAAGCTTTGATTTATTTATTGTAATTATATAAGAAAAACACAATATATCGTATCTAAAGAAACTTTCTTTTTTTTTAATATTATTCAAAGTAAATACAGAACAAACTTGATTTGTACAGTTCCATATTCAACACTAATAAAATTTGAAGATTTTTTAATGTTTTACGATTACGATAATAATAATAAAGCAATATTGCTTTATATACATTTAAAAAAAGTCAATAAACTTGCAAATTAAAACTTTTATTTTTTAACTTATAGTTATAAACATAGAATCTGTTGTTAAAGAAACCAAAATAAATGTTTCCAATATTTTTATTAACGGAGTAATTACAAATTATGTATAATTTTTAACATTTGTTCATGGGACAAATATCACAATAAATTTTAAAAATATAATATTTTAAACAAATGTAAACTTATTTCTTAGTTTATTGATAGACATTCAAAGTCATATTTGTATTATACCTACCATTTCAGCTTTAAAATTATAATGTACGATTAGGTTTTCTCTTTTCATCCAAACGTGTGAATATTTTTGTGAGTTTATAAACAATTATTATATACCTGCGAAAACAAACATTATCTAATAAAGCAACATAAAATATAATATTTCGTTGCACTTTTAGAATAGTAAAACACTAAAAATATTTCAACTACAAAAATTGAATTTTAAACCTCATTAGGCCTACAAGTGTAAAGAGTAATTAAATAACTACTCGGCTATGTACTGATTGAACTCATCTGTTTTTTTCCGTCAAATTTCACGGTGTATACTTTTAGTAATTTGAAACCTCCAATTATATAAGTGTTTGAATCCAAAAATGTTTGTGAATTAAATGCAATATATTTGGAATTACATGCATTATATTTTGACCTTAAAGTATCAAAGAAAAACTTTCAACAATAGTATAAATTAATTAAATATTTTTCTCGCAAAAAATTGTTGACTTGGATGTTTTATTGCTTTAAAGTAATGCCTATTCTTCACTCTGTAGAACGTACAGCTTCAACTCAATTAATTTCACCTCTCTGTATTTTTCTTGTAGATTTTAAACTTTAGATTATAGAAAATAAATACATTTTTAAGAATTTTTAGAATTTAATTTTTAGAATTAAAATACATTTTTCCTTGCAGGAATTTCTATAAGCCTTTTTACAGTTTATAGCACACCGAGTGATCTGATTGTTAGTGTTGAAATATTTTGCAAATTCATCTTTCATTTACATTTTTTATAAAATATTTTGCTCAACGTTTTAATATATATTAATATACATTTAAAAAATGCAATCCTGCGAGAAGAGAAAAGGAAAATATGAGTTGAAAGATTGGAATAATCTCCTAACAAGCTAAGTATTTACTTCTTTGTTATGGCTTAAAGTTTTGCAAAAAAAGTAATTTCGAATTTAGAGTGCTTCAGTACAAAACATACAATGAAATATACAGTAATATAAGTTGTAAAATGATTACGTGTATTGTTAAACTTTCTAATGTTTTGGGGAATAATTATTGATAGGCTTCTAATAAATTTAGTTTTGAAGATCAGTTAATTAGAGTTACATAACAGCTTAGAGAGTTATTGTTTTCTTACACAATTAAACTATCAACTAATGAAGTATCAATTTTCCTTATTTGTTAGGTAAATGTGTAGTTTTTATAATAATTAATTTTAAGAGTAATTAGATCAAGTCTTTCAAATTAAATAATCGATGTTTAGTGATTCTATTGTAATTTTCCATTTATAATGATTAAAAATTTGAATACTAGTTTTAGGCCTAAATTCTATAAGTCATAGTGCTACAAATAATTTACAGGTTGAAATAACTGTATTTAACTACAGTTTCCAATTAAATTAGTAATTAGTGTACACTCTAAATATAACTTTGATGTTGAAAAATACCAGCTACGTTATAGAGTGAAGAATTAATCTGGAAACAAGCTACAAAGTTAATAGACTTCATTAGCTCTTGAACAGGCTGTGGCTTAGTTTTGTCTATATTGCTAAAAACGTAGAACATCACATTTTTACAAAATATATTAAAAACTTATTTATTAAAACATTTTGAACAATATATATTATTACTGTATATTTTACATTTCCACAAATCTTGCAACAATTTGTAAACTTTGTTAATAACCTCTATACGTCTTAATACGTGAAAGAATAAAGATAGAAAAAGTGAATTGGAGCAAATGTATACAGCAAAACGTAAACCCATACACTGGGAATGGGGAATAAATAAATTTATTTTATAAAGTATAATGTGTTGCCTTGGACTGTTTAATATATAATACAGTTGTTGTCCTCAGTCCGTATAATAGTTTGACTACAGCGCTGTTTCGCCGAACTGTTTCGCTGTTACGTGTTTATGTGTTAGAGCGGGCCTGACGAAGCCGACAGTTTTCGGCGAAACAGCACTGTAACCTAACTATTATACGGACTGAGGACAACCTATAAGGTAATTAACTATATTAAATCAATTTATTGTTTAAATCCTATGTTTCTTTAAAAAATTATTCATTCAATACAAGGCAAGATCGCCACGGGAGAGTTTTTCGTTTTAGTTCTGCATAAATTGAAATAATGAACCTCTAAGAAACACGAGCTGTCATAATAAATTTTAAAATATAAAAGGTATGTGGTTAAGAGGAAAATCTAAGCTTCTAATGACAAATGTAAATCAAACTAATTGACTTCAAATAGAACACCAATGCCCTGATGTATTGATTTTATCCACATACTAAAAAGGATTTTCAAGTTGTTGATCAATAGGAGACGGTATTAAATAATTTATCTTGTTTAAGAGTGATTTAAGTATGATGGTTATTTAAGAGTATCTATACGGTTAGCTTAAAAGAATAACTTTAATAATTTTGAATGTTTAATCACTTTCAGTGTGATACGAACGACCTATGTTACGACTTTTAGGCTGTGCATGAGAGAACGTGTGCAAGGTTTGTTTAATATTTAATTTAGTAAACAGTGTTTACAGGTTTACAAAACATATCTATTTAATACGTTAACCTAAACACTAATATCTAATTATCTTGCAATTAAAATTTTGTTTAATACTGTATATAGAATGTCAATTTTGAAAAATATAAAATAATTAAAACAACGTATTTAAACCATATTTAAAGATATGCAGATACCTAATGGAGCTGCTCCATCAAATGTTAATATTTGTGGTTAATACTTTTTTAAATAATAAAAATTACCTCTTTTTGTGAACGAAATGAAAGAAGCTCCACAGATGATGTTGATTGATAAATTAGAGGCTGAGGTAGTTAATGTCATCATCTAGGGTATGTTTCCAAAGGTGGGAATTTATTTAGTAGTCTCCGACCTAGTAGTGAGGAGATCTGGACCGTTTCTGCATGTATGTCCACAGCACCATTTTTACCGATAATCAAATATCTATTCTGAGCCTAGACAGTAATCTTTTAGACCACATTGAAATATCCCTTGTTTCCGTTGTGGACAAAAGGTACACAAGAGTTTGTAATACCGCAACTAACCATCAGCTAGCTTTTGTCCTCATCAGTTTTTAATAGCTGTCAGTTAATAGCTCTAGTGGGTATGGTGTTGTGACTCGTTCCAAAACGATAAGTAAGAGAGTTTGCGACCATCTCATACCTGTTTGTTTGTTGTTCAGGAGAACCGGTCACTATATCTGGGAGTGTTATTTTATTACATTTAACGGTAAATGTAGCCCAGTACTTCCAGTCATTTTCACCAGCTCCTTTTATTAAGCGGTTTTATACAAATTTGAAATTTAGAGGCCTGACGAGTCGATCTTTACCTCTTGTAGAAGTGGTTTTTAAAGTTTTAACATTAACCAACTTCTGGACTCTAGTGCAGTGAGTTGTATATGTCCTCTGAGTTTTGATAAGATAAACCCCTAAGGGTGGTTGAGGGGATATATCAGGTGGAGTCTGATTGCGTCACTGCCTCTAGGAGTGAAAAGTTGCAAATTTCTTTTTCGTGCACTTGTCACTTAAAAATAAAGGACTGTAGTTGAATCAAAAAACATTTTTAAGAGTGATTTGGTGTTTTAATTCAAGTTTAACCAAACCACCACTTCTCTCCTGGCGAACTCTCCCTTTGGTGTCTTTCGTCAAGTTAGTCCGTCTTCTGCAAATCTCATTTCCCATAATTAGCTTAGTCATCTTGATGGGGATAACAAACATGTAATTTCTCGGATAGTCAAAGATTTCCCTGATGCCATCACCAAAGAACTGAAACTCGCCCAAATGGTTGAGTATGACATTATACTCAAGAACAACATCCCTGTCAATGTTCAGCCTTATTAGTTGACCCCTTCTAAAATAAGGTATCTAAAGAAACACATTAAATAATTTGTAAAAATGGAGTGGAAGAACCTAGTCGCTTTGCTTACAATTCACCTGTCTTCCTTATTCAACATCTGGACAAGACACCACGAATGGTGACTGACTATCGCAAGCTCAGTCAGCACATTGTAATTAAATTCTTCTACCTTACTTCCGTTAGAATTTTAATTGGTTTTTCGTAGCACATTATTTCACTGTATTCAATCTGTACTCCGCCCACCAACAGATTCCTCTTTCTGCTAACTCTAATCATAATAGCTTATCGTTTAATAACATGTTGCTATCTATTTCGTAGCTCTTGTTCCAATGCGTTTATAAACTTTCCTTTTTTACATCGATGTAGTATTTTGAGGAAGAAATTGTCTATATTGGAATAACTATCGTCATTTTGGATTAAACGTTCGGCAAACTTTACATTCTGTATATTTGAAGTTATTTTATATGTAAAAATAAATTTTTAGAAAGTATTTGTGATTTATACTGAAAGGAAAGTCATTGCTTCTATTTCCAGGAAGAAACCAATTAAAAAATCTTCATTATTTTTACAGATGTACTCCTTCTTACAAACACTGTAATTAAAAGATAATTTTATAAAATTTAAAGTCTGAAACTCTTGACAATATTAATTTTTATTTAAATTCTATTTTTAACATTGCCGCTTATCATAGACGACATTTTAATTACACATTTCATACTGCAACATTTTTAAATACCACTAACCTCCTGACTTCGTAGTTATAATAAATTTAATTATTAATAATAATTTTGTTGAAGAAATGTAAATAGAGTATTCAGTCTTTAAATCCCTTCCAACCTGTACAAAACATGAATCTTACTTTCAAACCACAAATATTCTAAAAGATTGTGCAAACATATCGTAACAAATATCAAATAGAGGTTTTAAAATATTACATACAACCAGAAATGTCTACATATAAAAGAAACTATGGTCATTAAATGCGGATAATTTAAACAAACCTACTTATTACAATTTTATTTAATTATAATATTTTTTATGTTCTCAATGTACTTGTATAATTGCCTTAAGAAATTAACCTTAATCAATTACATTACATTATTTTATTTGTAACCTCTTATTTCCAGTACATAGTTCTATAAACATCAATTCTAAAATCGTCTAAAATTATCGTAAAAAGAAAAAAATCTCCTGGAAATATAGCCAAGAATATTTATAAAGCTTCGTAAATATTTGGTGGAAAATAAGATTTTTTTTTTTTTTTTTTTTTTTTTTTTTTGTTTATCAGATTATGGTCCCTTAGTAAGTAATCAATTGAAAGGTAAAATAATCTTTCCTCCTTTTGAAGAGTCTCTTCAGTGAAGTGATGTGGAATTTTGTTTGATGTTCTTACACGCATCACGTTATTTATAATAAAATTCTCAAAGCCATTGAATCGTGTCACGACTTTGATATGAATCGTTAATTACAATTTTTTTTACTAAGAGCAGTTATCTGGTGTGGTGATTAGAAACTCAACCGTTATAAATAATATAAATAACAAGATAAAACCTCATCTTCATTAATTAAATTTTAAATAATTATATTTCATACCATATAATAGATAAAAATAAAATCAATCCCATGTTCAACATAATAATTATAATTTGTAAATATATAATGTGACATTTAATAAAGGGAAAGTGAGTATTAACAGCAAAAAAGTAAAAGGTGGTAAATCGAAGAAGAAAAAGAAGAAGCTTGGTTTGGGTGTTGAAAAAAAGAAGGCATGACAACACTAGGGAAAAAATATGGAATGGAAAAATGTGTTTTTAAACATTTGACCCAATAATCAAATATAATAATAAAAGGATAAAAAACTTGAGTTTAAACAACCTAAAAACTAATAAGTATGCTATATCTACAAATGGTGTACTTCATTAGATGAGTGACAACAAATCAATCAATATAATTATATCATACCACAATTATCAACCTATTACTATTTTAACTCCAAAAGTTTTGAACTTGAATATTTAAAAAAAAGTCAAAATTTAAAACAAACAAAACAATAGTATTATTAAACCCATCGATTAATTATTTACAATTTCACAAAAGTATCTATATTGATTCTATTATTCTCATAATCACTACATTCACAAATTGACTATTCATTTAGTTTAATTATGTTAATTGTATTTGTTGTAAGATTCAATTTTTTGTAATCATAAGAATTGAATTGATTTGACTAACGAAATCAAAGATACATTTATATTGTGATAAATTTAATATTTGTTTAGGATTTCCAAAAGTAAAATAAAACTCAAGACAATTAGAATGGTTTTAATATTTGTAATTGCATTATATTTATAAATAAATAAAAATAGTATTGTGCAAAACTAATTTCTTTGTTACTTCAATATTAACTATCCAATTATTTATATCATGCTGGTCGTGTGTTATCCGTAAGTATAAATATATCGATCTTTTGGTAATACACAAACTAAATTAAAGTAGTTTTTTTTTCTCTTTTATAAAAAATATTGTTTTAATATATCATCTATATATTTTATCTATATTGTATGAAAACAATTTATGTTCTATCTGCTACAAAACGAATCTATCTGCTATTTAATCTTTTTTTTATTTTTTATTACGGAGAATACTTTAAATAAAACGAACTGCAATAAAATAGTGTTTTTTTTCCAGTTATCGATCTGTTCCTCCACAACACTTTTGTCTTTTACCGTCTCTCAACAGTCACGATGTGTTTTCTTTCATTTTTTTTTTTGCAATTGCTTGTCTGTCCAACTTACAACTTTGGAGCTTTATTATAAAATCTCACATTTATAGGTATATATAAAATAACATATTCCTTTTTTAAGTGTAATGTAGTGTGGCGTCTTACTTCCATTACAGCCTGTAAGAGTTCTTAAACAATTTAAAGTCAAAACCTTTCAGCAAGTTAACAGAGTTGCACAGTATTTATCAATAATGAACTTAACAATAAATACAAATGAATCTAATTGTATTATTGTTCATTATATTATGTGGCCAATAAAGTTGAGCAGAGTGAAAAAGTTGAAGAAGTGTTCTTGGAGAAGAAAGACGGAAGGGTGTGATTTTACCGAGTATCTGTGCAAAGCTATTGAGAGAGTCTTAACCTGGAAGGATCGTGTGAAAAAAATTTGTTAAACGTTTACCATATATCGATTTATCAGGTGTAATCTTTTCAAATTGTTTCCATTATGTCCTGAAGATAGCGTACTACGACCGAATTTACGCATACTTGACATTATTGTTTGTAGAGGTTGTGCCAATGTCCACTTCAAAAGACTTTAACTAAAATAAAATAAAAGAAGGAACAAAAGAATCTTTTAGGTTTGCATGTAGATTAAGAATAAATTAACAACGCTTTTAGGAAAATATATGTTCTTACACTCCTTTTATCTAACGTAATCCCTCTGTTCATTGAGGGATAGAGGCAACCTGTCTGGCCCAAACAAAAGTCTTGAAGATTCAAAAATTGGAAGTACACGTTAAAAATAGTTGTTGGATACAATCGCGTATAGTGAAAAGTGAATAATATAATTCGTGTTAAAAAAATATATTTCAATTTTCTTCCAACTCAAAAAAAGTGTCATTCTAAAAATAGTGCCTAAATCAGTTGAGGCATTTTTGTAGCAATGTTTTGCTAGGCCACACTGCCCAATCCCTACAATCCAAATAATGCACCATTAATTTTTTATCCTTAGAATCGAGTTTCTAAATTAATTTAAAAGTTATAGTTTGTAATTAATTCATTGATCATCTTGTGAACTTTCTATAAATCTGTATTATCTTTCATGCTCAAAGCTAGTCTGATGACATATAATTTAAATTTTGTACTAATATTTAAAGTATTAAAATTTTATAATTATTAATTAGCTTGTGAAATAATTTCTGTCAGAATTTTTTATCTTCCATACTCCAAGCTTGTCTGACGTCAATAAATTAAAAGATAAAATTTCTTTCATTGAACTCCTAATAACTGAAAAAGGACACACCTTTATTTCAAAATTAATTACTTAGCTGTTCATTAAAAATTTTATAAGTTATTATAAATTAGTAAAAATTCAATTTTAACTTTAAATAACAATACTAGTTTAGTGAATCGTGCATTTTATATAGTTTAGTGTTTGTTTTGTTTAATCTCTGTTGCCTATATATTGAGCAATTGTTTTTTTGTTACGATTTAAATATATACTAATCAAGTTGAGAAAGTGACTGACCGTAAAAATTGTGGTTTGTCCAACGGTGGAATAAATGATATTATATTATGACATTAGTTATAAATAGTTTCAACCTTCCTCTAGTTGAGACTTGTGATTATAACTTGTGATCATTGTAGTTTGCCGTTAATCATTGATCTTTAAAATAATTTATATAAAAACATAACTAACACTAAACTCAAAATTCTAAGCTGAATTTATTTCAAATAGAGAAGCTGTCATGTTTAAATCATGGACTGAATGTAAGTTATACTAACATAGCTGTATCCGTTAATATGTAAAACATAAAACCTGTAATAATAGCTTGTATCACAGTACGAATGAGTACACATCTAATCCAACACAGGGATAGTGAATATTGATACTTCTTTTATCTATGGTAATACAATTATTGGTATATACCAATATTTGGACAGTAAAAGTATCAACACTTATAACAATTATATAAAATTTATTAAGTTAAAAATAATTTCGTGACTTTACTCTCGAAAATCTCTTTCTATATTAAACAAAACCGTTCATATTCATGAAATTAAACGAAACCTCAACGTTCAGAGAGTTTTTAACTCGGCCATATTTAGCACTCCAACGAAGAACAAAAAAAGGTGTAAACAGTCATAGATTTTTAGTTATCCCTATTTTATTCTATTATGTGTTTTTTAATAAACTGTAGTTCGTCGATTTGTATTTGTTAATCTTTCTTATTACAGAAACAATTTCTTTAGAATAATAGCATATAAATCGATAGTAAAACAAAGGAAAAATCTGCCCCTGTATTGTTCTCTAAATTTAATATAAATTGAATTCACTCGTAGAATTTCAAAACGCGTTAGTAAGGTCATTAAAATATATTGAATGCTGTTGTAATATTTTTTGTATGTTAATTATACTGCTGATACTATTGTTTAATGTTTTATTTTTTTTATTTTACATAAAGTCTTCAAACGTTGACTAAATCAAATTGTGTATTATCTAAATTTATTATAATGTTTTTTAACGCCTGAACTAATTTTAAAGTCTAATTCCAAATCATTACAGTTTGTTATAAAACACGAAATAAATGTTTACGTAATACATATTCCCGGCCCCTCTCCTCCACTTAAAATAATTATCCTCTCGTACTATTTTTAACGTATCATATTCTAAAGGTTTCCAAATTTGCAAACAAATCTTAAATTATTAAAATAAATTTTCATAAAAATACTTTTCTAGCTCTTAAATTTCGAGGCAATTGTATAAATTTTAAAACTAAAGGTACATTTAGTGTCACTGTTTGAGAGACAGACTAACCTATCTAAAAATCAGTTTTAAAGTAAATATATAAAAGATTTTGCCACAAAGAAACCCTTAAACCTATATCTTTAAATATTTAATTTCAACGGGAAGGTAATGTTTGTTAGCCAAACCATACTGACATCATAATCCAAGAGTTGATACACATTGTTGGCGACAAGTTTTATATGTCTAGACTCTGCCAGACTAAAATGACCTTCACCCATCTTTATTTTATTATATATTTTTACTCACTTTGATTGTTATTTTTATTGCTTAAAATAATATATTTTCTATACATAGAGAATTTTACAACAATAAATAACTACATGTCTTGATTAAATTTTTTTTTAGAGTGATATCCTTACGAAAAGACTAACTTTTCTATTCGTTTGTTGTAGATTACTGTATTATATTTTATTCTGGTCAATAGTTCACATTTTTAATAAAGCAAATGAAACAATGTACCATATACAAACGTCAACTTTTAATTCATTATTACGATGTAACTAAAATGTAGAACAAGTATAGAAGTATATATATATATATACATACCTAAAGTTAATATCATTTTATTTTACTAGAAAATGTTTGTTCTAAACCAATTACATAATGAATTATTTGATGTTAAACCAAGAGTAAAACAAACACTAACAATTAAATTGTACAAAGATTTATAGCGCTCACAATTTAATATTTACGTCAGACTTTCAGAAGGTGAGGCAAGCAAAGGAAAATGTTTGAACAATTCAATTAAATGTTGTGTTCGTGTAGTTAACCACAGTTATGTTAACAGTTCTCCTTCTTCCATAATGAAGCTTTGGTTAATTACATTATCAAAAGGTTCATCTTTGGAAATTATAAATAAGTCATAAATTTATTTGTTAATGATAAAGGAAACTTTGTAATTCAATTATAGTTGTTTTATATAAGTCATATACGTAACTTACTCTACTGTGTTTTAACTAGAAAGTATCAAGACTTTTTTTAACCTAATAACATTTTTCTACTTATACTGGTCAATCTTTTAAAACACGCAATATATTACGTTTTTAAAATAGGTAATTGTAATTCAAATATTAGTTTGGTGGCATATTTTTATGTGGCCAACATATGCAAACCGTTGTAATCTAGTGAATTTAAAAGACTTTTCACATTAAAGCCAATGTTATTGTTTTATTTTAGAGACACAACATTGCACAGTGAACTCATACAAATGTAGCTGTGAAATTTAACGAAAAGGATAATCACACGCAAATATTTAATTTATACTAAATTAATTTTTTTCTAATTTGAAATTTTTATTTAAAATAATCAAATAGAAATGATCAATAAATAGGTATTATGCCCACCTTCACTTATTTTTTTATCAAGTAAAAGAAATAGAAAGTCTGCGAGAAAATAACATCCTCTAGTATGTAAGTTTATTTTTTTAAAGGGGGTCATAAGATTCTTATAGTAAACCAGATTTAAAATTACCTCAATAGAGGAATTTGTTTATAATTTATTGTTCAATTGTTTATAGTTTCAATTATTTAAAACAAATTGAATAATAACACATACAAATAATAACAATTATAAATAATTTAACTATGTAAGACTATCATTACAAAAAATGCATTTCATTAGCTATACTCTCTTTATTAGTTTTGGAATATGTTCCTTTTTTAATTGAAGCTTTTAATTTTATTTCACTATTGTACGGTAAATTTTTAGCAAGTTTGTTTATACCCCTAAACCTTTATTTTAGAATTGGGCTTATCGGGTGAAATTATCCGGATCTGCTCAATTTGGTTCTGGAAAACTAAACTAGATCATTACATGAGTGATACCTTATCCGTTTGTGAATAAGTAATTTGTCACTCTACAACATTATCTAAGGTTATGAGATTACGAATATTAAATAATGATAAGCGATGCTGTAATAATTTATAGGTGAGTTGACACAAAATCAGTTTGTTGTTGTTGTTGCAACTTAATTATCGTTACTTATGATAGTAGCTAGGGTGGAGGGTGAAGAATATATCCAAACTCAAACTTTTACTATTAACAAAGGTATATGTTTCTTTCAAAAATCAGAAAACTAGACAAAGGGAAATTAAATATTAAATCACGGCATACGATAAAGTTTCTGATAGTACCACTTGGAAATATGTTTTGTTATTCTTAAATCCAACACTTTTTTTTTTTTAATTATGTTTACTTTCAATGTCTGGACAATATAAAAAAACATAGTTGCACTACTGACTTATTTATTACTCTGTGTTTTAATTTGTTTGGAATTTTCAAATTCATATCTTCTTTACTTTAAGACAATTGGACGAATAAAGTTGGTGAATTAAGTGATTTTACTCTTTCAATCGAGAACAACCACATTCTAAAATTTCAATCTTTGACGGTTCAAAAGACTGACTACAGTAAGCTAGAACTGCCAAAAAAAATGATCCAAGGAACACTTCATTTATCTTTATAATTATTATATTTCACATTGTGCTCGAAATTCGATTATATATTTCTTATAGTCACCTACCATTGGGCGAACATCAATTACGCTCTTAAAATGTAATACAGTTTATAAATCTCTACATACACAGATTTAAACAATAAATGCAAATAGATTTAAATTTTAAAAATTAGTTTATTGTTTTAATCATTTTATTACTGTTATAATATAGTGTTATTGTTAAAATATTAAAATAACGAGTACGATCTAAAAGTAACCTAATTTTAACTGTAATTTTTACTAAAGGAGTAATGTAAGTTATACAATCAAACTTCAAAGTAATATTTGTGGGGACAGTAATGAGTTTTAACAAAACTTAATTTAAAATTTATAAGGTAAGCTTGCATGTTTTATAATAATTTTTATAACAAAATTTATAAATTTCCAAATTCCTGAAGAAAGTGCCTTGAAAGTAGAGCTCATATATAGGCTAAGTTTCACGCCAGTGGAACAGCAATAAACACTTTCCTTTATGTTAAGGAAGTCTAAATTATCTCATAATAGAATTAAGCTAATTTGGAGCATCTTTGTTTATAGTGGCGAGAAAATAAAAGTTGTGTGTTTATTATTGTATTATGATATCTTACCAAATTCATTAACCATACCTAATCATATCAAAATTTATTATTTGCCGAATTATATCATTTTAAATATTATTACAACATTTCCATTTCAGTTAACATTTTATGGTTTAATGTAAATAGTTTTTAATGGTGGAATATTTAACAAAAATTCCAAGATAAACACGGTTGTTGAGACCCACTGGGATATAGTACAATAAACAAGTAACGTGTAGAAGAACTATAGAACTATTGACTGCGTGGCAAGAGGCGATTGTTCAGTAGCAATAACAAAGTAAAGAATTCAGAATATACAATAGCAAAGCAGCACCGGCAGAAGATGCTTAATCTGTAACATCATCTGGATCATCCGTAAGTTTTGCTCCTTGGTCTGCAGCTCTGTATTTGTATCAAAAAGTCGACTTTCTTTGGATAAAATTTCGTCAAGACCATGGAAATACTATACAACATTTTTATAATATTACAAAGTTAATTGTAAAAATCTCTTAAGGTGATAACTAGGCACTACCTGCCCTTCTAATTTATACAATTTTTGTTTTACAAAAATAAATTCAAGTTTTGAAAACATTTTCTTCTCAGTTTCCAAATGGTGGCAATGTTCGTTTTCAGCAATATTAAATCTCAGCCAGATAATTATTTTATAGAAACATTTGGCAAATTAATTTGGAATAATAATAGGATTAACCTCTCAAAATCACTGTCCAATTTTTAAAAGCTTGTACTCTTAAGATAAAATGTTGGCTTTATTTACAAAGTTAAAAGTGGAAGCCGGTCATGTTTTACCAGGATTTATAAGTGTAGGGGAGGGGGGGATTACGGGAGGCTGAAGATTTTAACTTGGCCAAGCATTTTAATACTTAGTTATACAAAAACAAACTGAGGCTGTTTACGATCAGCCAAAACTCAGTAAATATCTAAATTCACGTACAGAATCCATAAGAAAAAATTAATAAATTACTTCCTCTTTTAAAACGAATTTGTGCACTTCGTAAACGTTTGTTTTAACATTTTAAAACATTTGTAAAATTTTCTACAAGAAACTATAATAATTTAAAAACTGATATTTCTTTAACCAATTTTTCTATGTTCGAATATTATATTTCAGCTCCTTATATGCTTTTTACCATCGCTGAAATTATTATTTAAAACCCTTAATATTCCTAGATCTATAACAATAATGATTTTCATAAAAACCTTTGTTCGGATGTTTTGAATAGAATGCACTTTTTTTTCACCGCAGAGGTTTACTTTTTCTTTTCAATTAATACTTCTATTTTTATCTTTTTTTATCATGATATCATGAATAATGTGAATTCTATTACTGTTCATGTTACCAAAACTATATTTCTTTGAGATATAAAATATTTAAAATATCTACTACTGTGGTAAGGGTTTTGATGAAATGGGTTATGTTTTGGTTGGTGATATGTTTCTATGTTCCACATATATGATCTTAACTTTGGAATTTCGATATTGTTTACAATTATTTGATTTTAAAATTTTTGAAAAGTCTTGTATTTATTTTATATACAGACATCAAAGTAAATGTCCTAATGAATTATATCAATCTCATTATTCACTAGCTTCAATCACAGACTATATTATTTTCATCGATATTAAATTGAATATTTTTTAAACAATCTTGTAATAAGTTCCTAGTAGGAAACAGTTTTAGTTATATAATAGTAATTAATACAAGAACGTTATGTTAATTATAGTGTTGAAACAAATAAACAATCCATTTAATGTCGGGTTCTAATATTCTTCAGAACTTAAAGTCTGTTCGAATTCCTAAGCATTGTGTTGTGAGATGTTTTAAGAGGGAAATATCCTACTGTACTTGACAGGTATCAAGCGTTGATGTCACCTCTATTCAACTTTTGCTATTTCCATCTTGTATATTAACTTAATTCACTAAGTACATATTCATGTCAGACACACGAATATGTCAAGCTTGTAGTTGATATGTCACAAGAATCGAAACATCACATTTAAATAAACTGTCGATGTAATTCCTAGAATATTTTAAATTGCAGTCAGTAGTGGTAAGAAGTCTTCTAAATTTATGGTAGTTTACAATGTTGTACAACGTGTACAAAGGAACGTTTTGTACTACAACAAGAACAATTTATATTTCTCGTTGTAAAATCGTTACATCACCTTTATTGTAACTTGTTACTACAATTTGTTTCTTCTGATCTGGAATAAATTGATTGTAAGTCTGGACCATAAATCATAGTATATGTTGATAATAGGTTATGTGTTACAAGTAAAAATTTAAGCTGAAACTTGAAGCGAATACGCTGTTGTGATATTACATTACTTTCCCCTATTTTTATTATTATTTTTATTTTTTAAGTGATAGAAGTTAGATTATTAATAAGAAGCACACTAAACTATTTTAGACCTTCTGGATTTCTATTAATAAATATAAACTAAAAGATATGATGTTCACAATTTACAATATTTTCAATCTGAGAACAAGATCAATGAATATAGGAAATTAAAATTAAAAACATGCTAATTTTTAACCGGAGGCATTTACATGACACCTAACATTTAGATGACAACTAACACTTAGATGACAACTAACACTTAGATGACACCTAACATTTAGATGACAACAAACATATAAATAACACCTAACACTTAGATGACACCTATCAATTAGAGACCGGAGTCTTAGGACTGAAACTAACTCATATCATTTATATCCAAGCATTTTATCTTCAAAAGACTATTTATAATGTGAGGTGTATACACAAACTTCCGATTTGTATTTCCCTAAATTCTTTCCCAGTGTTTAACTTAAAAGACAAGCTAAGTTCTAGAAATAATTATAAAAAATTAGTCCCTCAGGGTTTAGAAATAGAGTCCAATTCTTTAGAATGCAATGTCCGATGGCGTCTTTGAAATAGAACTACTGTACTCGAAGACAAAAAAATATGATGCTTTTATTGTGAGCACTGATAACACATCTAAAGGAAGAACGAAGATAGTGAACAATGCCTTCCAAGGGGAATCATACAAAGCGTAGGGTTTCTAAATATACCTCGAAATAACAGTTGAGCTAGGAGAAAGGACCATAGCGTCAAGGATAGTCTAGGATTTCAGATGAACCATAAACTAAATTTTATAATTTAGGAGACGCAAAATATCAATTACTACTAGAGGTGTGCCAAATATAAAATCTCTTAAAGGATAGAAAACCATAGCAAATGTCAAATGGTGAGCCTCCTCTCTCCAGCACAATCGTGGGCAAAAACATTGGTCGATAAGGTACTGGGACAGAAGTGGATTTCATTTCAAAGATGTAGATCTCATAGGATATTATCTACCTAACGGACAGTGGGAAGTTTAACCTTAGCAAGCGCCCACCGATTGATTTGTTGTATTTCGAGAAACAGAATGTATATAATGAAATTTTTTAAATGCTCTAACAACTTCAGGGAAAAAACAGGTCTCTTGTACTAAGGGTTCGACTAAAATGCGAGGAAAAGACAAGGTCTTTCGGAAATCGTAAGAGATGGTATCATGTACCATCTGGGAGGTGGACTCTTAACTTAATACCACAGTTAAGGAGTTGAATAGGGAGTATACACGGCAAGGTACAAGGTAAGTTTTTACAATTTCGTAATACAATAGGACAAGGTAATTTTAATGAAAGATACTACTGCAACGTGCCACTCCTTCAGTGGGAGTTTATACGCCGATTTTGCAAAGTAGAAATCGACCAAGCCACTGGAAGTTTAGGCTTTTTATGCAATCTAGCCTGGCTTGATTGATTTCCGTCAACTCACTCAGTATCCCGAGATCGTTGGAAACCTCCTATTTGTTTTAAATACTTCCAGTTATTGTATTTTTAATTACGTGACTCACGTACTAGCTCAGTTATTTAAAAATTACTCTCCCCTCAGAGCCGTGAAGTTCACTGGTTATTTTTTTAATGCAATCACTACTATTTACTATCAATAACATACATAAGTTATCCTCAGAAATTGGTATATTTTAATTCAAATTTAATGTTAATAAAAATTATGTAATTACTTAGCTTTGATCAAAAATTGGAGGTATTGCAAAAATTTACTCTCACTAATTATATGGAAAACTATTTCTGCCTTGTTATTCAGGTTCAACACAATAATAAATTCTGCAATGAAATTAATAAAATCAATATAATTTTTGTTTTTTCAGTCTTTAAATGAACAACGAAAACACATAAAATGTTGACAAATTCAATGTTGGATTATCCAAATCTTGGAACTTACTTTAAACATACATATATAAAATGAAATAAAATTTATCCTAACATACATAAAATATATTAAATTGTAAGGCAGAATAAAAAATTAAAATTACAGGTTATTTCCACAGTGAGTCATAAATAATAAAAATGACAAATTAAATGAATTATTATGCGTTAAAATATTAGGTCTAAAAATGTTATTTAATTTTTAAAATTTAATTCCTTTTTTTAGTTTGATATTAAAATTTTATATAAAAATGTGAAAAATATTTCCAGCTCAGATTTTAAAATAATTCCTAAAGTCTTGGCAATCGAATTATACGAGAAAAACTCACAATTTGCGGTGTTTCGAACTTTGTTGGAGTGATGTCGATATTAGCTTGGATGCGTTGATCCCTCTAGGAATCCCTTCTTGCTGGTCCTGTGGTCCTGTATATTAATGATATCGGAATTCGCTAAGTTCGCTGCTTATTACCCTGGAGAATTAGCCTGGTCTGTTGCCTTCAGATCCCGTCCTGGTTCCCTGGTCCAGCTACTGCATTCCTTCGATCCTTCCCTCGTGGTTTGAACTTTTTTATAGTAAAAAAAAACTCTTTTTTTAAATATTCACGTCAAAACATTTTATGAAGAAGCTGCTGTTGGAGCTCGTGCGTTCTCGTATCAATGCAAGGCTAGGACTGCTCGCCGTCGCTGAACTTGTGGACTTTGGTTGTCCCCAATCGTTCTAAACTTGTTCAACCACTTTACATACGACCAACATCCACTAACATTTCCTAATTTTTATAAAAATTACGATTTTTACAAAAATCGGAAATTTTTCAATTTTGTAAACGTTAATCCGTTGCACTACCGTCTTAAAACTTTGTAAAATGAGAGATAACGATAAATGTGGGTACTTCGAACATGTAGACGATGTTTGTCAAACTCTTTTCCTATTTCTGGCTTGGAAAAGAGGGTGATATTATGTAACTTCCTCATTGAACTGAGAGTAGGAAATTCAATTTCCAAAGTGAAAAATACCAAGACTCCAAATGGCGGAATTAAATCTGGCCTAAAAAAATGTGCTCTGCAATTCCTTGCCAGAAAAGACGGTTTTTACAGGATCATATGGGGATGTTTTAGTGAGTGCCAACTGCACACACTCCTGAGGTAGAGATTTTCGGGGAAAAAAATCACACTCACACGCGCACACACACACACACACACACACACACACACACACACACACACGTACACAAACAATATATATATATATATATATATATATATATATATTATTATATATTCATGTCTGTTTTAGTGAGTGCCAACTGCACACACTCGTGAGGTACAGATTTTTATTTCGCTTTCGGAAAGAAAAATCACACTCACACGCGCGCGCACACACACATACACACGTACACAAACAAAATAATATATATATATATATATATACATATTATTATACATACAATTCGAAATAAAGCATTAGAGAACCATGATCGCTGCTAATCGTTAGTCTTTTATTGTATATCTCTTCAAATAGTTTACATAAATAAAATTAATTTGGCGGGAATCTTTCGCTGAAAATGGTTGTTACTGAGAAATTATTTAAATTCTGATTTCTTAAGATGTTGACTGTTTGCAATTCTGAAGTGATTGCAGTTCTACAGCCGTAATACCTTTAACATAAAAAAAAAAAGTACCTCTATACATATATTACAAAGGATGTTTTGGTTTACCTACATTAGCAAGGATAAAACGAAATAGCATTGTTTAGTTTCTATTCTGACATAAATTATAAAACCAAACTTGCTGTATTTAACGAAGATTAATGTTGATTATATTGAAGAAAGGGAGAGATGTGACATCACATCAAACTTGCAATAATGAAGAATAATGATATTTATCAAAATCATGAGACAATAATGTACACCATATGTGCCCAAGGCTATTTTTAGATTTAAAATGTAACACAATTCAAGATATGTGTTCGAGTTTTATTCTATCTAATACTATCTCACAAGTCTGTGACGTTTAGAGTTGCTCAGGGTTCCACTGGAAGAGGCGGGGTTCTAATTGATAAAACCCAATATAAAAACTAAAACTGATTAAAAATTATTAATAACGAAAAATAAAAATATAGCGAAAAACCTAAGTTGGTTTACTCTTTCATAAACCCTAATTGGCTATATCACTACTTGACATTAGCTACGCCTAAACGGAACTGGAAGATGTGTTCATATTACTCGCCTCGTTCATGACATTGTTTCGGACTTAACCGATGCATTGAAGGTTTACATATGCGAGAGATTATCCACTCGATACTCTCGTGTCGGTGACAGCCCTGACAGTTCTCGTAACTATACCAATATCACATTCAAAAATTATTATTGTCAGATCAATGTTAGAAATTACATTTTTCACAATAAATTTGCTATTTGTCATTGCAGAAAAATTTCAACAGGGTTTATGAAAGTTGAGATATAGCCCCACATACCAAATTTCATGCAGCTATCTTAATTTTCGTGACCGCTAGTAGCGTATACTCTCCGGCTTTACTAAAATATAATCAGAATAACTTTTAATATTACATTATATTCTACACAGTATTTCCAAAAAAAACTCACCTCGACAGTTTTGCCCCTTAACTTCATCAAGGTCATTTTTTGTTTCCGCAATATATTTTTTTCCTTATATGCAGGATAATTCAAAAAATATATATGCAAAGTTCGAAATATGAAGCTAGGGTTTATCGTCTTGGATTACGACTTACAAACCGACAGACAGACAGACACGCATGTGTAAAGTAAGGTCCTTGTTATTACCTACGGACCCTAAAAAGCATTAGTTAAGTCTTGAATTGAACACTATAATGTTGTAGAGTTTAAACGAATAAAGAAATCTTTTTAAAATCATCAACAGAAAATAAACTCTGCCATTACGTATCTATAACATTTTACTCTTGACAAAAGTTTGAAATTTAATTTTCTTACATAAATAATTATTATAATTAATCTTATTTAATTGAATATAATTAGCAATTAAAATTAATTGTAATTTTATTTCACAAAATCTACTTTATTATATGAAGCGAGATTTATTTTAATTTTAGATGTATTAGAGACCGTTTTAATGATGTTTCTCAATCCCAATTAATTATTTATTGAATAACATCCAAAAAATAAATATATACAGCTAGTTTGTTTCGTTTTTGTTTTGTTTTATCCACATCCGTTTCTTATGAAATTTATTTTTGTAGTTTTTTTAAATACATCATTGATTTAAATTGGATCAAAGTAGCTGTTGTCGATTTTATAAATGTAGTAAACAAGTATTGTGCTTCTTTGGGTTAAAGCAATAAGGGAAGAGCCGGATCAGATTGAGAACAACCTGGTTATAGGTTGTAATAAACCAGTGAAAAACCAAGTTAACGTAAGAACATCAAAAGGTCAGTGTAAAGATAGCTTAAGTTAACTCAATAATACATTTGACAGAGACCGTCCATTAAATTTTGAGTTTAATTCTATTTGTTTTTATATATGGGTGTCTGAGAAAGTTAATTCATTATTATTGCACCGTTTAATTTATTTGAACAATCTGTCGTTTCCATGGTTAGGACGAATCGTATTACCTTAGATGGTCTTTATGTTTATATGAAGTATGAGTTTTTACGTTCTCGTTTTAAAATGTTTGTTTCATTATTGGTTAGTTTTCGTATTAAATAGAATAGAATGGTTAACTTACTTTAAATATAACAACCGTGTAATTTTGTTACAGTGATGATAAATATCATGCAATTCCATTTGGCCCATTTTTAGCTCCATATTATTTTCTGAAACACTCTTTCTCCGCGTATTTAGATAAATGAAACCAAATGTCTTACTAGATTATATTAAATTAAACTGGAAGACGATTTAGTAATCAAGGAGAGCGGGTATTTACCCAAAGTATAACTTATTTAGAAATCAAAACAGAAGCTGTAAACGATAAAATAGCTTGTCCAAGTCTGTACATTATTTTACACTAAGCTAAGGAAAGTGTTCTAGGAGGTTAAAGAGGTCAATTTTGTTATAATAAGAAAATCCATAGACTAAATTCCCCGATTAAGAACTTAGACTAAACTAAAATAACTGAATCCTATTGCTACTTTCAGCTAATGAGAAAAACGAGTTAGCTTTTTAATATATTAGGACTACATCAGTTAATATATTAGGTTGGATTTAAATATAAACAATTTCATATGTAAATATAATTCAAACCTTCTAATCTTTTTTTCTAGATATAATTTTATACTCTGTTTCTTTCCTATAGATCAATTCACACTTCTTAGCCTAGAATTAGATTATATGATAATATTATCATTTTATCTTGATTTCAAACGACAATTTTAATTCCATGACATACATATTCAATTGCATCCTCAGATATCCTGGAATAATATATAGTATTTCCTTGTTGTCGATGATGATATGGAATACTGATTTTATTACACCAAAACTTGCACAGAACGCTCATTATATCCGAGTATGTTCGAAAACGATTAGAAAACTTTAAAGAAAATCTCTCTCTCTCTCTCTCTCTCTCTCTCTCTCCCTCTCTCTCTCTTATATATTATTAAAATTATATATGGAGAGAGAGAGAGAGAGAGAGAGAGAGAGAGAGAGAGAGAGAGAGAGAGAGAGAGAGAGAGAGAGAGAGAGAGAGAGAGAGAGAGAGAGAGAGAGAGAGGAGAGAATCTTACGAATCATGATAATCAACATAATACACATTACAATAAGTTGTATAATATAATTGTATGTTATTTTGGTACGTCCCCTTTAAAAATATAAGTAAAATATATTTTATGCCCACAAGAGCGTAAAGAAAAGGAATAACTAGAAATTTTGAATAAGAAATCCATTCTGTGACTCTTCATTTCAAATTGTTATAAAATCTAAAAATCATTTGTGTAATATAAACTTTATATTGAGTCTGGTGTTGAAATTCGATACAGTTATGTTTTTGGTCATGCACAGTTTAGAATAAAGTAAATTCTTAGCATTTGAAAGTTTTGTAATCTAAGGGTAATAAATGTTGTTACAACATTAAACGAACACTGAAAATGTATAAACGCCATTATACTGTCTATAACTAAACTAAAATGGATAGATAATGAATTCACTATATGTATGGGTTGTAATCTGCGAAACGTGTTTTTGCAAATTTTAACATGTGTGTAGATATCTCGGGAAAAATAAGATGTAACGTGACTAAACCGGAAAGTCTTTTTACAAATAAACTTTTAGTCAATGGTTCAGAACGTGATGGAGATTATGCAAACTTAAAAGCCCCCCTTCTGCTCTGGTTATCTGAATGCCTATAAAGTCTATACAGTTTTGTTTAGACAGAGCTACAGAGAAATAGGAATTTTTTGTTTCAAAAAATAACAAATTATATAGGTCAATATATATATATATATACAGATAGTTAATACGTTATACATAAGTCACTCATTTATTACCCTCATTATCATTACATACCAGATTAGATAATCCTTTATACATATGTGTTGACAACATAACATGAATAACCAAATGTTATGGCGAATTAATATTTGGATTTTATATTACTTATGGAAATAACTTATGAAATTACTTATGAAAAGCTAACCTAACTCAAGGCAAAGTACATTTGTCCATTAATCAAACTGGCAGTGATAGAATCAAAACAGTGGATTCTGCTACTAATTCTTTTTAACTGTTATTTAAAAAAGTCAATAAAGGAACGGTTAAGTATGAAATTGGGAGCAAAGTTTTTCGTGGAAGCAGAATATTTTTCACTATGGATTTATTAGTTGGGTTTTCCTTTGAGTATAGTTTTAATACATGGTAATAATAATCAATCTGATTTTATTAATTAATCACATTTTAAAACTAATAAGCTTTATTGGATGAGTAACTAACAGACACAAATGTTAGTTTACTTTTTTTATTAACTATTTATTTAGTAATTCCAATGAATAGAAGGTTTAGTTATAACTGTAAATTATTTCCTCATCTGAACTGAAATAGGACTCCATCAATTTCAAAACCTAACTATACTTGCAAGTTTGCATTCCCTGTAAATCCATTATATAAATATCTGCCACCAGTATCTTAGTCATTTATATTCATTAAGAATACGGGTTGTCGTTAATCACAACAGAATAATCAGGTGTTGTGCATTTCTCAAAGCAGACTGCAATTATATTATCTAAACAGAATTTTCGAATATTAATTGATCAGTGGAAAACATTATGCAGCCAATTATAACTGATCAAGTACCATATGGAAGAACGGAATGATTTAATCAAATACTAATTTAAGATATATATATATATATATATATATATATATATATATATATATATATAATATAATAAGTATATTTGCACTAAAAATGAAAATTATTTCAAAACAATTTTGTTTTCCGTGAGGCAGTCAACACAATTAATTGACATAAAATAATTAACTAGAGATACCTTGCACAGGCCTATGTGACAATATTATGTTAACTCATGGAAGCAGCTGGTTTGAAGGTCAAGTTTATTCACCTGAAGACTCTGACTTATCTTTAAATTTAAGTGCAAGTTTAAGCCATCATATTAACCTATATATTAAGTAAATTTATTAATATTCAATAAAACAGGTTTTAGGGAAATCACTACGTTTCATGATCCTTTCTTAGTATTAGATGTAAGGATAGTATGGTAGTCGTAAGGATGACCAAATGAGTTCAATGAAACTAAACTACACAATATGTGAAATGTTATTTTATTGGTGGTTTTTTTTCACATTTATAAGATCTAGGATAATAGGGTCGAGTCACTTATGAGAGTTAAAAATTATCCATACAAAATAACTAAATCCAGTAAATCTCTGTATACAGTAAGTGTTGTTGGTTTGAATGACAAGATAAGTGATATATTGGAATTATTTTATTTTATAATACTCTAAAATTTATATTATTCAAATTATATTAGTCGCATATTCTTAAGCATAAATAAACATAGATATGTCATAGATTATTGATATCGATTCATTTGTTTGAGTAAACTATGCAAGAAGAGTAACCAAACTGGAACAAACCAATTAATGTCATACAATATATTTGTGTTTTATTAGTTCTATTCGTTCATTTTAGTATTTTCCCGTTGCCATGAAGCCTTTATTTTGTATTTAAAACTCTTTGAAACATACTACTAAATAAATAAAATTGTTATCATTTTAATTCAAATTGTACACATTTTGAAGCGGTTGATTCATAAAACGTAATGAGTATTTGCATTTCACTTATCAACAGTTAACAATTTAAAATGCAAATATTGTTATTGCAAATATTAGTCAGAGACTTTTTTATTGAGTAAACATTATAAATCTCTGTAAATTTTTATTTTCATAGCAGGATAAGTAATATGATGTCATTTTTATTAATACTGTTCTTGCAAAGGTACTTTAACATTTTTATTGAACTTAATTACATTATTTTTATTTCCTTAATCTCTTATAGTATTAATATCGATTTAACCGTTGGGGTAGCTACCCAAAAAACAAAACAGTCATATAGTATAGAATAACATGCTTGTCCTTCATTAATACTAACTTTTCAGTTTATGTACTTTCGTTTTTCATTGTAGCCTTTATTAGATTTAGAACAATTTGAAACATGACATACTGCTAATGAATATAATTTTGTTACCACATTGATTCATAAAGTACACATTTTTAAGAGTAATTCGTAAAATGTAACGTGTATTTCATTTTAATCAACAGTTAGCACCTAACAACCTAGGTTGGAAAAATTTGTAGATGTAAACAACATTTAACAACAATTTGATATAAATATCTCTTAAAAGTTAATTAACTTTTAAATTTGATAACAGCTTTTTTGTAAGGGACAAGACGCAATATTAAATTACATAATTACATACATATACTTAGTTATAATGGTTCTAAGAACATACCTTTTTTTAGCGGTTTATTGCTTTGTATATTTTTAAAATTACCTACAGAAGTAATAAATAATCTAGATGTCCATTTGAACTTAGGTCTATACGTCTAATTTTAAAAAGACCAAAAAGCTATTTTCATTAAATGGACCAAATATAAAATCTTGTTTAAGGATAAAGTCGCTGGGTATATCCCAAATGTAAACACGTTGGACATATCCCAAAATAAAGAACTAATAACAAAATATTAAATACCGTATAGTAAATAAATTTTGAATTTTTTATATAGAGTTGGAAAAATCCACAATATATTGCAATATCTCAGCTTAGGAAATTGATAAAACACACCAATAGAAAGCCTTTGATTTGGGCTATCTACCGGATGTACCAAACGTCAGGTTCCATATACAGTGTTCCGAAAAATACAACATGTATTTTCCCCACTTTTTTCAATGTAGTTAAATCAATTTTTTCCCGCCTCAGTTACTGTTAAAAAGTCTCTTTAATTTGTTGAAAGGAAATTTTATTATTTTACTTAGATATTATTCAATGTATGAGGAATCAAATTTAGCAGACTTATTTCATTTTTACTTTGCCATAGAATTTCTCATAAATTATAATCTACGTAAATATATATATATATATATATATATATATATATATATTCTACTTTCAGAAAAATAAATGTACTTTTTAAGGGGTATCTGAAGTGGGAAAAACATTAAAATGTTTATATTTAAAAAAAGAGGGAGAAAATAGATTATATATTTTTCGGAACACTCTGTACATGGAACCATTCTGTAGATAGCTCCAATAAAGAGCTTTCTTTTAATGTTTCTATGACCTTCTTACGCCAACTAGAGGCTAAGAGATATTGTAATATATGCGGGACCTTTGCCCAACTTTATATAATAAAAAACATGATTTTACAAATATGTAAACTTGATTTTGAACAATATTCTTATGAAGTTATGTAAACAAATGAAAAAAAAAAATGTTCGCAGCTACAACCTCCTAAAATGAGGTATACACGTTAATTCCTTAAAAATTAAATGAATATATCATAATAATATAACTTAACAAGTAACAGGTAACGTTACTCAACGTTTGTTATTGTGAATTTCCTTTGTTCTTCTTTCCCTTGGTGGTCATTTAACTTCTGACAAAGGGCTGCACAGCAAAAGTAATGCAAGCACGTGTACATTATAATACTCTTGATGGTTTGTAACGCAATTTATTAGCCAACTTTAAGTGAACAACTAAATAATTTTGTAAAGCATTAAAATTTAGTAAATATATAAAAGTAATTCTTAATTTAATTTTTGGAAAATGATAAACAAGATATTGTTCAATGCTTTTTATTCGAGATAATAGAGAGGCTATAAGTGAGCGATATTCGTTTAAAATTACAATTTTTTTTTTCCCTACATTGAAAACTTAAAACTGTATTAACTATATTTTAATACAAAAACATTTCTTCTCTTGTACAGGTAAACTACAACAGTTATTAAAGCTAATTTAATAGACACAATCTATTTAAAGATGTTTACTATAACTTATAAAAAATAAAATATTTAATGTGATTAAGGAATAGTATTTGAATATTCTTCACGACATATGTAATTTTAATTCATCTAAAATAAACAGGCGTATTAGAAACATTTGTCAAATACAAATAGTTAATATTTGCATGACTTTCTTATGTAAAAAACTATTTTAATTACAATTTTTGGTTATAATTGGTCTCTTGAAATAAATATAAAATTTAACAAAATGTAAAACCGCTGAGCCATGCTGTTTCGAAAAAATAGTGTAACGAATAGTAGTAATGTTTTTCACTACAGTTTTTTTTTCATCCTCACACAAAATACGTTCTACTTGTTTGTTTTTTTTTTACCGTTGTACGGTTTAAGAAACCTTTGCTCAAAATGGAAATGATTACATCATGTTTAAAGAAAAATGTGAATTTTTTTTGTGTTTAATTATTCTATGAGTGAATTCAAATCTTTTGAATTATTTTGTTAGTTAAATAATTTACCTTCTAAGATTATATAGAATATTTACGATAAAGAAGTTGGAAGTTAAATTCTATGAGATTGATTCGTCCATGAACTTAGATGTCTTGAAAATTTCCTTATACAAAAACAAAGGAAATTAGTTAAGAAATCATTAATGCTTTAATTTGAAATAGGCATGTATTTTACTTCAAGAACTGCGGTTATGTATTGTTTTAAGTTTCTTCAAATTAATTATAACGAATTGAAAAAAGCATTTTTTTCTTTTACAAGTGCACTTTATTTTTTGTTCTATATTAAAATAAAAATTGGGCCATGTTTTTGTTTTTTATTCGTATTAATTTTTCTTATATGTCACGATAGTATTTTTTTTTTTTGGTTAGCAGCTGTATGAATAATTTTAATATTGTTTTCTAATTACTCTACGTAATTATTATCATCATTAGAAAATAGTACTGAATTTTTAGTTTGACTTAGTTGTAATTTGATGGTGTAATAACTAATTTATCACTTTGTTTTTTAGGTTTATAATTTAAGTCGAGATTTTCAGCTTTCCAGTATCATCCAAGCAACACATATTTGACCGTTGCGAGACATTTAGTTGTTGCGGGACTCAGTATATATAATATATATATATATATATATATATATATATATATATATATTCTTCAAGTTGTAATTATATAATAATTTTAAAATTATAGCCATGGTAAGCATTATGAGTGCATAATTTTATTATAAACGTGATTCTCGCTTGAACGAGGGTTAATTATGATCTTATTTATTTTTGCTGCCTTATCACAAGAAACTCGTAAATCGGGTCGTTGAATGATTTAATAAATTGTATATTCGGCGTTAATAACAACTTTTCGTCTATAGTTGGTAAGTTTACTTAGAAACATCTGAACCTATATTAGTGTAACGAGACAAATATAATCCTACGGTTATTCTCACAAATGAGTTCCAAATTTGTTTTAAACCTTCGACCAGTGAGATAGTTCATGGTTTACTGGAGTCCCAAATCAGTAGAAACAGACATTAGTATGCGTGGATGATTTCAACAACAACATGTCAGCAATAGATTTTCGGCAGCAATAACTAATCACTTTAGCAAATTTTAATATGAGGCCACATTGACAAAGGCGGATGAGAAACTAAATACCTACTTGTCTTTGTGGCATTTTCTTAATACATACTGACAATGGATATGAAATTACAGAAATTACCCGAGGTCTGTTGAGAATATCAATATAGAGCAGATATTTTTTAAACTGTGTATTGCCTACTTGAATAAATGCCCTTCACCTCTCAATGTAGTCCACTATAGATCGTGAGGCGAGCGAAGGACTCTGAGGGGTTAACATCCTCTCCACCAACGCACGCACACTCGCCAGCAGGGGCGCAACAGGCCCTACCTACCGCCGGTAGTCAACGACTCACCCACTCGAGAGCCTACTACAAAATGACAATTTTTTGATTTCAAAGTTTTTCCTTATCGTTTTAGTTGTTTTTTTTGTGATCTACATAAAATTCTGAGCAAAACGAGACCAAATACGATATAATTACAATGATTTTGAAGTATATCGAAATAAACTCAGTCTAACCATGAACCCGAAGATACATAGTATACTATAACAACTACTACTTTACTCAAAATAAATACTTTTCAACCTGTAGGTTTTAACTTATTCTTTAATTGAAAAATTAAGTTTAAAATCATTTACAATAAAATAATCAATTATTGTCCAAATCTGATGCACTTAATAATTATACAATTAACGTCTTAATCTACTACTTATTCTAAGTACATAGTTAAATATAAGTTACTTATTCTATAATGTCTTATTCTAAAATAAAGAAATAAGAGTGCATCAGAATTTTTTACTTAAAAATTTTTTAAAATTTTAATTATTTGATAAAATGCTCCGGCTAACTGAAATTTATTATTTATTAATTTTATTTATTTTCTCTTTACGGGTTCGTTAGGTTCTTTGGTGACTATAATTTACATATAAAATAGAATTTGGTGGTAGTTTGTTTTGAGATTGTCCATTAATTTGTACTTATCGGCTTGGAAGTTTTATTACAGCTCTAATGTTCGTGGTTCCGTGAACGTGATTCCCGCGTAGACTGTCAGTAGATGGATCAATTTGCCTTAATCTTTTCAACGAATCCTCTTTTCTTCTTACACTTATATTCTCACACACTTTTGTGACGACGATTACTTTTTAATTTATTGTATGATTATTCCTGTTCAAACACTTTTATAACGACGCTATTACTCACACACTTTTGTGACGACGACTCTTTTAAACTTATAAACGACGATTATCTTTTAACTATTCTTCGGAGATTATTATTAAATACTTGTTCAAAACGACGCAGTTACTATTTAATTTTGACGCTTGATTTTGACTAAATCTTTCACAACGATTTTCTTTTCTACTAAAGAAACACTTGCTCCAGAAATCCCTCCTTCAATCAGTTAACAACCAAAAAGAACCTCGTGTGCTTCCCTTCCACCCCTATTTATAATGTTTATTTTCAAATGCTTTCTTCCGATCCTCTTACTTCATTGGCTTATTTTAAATCTTGTACGTTATTTCATAACTGACGCAAGTCCTTTCATGGTCCTTTTCAAATATTTTGGGTTGAAGGCATTGACTTTTGGAATGGTTTATTTGACTCCTTGAGATCCGTGACTGATGTTAGAATAGTTTTTTTAGCTGTCAACCCTTTCAACTCTTTACAATTTTTGGCCTGCCGAGCACTGACCTTCTGGGAGCCCTCTATTTCGTTACAATACTGTAAAGTTTTTGGTATACTCCAAATAAAATATTTGAATTAATAAAGTGTAAAATATGGTAGGTTTCGTTATTAGTTGACTTAGATGAAACCTTGGTTACAAGGGAGTTAGAAACAATACAATCACGTGTAATTCTACTAAATTCCACATTTATTGATCATTTGTCAACCTGTTCTCTGAATTTAAACATTTAAATTTAAGCTTTAAAATGTAATCACAATATTTCAGATCTAAATTGAAATTTGAACAAATAAACAAAATTCATTAAGTTTATAATACGTTATACAACGAAAAACAGTATTTACACGAACATGACAGAATATAAAAAATCTGTACATTGGAATTGGTTTTATACAGAGACTCAGAGACGGTTGTCACTTTGAAACGATGAATCATTGTCAGTGACTCACAGGGTAGCCAAACTGGGGGTTGAGTCATAAGAAAATATGTAAACATCTGAAGATATCTGGCCATTAGGAAGGGTCAAGTTTCAGGTAGGTGACTCATTGTGTGAGCACAGAGAAACGCATCTTTGTCTCTGGTGTGAGTGTGTGTGTGTGAGAGAGAGCTGCAAATCCCTTAGAGTCCATAGCCCTTCTCACAAGATATAATAGTATATAATTGGAGAGATTATTCAATAAGGGAATATTAAAAAATGATTAATGCTCTGAAACGCATGTTATATGACTATTTATCTTTTACATTTGAATACGCATCAAGGCACTTGGGAGGGTATGTACCTCCTTCCGAGTTAATGTCTTCAGAAACAAATATTATTATCCAGGAAACATCAAACTCTGCACCTGCAGTCACAATGTTATCCTGTAAAAATATCTGAATCTATCAAGATATACTTGAAAATGATGAATCCATTTTTGCTAAACCAGGAGTCGAATTGTTTCATGAAGACCTTATTATACGTCTTAATGAAAACGGACAGTGTTTTTAATAAAAAAAAATTTAAGTTGGTGTTGGTTTTAAATATCAAAATGTAATTTTTATGGTTGATTTACAACTAAATTTTCTCTCCCCCCCCCCGATATTAATAAAATAGGATGAATAAAGTATGATTGAGTTTATTTTATTATAAGCACTATTTCACACTAGTAGTTGAGTAGGTAAGTGTCTTGTCACTAACCCCAATACAAATGTGAGTAACCTACCAGGAACTACTAATGACACTAATTTACTTTATGTAGTATACAATGGATGTAGGACCAATATTTATTATTTTTTTTTTTTTTCATTTTAAATAATTCTCTGAGGTATATTATGAGGTTTTAATTTATCGACTATACCTTTTATGTATTTAATCTTAAAGTAATACAATATATGTTATAAATAATTATGCAGTCAAGATAATGTATATATATAAATTGAACAAAAAATTAAATTATTTCTAAACTATGCAATATATTATATTTATTATATAATTTATTTACTTGAAGTCTTCGTGTAGTATTTGAGACGGTTTCTTTTTTAAAAAGTGGAATGAAATTTTAAAATTTACTCTTTTACTTTGTTCGAAATGTATTACATTTAATTACATAAAACTGCTCTGCCCTAGTTTCATAACTCTATAACTAATTAACTCTAAACTTTTTATAAAAGTTTTTTAATCCTACAATAATCCTTTTGACTATAATTATTTACAGTTTTACCGCTTAAAGAAAGATGAACTAATTACACAACGTAACACCGAACCTTTGAAAGAAACTGATGTTAAATAGTTAGTTTAAATTTTTGTTTTTAATTAAAACTTTTATCAGAAAATCTTTGTAAGATGATTATTTTTTAATGTTTTACAACATAAACGTAGATATGAGATTATTTTTTTAAATTTTTTTATGTATTTCACTTTAATGGAGTGCAATTATACTGTTAGGATCACGTGACTCTCATTTGATATAATAGTAATACCGATTACTTGACTCTACTTTAGATAAATTTGTTCAATTTTAATCTACAATATGGTTTTTAAAATAAACTACATCATTATTTTCATTGTATATTTGTTGTAGTCTTTACACTCAGAAGAACATAACTTTATAAAACAATTGAATTTATATTATCCCAAGAAGTCGCGTATTATATCATGAAAAATAACGTTAGGCTATACTTTGCGTTATAAATTGTTTCCTTCACTTTTGAAATTAGGTCTTTCTCCACTGAAACCCAGAAGTAAACCCCTTACTAACAGGACTTTACAACCAACCACTTTATCCAAAGATAAGTAACTTGCTGTTTATTAATCATGAGTTATATATATATATATATATATATATATATATATTGACCGATTTTTGAAGTACCAACCTTTTTAAACCATTAGTCTAAGCTCATGTTTAATTAAAGATTTTTACTCATAACTTCCGTATTAACATTTCGAGATTCATTGTGAAAAATGCCTTTTGTGTATGTCCTTAGAGGCTAGGTTTTTTTTAAAAATGTAAATGGTTATAGTTGAATTTGTGAAAGTCGAAATTTTGTTCTTTTCTTTATAATATCAAATACTATCCAATTTTGAATTATTCAAAAAATGGAGGAAACAAGATGGAACTCAAGAAACAATCAATATATCTCACTTAAGAAATGATCAAAATCTGTTCACTCATTTGAATTAAATGTGCATACGACAGACAGAAATAATTACATATCTCACAACTTTTTAGACACAACGGATCTGAAAATGGATATATCCTCGAAACTTAACATCGATTTTTTAACAACAAAAAGTTTTCTTTTATGAGAAAGTTAATAAAAAGTGTATATTACGTACATTTCAATCATATAAACTACAACTTAAGCAAAAAGGATAAAAGTGATCCCCACTATCTCCTAAAATATCCAAGTTGGTTAAAAAAAATTGGCAACTTAATAAAAATCGAATAATTTTAAGTCAGGAATTTTAATTCAATTTTACGATCCATAAAAATATGTAATCTAATCTAATGTGCGAAACTCTACGAAAATTAAAATAACAATTATCCAGTTATTTTAAAAATTAAAAGAGCTCGTGAACTTGTCTGTTTGAAGATATTACTACTAATTTGTCATGTTTAGTGTTTTGGTCCGTATAGGCTACATTTCAGCAAATAGAATGTGTGCAATAGTCAGAAATGTTTTTTTCAAGAATGTGGCAATTACATTATGGTCTCAGATGAAGTCAAAACCTAATACGTTCGTCAGTTTAAATAACTTGATTTAGCATGAATAAGGTTGTTTGTGCTTGTGTTTCACGCGACTTGTGTTTATTAAATATTTCTGTATACGGCCTAACTTTAAATATAGGCTATGTGTGTATTGGTCTGTATTTAAATATGTTTACTTGTGTGGGATAATATTGTACATACATATGAAATCACTTTGACTATAAGCCTGAAATTCCCGATATAAATTTACTAACTGTGAATACGGTATGGTTTGAGACTAATCGTGTGTAATTAAATTTATTACGTAGTCGCGGCTGAATAAACTTCGCCCGATATTGCGTGAATAAAATTCGATTAACCTTTGAATCTACATCAACAAACTTTAACCCCGCAGGAGGGATGCAGATTAGCTGCACCTAATAAGAGCGGGTTGGAGTCCCTCGCGGTCAACAGTCAAACATTCGCAACACATATACTATTATTCATATAGACATACACCCAGTTCACTTAATTACAATTTCTTACTTTCACCTTTACTTGGAGTTCTTTTCGCAGGGGGGGGGTGCAGACTATTTGCACCTACTGAGAGGGGTTTAACGTAACTCGCGAAAACTGAGCTACACAATGGTGGAACAATAAAACATCTTCTCCAAATATACACACACAAACAACAACCATGCATTTCTTACATTTTGTAAAGGCTGTTACACTACATGAATCACTGGGGATACTTTCATATCTTTCATATATAGGGATTAGTTTTTGACCGTGCAGACCCTTAGTGTGTCTGGGAGTATTTAACAGAACAAAGCGGGACAAACTTTGAATCTGGTAAGGTGATGTAGCTTGCTCTGCCTAAGGATGTCGCACACACAGGCGCCGCGCCGCCCTGTGGAAAGTTCTGCTAGTTCCGTTGTGGGGGGGGTGCGTACATTGTAGCGCAGTCTGACGCGGCCGACACTGCACCGGCCGACACCCACCGATTTAACGTACTCTCAGTTGTTGATCACCAAAGACGACAGTGTAGTGCAGTGTGTCTCGTGGACAATATGACTTTTTGTGTATAAAAGACTAGATTGGGAGAATAAAAACTCAAGAAAGCATAGAGGTGTGAAAAGAAAATTCTGAAAATTTACGATATCGTAGGTGACAAATAGTTCGAGAAATAGAAGGCCTACGACCTTGGGACAGAAGTTGATCGACGAGGAAGAACGAGAAGAATTCAAATATGGCTTCAAGAATTGAAGTTTTCCCATAGGAAAAACGTTATAGGGAAAAGTCTGTAAACAATGGAGAATTGACCAAATAATGTTCTGGAAACTTCTACGCGTTGCGCATCGCCGATACGCAGGCCGAGACGGGGGTAAGATGGACTGCTGCCAACTAAAATAAAATAATCTAGGGAAGTTGCAAGAATGAATTATATCAAAATTAATAAATATTAACTAATATTAACTAAATGATGAAAAAACAATTATAAAAAACTTAAATAAATATATGTTTGCATACATACCCCTAGAATGAAGCCGAAGCGAAGAAAATCCAGGAGGATCGTACAACTGACCGTTATGAAGAAAGAGTAAGAAATTGGTACCAAAGGGATGGTAAGAAAGGGAATCTATAAAACGGTTCCAGGCCCACGAAAGGGGATTCTGAACCTGACCTGGCTAATTCATCTGCTCTCTCATTACCATCAATACCTGAGTGGCCAGGAACCCAGCCCTCAGTGACCGTGTTCACCTGACTAAGCTTTATCAATGATGAGACGCAATCCCATACCTGCTTCGACTTTACTCTAGTCGTGTGTTAGTGCCTTAATAGCAGCTTGACTGTCTGTGAAGATCAGAATGTTCTTACTTGTGTATTTCATTCTTATATTTTCCATGATACATTTAGAGATAGCAACTACTTCTGCTTGGAAAACAGTAGCATGCTTACCTAGGCGCAGTATGATGCAACTCTCTGGGTTGAGCCCATTTATACCACCGCCCGTACCCATCTCTGTTTTCGAGCCATCTGTGAACCAGACTATATCCTGCTCGTTGTATAACCTCCTTCTAGACTCCCATTCTTCCCTAGAGAAGAACTTCGTCTTGAAAGGCTTATCTAATGAAATATTAGGTATCATGTGATCTGAGGGCATGTCTAACGCTTCCCTGTTGACCACTTGATTTATCCTGCAGTGACCGATTGCAGGCCATCTCTTTCTCCAGCAACCTGTTTGCTGTAGTTTGTATGCACTCATCCTGGCCTGTACCTGAATATTGACCCCTAGGGAAGGGAGATCCAGTAGAGCATTCAAGGTAACTGTTGGTGTAGACCCCATGGCCCCCGTGATGGCCAAACAGGCCACCCTTTGGAGACCATCCATTCTACTCCCAACCCCACCTTGTAACGTCTTAGTCCACCAAACCACCGCTGCGTAGGAGATTAGTGGTCTAATGATCATGGTGTATATCCACATCACCACCTTGGGTTGCAGACCCCATTGTTTACCAACAGCCCTCTTACATGCAAACATAAGACACTTGGCTCAAAGTCAAACGGGAAGTATGCAGAGCCTATGGTAATTTCTTCACACACCTCCTGATCCTCCAATCTCACCTTAGCTGCCACCAGATCCCTGGAACAGAACTTATTTAGCAAAAAGACACTTAAATTCTTATTCACTAACATGCATGTTCTGGGAGCGTCCGATGACGTATCGTACATCAGCCTGCCCCCCGAATCTCCCAGCCCCAGAACCTTACCTTTCACCGCCCATGGCTCCTGAATCAGAGCCACATCGATGCCTTCGTCCTTGAATCTGCTGGCTAGGTTAAGGCTGGCCGCCTTTTTATGCTGAAGATTGGCCTGGACTACCTTCAGCACCTTCCTTGGCTGCGCCATCCCTTGTCCTTTTCCCAATGATCTCGAACTGGATCTGCCCAAGCCCGAGCCTAACCCTGAGGTTTCTCTTCTTGAGCATCTCCAGATCCTTCTCATTGAGACCAAGAAACACGGTTCTCCCCTGACGGCCCATGGTTCTAGCGTTAATGATCATCCAGTCTCTTGTCGAGATCGTGAGGTCATGTTGCTGGATCCTGGACAGTACGTCCTCCACTTTCATCTTGTCAAATGGGGGCGGAAACCTGGTGATAACCTTGCTAATGTTTATCACCTTTTTCGCATACACCACTTCCAAGATAGCTCCTTTCCAGGGATTGCATATGGCAACAGCCTGCTCTAGCCACCCCTTGGTTTCTAGATTGCAGCACTGCAATACCATAGCGCCACTCTCCAGCCTAGACGACTCATTGAAGCCTGGTAGACATCCATCTGAGAGGGGCTTCATCTGCTCAATGAAAGCAGACGAGAGCTCCAGGATGTCCTCCTCAGTGAGTAGCCTTTCCGGAAAGTCTTTAGGTACCACCGTAACCCTGAAAGTGGTCAGCCTTTCTGCATACGAGAATTCCAACCCCCTCCTAGGTTTCTTTGGTACCTGTTTTGCTCCTGAGCTTGAAGAACTGCTGACTTCGGACCTTTGCCTTTTTGGCGTTCCTTCATCAACAGCTGCCCCCCTGCTCTTCGGAGTAGCTTTCGGGTATTCCACCCAAGTGCCCGCAGCCATCTTCTCCTCTCTACGTTGCCTCTTCTTCTCCCTATAGAAGGCGGCGCCTTTCTTGGCTGGATCTTCAACATGCATCCGGTTGATCCTAGATGCCATTTGCTTCAGATCTACATATGATGTACTTCCCTCAAAGGGTAGTACAGTGGATCGATTTTCTGCCATAGCAGACCTGTCGCCACTGTCCCTTTAGGAAGTGGTAGCATGCTCACCTGGAGCTTCTACCTTCCCTTCTTCTGCCTTCTTGCTGGCCTGACCCATTGGGACTTCCAAAGGCATTTCCTCATCGTCAAGATGCAGACTGAGGACCTTCTCATCTGGAGATTTCCTCTCTGCACCTGACTGTCTGTGCACTTCTGGTTCTGTTTGATTATCCATGATGATTCTGTTTGGGTTTTTGCCCCATCTAGGATCCTGAGCAACGTTCTCACCATCCTCGGTGAGGCATTCGCCAGACAAAGCCCTCCCGCGACTCAGGCTCTCCGTAGCCCAGCCACTGCCCCTCGGCTGTCTATCCAGAGAACCTTCCCAGTTCCGAACCATGGAAACTGGTTTGTTCCTCCTTCAATAAGCCTACTCACAGCAACTGCACTTGCCCCACTATGCATTCGCTTAGCGGGAACCCCTGATCTGGGCTTGCCAGACCCGATCGCGGCTCACGCAAGCCTCCAGAGCGCAAAGTGATGTGTTGGATCCAACCCTCCTCAAAGAGTCTTCACCTCAATCACCAGCCACCCCTTCATCAATGGTCACCGTATCGCCCAAGCAGGGTATACCTGGTCGCCCCACTTTTCCAGCAGGGGGGAGGATCCCCCTATCCAGGCATATATATGTCCTGCTCTGGTCGCACTTCCCAATCATCTCTGTGTTGGTACTTGCCTGGGACAGAGAGAGATGTAATTACCTCTACCCAGGCTGCACGGCGTCAGTACATTAGCCTGCACCCTCCTAGTCAAGACTAGAAGAGTGCAGTTTACAGGTGACACTGCGTAGAAGAGTACCATCCGACTTCGACACCCAATAATCTTTTAGATTCATCTTTCTTTAATCAATATATAGTATTTGTCCCTTCTAGTAAAGTAGAATGTACGGGAGTAGTTTATGCCGAACCAGATATGTCAGAAGAAGAGTTAATGTATGAGAGTGAAATCTCTTTTCCTGTTATAAAAGTACAAATAATTTTTTTTAAAAAGATGGAATAAAGAACTAATTAATACTAATTATATTTTGAAAAAATAACCATTGATTCAGACAAACTCCCACAATATATAAGCTTAAACTTTGTCAGAATGTGTCGAAAGATACACTTTTTCTGTTAGACAATGCTATAAATGTTTTGCCTATGGCCATGTATCAAACTCACCCTGTAACAAAGAAAGAAAATGTATGGATTGTGGTGATACATATCATTCAGAAGAATACATCAAACCACTATGAGACAGTGCAGTGGTTACCAGTTTCAAAATAACACAAAGCCCTAATTATTGCTCAGAAACAAATAACAGATTCACATCCTTAAGATAAGAGACAGAAACAATAACAGATTTCATCAACCCAACTATAAAACTTATTCAAACACAAATATTAATACTAGCAGTAGGAGAGCACATAATACAAATAATGTTAAACATATAAAATGAACCCTAACAAACACAACAGGACTACCAAATATAAATAAATCTTCTACATCCCATAATAGTAACAAAAATATGTCAAATGTAACCTCCCCAGTAAAACAGGATAAAATAGAAGTTTTAAGACAAAAAAATTCAAGATGAAAAAAATCTTAAATAATCAAAAATCAGCTGATATAATAGTGGAATTTTTTGAAAACCTTTTAAAAAATTTTAAACAAAAAAATTCTCTTCAAAAATTATTACAAAAAATACAAGCAAATATCAGAACCATGTTAAAAGAGAGATAACAAATACACTGATAAGGTAGGTCATGAAGCCACAAATAATAATAATATATGCCAGGTTTTTTATAATTACATTAGGAGATTATACAGCTGATTTTAAAAAAACATACAATACTTATTTCAACAATACTGTTAAAAAAAACAAGTAAAGGAACATGGTATAAACAGGACATTGAATGTTCAAGCAGAATCTTTATATGACTTGGAGCAGAGGGCTTCCTCACAAGTCAATGCTATTAGACAGTATTTAAGTTGCAATGGGTTATCTATAAACCCTAGTAAGACTAATTATATACAATTTCAATTTAAAAGAATCTTTTAATCCAAAACTTAATATTGGGTTGGATGATAATGAACTAAATGGAGTATTTTCAACAAAATACCTGGGTCTCTTCATTGATAATAAACAGCCATGGAGAAATCATAATATAGACTGTATAATGATGTGCTAAAATTAGTAGTGGTCTCTTTGCGCTGAGAAGTCTGAAACAATATTGTAATGCTCAGGTTCTTATAACAGCGTACTATGGGTTGATATATCCTTTTCTAAAATATAGAATCATTTTATGGGGAGATTCCTCACTCCAGAATGTGACTACAGTATTTGTTATCCAAAAAAAGCCATTAGGATAATTGGAGGACTTTCTAAATTTCAATCATTCAAAGAAACATTTAAATTGTTTAAGATCTTCACCCTACCTTCCATTTATATATTTGAAACAATCCTTTATTTTAAATTTAAGTGTAAGCATGTTCAAAATAGGGTTTTGCATGATTACCATACTAGAATTGCTTGCAAATATCGGGGTAAACAGCACAAGCTAAATTTATTTAGTAAGTTACCTTTGCAGGCTGGAGCGTTATTTATGAATAACCTTCCTCCAGGATTGCTAGAGATAAATGATTATTCAAGTTTTAAAGGCAGACTGAGACAACTGCTGTTGTCTGGATCTTGTTACTCTGTGGAGGAATTTGTGGAGCACTGATAGGGATGTGTGGAGCCTCCATGTTTCTATCTTTTATATTTATGTGTGTTATTTTATTTTAATGATTGACTATTAATTGTTCGGGGCTTTGTAATGTTGTTTGTAGTCATGATCATATTAATTTTATATTTTGTTGAATTTTGTACAATTGTATTTTATATTTTTAATGTAAAAAAAATAATATATTAAAAAAATATTTTTTAAAATGTGTATTTCCGTATGGATATTAATTTTTTGTATTTATGTGTACATTCTGCTATCATAATAATTATAAATTTTATGAAGATTGTAGGGTTGCTGGGGTACTAAGTATTATTATTATTATTATATTGCATGCCTACTTGTAAATTATGGGACCTGCCTTATACAAATGTGATATTTGTCGAAAAAAGGATGAATAAAAAAATTAAAAATATAATACATATTTTAAATAATAATTACAATACCCCCTGCTTTAAAAACTCTAATATTTTTTTTTAAATCAGAAATAATTACGATTTGTAAATTAAGATTCGGACATGCATATACAAACAGTACATTAGGGGCCTATATAGGATTAAATATTTTCTTACCCCGAAATGCCTAGGGTGCACTAAAAACGAAATAGAAACAGTTCAACACATAATTTTCAATAATTGCTCTAATTATAAAATATCAAGAAACAACTTACCGTATATAACAAACTAAAGGAAGAAAATTGTAAACGCTCTCTTCTCTTAAAAAAAAACTACTTCAACAAAATAATACCTAGAAATAATTAAAATGATTAAAGCAACAAAAATCTCATTTTATATCATAAATAATTATATAATAAAAAGGTAAACTTTAAACAAAACACAACAAACATATTTATATATATATATATATATATATATATATATATATATATATATATATATATATTAACCTGGCTCGAGGTGCTTAATTTACTCCATGGTCCAACTTTTTGGGTAAGGAATAATAGAAATAATAGATTGACCTCTGGTGAGAAGAAAAATCCAATTACCAAATACCTCAATTCCTAAATCCATAATTATTGTCTTTAAAATCATTGATAAGCCTCCTACTTTCTGTAAATAACAAAACATAACATTTATAAACAAATAGGAATTAACATACACAGTAGTAACTATCATACTATTACTATATATAAAAAAAATAAATAAAATAACAGTGATCAGTGAAAAGTTTTGAATAAACAAAAAACCAAGACAGTGAATCACCAAAAATATGGTCTACATTGAATCACCAAGCCAGCCTTTTTAATAAAGACATAAGAAAGAAAAGAAATATATATATTAAAAAAACTACAATATCAAATTTAAAATTATTCCATTTTACTTATTATTATTAATTTTGGTCTTTGAAACTGGTGACATTACATAAAAAAGTTCGTATTCCTCAAAGTACTGTATCAGTGTATCTGACCGTTTGTGCTGGCTAGATGATGTAATCAAGCACTAGTAAGCACTAAGCAGTTATTTTAAAAATTTGCTTGGTTATGTTATAGGTCGTATAATTATATGTTAATGATTAAACAATTTTGTTTGTATATAGCTGCTCAGTTTCAATTTGGAATTAGGAAGTATGTATATCTGAATACCTTTATGTATTATTCTGTAACACCGTGATCAGTAAAAGCCTTTTTTAATAATATTTTGATTTGGAACTGAAAGTAAATATCTTAACCTAAAAATATTGGTCATTCATATAAACTAGACATGTACCATAAAACATGTAAATTTAGTAATTATCTATGACAGCTTGTTTCAAATTTAAATTCAGTTGGCCGATATCGCTAATTTTGATGAAAGTGTCTAAATTTATGTTTATATAACTCTGTGTCATAGTTCACTATACTTAACCATGGGTAATTATTTATTATACCTTACCCTGAAATTTAGTGAAGAAAAACGTTGAAATCATATAGTACTTACATTATTTTGAAACAAATGATCATATTTTTTGTCAGAAGACCCTTTTGAAAGACCTAAATCCATTAAATATAAAATAAGCGATATAAAGGTACGAAATCCAGGTCTGATTAGTTTACTAGGAAAGGCTATGTTAATACATATGACTAGGTTGGTCAAATTAGTAAAGAACGTGTGATCACTTGATGTTTATGTCAATATTAGGTCTGGATAGGTGACTACATATACATAAATATAGTCCATTTACCCAAAGTTATATCTCATGATTCTTAAATCATAGAATGTCACAATATTAAGCTGTCAGATGACATGTACTTCGCATGCATCATACCATATGCGACTTTCATCCCATTGTATAACCTAGACAAACCAGACGCAGAGCTTGATTTGTTAGCTTTAGAGCCTAGTTCCTACATGTGTATTTCTTATTTTAGACTTCAATAATGGATTTTGGTACTTCAAAAGGGTCTACCTACATCAAATATATATTTGTTTTAAAATAAGGTAGGTAGTAACAATTTCAATGATTTTCTTTGCTAAATTTCAGGGCAAGGCACAATACATAATTACCTAGTCATGTCCTCTTCTAGCCTGAGGTGTTGAGTATGCTGACAGAGATCACCATTGTTACTTCTGAGGAGCAAGTGTTCTTGGCTGATTCCAGCCAATACCTCTGTCCTCAGGGAGCCTCACACATTGTCATCTCAAGTCATTCTAATCCTCCCTCTGGATTGCTGACCCATACTTCTTTCCTCCTACAGTTGTGTTGGCAGTCTGTTGTCACCCATTCTCTGTACATAGCTACCCAAACCATCTCATTTGGGGTTTCTTAATCATCTCTGATACCATTCTACTTATAGCGCTGCTATGACATTTAAGACATTTCTCACTCAGTTTCTGTGAATTTTACCTTCCATTCATCTTATGTACTCATTTCCTGGTTTTGTATGGTACTGAAATGATTTGTATTCTTAGTTCACACTACTTAGAATTCTCAGTAAATGTTTAGAACATAGTACTAAAATTGAAATTATTATTTTTTTTTTATTCATTAACTACGAATATTACATTAAAATGGAAAAGTAATACTTTAGATTGATTTTTACTTTTCCAGTGAAAAATTAAAGGTAAAAGTACCAAATACACATACCAATAGGGTATAGATGCGCTTTCACTGAAGTAATTACAAATGACAAGGTTCTAGATATTGCACAATAAAGTTAATATCGATTATCGATCAAACGCAAGTGTATTACCCACAATGTGTTGCAAAAATTTCACTTTGCTGTGAAATAGGCTAGAATATTATAATAGCTTTAATTGGTAAGACTTGTTTGTTAATGTGAAATAAATGTAAAAAATTAATTTAACCGGTACTTACATATTAACGCCACCGCAGCAGAAGTTGCTAATGCGCATGCGCCAATATTTGCTTGCTTTGCGATATAATTATATATCACGACAGGTTTGGCCAGGTAGCTATATATATATAAATAAACACCTGGCCAAACCTTTCGTAAGTTTATTGAAGTTAATAATTTGAAATTAAATCATGGATAAACATGAGCTTTAAAAGTGAAGTGCCGCCAATCTACGCCTAAAATTTTTGCGACAAATCATAAAATGAAAGTATATGAATCTCAAAGCTGAAAAAAATGGAATTCTGCTTCCCTTAAACCAGTTTGCTCTTTATTGGCGCATGCACATTAGCGCAACTTCTGCTGCGGTGGCGTTAATACGTAAGTACCATTTAACCCTAATTAACTAACTTGTCTTTTACATCAAAGACAAGTTATTAACTTTAATTATGTTAACCTAAAATACTGTTTATATAGAATAAGTTATTATAATGATCAACATTGTCATATTTTGGTAATTGTTAAGAACAGTGTAACCACTATAACAGCCATTTTTGTATATATTCTTAAAGAGCACAATCCACTAAATAGTAAAAAATAAAGTACATGCACATCCTAAATAGGGAATATGCAAGCTTAAAGTCAATAAAGTTAGGTTAATTTACTGCTTCGCGAATCAGCGGCCTACCTGACCTATTCTCGGAGTTATTGCAGATTTAATGTAGGCTAAACTTAACTTCACCTAATGGAAATTATTTAGCAATACAATATACAAGTTAGTTTTTAAAAAATGTTTAATTATTTTACTAGCCTACATACCTTATTTTGAAATTGTATATTTTAATGCTGAAATAAACTTTTTTATTGAAAAATCTAAAAGTATTTTTTTTAAAGTAGGCTAATATTTTCAATTAATAATCTAGTGTCTGGTCTTCATCCATTTTGACCGTAATGTTAACATTGCGGTTGTCCTCAAACAACATTGCATGGAAAAATGTTTTAATAAAAACGACTTATAAGACCTGTAATTGGCATGCGTCATATGAAATTGAATTTTGATATTAGGCGATATTTGTCCGTCAGTGGTTAAAATGTAGTCAAAACCATAACAAGGATAAAAATATAAAGCTTAAAGTTTCAAAATATTTTATATTATTAAAATATTTTGAAACTTTAAGCTTTATTACTTTATTTTATACTTGAATATGGAGTTTCAACAAGAAATATCTGCTGTTACATTAAAAAAAAAACCATAACATTTTAATATTTTTTATATTAAAGTGAGAATAATATACAGTAGTATTCTCACTTTTCAAAATTATATTCTTTTTTTAATTTTTATGTTGAAATTTAATAGTTAAGTCATAGTCTACTTTTTTATACTATAGGCCTAAGCTTTTAAAATTAACGTTTGTGAAGTCATTGTGAACTTACGAATTCCATATGTTCATAATTTATGTAAGTATACATAAATTTGGTACTTTTCAATTTGTAATTTTACAGTGAATAAGTGAATTCTGCATTATAATATTATATTACAATTTCAATATAAATTGTCTTGTAAAAGTATTAAACAAATTTTATAAAATTATTTTTTATCAAGTTATCAAATAATTACCATTTATAATATACTTAGCATGAAGCCATTGATTTTAAAAATAATAATAGTTTTAATGAGATTTTAATGGTCACGCTGTACCTAACAATTACCCATATTTTAATACAAACCTAACTTTATGATGTTCAGTGTGTACTGTCAAGTACAACATTAATTTCGATATAAGATATTGATATCTTTTTGTTGATACAATTATTAATATCTTCATAGTTAAAATGGAGTCAAAGTTTCATTTATTAATAATGTATTGTAATATTATGTTTAAATTTAATTAATATATTTATTTATGACAAGACTTATTACATTTCCTTGTCAACATTTCATGGTTTAAAATTAGTTTTCTTGGAAAAATATTCTTTTCTTTTTTAAATAGGCTTTAAGTTAGGTGCATTCAGTTTTGAGTAAGGAGAGTGTGCCCATGTAATTTGTACTCCGGAGCTCCTAGTTACAAAGAAGAAGCAAATCAGTCTTATTTGGTCAGGTTGTGATGATATTACCAATTCATAATAAAATTACTAATATGATGCTAACTGGAAAAATAGGTTAGAAGTGGTACAGTTTTTAAGGTCGAACTGGATTTGAAAAAAGAGTAATTAATTCTTAGTTCATCTGTGATAAGATAACGGCATAGAAAGGGCATGGAACATACGCACATCATGACTCTAATTTTATATGCCTTCTTTAACTGGACTTAAACCTTAAGTATTAATTTACAGAACTTAAAATTCATACAGCTACTATGCATCAAAATGAGTATTACAATGTATAGTTTAAAAAATTTAATGAAATAATTTTAATATTATTTTGTTTACTTAATGTTTGATAAGATAGGTAGGTTACAGTACAAAGTTTCTTTCTTAAAAGTAAACAAGAGGATGTACATGGAGACTGACATGACATTAAATTGAGCAACTTTAATTTGTAATGGCAAGTCCCAGGCTAGAAGGTTCTACTCTCACCCCACACAAGGTGAGCTTCAAGTATACAGAATTTCTTCTTAATCCAGTGCACTGGATCTTGTTACTCAATTGGGATTTAGCAGATCATAACAATGACATCGGTAAAAGAAGACTCACAGTCTGGTAGGCTCTTAACAAGATGAAGTGAGAGTTCATTGGCCAAGTGTGAACTTTGGTTATGCATGACTGTCATGTCACTGTCTGAAAACTTAAGGACAATAGATATGGACTGATTAGGTGCATTCAATTTTGAGTAAAGAGAGTGTGTCCATGTAATGTGTGCTCCGGAGCTCCTAGCTACGAAGCAGAAGCAAATCAGTCTTAAGTCTCACAAATATCCTGATCCTGTAAATAGTGATACCAAATTTCTGAACACTGATGAATTATTAGTTTAAGTATATAACTAGAAACTGTGATAGGTATCTATCATAGTAGATACATTTCACGTATTGAGGCTCAAATAGCACAGTAGGTTCTCATCTACATGAAAGTGAAGTTAGCCATTTTTCTTTAACTCACTGAGGTGGTGGATCACAAGTGCACACTAGAAGGCCAAAACAGCACCAAAGAAACTATTTGGATTTCCGTCGTCACCTTTTTGATGTTATGAGGTGCAAGAGATCGGACTTGTGAACAAAAGGAACTTGGCAAACGCTTACAACAATGCACTATCTAATTGCTTTGATATGATTAATATTTAGAGTTTCTTGACCAAACAGCATTCCTGTGAAAAGCCAGTATACTTGCTCTCCTGACATGGCTACTTGTGATTATGTGGCTATTCGTCCTGAATTAAAATTGCTGCAGAAAGTGACCTAATTTATGGAAAATAAAAATTTGACAAGCATTGAGCACACTCCTTCATTTACAAGCTGACTTCTAGCAACCGTATTTCTATCTCTCTACTTATGGGAAACCATTCACATGACACACTCCACTTCCTAACAAGTGGTCACGTCTCATCCTTTATTTGTTTCAACGGAAAAAAATCAGCAATATTTTGTAAATGACCCTCATATATGTATGTTCCAGCATTTATGTCTGCTAATTTTTATTTTAAACTTAGAAACAACACACGTTTGTATAATAATACCTTCATATAATATGAATTTGATTCAATTAAGTTAATATCAAACTAACCCTAGTTTTATTAAGGCCTTGTAATCAAACAATTGTTTGTCTTAATTTCAGTGTGGTGACAAGAGACATTAACAACATATTTGTTTAGGCCTACATATGTCTCGATCATCAACACTACTGTTCATTTTCTTTATAGCAGTTGGTAAGTAATGACATAAATTTAAAAGCTTAAGTTAGGAAAGTTATTATCATGTTTTTTGTGGTCGCTACAGTTTAATGTGGACTCATTACACAACTTCATCTTTTTTTCTCGCACCAATATCCTTTCATTCAATAGCAACTCTTCATCCTCTTCTGAAAATACCTTTCTTAGTTCTTTAGGGTAGTCTGTTGTGAAATCCTTTAGTACCTCCACAATCCTTTTCTTCAACCATTCTCTGTAACTCCAAGTTCTTTCACTGTAAATCCAATCTGTTCAAGATTTCTGAGAACTTCTTTTATCCATGAAATTTAATTGAAAATCTTTTTTGTTGGCTTCTCTTGGTTCATCCTTTTCAGGTATCCTTGAAATTCTAGCCTTCTTTTTATTTTCGCTGTCATTATTTTCTGAATCTTTCCTTTAGTTCGTAATTCTTTCTCAAGCGGTAAGTGAACTTTCCTAACACTGTGTTTTTGGATCCTAGTATTTTCCTAACAAATTTTCATTTTTTTCTATCTCTCTTAGGCCTTTTCTCAATATTGTTTCAACAGCATACAAACATCAGGTTTAATGACCGCACTGTAATGTCGGTATTTCGCTTGGTATAAGATTAACTTATTTCTGTAGGTATCTTGACAAATTCTAAAGGCTTATCCATATTCTAGATTTTTCATCTCATTGTTGTTCGAAGTGATTATTTTTCCTAGGCATTGGAACTTGGACTCTCGTAATGTACCTTACTTGTGGTTTCCATTATTCAATATACAGGGTGTATATAAATACCCGCACAGGCTTAATATTTTCTAAACGACAACAGATAAATCATTAAGATTTGGTACATCACACCACACCTAAAAATCTACTTTTTTAAGGAACTATCAATTTTCTGTGATATCATGGGGACGTCCCGCAAGGAGTCAGAAGGAAATCTTAAATAGGAGCATAGGTCAATATGCACATCATTTTAAAGGGCTTAGCTAGCAGAGTTTAATGCCGCAAACCGCATTCAAAAAGGTTGATCCAGTACAAAATGGCGGCTGTTCAAAGGTTTTATTTTGTTACATTTTATTAGTACAGTAGCCACAATCCCATTAAAGCAAAACTGCAACTAAATGAATACTGCAGATAAATATTACATTATGCGTGTCAATAGAGAAGTGAATTATGACATTAGTTATCCTCAAGGTTTACAAATTTGGTCCTAACTTATTGATAACGGGGAAAACCTGGTAATAGTAACAATTAGAAAGTTCTTATCTTTGGGTCGCCGTTTGGACTTTCATATTAGCCAGTCATTCATAGTAGGCTATTCTAGTTTTCTTGTTTTAGTAGTGCTGTCCAACCTTTCTGGAAGTGCGCGTTAGTATAAACAAGTTTGTACTATTGCTTGTAGTTCTTCAACAACACTATGTCGCTTAACGAACGTGAACGTATAACACTTCTTATGATGGTTGGTTGGGGAAACAACAGACGATCACACGAGGAAGCGTGCCATTTATTTAATGACTACTTCCCCGAGAGGCAGCCAATTTCTAGAACAGCTTTATGGAAACAGGAAGTGTTTCCGATCGTCCTAGATCAGGAAGGCCAGCTACTGCAACAAACGAAGACAACTGTTTAGATGTCTTGCAGTCATTTATTGAGAACCCGCACGAGTCCCTATGCTCAGCAGCACAAACTCATGACATCTCTGTTAAGTCTGTTCAAAACATTCTGAAAGGGTCAAATTATAAGCCTTACAAAGTTCATTTGGTGCACGAACTCAACGAAGATGATTACGATCGACGTATAGAATTTTGCGAAACTATGATGGCTAAAATAGATCTCAACGAAATTGATGTAAACAATATTGTGTTTTCAGACGAGTGTACATTTATGCTGAATGGAAGCGTAAACAGGCACACAATTGCCGTTACTGGAGTAGCGAAAATCCTCACTGGATGCGGGAGGCACACACGCAATATCCACTAAAGGTGAATGTCTGGCTTGGTGTGATAGGTACCTAGTTGGTAGGTCCTTTCTTTATTGAATAAAATTTAAATGCAATATCATACCAACGTTAGCTGGAAAATGAAATTACACCAACACTTCGAAACATGTTTGGAGAACATTTTCAGAATATCTGGTTTCAACAGGACGGAGCGCCCCCACACTACGGCATCGACGTAAGGGCCTATTTAAACACTGTTTTTCGGCAACGGTGGATCAGAAGGCGGGGAACTGTAGAATGGCCAGCGCGTTCACCAGATCTGTCTCCATTAGACTACTTTGTTTGGGGTTACCTTAAGGACAACGTCTACAAAACAAAGCCTCAAAATGTAAATGAACTGAGACAAAGAATACTTCAAGAATGTCAAGCGATTCCTCAAGTTGCCCTGCAAAATTCTCTTAATAGTTTTTATGTGCATCTTTCCAACTGTCAAATAACTGGAGGTGAACAGTTCGAGCATTTACTCTGAAAACATTTGGTAAGTAAACATTAGTTTCCAATAAAACCTTTGAACAGCCGCCATTTTGTACTGGATCAACCTTTTTGAATGCGGTTTGCGGCATTAAACTCTGCTAGCTAAGCGCTTTAAAATGATGTGCATATTGACCTATGTTCCTATTTAAGATTTCCTTCTGACTCCTTGCGGGACGTCCCCATGATATGACAGAAAATTGATAGTTCCTTAAAAAAGTAGATTTTTAGGTGTGGTGTTGATGTAGCAAATCTTATTGATTTATCTGTTGTTGTTTAGAAAATATTAAGCCTGTGCGGGACTTTATATACACCCCGTATGTAGGCTACAGTGTAACATTTTAAATTGATCTTTTTTTGTAGAAACAACAATTAATTTTTTACTTAAAATACTTCATGTTTATTATCTGCTTAAAAAACCAGACAATCATCCTGTGTACAACTTGAAAAATCATTTATACATAAATGAAAATTAATATATGCCTCAACCAAACCTTAAACAATGTCATATTCAATTGGTTTAAAAGATAAGGAAAATTACTCTATCCATTACAATCTTGAAACATTTGCAATTCTTGCTGCTTGTTTTTACCCAGAATATAAGATTTGATCCCATCTAGTGCTAGTTTCTGAATTCCACAAGTTTTTTATCAGTTTAACAATATTTCTTATTAGGCTCTGTTAAATACTTTAGGTAAACTCTGTCTCTCTCTGTTTGTATATTTATAAATATAACGAACAACTTATTCAATTTTCATATGGTTTTTCTTTCCTATGTAGGTACGTTTCTAGTTAGGTTTTAGTGTATGTTTGATTAAAATTGGTTTAATATTTTGGAAGTTATAACAATATTTATCTACAAGGGTAATATGAAAACCAGAATTTTTGATATAGTTTACACATTTCCTCAAATTTTCACCAACAACATATTCTTTAAGTGACAACGATTTGAATGAATAATTGGAACTGATCATTTGTTTTGAAATCAGTGCAGTAATTCTCAAATTATATTCTTTTTGCTGCTGAAAAGAAGGAAATCCAGGTTTTCTGACTCTGCACATTTAATAAAAGTTTCAGCGACAACATATGAAATACTCAGTGCTGAAATTGGTATACAGCGTAGCACAAAAGTCACTTAACAGTTGGTAAAAAAAATTCTATAGGAACAAATTGACACTAAGGTGTAGTACAATAGTTTTAGCCTGTAATGTTAGTATTACAAAATATTGATAATTATGCGTAAACACAACAATTAGTTAATGGTCTGGTGAAAGTGTGATGTGTAAAACGAGGTTTAAAGCTGTAGTTTCCCAATTGATTTTTGTGTTAAACAGTTGTAACGATGTTAACGAAAGAAGAAAGGATTTTTGCTTTTAAAACTTTATAAAAGTGGTACTACTGCAGTTATTCATGAATGGGGTAGACATTTTAATTCGAACCCACCCTTTAATAAACAGTGTATGCCATATGAGATAAATTTGAACAACATGGATCTGTTATGGATGCACCTAGCTCTGGCCGCCCAATAACAGTCGCAACAGAGGAAAATAAATTGTACGTATGTTTAGCTGTGACTCTAAGTCTACGAAAATCAACCAGACGATTAGCCTCTGAGCTGGAGTTATCACGAAGGTCTGTGCAAAGAATGTTACATACCGTTAAATTTAACGTTACATTCCACATTGTGTACATGGGCTACTTGAAAATGACCCAGATCGACGTCTTCAGTTTTGTGAATTGATGATTAACCAAAACAAACATGATTCTCCATTATTCAGTATTATTGTGTGGTCTAATGAGGCCAATTTTAAGTTAAGCGGACAAGTTAACAGATATAACTGTACTTCTTGGTATACTGAAAATCAAAATCTTTTGTTAGAGCATCAACTCAATCAACCAGGTGTGAGTGTTTGGAGGGCAATATCATCATTTGGCATACTTCGACCATACATTTTTGAAGGAACATTGACAGGAGATTAATATTTGGTTACGCTTCAAATTATGTGGTACCAAGACGCATGACATATGTGCTGAAAACTTTCAGGAAATTTACTTCCAACATTATGGTGCTACACCACATTATGCCATTGCAGTCTGCAATTATTTGAATGAAACTTTTGAAAAAAGATTGATTAGTCGAAGGGCAGATATTGACATGTTGCCATGTTCACCATATATCACACCAATGGATTTTTCATAATCGGTATTGTCAAGGACTCTGCTTATTTTAAAAAAGCCACAGACCATTGACGAATTGAAAGACTACATATGCAATGTATTCCACGATTTAATCAGTGTATTTCATGATTTAATGAACTATGCCGTAGAGTATATAACAGTATTCCCGGATGAATTTGAAAGATGCATTAATGAAGAAGGAAAACAGTTTGAAACGAAAAAATAGTTGTCTGTAATAAATTCAGTATTTGTTTAAAGCAATGTCGAGTGAATTTTGCCCCACGCTGTATATGATTTAAATATTAATTGGAATTTAAAGCATTTAAAATCAATTCCCAATAATTACCAATTATTTCTTAGTGTTAAGAGGATACTCGTATATTTTTTACACTTCAGCGACAATATACTTTTTATCAATAACAAAGTTGAAGTAAAATTATGATTAAAATCACTTGACTTTTTAAGGTATAACTTATGTGGTTTTAGTTTAAAAGTTGCTGAATTTTAGTTTGAGAGCATGACTCACCAAACCTCAAGGTAGCTGGTGTTGATCTGCGGCTGCGGACCCCACACTTCTCATGTGAACATAAGGCATACTCTTATGCAAGTTTTAGCAGCAATTATACAACTAGAAATATTATTTGTAAAGAGGCCCTCAAATAAAATTATTTTTCTATTTGTCATCTCATTTTCTCTTCTCTGCTTTCCTATTATAATATGTAAAAGGGAAACAAATAAAAATGAATAGAATTTTTTTTTAATGTCCTGTACTTTATCAATCCAGCTATAATACTTAAGATCAAACCGCAATTATACGTGGGTCATTTTTAAGTAAGAACCATTTTTAAGTGGAGTAATAGCAATTTTATTTATGAATATAAATTGTATCAAAAACTTAAGTATGAACATATTTTTACTTTTCTACACGCCTTTCTGATCCCAAAAGACCGTGGCCATGATTTTCCTTGTTGAAGGTTCTTGTTTGAATTTTTGTGGTTTCGTCGCTGAATTTGAGTGATGCCATTCACTGGATTTATGTTTAGTCTCTGTAGTGTAGTATGCTACCCACGTTTCATCATCGGTAACAATATGATTCAAAAACTCATCACCACTGTTATCGTAGCGCTCCAGAAATGACAAAGAATGTGCCAAACGCTTCTTTTTGTATTCTTCTGTCAACATTTCTCGCACAAATTTTTTTGTAATGCAGGTTGTCGGAAACAATGTGATAAACAACCAATCTTGAATCTTGTGGAAATTTCTCATGAAGCTTGTCAATCGTAAAGCGCCGGTTTTGGCGAATTTCCTGATCAACTGTTTTTGTCAAGTCTTCATCAATGACAGTTGGTCGCCCATATCTTTCTTCATCATGAACATTTGTTCTTCCTTCATTGAAATGCCTACACCATTTACACACATTACTGTCATTCATTACACCTTCACCATAAACTTCAACAAGCTGCCGGTGAATTTCGGCGGGACGAACTTGTTTTGCATTTAAAAACCGAATAACCAAGCGCACTTCACAATCGGCGGGTTTATTGATTAACATGGCGACGAACAAAGCTGTGTTATGATAGAACCAACAGTGGAAGAGACATGAAATCAATTGAATGCATAGTTAGGAACTGGGCAAGAGTGGTTAACCTTGAGCGGGCATCTATGTTGCTTTGCGCAAACGGTTCTTACTTAAAAAATGACCTCTTGTATATACGATATACTAGACTTCACACACTAAATAATACAAATAGTATGGGTAGAAGCAGTGGTCTAGCTAGTATATGTATATAACAGTGGAGTTTTTGTACATTGGTTTGAAAATGGTGCAAAATTACTACTACAGTAGGCTCAGCGAACATTTCATAGTCTTGCGTTTCAGCATTTTACTGAGAAAGATCTAAAATTTCTATATTAGACATAGTATTCTACAAAACAAAATGTTTTGAATCCCAAAGATCCATTTTACATTCCATTAATTTATTTTTTCCTTGATTAAAGACAAAAACCTTTTTCGTCATCATCACCTTAAAAAAAGGAAAGAAGGAAACATAAAATAAAGATCTAGCGCAGGAATACTCTAATAGCGTCAGGTTGGAAAAGAACAAGAGTTGATGATGAGAGACCCTGATAGGTAAAATGAAAGAGAGGGATCTAACTCAAGAGTACATAAAAAAGGGTGTAAATTCAGCAAGACCCTTCACTATAGTATTGTCAAGCCTGTAATCCCTATAGTGAGCCCCCTATGGGTTTAATTATTTTAAATAAGAGGTACATTTATGTATAGGTATTATGAACATGGTAGAACCCAAACATATTGACTGATTAACCCTAGAAAGCTAAACTATCGTAAAAATTACGAGCGTGTTTTGTTTTTGCCTGGTTTCCTCCCCTTAACCTGCGTCAATGGACTTGCCCTTCCAGCTCCGTGTTGCACTAGGGCCTCTCAGTCAGTCAGTGTTTGCCGCGTTTCGGTGCAGTTTGTCAATTTAGTTCCGCTGTTAGTCGCTCGTAAATTTTTCGATAGTTTAGCTTTAACGTTTGGATTTTTCCGTTAACCGTTTTGATTTGATGGCCCTAAAACCATGGTTTCTTACAAGGTGAAAAGTTCAAAAATTGTTTTGCTACTATCTACTTGCCACGACAAGCCTGTAATCGCTCAAGTCTCCAAGTAATCGAGACCTACAATGCCACAAAAGGGGTAGTTGATACGATAGACCAAATGTCGTGCAGCCGTAAGACTAAAAGGTGGCCTTTGTGTGTATTTTATGGCATGCTTATTAATATTATTCTTGTAATTCATATGTCATTTACATCACTAATGTTGTGAAAAGCGGCCAGAAACCACTGTCAAGAAGGAAGTTTGCCATGCAAATACGCCAGAGCCTTATCGAGCCATGGCTTCAACAGCGGTTTCAGTACCCAACTTTGACTCGCAAACTCTGCCAATCTATTGCTGATATCTTGAAAGTTCCGGTGCCAGGCAGGGCCCATGACCTTCCTCAAAACCTACCACGAACAATTTGTGGGATTATCCCGTCAGTCAAAAGAAGGATGACAACAGTATACTGCTGCCGCTGCAACAAACCGATTTGCGCTGAGCATCGCGGAAAGTGCTGTGTCGACTGCGTCGAAGACTTGTAAATACGTAAATTTGGCGTAAACATGTTTTTAGTGATATGTTTTGACTATATGTATTCATTAAAGTTCAATTTTGTAACCAGAAGTATTTTTTATTTTTTTTTTTAACCTGTCGTGAAATTTACGATAGCTTAGCATTAATGTAACTTTTGAACAGATTAGCTTTCTAGGGTTAATAGGAAAATTTTAAATATAGATTTACTCCACATAGCTGAAAGTGTCATCAAATAAATTTGGTTTTGAAAATGTTATTGATTTAGATTTTTCTAACAGAACGTTTTTTTAAAATAAATTACATTTATAATCCGACTTGTGATCTTTGTAAATTGATTTATTAAAATCAGACAATTTCATTTAAATGTATTGAACTATGATAACAAAGACAGTCAGTACATGTTTTGATAATAAAATTTATCTGTTAGTACAATTTTGATTAAGTACTGTACTACATTATTAATTTATTAATATTCTAATATAAAAATTTTAAATGTCGATGACACACCTTCAGATCCCTACACACGTTTTTTATGTAGGCCTACTTATTTTGTATGTCCATGTCCATCTTACTTGTATGTTAAATATTGTTCACTTTAAATCACTCGTAACATAAACACACAAATCCAAGGCCAATAGACATTCTTGCATGCATAAACATGTGTAAAATATAGTCCATTACAAGTACTATAATAGTTATTCAAACAGCTTAATCTTCAATGTTTGTGTGTATTTTTAATTAAACATGAGTAAAATTTTATTAATTTCATAAATATAGTGAAAGTGTGTCCCTCTTTAAACTAAAAGCAGTTCTTTCAGTTAGCGATAAGCCAATCATATTTACAGTATTTATAAATATGCTTACCAGGTTATTGATTTCATTTTTTAATTTAATATTTATTCACAGCCATTGACATATTCAAAATCTATGTGGCCATAGTCAAAAAATTATACAGACAATAAAAGTAATGTAGTAAAACAGTACAAAATAACCAAGATATCAGAAAACAAATTATTAAAAATACATAATACAGTAGAACGTCGATAATTCGGAGGTTAAAAATCCGGACTGTCAATAATCCGGATTCGTCTCTAGCAAGAATATGTAGTGTCTGATGTTTTTACTGTACGTTGTACACATGTTGCTGTAAATAAAATACGATACAGGTGCTTGAAAAACATGTTTTTAATTTATAGACCTTATACTCTACCTACCAATTATAGAAAATAATACAATTTTAAAAACTTTTTTTCTCAAATAGTGCGTGCTGGCCGTTTTTTAATGTAATTTCGATAATCCGGATGGGGTCCGGTCCCAATTAATCCGGATTATCGACGTTCTACTGTATTTGAATAAGAAGCTACTTTAACATATAATACAATATACATATAGGCCTACTAAATATTACCAAGTATCGCTGCTGAACTCACTCATGGTGTAGAAGGATTCACACAACAAAAATCATCATAGGGGTTTATAAATTGGTTATTTTTTATTTTACTTTTATAAACCCTGGAAGTTTGTTAAATAGAGCAACCCCAGCCTGTGAGGGAAGCTTTTTCATCATATCTCATTTTTGCAGTCATCTGACAAAAGTTTTGTTGTGATTATTAACAGTTGTTTTTATATGCTTTAGGAGTTAAAGCTGAATATGGGGATATTTTATCTGAAGCAAGATCCCAAGATGTTGCAGGTGTTGATGTGCAGTCAGAGACTGAAACAGGACCTTCTGACGTAGCTTCTGTCAGCAAGTTTATCCAAGAATTTCATGTTAGTAATATTGATAATGATACAGGGTGTCTTTTTAACTGTGCCGCCATTGGTACTTTGGAAACGGTAAGATTTACAGAATATTTTTAATCGGGGACTTCACCTTATTTTGTATCTCTATTAAAAATATGAATTTAGAATTTTTTTTATTCGGCCGCCATTTTCCAATTTGGCAGCCAAATTTGAAATTTGTTATGCCTAGGCACCATGTATAGGTAATTTTAACTGTTCTCAAAAGTCTAATCACGTTATTAAAGAAACAATTTAAGGTTAATATTCATGTGATGTCCTAGTTTCCTAGGATTTTTGACAGAAAAGAAGAATCATATTATTCTGGTAATTGTATAAAACACCTACTGGCTTACAACAGTTTGTAATTATTACTGGATGTATTAGACCTTGTGTATAAGATACAAAAATAAGATTTTTTTTTAAAAATCAAATCCCTATTTTTAATGAAATTTAGCACTTTTTTCAAAACTTATTTCTACCCCCAATTGTTCAAAACTTAGCTATTGTAATGTTTTAAGTGGGAATCAATAATTTGTAGGCTTATAAAACATTTATTTTTCTGAAATTTAAGTGCCTGTAATTCCTAAACGGCCAAGGATTAAAAAATTACCCAAGGATAAAACATTCTTAAAATATTGTTTTATATCTGAAAAAAAAAAAAAAACCCATAAAATACAGGGTGTTCCATAACAAATTTCAAAGTTGCCAGTCAAATTGGAAAATGGCGGCCGAATTTGAAAATTCTTTATTCATATTTTTTTGATGGGCATAAAAAATAAGGTCCCCCATTTAAAGTTTCCTCTAAATCTTACCGTTTCCAAAGTATCATTGGTGGCACAGTTAAAAAAGACACCCTCATTGTAATAGAAGCATAGCACATAATGTATGCGTGAGCATGCTGTTTTTTTTTTAATGTTATTGAAAAATGATGGACTGTTCATGTTATTGATGTAATTTATTTGGACATTTGCTTTAATTTGTTTAATTTGCAATCTTTTGAGAGTGTGAAACGACACTCATTATTAGTTGATAATTGTTAATATTGAATATAATGTTTGCATATACAGTACAACTCCGATTAACCGGAATAATGGGGGCGGGACCGTTCCGAATAACCCATTTTTCCGGATAATCAAATGTTGGTATTTCAAGGTTAATTTCAGAAAAATATGCATAGATCTTGTAGATTTTCCCAACGTAAGTTTAATACAAAAACAAATATTTACAAATGTACATTAAAAATGCTATTTCTTAAAGTAATTAACAATCTTTTTCTGCACTTTTTCTTCAACGCGGTTGCGGGCAGCCTTGTCTCGCCATCGTTTTATTAGTAGCAAATCATCGGGTGTAGAATCATGTGACTGCTCAACGAATTGAAGAGTGATTTAAAAAAAATAGATATGTACTGTACTGTACATATTATACATTTAAATTATGAATTTTAAATGAAACAAACATTATTCAATACAATATGAAAAAATGACTCCTACCTCGAAAGCATTAAAAGCAGCGTCTCCCTGCTGCCATCGGCTGACGTCACATACAGTCGTCGCATCTGCGTCGTCATCTCCATCAACACACTCTGCTGTTCCTTGCACCATGTCGACGATGTCTCGATCGGAAAGCTCAAGTTCGGATTCGTCTCCTTGGACCCACTCTGTGACGTCATTTTCTGTTTTAAACACATCAACTGTATTTTCATCTGCTGACATTTTTTCGCCACACAACTTCAACTGACGGATCCTATATAGGGTTTTAAATCTATCAAGCCATCCGTTGCTTGCAGTGAAATTTTTTCCATCGTCTCCAACCATTTCAGATAAGAGCTTTCTTTTGCCTTTTCTTGAAGTTATCGGGACTCCTTTCTCTCTTTGTTGAGTGAACCACAAAAACAATGATTCATTAACTTGTTCGAAATCGGAAGTTTTCATTGTTTTCTGATTAGGACCTGTTGTGGAGTATTTTTTAATCTGTTCCTTATTTTTAACCCAATCACCAACTTTTGACGTACCTACATTGAAGTCTGCTGCTACCTTCCTCAAAATATCTCCGTTTTCTATACGTCTGATGGCTTCCAACTTATTACTAATATTCACTACTACACGTTTTCTCTTCGTAGAAATTGCGAAAATCGTTCTCCGAATACACTATGTATACACTTTTAAATTCAGCAAATGTCACTACAAAACAACAATAGCAACTGCGTTGTCACCACGTGCAGGTATGCGAGTTCACGGTACACTGATTATTTAGTGCGATATGGGAATGCGGAAAATATAGTAGCCTATAGGTCAACCCCCACTCCCTCGCGGTGGATCAGGTATGTGGTTAAACCCGTCAAAACAACCCCTTAGTTCAGTGACCCCCGCGGGTGGTCTCTCATGAGTCATACGCCGGGTTTTTCCTCTCTGCTAGTGATTATTCATTTATTTTAGGCCATTCCGGTTAACCTGGGTTCCGGTTTAACGAGGTCCGGTTAAGCAGGGTTTTACTGTAGTTATAATAATTTGTTTGACTTCTCAAGTTTAACTGTAGTCTTGGCTTCTTTTCTTAAGTTGTTTATTTTAATTTCTGACATAGTTCTAGGCTTTTAGGAAACTGTGTATTTTATTTATTTAAAAAAATATATTTCTATATACAATAAAGTGTTGGTAGTTCGACATAATGTGGACTAAGCATGTGTCGAATTATATGGAATGGAAAGCGATTTCAATGAATAGACAAATTGAATTGACTTCTTATAAATTTAATATCTATTAAAACTAAATGCACCAATACAAATTTAAAGAAATAGTAAAAATTCCGAGAAAAAAATTAATTAAATACATTGCAACTTACATTACTGTATACAAAATTGTGTAATTTTTTATTATCTTTTACTCTCTCCCTTACCAACAAAGGAAAAGTATGTCCATTGCAGATGCTCCCGCTTGCTCTAAATACTGTAGTGCTCCTTCTATTGCTTGCACACCTTCACTATATGTCATTCCTTCTTGATGAAGATTGTCATATTATCTTTTAAATCTTCTTTGTTCTCCTCCTTCGCTTTCACAGTTGCAATGATTTTATTATCTGTATATGATTCACTTGTTTCATTCTGATCCAGCCACTTTTTTACGTCCCTGTCCAAAGTATTCTTAGGCCCTGGAACTTTCTTCATCAAATGGACTAGCTCAATAGTGTTTTCCTCCTCCTTAGCCTCAATTTCAGAAAATTCATTTCCTAAATGATGAAGGATTTTTCAATAGAACGAACAATGGTCAAGGGATCTAGTTTATTCCATGACTGACCAACTCACCCAATAACATCCATCAGATCAATGTTTTTCAATTTATCAAGTTGTTTCCATCACCTAAGAAAAATTGTTTGATTTCAAACATTTTTCAACTGCATGAACAAATTGTTGGTGAAACCACTCTTTAAAAATTCCCTTAACATCCATGCATTTGATTTCTGTACCAGACAGGCAGGTCAAAATTATCACGTGAATCCAGGCTCTCTATTTATTTGAGTTCTTTATAGAACTTAAGAGCTTTCTAATGTAAAATCAGTCCAGACAGATGGGTTCCATTTTCCCTCTAACATCTAAATCATTGATAAAGTGTCTGGTTGATATTTTCATAATCTCCATATTCCTCGGCTCTTCTTTCTGTTAGGTATTCTGCACACAGTATTTTGTACCCCAAGATTCAATTTCTGATCTCCTCTTCTTCTACCCGAATACTGTGGTCCGTCCAAGAAAATGAAAAAAGTAATCCTAACTTAAAATGCTATATCAAAACTGTAAAATACAACTTCCACTTAACTTAACCTAGATAAGGAGTAAAAAGAAATCTTGAGAAAGTGAAAAGTAGATTTTAGTGGTGACATGGGTATGACAGCAAACAATAGGCATTGCTGCACAAGCAAAGATAATACAGTAGTCTCAGTCACTGACCTGACCGGCTGGGCTGTGGAATTCCCAAATTATCTCTGTAGGATTGATATTGGTTGGTGTCAAATTTACAAAATGTCTTTCCTATACACAAAAGATATCAAATATGCGAATAAATTGTACCTAAGCTATAGACTTGGTTTAATCATTAATAACACCAGTATAAAATTATTCTTTGTTAATAATTGGTTTGGTTTGTATTAATAGAGAAAGTTTGAGGAAAATTCATATGTGGTACATGAACAACCAGAATCGTCATCATTGCAACCAGTATCACCAGAGCCTGATGTAGATTATGTAATTGTTCCAGAAACACAAAATGTAGACAATCAAACTGAATCTAATGCAACTTCTACTTTAGTCAATTGTAATACTGAACGGCAAGCAGGAGCACTTTCTGTTGAGGTAACAACTAAGCATTTTATATGATAGAATATCTTAGATGAAATTAAATAGTTTTTATGTACTTTCTGAAAACTTCTTTTGGATTGAACACATGGTTTTGAGGCTCAAAAACCCATTTAGATCGATATAATACAGCACGGCAGTCACCGCCAGTATGAATTAATTTCAGCAAAAGCATGGCTTTGCTTTTTGAAGCTCAATTTCATCTGTTGTTATACCTGAATCTTTTTTTCTTTTTTTTTGCTAATTTTATAAGTTAAATTTAACAGAAATAATTACAAATTATATTATTTTAAATGTGTAATTATTTAATTATAAATTTACTACTAATTTTTGTGAATAATATTGTATCCAAGTTGGTTATTAAAAAACCAAATTATCACATACCTAAAACAATTATTAGTACTTTACAAAATTAAATTGCTACATAAGGAATATCAATTAATTTGTGTATTAACATTTTATACTCCATACGATGGAGATGTACAATCGCTTGGAAACATCAACACAATTTTCAAACAATAAATAATGAAAGTTAGAAATTATCTTGGTCATTGCTAAGAAGAGTCTAGCTGACATGCCAACACAATCTAATAAATAATATACAAACTATTAGAGCTCAGAACTAAAGATAGAATGAGATCCTCACATCCCCCATATGTTTGGGCCAAGTGAGCACCGTACGTGAACGCTATGTCTGTAATCCTTAATAGGTTAAAACACATAGCCTATATTTAATTTTGAATATCAATTGTTCCATTCTCCCATTTTGTTGAGGTCCTAGATTGAAGATATAGAAGTAATCTACCATCACTATGAAAGTAACTGTAATGTTTAGTGTTCATACTACTACAGCTATGAAAATCATGAAATGTGTTAATTTTTTTATTTTTTTAACATTAAACCACACTGTACACAATAAACATTTTGTACCAAATGCTTAAGGTCAGATCCAGAAGAAGAGTTTGTTAGTCGAAATGGGGGGAGAGGGTATTGTTGATAGTTACAAAATGAAATAGATAAAAAAAAGGATTGGATAAGGTACGATTATTTTTTAAAGTTGCCTAAAGATAATCCACAGTAACCATTAGCATTTAAGAATGTTTAAAAGTTAGGCATAAATTAATTTTAATAAGAAAGAACCTTTCTACTTTATTAAACTTTAAATAAAATTCAATTTTTTAAATTTTGAAGCAATTGTGTAACATTTTTAATATATTGTATAGGCATTTTTTGTTAGAGATATCCTATATTTTTATATAACCATTGCCAATAAAATTTGATTTAAAAAACGCTTAATTTTTTCTTGGCAATTTACAAAAATGTAGCCTAATCATCTTAAAAATATTGGATAAATCAAATTAGTGTAGTAAAATAAACAAATTGTATAATTTTAATTATTTGATTTTTCCGCTTATGCGTTTTTACTAGCAAGTATTGAATTAACAATAATGTTAATTGCGCAATGTAACAATAATGTAACAATAATGTCGCTATGTTGCGAGGTAATTAATTTGGATACTCAAAAATTTCGGCAATTACTAAATTCAAGTGAGAGATCTGCGCCCTGTACTGGGAAGCGACTAGGATAGCTCAGTTGGTAGAGCATTGGCGCGTAAAGCCAAAGGTCCTGGGTTCGATTCCCAGTCTAGGTCGTATATTTTTCGCTTGAAATATTATTGTTAAATTGTATAATTATTTTTTTGCTTTCCTTACTTCTTCTCACTTTATAATGATACTCCAACAGTTTTTTTTTTTCTATTTTATAAGAGCTGTTGGGACTTGTTTAGGAAATTGTGTAATAATTATTGGCTAGGTATGTCTAATTCTCTACAACTCGAACTTGGGACTGCCAAAGTACCTAGTTCAGGTTCAAACCCCGATGCTGATTTTATTTTTTCTGTTTCTTCATTTCTTCCCCATTTTCATTTGTATAATGGAAATAAAGTAAAAACATTTGGGAAAAGATGTTTTTTTCTACCTCTACGGATGTATATGAGTATATTCACATATAATACCTTTTTTTCTATTAACCAATTTAAATCAAATGTTCACCAACATTCGAACCAGTATAAGCAATCGCTTTGTTTTTTTAAGTATAGGGTCAATTTTGGAACAAACGTGGGGGAAGATAATTTCTAAAATTCTTAAACCATGGAAGAGTTTATGGATTCAAATTAAATTAAATGGAAGTATTTTATAAAATCGAAAACAAATTATGCAGGAGGAATTTTTGATAACATTGATCTCAATCATGATTAAAAGTTTGAAGTGGAAGGATGTGCTATGGTATTTGAGAGTTTTAAGTTGAATGATGTGTTGTGGTTGACCGGTCTCTTATCTGTAGATACGTACAGTCTGTACATACATGTTTCGACAATAGTGTATGGCTTCTATATATACATTTTAAAAGTGAATTTTGTATGAATTTTGCGTATATATTGTTATTATTTGAAAATAAGTGATAAAAGCAAAATATGTGACAAATCTATATCTGCACGACAGGCTCAAGTTAAGTGTTGTGGATGTCAGCAAGTGTTTGACGACAGCTGTGTTAAAATGACCCACGAGGATTGAAAATGATCTTTGGCGTTGTGAATCATGCACCAAAATCCATCATAAAAGTATGAATGTTGAATTCAAGCTACAGAAGGGAAAACCTAGCATAGAAGACATTCTCATGTTTCTTCATTAAATGAGGGCACAATCAAAGAAACAGATCAGTGACCTGGAAGTGGAGCTTGGTAAATCAGTAAAGGGATGTAGCACGGAAAAATAGAGGATTTATCTAAAATAATAGAGACTCAATGTGCAGCAATGAAAATATGAGGGAAAGATGGATTTTAAGCAAGAAGAAAATTTGATGCTCTCTAAAAAAATGTAAATGTAAATTAGCATAGAAGATGTAGATCAATATTCCCTTAACTTTAAATAGTCTTGTATATCAGTGTAAAATATATTTTCACGTGTGTATAAGTGTCTGTGTGAAATTATGTTTTTACATTGTGCGTGTAAAGAAAAATAGTTTTAGTATGTTTGAAAATGGTATAATTATTATCTAGCAAAATATTAGGAGTCCAAGAAAGAATTTTAATTTATTTACTTTAAAGTTATATTCAGTGACACAAGGATCGATGATAGCGAGATAACCCTATACAAAATTCCAAAGTTAAATTCCACATAGCTAAATGTAATAATAGTTACAAAGCAGGAGGGGTAATAGTTTACTTAAAAGATAATTTTCCTTATCAAGCCTTTATATTCCTCTCACAACAGCTGATGCTGTACATTTGCAAATAAAGATAACGAATTTTATACAGATAGACCTTATAGCTCTTTATAGATTTCATGCAATTATTATTGATATTTTTCTACAAGAATTGGATTCATACATACTGTCAATTTTTAATTGTAATTTAGTAAATAGCGGCAATATAAATTTAGACCTTTTTAAAATCCAATTATAGATGACTATTGTATTAAAATGGCAAGCAGAGGGTTTGCTTGGCTCATAAACGATCTAACTAGAGTAACAGTTGGCTTGAGTACTTGTATTGACCATATGGTTATTAGAAGTTGTTTGGATATAAAGTAGAGAGCTGTGTGATTGATGCAGGAGCGAGTGATCATAGAATGACTGTAGTGTGTGTTAAGTGTGAAAGAATTATAAATAGTAAGTCTTGTCAACAAAAAATTGACTTCAAAAGATTAATTGAAAGTTTTACAAATATTAACTGGGAACCGGTTTATCAAGCTCATTCTCTCTCCACTGCATTTAATGTATTTCTTGAATTAATTTGATTAATAGTTGAAGAGTCTTATGCAAAATCAGAAGTTAACAGTAAGGCAAAAATAAAAATTAAAGCCCTGGATAAACATTACACTTTTAAAAATGATAAATATAAAAATAAATTATTAAAAAAAAGTCTTAAACAACGTACTAATAACAACTTATATCATCAATATACCATTTTCAAATATAAATTCAGTACGAGACGCCAATCACAATTATTACACTCATATTTTTGAAGAGGCCAACAAGATTGTAAACAACAGTGGAAAACTATTAAACATTGAATTTTAGAAGAAACGGTAAAAATCGAAAATATCTCTTTGAAACTTTAGCGGACAAAAGTTTTCTAATCCAATAAGTATTCCAAATATTTTTAATTCCTTCTTTTGCACTGTAGTATCAGATCTTAGAGAAAATATTAAATTGAAAGAGATTGTGTACCAATTTTCACAGTTAAATATGAAAAAATTTAACATTAAAAAGAGTAGTCATTCTCTGTTTTTTTTACCCGACTTCGAAAACAAAATTAAATTAAATTGACTCGTTACAAAATAGGAAAACATCTGGTTTTGATAATATTACACTTATGCACTCTCTGTATTCTCTGATAATACACATTATATATTGGTTATTATATAATAATGTTATTATTATATTTATATTTAATGTTAAAAAAATAAATAAATATGTCCCATTACTTTTGACTTGATTGTTAGTTAAATAGCCATATAACAATTCACCCCTTAAGGAATTGCACTGAGCCATATATTTATTATGCGAAAATCTAACCATGATATTAAAAGAACAAAGTAATATTACTTTTCAATGGTGCCAACCTAATTTAATAAAACAAATGTTATATATTGACAAAAATAATTGAAATGACATATGTTCTTGTCTTCTATAACATTGGCCATCATTATTAACATTCATTGTAATTTACTACATAAGAAATACCTTCATACTTAAATGTACATATAACTCTAATATAAGTGTACAATTCTAAAACTTTTTAATGTTACCTTTACAGTGGTATCCAATAATTGAGATTTGTATAATATTACTGGGCATAATACATATACTGTATATTTTTTTAATGTTTTCTAATGGAATGTAGATGAATGGCCTTTATATATACTAATTTAGTTAGAGAAACTAAGGAAACTTTACTTCTTAGTGCTTAGATAAGCAAATCTTGTGTTTATACAATATTATGACAAAAATTTAAATGTTATTCTTTAATCTTCACATAACTGGCCCCATTTTGTAATAACTCCCTAACTAACAATTATTGACAATTTAGCCCTGGGTTAGAACAAATCACAGCATTATAAATTAATAGATCAAGTTCTAGTAGAACAACTTAGATCTTGAATAAAGATGGATGTGACTCATGTAACTAGCCTTAACATCTCTTTATCAGCATTAACCACAAGTAAACCATACAACTGCTATTTGTAGAAGAACTTAAAAAGCATTCTAATTAACACATGCAACCGAATTAGCAGCCGCATGAAGAGGATGATGGACACGACAAATGTGTGACATCTCTAAGCCCATGTTTTTATACTTTGAGGGACAGCATCATAGTTTAGTTGGTTTAGGCATGCACTACTTTCTGCAGTTTTGACTAGTGAACCATTAAAGATTACACGGATCGAGCTCCCATTATTCTTGTTTTATTTTTGCTTGTGTTACTTATTCCTCCCTCATCATAAGTTTAAAGCAAAGATGTTAAGTAAAATTAAAAAAAAAAAAAAAAAAAAAGAAGAAGAATACTTAGAATAAAATTGGATAATATTTTATTTAGGAACTAATATTGGATAATTTTGGATTCTTTTTTGAAAACTTTAAAAAATTTCAACTTTTATTTACACTCATTTCAACGTAAAGTTTTGAATACTTTATTAGCTTTTACAACATATGTGTAACATCAAATTCTATATGCTTTAATTAAGATTAGATCAGATTTTTGTATTCATTTTAAATATCTGATAAAACTAGGATTGTTAGAAATATATTATAAGAAAGAAAAAGGAGTGTCAATATAATTGTTTTAAGCATCTCACTTGAACAATTTAATTTTTATTAGAACTAGAATTCATTTTATTTTAGTCTCCAAATCATTGAATTTTTTTTTCAGTTGGTGAACTCTACAAGGTTACTTAACTTACTAACAAGTGATGCGAATGTAACCAGTCGTATAATCAGAGCTGATTGCATTATGTTGCTATTCTATGCTCATACATGTCCTTTTAGCTGTATGGCTGCTCCACATTTTAATGCTCTTCCAAGAGCATTTCCTTCTATTAAAGTGGCAGCTGTTAATGCTTTTATATATCCTAGGTAAGACTATTCTTTAGTAAAAAACGATAATATTATTATGTGATTGTATTTTTATAATGTTTATTTTATATCATTGACCTGATTGTTATCTTTACTTTTTAAATATCTTCATTGCAAAGTTAATGTAAAACTATATCATTAGAGATTTAAACCCCTTGTTGTAATTTGATATTATTAAGTATATATTTCTTAGTTACTAATGAATCAGATTTTACATACTTATTTATGTCTTATTTTCAGTTTCAACACCCAATTTGGTATAGTAGGAGTTCCAACAGTACTATTGTATCATAATGGAAGACCTGCTGCCAAGTTTAATGACAGTGAATTTACACTAGAAATGTTTGCTCGCTTTATCACTAGATATACAGGTACTGTATATATTTTTAATACAGTTTTGTTCTTTTGTGTAGTTAAAGTCTTAGGATCAATGGTTGAAGTAATCACACGAATCTCTACAAAAAAAGTTTTAATTTTATATGTTTATTTGTAAATGACTAAGTCATTATCATTGGTTGTTTCAAATCTAGGAAATAAAGAGGACATACATTTATACTATGTGTCCCAAAAGTCCCCCCCCCCTATTATTTTTTTTATTAATGGAAATAGACAGATTTGCTTTGGGGAAAGTTTAGATAACCAAATAAGGAGTTTTTTTAATTATCAAAATTTTCAACGCTTACCCCCAAAATACGGTAGTTTGGGGGGTAAGTCAAGAATTTTAAATAGCAACCCCTATTGAGTGATAACTCATTAAAAAGGTCATTTAAAAATAAGAATAATAGCGCAAACTAGAGGTGTCTAAGTTCACCCTACCCAACATAGCGACCAATCGAATTGTGAATGTTAACCTACCTACTCCGGTTGTTTTTATTACATTACAAATTGCTCTATGTTGGTAAAATGATGATAAGAGCCTTACCTTGAGTTTTTAGATCAGATTAAGTTCTCGAAATGGCTACCATTTACTTCTTGACAGAAATAGATTCTGGACTCAAAAGCTTGTTGTACATTTCGTAACATTTCCGGTGTAATTATTAACGTAAAATTCACAATTCGATTGGTTGCTATGTTGGGTAGGATGAACTTAGAGACCTCTAGTTTGCGCCATTATTCTTATTTTTAAAAGACCTTTAAAATGAGGTATCACTCAATAGGGGTTGCTATTTAAAATTCTTGACTTACCCCCAAATTACCCTATTTTGGGGGTTAGGGTTGAAAATTTTGATACTTCAAAAACTCCTCCTTTGGTTATCTAAACTTTCCCCAAACCAAATCTGTCTATTTCCATTAATAAAAAAAATAATGTGGGGTGAAACTTTTGGGACACATGGTATTTATATATATATATTTATATATGTATGTGTATGTTTGAAATGAATTCTGAAAGATATTAGTTGTAAATAATGTATTTGTACTTCAATGTTCATTGTAAGTTTAGCTTGTCCTCCCCCTCCCCTTCCCTAACATTGATTTTTCTATCACAAATTTATAGGGTCAAAGTATAAAACAATACTCATCTCTTAACTATAAATAATTCAACAAAATTTGTTTCTCGTTTAACAATGTGTGTTATTTATGATAGGTTTTAACCTATAATATAATCAAATAAATCCAATTAGATTTAATTTTATATATATTATACAATTAACAAATTTATCTTACTACTGTTATGTATATATTTTTAGCTTTAATCACAAATTACCAGTAACTGGAAGGGTTTTTTTTAGGTCAGTATGGGTGTTTTTTAAAAATTATTATTACAATTAGCTATGTACAGAGGTATTAAAATTTAATGTTAAAAAATGTGATTTTCAGGAGTTTAGCAGTGAAAACTTGGTAATTTTTAACCTTCAAAATGATATGGCTCCGTTATTTTTCAATATAAACAACGGAAGTCTATAATAAATCTTTATTTATTATTTTTCTATTTAAAATGAATTTTTTAATTTAAATTTGATGATTGTCTATCTCGGGGGTTAGGTTAGTGCCGGCTTATGTCAAATTTTATTAATATGGATAAAAAAAAATATATATTAAATCAAATATAATATAACAAAAATAATCAATCAATAAGATGTGGATTGTATTAATGAAAAAATAAATAAATAAAAAATATATATATATAAATATAAAATAAATCTGATTAATGGTTCGAGTTTTTCTTCGCCAATCACTTAACACAAAACAAAAATATATATTTAAACAATAATATAAATCTCACCCTTACTTCAATGTCTTTTCCTTCTAAGTTTATTTTTGGTAATTGTCTAGATAACTGTATTTATCCTTTTCTTCTATTTTTTAATAATTATTTTAATATTTAACTTCATCTATTATTTTTATCTTCTCAGTCTCATTTAATATATCATTTATCTATATTAACCACACTTCTTAAGTTCTGAAAATTAACTCCAACCGCACTTCTTAAAATCTCAAAGTTAACTCAAAAATTTTCTTTTTTCTTTTCTAACTGTTGTTTCTTTCACCTGTTTCACTGTTATTTTCCCATATGTTTTATATTTTCACTTGCCCACTTGATTTTTGTATTTGTATGTGTTATGTTTATATATATATATATATATATATATATATATATTAATAGATTAATTTAGATGTATAATAATGAAATAAATTTTGAATAATAAAATATATATTTTGAATTATTACAAGTCGTAGGTAATTAATTCTCTAAAATGACTTAAATTGATGTCTTGACAATTTTTGATTGACGAAGTATTTTCCGATTTATCAACGGAAAACTGTGATTTTAGACATTTTTTTGTCAAATTTCTGTAAATGGAGAAATTTTTAATGGGAAAATAAGTATACTCATAGCTTTCACCTAGGTTTATAGGCTCCCGCACTGACCTCAAGAAATACCTTTGCAGTTTCCTAGCAAAAATATCTTAAATACAGGGTATCGAAAAAAAATGATTTCAACTAAATTCAACTCAAAAAGTGTTAAATGATTTTACATTGACAATGTACTGGAAAAAAAGAAGTTTTTTTGATACCTCAGTAAGTTTTGATGTGACATCCATTTGTTGCTCTGCAGATATCTACAGTACAACCTCGTTTATCCGGACTAATTGGGACCGGAAGTAATCCGGTTAATCAAAAATCCGGATAATCCGAAATTATAGAAAGATAAATAAAGAAAATATAAAATAATAACTTACCATTTATAAGTCATGAAAAAACTAAATATTTACACAGTCATTCAATTTACACAATACACGAAATTACACAATGTACTGTAAATCACGAAAAACATTTTATTTACACACCTGAAATATTTACACATGCTTTTAATTTACACAGGGTTTAGTTGTTATTTACAAAAAAGTCATTTATCTTCTTCCGTTTTAATTTGGTGTGACGTTTCAATGTGGCCCTGTCTATACGATTCAATGCGTCTAACTTTTGGGCCATTGTAAGCACATTACGTTTTTGTTTCATCTCCATTTCCACGCACAAACGCTAACACACTACTAATACTATTAACCGTATCTGATCAAAAAGGTAAAGAAACTAAACACTACACAGCACGATATGGTAATGATGTATTCCGGTCGCTAGTATGTGACAGACTACCCACCGGCGTAGACAATAGACAAGGTCACTGTCATGCCGTGTCGGGGTAGGGCGATGGTGATGCAGAGGTCATTGCTCCTCCACTTTCTCTTCCCAGTGCATCAACAACCCTTCCTAATACTTCAAGGCGATAATGTAGTGTTGAGGAAATCACGTTTTTATCAACATTAATGTAATAGCAGATATTTCTTGTTGAAACTCCATATTCAAGGATAAAATAAAGCAAAAGCTTAAAGTTTCAAAATATTATAAATATTATTTAAAATAATTATTAAAATATTTTGAAACTTTAAGCTTTTGCTTTATTTTATCCTTGATTAAATTTTTTATTTTTTGTTCCGGATCGATCCGGATAATTCGAACATCCGGTTGAACGAAGTCCGGATAAACGAGGTAGTACTGTAATTTGTAGTCAGTTTCATGCCAAGTGAGTTGAATCATTTTTGGGATCACCGTCATATTAGCGTCAGAGATAAGCAACCACAGATGCACCAAAACACATGAATTTTCTAAGCATAAACTTTGTTCTCAATGTACCCCCAGAAAAATAAATCCAAAGGGGTAAGATTTGGACTTCTGGGAGGCCAAGGAATAGGCACACCTCTGCCAATTCAACCATTAGGAAATCTTTTGTTAAGGGTGTTGCGTACAGCTAGGTGATCGTGAGGGGGAGCTCCATTTTGCATAAAAATAACATGTCCAGGTCGTTGTTCAATTTCTTCGAGCTGAGGAAACACAAATTGTTCTAGCATATCCAGATAGATTATACCTATAATTGTTTCTTTTAGAAGGGGCCCACAGCTCGGTCATGAAATACATTGATGCAAATTTCAACAATATAATAGTACTACAATATAATCAAATAACATAATTCATTGTTAAATAGGCTACACTATAAATTATTGAATTCTTTAGTATTTTATTTTTCAAAATTAAAATTGAATTTTTGTGTAAACATTCTTCTCCCCTCCCCAGTCCTTATGCTAATACGTATGGGAGATTTTCAGGATCTGCAGGAAAAAATTGCGAAAGTTCAAGAATTTTTAAATTCCAATCAGCTAGACTCTTTTAAATAAAGATTGCCAAATATATTCGGAAAATGAGATATTTTTGAGATCCTTCTTTTTTACAGGTATACCTCCAGAAGAGAAAATGTTTGTTACCTCAGCAGATTTTGGTGGTCCAGTTCCATCAGTTGTGGTTAAAGAAACTGATTATTGGCTAGGTCTGTCTTGGGCAGTGATCGCAACAGTTGGAGGTATTGGAATAGCAAGATCTCGAGCATGGAGAGCAATTGTAGAAGCAGTACAAAATACATGGAGAGAAGCTGAGGCTCAACACTTTCATGCAGATTAATTTAGTTTGTCAAACCAAACTAAACTATGGTGTATTTTCTAGTTGAGCTAAAGTGTAGTGTGTTATCAGATAACTGTAAAATATTTTTTTACCAAAATATGTAATATAGTTTGTTTATGTTTTTAAATAATAGTTGTTGATTTAGACTCAGTGTGTTTTTTAATTATAATTTAATAATAACTAATTTTCATTTAGGACTTTCAAATAATTTTGTATGTTAAATTATACATTGGTTTTGAGTGTGTAAATATAAACACAGATGTAATATGTTATTCTTTGAACACATATTGTAGCACAGTATTTACTTTATCTTTATTGTACATTATCTGGACAAAATATATTGTTATTTATTTGTTTCTGCTTATATTAATACTAGAAAATCTATAAAAATTCATACAATTACCGTAAGTATTACCAGGCTTCTTCTTTTCAAACCAATGAGTTTTTATGTTTCTACCTATTGTCGGTGTTTTTGTATTATTCAGAATACAACTGATTATTAGCAGACAATCGGTGTCTGCCTATTGTCGGTGTTAATACAATATTATAATAATAATAATAATCAACCGTATACAACATTAATTTACACTCAATGAATTGGTCATGAATAAATATGGGCTTGATGTGAAAATATGAATAACAAATATATAATATCATTCTATACTGCTTATTAATGGTTGAAATCAGTTCAGAAATTTTGTTTCATATGTTCAATATTATTTATTTTCACGATTTTTAATAATATGGATTGAAAGTTTCTGTTATAAGATGTAACTCCAAATTCAATATGGTGTATTCCATGTCAAGAACATCTAGATGCTGGATAGTTTCCAAATTTAACTTGTGAAAGTTATATTTAGATCTAGTGTGGTGTGGAGCTTAGTCAGTTTCTGTAAAATCAGTTGTACAGACTAGGTTCTGTAAGGTGAAATAACTTATTAATAATAATGGCTACAATAACAGAAATTCCAGATGATTTAACATCAATATGTGCACTTTGCAACACCATAGCTCCACATAAATGTAGTGCTTGTAAATTGGTTTCTTATTGTAGTAAAGAACACCAGAAACAGCACTGGTCTCAGCACAAACTGCAATGTAGACCATTTGAGGTAAACTTTGCACATTACTTATTTTTATATATGGTATTATTATTTTATAAAATATATATTACATGTATATTTATTCAGTGAAAGTATAATCCAAGGTAAAATGTAATTTCATACACAATATAGTTTAATTTGAAATTTGTACAGTATCATTAAAACTTTTTAAGATTCATAAAAGTTCCTAATTCAGTTAAATTATATTGTGTAAATATAAGATTAACCCAACTTATAATAAAAAAATTTGTGTACTTAAATAATTATTTTGATCTAACATTGTACAGTTAACAAAGTTTTGATATCTATATAAGTTTATAAATGACTCTTTGTTACCATCTTGATGATAACTAGTTAGTTGAAATAGTTATATAGTAAAAATAAAATTAATTCTAATCAAAGAGGTAGCTTTCCTATTAAAATAATCTTAACAAATATCCTACTAAAGAAAACCCAATACCATATAAATACGGAATTTAATATAATATTAATTCAAGGTTGATACTAATCTTATTCCAATTATTCACACCCTCCAGACTAAATACTGTTGTACACACTAGATTCCAGGTTTGACTCAGATCTTATACAAACATAAGCTTCATTTAAATACTATTGTACAAAAGTTCATTAAATATAATATTCTCCTTTCAATGTGATTCAAACTTATTGCCAGTCTTATCAATGTATAACTAATTGTAATAGGCTACTATTCAAGTATATTGAGCTTGTGTTCTTTCGGTTTAACCTATGTGATAATCTGAAATGCATCTTTTTTTATGTTAAAGTTTTTGTAAAGTTAAAGTAACTCCTATTTTCTGAGATTTACATCCATAAAAGAAAATATAAATTTCTGTCTATGTCTTTCGCTTTCAATTAAATGTAAAAAAAGTAAAATTATCAGTAAGGGCATGTTATTATAAATAGAAAATAATCAATTGCTATAGTCATAAAGAAAAACTCTTAGATGATATATAATAATAACTGTTATATTTTTCTTCTGTGTTATTATTACTGGTATTTAGATTAAAACTATTTTTTGTGAGGTTATTAGCTTTTTTCTTCAACATTTTATCATCCAAGTATATAAAAGGGGGGAAATATATTCTATTTAATGGGCAGTAAAAATCTGGAAAGTAACTTTTAAAAGTAAATGAAGTATTCTTCTAAAGATTAAATTCATAAATTAAATTGTTAAATATTCTGTATCATGAAGGAGGGTAAACTATGTACTCAACCATAGAGAAACTAGGTGCCTCAGCACAGTCATCACAGAACGTATTTGTTCAGTTTAAAAATTATTAATAGTACAAATGCAAAATTTTCATTATGCTGGTGAATTAAAAGGTATGTTATGCATGTATGTTAATAACTTCTTTTTAAAATTATAATTACCATTGCAATAATTATAAAATATGTTACATTGTGTTTGTATCTATATACAGGGTGTTAGAAAAGTATAGAAAGGGCTTAATATTTTAAGAACTGCTTTAAATAGAAATATGTTCACTCTCTCCTTTTAACCACAGACCAAAATATTGTAATTACAATATCTGTACGTACACATCACTAATATAAAAATGTTGAAAAATACCAGAGCCTTGAAATATTAAAAAATATTTTCAGCATTATGGTAAAAAATTCATAACTTCATTAATATTTGTGCTATTATTATGAGTGAGGTCTCAAAATGTTAGGAATAAAAAAGTATAACTATTTAACATTGTTTAACCCAAACCCCTCAACAAATATAATAATACATTTTTTGGGAGATTTAAAAAAGAAATAATCAGTAAATAAGAATTTATCCATGGGGAGCTATATTCTTTCATTCTAAATATCATACTGTATATATAGGCTATATATATATATATATATATATATATATATATATATATATATATATATATATATATAGAGAGAGAGAGAGAGAGAGAGAGAGAGAATAATCAATAATCAAATATAAAACTTTTAATAACCCTTTTTATAATTGTATGCTATGTGTTGAAAGAAAAGGTGGAAAAAACAGACTTACAAAATAAATAAGAAAAAATTAAGTACTCGACAAATTTGTATTGTGGTACTCATTGGAATATATTTGTCTTTTGATATCAATCAGAAATGCTTATGTTTATACTAAAATTAACTTTTTGAAAATGAAAAATGACTAAGATTGAAAAAATCAATAGTCTTTGTTGCATTAGGTGGGCAATGTGTAGGCCCAGGTAACTCATGAAAATCAAATGAGTGTGTGAAATTTTGGCCTTCTACTTCATTTATAGCTTCCCAAATTTCATTATATTCCTCTACTTCTGTAGAAGAAAATTCAAAACTCTTACCAAGTACCTGTCTACAAAAATGATCTTGAAGACGAGGTACTTTGAATGGAATCGGCCTAGTGCTTGCTTTTTTTGAAGAAGGCTGATCAACAATAAAGTCTCTGTCAGTAAATACATTCTTAGCAAGAATGGCTGAATCGTTTTCTGGGTCATATGTAGGGTCCATGTCACTATCAAATAATGCCAAATATTTCCAACCCATCATCATCTGAAAGTTCATAGTTGTTCAATTGTCTGTCAACTTAAATTGGATGATTGTACTGTATTTTCGTCATCCATAATAAGCCCTACTATAGATAATAATTTAACAATACTATTCCAATAACAAATATTACCATTCATAAAAACCAAAACTCACATTATTATTGTGGTAATGTGAAAAATCATAATTTATAATAGGTTTAAAATCCGCGGTTTAGCGCCGAAAACAGGCTGTTCAAATCATAAATTTAATTAGTAACTTCATTAATAAAAGAAAAATAGATTTTCAAGAAAACTAAATATGTAATCATGTCAATTTTAGTATAATTTGTTTTTTATAAATAGAATATGTAAATTGTTTGTGTTTTGTGGGGAGTATGTTGAACTTTGGTAACGGTTAACCGGAACAGCTCGCTCTTGAAAGAGGAAAAATCTCGTGGTTAGATCAGTCTGGAAATGGGGCTTGATGTAGTAGGACCTATATTATGTGGTTCTCCGAGTTTTCTGTTCAAAGGTAGAAAACGTGTTTGGAAGTATTATTTTGTAAAAGACATGGTGTACTATAATTCTTAGAAGTGCTAATGACAATATTTTATGTTTTTAAAATCGTGTAAGTCATCATTTGGGGCTAGTTGCTCTAAGACCTACGAATGGTAGTTCTCCGAGTTTCGGTTAGAACAATAGAAAATGTGTTCAGAAGTTTTAAATTTGTAAAAGACATGGTGTACTAACAATTTTGGAAGTGCTAAGACAATATTGTTTTCCATAAATAAACTTTTTAATGAAAAAGTGTGATAATTTGCAATTTTAGTTATGTTGTGCAATCACTGCCACGTGATTTTCGAATTCTCGACAAAGAACTTGTCTATAAGATATATGGAACAATTAAAGTTATAATAAGACATTAATAATTGGTTCTAATACAGGTACTACAAAATAAAAATAAATCTCGTGAGCTATGAACAAAAGACAATTCGTTGATAGTGGACAAAGCATCTCTACAATTAGCACGCAGTCACATGGAAAGACACGAATCATCCTTCGAGGAAAAGTGTTTTTTAAATAAAGAATATAACGTGATTTGGTATAACAAGTTTTGACTTTCATTATTTAACCATATATATGTACTTTGAACAATTTAGACTTTTTTATATACTTTCAAGATATATATTTGATATCATAAAATTATGTATTTCATTAATAAGATTCAATGTTTTTGTTGTGGAGTCTTAAAGTATTTTTAAAGAAGTTACTTTTTATAATTAATTAATTAATTCTCGATTTCACTAAAAATTATATTTTTTCTAATTAAAATATTTGCTATGAGAAGTAAAGTAAAATCCTTTTTCATTATTTTTTAGAGTTGCAACTAAATAACTTAAATTTATTAATATAATTTGATTAGATTCTTTTTCTTAGAAGATCAAAGTAATGATGATAATATTGATAGGATGTAAGATATCTTATATAAATTTTTCTTTTGATTTTGTTACATGAAGTTTATGTGTTTTATGTTTAATAAATGTTTATGTCAAAATTTCAGCTGCAAGTGTATTCATTTCTATTCCAGAAATCACTGTAAGTACACCGTAAAAAGAGCTTGCGACCCTAGAGATTTTATAAATAATTAAATTCATTTTTTTTCTTTTTCAAAATTGGTAAGCTAAGGCTACCTGGCGCCCTAGTCGAGCAAATTAATAAATTCATAAATTAATAATTAAATTCAATAAAAAAAATAACGTACAACTCTTCAAGTTTAGATAATTATCATTCATAAAATAACTACAAAAGGCTCATTTTTAAATTATTACAATTGGCTCCCAACAATGGGGCGTTTTTGGTCGAAAATACAGTGATTTTGGTGAAATGGAAACATTTATTAAGGTAAGGACGCTATCAATAATAATAAGAAAGATTCTCTTAAAATTTTGTGTTGGTTAAGTAATAGATTCTTTTGTGTTAAGTAAAATAAATTTAAATGGGTTTAGAAATAATAAATGATAATAATAATGAACAGGTTAGGGTAATGATGTTAGTAATTAAAATTTAAACTTAAAACTTAAGGTAAATAATAATAATAAATAAAAATGGAGGGTACTAATAATAATATTTTAAAGATTGAGCAGGTTAGTGTAATTGAGCTGGTTAGGGTAGATAAGAGTGTGGAAAATAATGATCAGAATAAAGAAATTAAGAAAATGTTTGAGACTTTAATGAGTAGTATGAAACAAGATAAATTAGAATTAAAGTTAGATAGTGACAAAAAATTTGAAAATATGAATAATAAATTTGATAAAAATAGCTTAGATTTAAAACAAGAATTAAATATTAAATTTGAACAGAATAATCTAGAATTTAGGCAAGATAATGATAAGAAGTTTGAATGTATAAATAATATTATCAAACAAAATGGTTTAGAATTGAATAATAAGTTTGAAGATCTAAATACTAAATTTGAACAGAATAGTGTTAAATTAGATAATTTGGATAAGAAGTTAGATCAGATCAAACTAGAATTAAAACCAGATTGTGTAAAATTAGAATACAATTTTAAATGGGAAAATAAACAAAGGGGAATTAACGTAGTGGAGAGGTTAGGTAATGTTCAAGAGAAAATCATAAATAATATAGGTATGAATATCGATGTTGTTGAAAATAATAATAAAGTAGAATTTGAACAGATAAATAGTGTAAAAGGTGTTTTGATAAAAAATATTAATAATATGGATAACAATTTAGATCAAGCAGTAGCTGAAGTAGAAATTAACAGTTTTAATGAAATAAATAACATGTCAAATGATTTGATAATAATAGAGGACATTTGTGTGAATGACTGTGTTCAAGAAATTTCTAAAATGATAAACAATGGGTTAGGTGACAATGCAAATCTAGAAACAACAAATAATGTTGAAATTAATATGTTTGGTGGGGTGGAAATAGATATAAGGAATTCAAAAAACATTGTAAGAATAAATAATCAAATAACAAAGGTATCAGCTGTCTATTTTAAAAAACAAGTGGGTCATAAGAATGTAGAGTTTAAAAATTATGCAATGTTAAAATTTAGAAATGTCTTTGGAATTCAACAACAGAAAATTAAAAGCCTTTTTGAACAAGATGAGTTCGAGTATAAATTTAAAAAAGAAATAGTAAAAGAAGACTTTACAGTAGTATACAGAACTGGTGGGGTTGGAATTCCTAAACTAACAGATGTTGAAATTGGGTCATTGTATTGTGAGTTGTTTATGAGGGAAAGAAATGTAAGAATGTTTGAGAAAGAGAGAGGGGTTTCGTCAACACAAAAGTGTAATGTCAACAAGGGAGATGCCTTTGTTGAAACCATGTTAGATGCATCAACTAGCCTAAAAAGACTGTCTAGGTTGACAGAAATAAGTAGTGTAAGAAATATTTACAGAAAGATAATCATGTACTTTAAAATCTTTCACCAAGCGGGAAATCATCGAAAAAAAGTAAATAATTTATAACTGGTTACATACAGATTGAATTTGGAATGAATAAATAATAATGTAGAGACATTTTTATAATGACACACGGACTTGATTTTGAAAAATAATATTAATAGAATAAGAGTTTTGTTAATAAATAAGTTTAAGTTTGATAATAAATAATTAAGAGTTATGAATATTAATAATTTGTGTGTACTAATAAATTTTGTAAGCTAAGACAGAATTAGAGAAAATAATTATAGGTTAATATAAAATGTTAGAAGTTTTAGTTAAGAACGTTCTAATAATTAATTTAGTCAAAGACGTTAGTTATCAATAGATAACTGTTTAATATTTATGAAAGGAATAAATAATTATGGAACGTGACTTAGATAAAGAAGTTGGTTCGAAGCCAAGATTCAGTGTAGTGTTGAAGAAATAATATTCAATATTAAGTAGGTGGATTCAATGATTGAATATTCAATAATGACAAGAGAGTTGAACCGAGCTGGAGCTAAAAAGATTTCATAGTCGACTCTTATCAGTAGTAAACAGATAAAGAATTGCATCACCATATACAAAGGGGAAATTGTTTATGCCTAAATCAAGCCTAAGATTCTATTGCGTATAGCATAGAGATTAATACAGGGTGTTAAGAAAGTACTATTCTGAAATATAAAAAAAAAACTTTTGGTTCATAATTGTAAATTAACTAGCGTTTTCCAATAAAAAATACTCAAATAAAGGATAATTGGTATTGATTAAAGTAAATAGAATAAAAGTAGATTACTTAAATAACTTTAATAGTATTAAAAGTAAATTTCTAAGTAAAGAACTTAGAATAAATTTTAAAAAATAAAATTTTCTTTTTGAATCTGGATAATAATAAGTAGAAAGGAGAATATAAACAAAAAATCGATGATGCTAGTAATAAGATTGGTAAAAAGAAACATTATTTCAACTTCGGATGATGCGATTTGAATGAAATTTTTTATGAATTTTAAATTTTTCGCGTAAATGCATTTAAGAAAGAACATGAACATATTTTGGGAGGAAGGAGGCGTTTGTGTTGTCAAAAGGAATTGTTTTATTTGCAAAAATGAGACAATTTCGGGACTGCACGAAAGGCGTGTTATGAGTTTGGAGTGTGTGGTGGGCGGTATTTCGAATCGAGTAGGGATATCGCATTTCAACCACTGCATATTTTAGGGTCATAACATGTTGGTTTCGTGTAAGAGTCCAGAGTGTAACTAGAATTGTACATGGAAAATATTAGAATGTCAGAAGGACTATAGGGGTGAGAACGGAGTCGGAAATGCATAAAATAAATAAAAAATTCATAAAAAGTCAAATAAAAAAGGTATAATAAATAAAAAACAAAATAAAAATGGAACGTTGGAGGGTTTTATTAATCGACGTTTGGCAGAACTTCATCGTCAGAACAGAGGAGTATTATTTATTTGCTGTTACGATGATGAAGTCCGGCCGAGTTTTGAAAAATAAAATAAAAAATAAATAAAAAATATACAAAAAACAAAAATAAAAAATGGTCACACGACTTATGTAAATGAAATATAGTTAAAACTTTGACAATTTTGAGAGGTTTAAAGAACAGAGAGTTCTTAGTTTGTATTAAGAAATACAACGGTGTAGTAGAAGAAATTCAAGAGAGAACCTAGAGTTCTTGAGTATATTGTAAAATATAAAGTTTGGTAGGCGAACTGTCTTTCGAGGCAGGATGTAGCTATGTTCGAGAAGTGATATGATCAGGGCCTAAGATATCATTTCTAGAAGGTAGTGATTTAGGGTTAATTGGAAAACCTACAAAAAAAAAAATCCAACGTAGTTGTTTAGAGTTTCTGTCACATGTAATTTTGGGCAAAAAACATAAACAATGACTTATGTTTGTAAGTGTCATAAACTTTCATAGGGATAAGGAAAAGTTTTTTTTTGAGTCTATTCTAACAAGTATAAACAGATGTTGAGGGAAGTAGTCAAGGAACGATAGGACAATGCTTTCATGGTGAAAGGAGGGGGTTTTTTAAAAACAAAGCCTAAGAATAAACCGGATGTGACAGGAAGGGAGTTTTTATGAAATAGATAAAAATTTGGTGGAATTGTAAAATATGTTGATAAATTAGAATATGTAATTAGATATTAAGTTGTAAAATGATAATTTGTATGTTTAATGTTATAAATATCAAGAATTATTTAATAATATGAGATAAAAGTTGTTAGTTTTAAGTGATTTATGGTTTGTGAATATGAAGAATAGTTGATTAAAGTTTGAGAATTTATGTGAGTTTTGCCAAGACAGATAATAATAAAGTTTTTAAGTTTTTTGATGTTAAATAATGAACAAAGGAGGTTAAGTTTTTGTTTTTTAATGAAAAAGTAGCAAATTAATAATGATAAGAGAGATTTTGATGAAATTTATAAATAAAATGAATAATTAATGATTTTTAATAAATAATGATTGAATTTGAGATAATAGATGATGGTGAGAAGTTATTTGATAAAGGTGTCTAAAGATTTTGATGAAATAAGGTGTTAGCTGGGAAAGCAATGTAAATTTTATTATTTTTTGAAGTTTTTGTATTTAAGTGGTTGATGACTAAGGAGATTTTAATGAAGTGATTTAAATGAGAGAATTTTTGAGTTTTTTATAAGAAGATGATGGCTTTACAGAAGTATTGAGTAAAGTGGTATTTAAAATGAAGTTGTTCTGTTAAGAAACTTTTATAAGAAGAATAGTTAAGTTGCATTGATGGTTAATTTTTAAGTTTTAAGAGGTTTTTTGAGTACTACGAGGATATAAAGGAAATATGCGACGATTTTAATGAAATAAAGGGAGATTTGAGGAATTCTACGAATAAACGACGATTATTATGATTTTTTAAAGGAAGCTACGTTGAGATAAAGAGATTATTTATATAAATGATGTAGGTAACCTGCGTGGGCTACACATATATGAATAATAAAGAGGTTTTTTGAGGATTAGTGCAACTTTAATTATTAAAACATGAAGGATTTAAGATGGAAATAATTTTGAGATATAGTACTAAAAGGATAATACAATTGTAAAGAGGTAATTTTGAAATAGATAAGATGAGTTTGTAAGTGATTTTTTTTTATAATAATGTTATAATTTTGAATTTTGAATAAGAGAGGAGTTTTTTGGTAATTGTAAAATCAGTAGTTAAGATGTAATCCCAGCTAAGCAAAGAGTAATTAGGAATTTAAGTTAAAAAATAACAATGTAAGATCATAAATTGAAAAGTTTTAAGGTGAATTGAAGTAATTCTGAGTAATAAATAAATAATTTTGTAATAATGTTAATTAATAATGAGAAATTTTAAATTTGAATTGTGTTAAGTTGAAAAATGATTCAGATGGATAGTGAAAGATAGATGTAGATTTTTATAAAAGATGTAGAAATTTCGTCTTGGCAAAAGAGAAAAGTGTGGGAAAGGAAATGCTAGATGGCAGGAAAATAAACAGACGGCTGTCTGGAAGATAAGATTTTGAGTGACAGGATCCGGTCAACAAAAAAATGTTGATGGGAAAGTTTCAGCCAACGAGGTTGAAAAGGAAACTGATGAGGGGTTTTATTGTATAAATAGAGATAAGGCTTAGCACTAATTGATTCGTATATTTTTTTTGTGTACAAATGAGTTATGATAACGCAAACAAATTAAGATAGTAAAGTAGGATTTAGTAAATAGATTTTTTAGTTTTTATAAGAAAAGAGAATCTTTCTTAAATTAAGTATACTAGTGATACTTATTTTTTTTTATGAGGTCCTTAACTGCTGAAATAAAGAATCTTGAAAATCTATTGAAAATTTTTCATAGTTTTGGTTTTTTCTTTCGAATTGAGTTTATATATATAGAAAAGATTTATAGTACAATACTTGTATTGTAATACAAATCTTTTGTGGTAATGTGAAAAATCATAATTTATAATAGGTTTAAAATCCGCGGTTTAGCGCCGAAAACAGGCTTTTCAAATCATAAATTTAATTAGTAACTTCATTAATAAAAGAAAAATAGATTTTCAAGAAAACTAAATATGTAATCATGTCAATTTTAGTATAATTTGTTTTTTATAAATAGAATATGTAAATTGTTTGTGTTTTGTGGGGAGTATGTTGAACTTTGGTAACGGTTAACCGGAACAGCTCGCTCTTGAAAGAGGAAAAATCTCGTGGTTAGATCAGTCTGGAAATGGGGCTTGATGTAGTAGGACCTATATTATGTGGTTCTCCGAGTTTTCTGTTCAAAGGTAGAAAACGTGTTTGGAAGTATTATTTTGTAAAAGACGTGGTGTACTAACATTCTTAGAAGTGCTAATGACAATATTTTATGTTTTTAAAATCGTGTAAGTCATCATTTGGGGCTAGTTGCTCTAAGACCTACGAATGGTAGTTCTCCGAGTTTCGGTTAGAACAATAGAAAATGTGTTCAGAAGTTTTAAATTTGTAAAAGACATGGTGTACTAACAATTTTGGAAGTGCTAAGACAATATTGTTTTCCATAAATAAACTTTTTAATGAAAAAGTGTGATAATTTGCAATTTTAGTTATGTTGTGCAATCACTGCCACGTGATTTTCGAATTCTCGACAAAGAACTTGTCTATAAGATATATGGAACAATTAAAGTTATAATAAGACATTAATAATTGGTTCTAATACAGGTACCACAAAATAAAAATAAATCTCGTGAGCTATGAACAAAAGACAATTCGTTGATAGTGGACAAAGCATCTCTACAATTAGCACGCAGTCACATGGAAAGACACGAATCATCCTTCGAGGAAAAGTGTTTTTTAAATAAAGAATATAACGTGATTTGGTATAACACGTTTAGACTTTCATTATTTAACCATATATATGTACTTTGAACAATTTAGACTTTTTTATATACTTTCAAGATATATATTTGATATCATAAAATTATGTATTTCATTAATAAGATTCAATGTTTTTGTTGTGGAGTCTTAAAGTATTTTTAAAGAAGTTACTTTTTATAATTAATTAATTAATTCTCAATTTCACTAAAAATTATATTTTTTCTAATTAAAATATTTGCTATGAGAAGTAAAGTAAAATCCTTTTTCATTATTTTTTAGAGTTGCAACTAAATAACTTAAATTTATTAATATAATTTGATTAGATTCTTTTTCTTAGAAGATCAAAGTAATGATGATAAGATTGATAGGATGTAAGATATCTTATATAAATTTTTCTTTTGATTTTGTTACATGAAGTTTATGTGTTTTATGTTTAATAAATGTTTATGTCAAAATTTCAGCTGCAAGTGTATTCATTTCTATTCCAGAAATCACTGTAAGTACACCGTAAAAAGAGCTTGCGACCCTAGAGATTTTATAAATAATTAAATTCATTTTTTTTCTTTTTCAAAATTGGTAAGCTAAGGCTACCTGGCGCCCTAGTCGAGCAAATTAATAAATTCATAAATTAATAATTAAATTCAATAAAAAAAATAACGTACAACTCTTCAAGTTTAGATAATTATCATTCATAAAATAACTACAAAAGGCTCATTTTTAAATTATTACATTATAAACACGAGGAAAGATAATCTTAGTTAGACAACACCACAGAAATAAACACGTCTAACAAGCTGAGCATATTATTATATACAGTGTTGTCAAACACCTACATAGAGTAAGCAATGTTTTTAATAAAAGATAATAAAACACAATCTTTTATTTTGTAATATCCACTTAAACATAGAATTCCACCAAGAACCATCGCTCTCAACAGTAATGGAAAAAAAAAAAAAAAAAATGTTTTTAATTGTTACAGTGTATTTAGCAAACATGAAAATAATTAAAAATTTTAATAATTCAATTAGAATAATATATACTCCATCATAGAATCACTCCTAGTTGTAAAATATATATTTTTATACATGTTTAAAAACACTAAAACTACGGCGGCGATATATTGGAGCCTTGGGGTTTTGCATAGTATATGGTAATGAAATATCGTTGCTCTGGGGTTTTTCATGTAATTCATCAGCGATGATATATCGTTGCCTGGGGTTCAAAGGGTTAAGCTTTTAATCTGAGCTGTCTACAGTGTGGTACAAAAGTTTAAGATAAGCAGAGTATTCCAAAAATATGTTTTTTCAACTTGCACTTTTTTTAACGCTATTTTTAGTTTTACTTATTCTACTAGGTCAATTTAAGATACATAAAAGGAATTTTTAATTTATGTTTAGTATAATAACAACTGAGTAATGTGCTGTTTTCAAGAACTGGAAGTACAAAGGACTGCAGTCGCTCTGGTATGTGAAAATCCACTACCATTGAAGACATCTCTTTTATCGTGCTACAGTCATTTGTTAAGAATCCCCACACCTCAATGAACAAAGCTGTTGCTGAATGTGACATCTGCAGTTTCTCTATTCACAAAATAAATTTTCTCTGTTCAGAATACACCTGTTTCATAAATTGTCAGAGACTCACACCCAATTCCCCAAAAAGTTAACATCTGTGCAGGGATTGATGGTACTGAAGTAATTGGACCCTTTATAAATACACATAAATTTAACATTAGATTCCTATCACAACTTATATCACAGACTCCAAATATTGCTGTGCCAATTTTCAACAAGACAAAGCACTGCCTCATTACACAATACAAGTACAGCAACTCTTGGTCAACACATTTCTACAAAGATGGATAGGTCACAGGTTAGAGAGACAATTTAATAGCTTGCTAGGTCACCAGATCTGTCACCACTTGATTATTTCAAATGAAGTTGTCTAAAACAACAGGTTTATCGTACTAAACCTAGTGATGTGACAAATCAAATAATTAGAGAAGCTGCTCTCAATATTCCTGAAGTAATAGGGAATGTATTGAGAAATTACTATATACAAAATTAGCACGCTGTTAAACTGCATAAGGAAAGCATTTTGAATATTAGTAAAATTCTGATGTAAGAAAAATCTTAAATTTTGGATATCTGTACATGGAAAATTAGTTTTACACATTATGGTTATTAATTTATGCCCTAGGCTTTCAATTGATATGTTAGTTTGGTTTCTGAAATTCATTAAGCTTATGTTAATGGGTAATATAAAGTAACATTTGGTTCTAATAATTTGTGTTGTAAAACTTACTTTAAATCACAATAACCAAATCATAAATAACTCAACTCTGCAGAAAACTTTTCATATTGTGTTCAGAAAATAATTGTGAATTTTAAAACATCTTAAATCTGTTGTTATTAAAAATTAATTAAGAATTCCTTTTAAGTATATTAAATTGACTCAGAAGAATTCATTATAAAAAATTAATGAGACAAATCTTATTTTGTTAATTTTTGGAACACATTGTATATCCTATTAAAATTCTGTACCATCCTGTAAACTGCTCAGGTTAAGGCGTTTACAATGAGAAGTCTTTAATGAATTGCAATCGTTCTAAATCAGTTCTTGAAATATTAAACTGTTTCTATACTTTTCTAACACCTTGTATACAACTTATGTTACATAGCTACTTTTAATTATTATAATCACATTTTCAAGTGGAAAGTGAGTTCATGTTTGTTTGTTAGTTTGTTTTATAAATATAGAAAATATAATTAATTAATGTTTATGGGTTGTTTTAGTATCTTCAGAAAATGGAGATGTTGTTAAAAGTATTCCAATGATAATAAATTATAGATAATTGTAAATTCATTTTAGTTAGAAATTTTTAGAGCTGATTTTCTGCTGATATTTAATCTTAAATTAATTTCTTATTCAATTGTTTTTTTCCTAATATTAATCATGTCCATACTTATAAAATCAACTGGCCAGAACAATTTCAAAATTAACCCTGTGAATTTAAATTATTCTTATTAAGTCAAAATGTCATAACATCCAATTTATACATTGTAGCAAGTAGGTATTCTTTTCTATTAAACTTTAATTATATATCATTATATTTTTATCATTGCTCATTATTGTCTCAATAATAATATTTTTCACATAAATGTTGAATTATTTGTCATTTTTACTCTTCTGTTACGTTTAAAGATGTTAATATACTGGGTATTTAAAAAAAAAAACCTTTCAAGACTTTGGGATATGATTCCTCATACAAAAAGGAAGAAAAAGTTCATATGACAATCTCCTAAAACGTTTAGTTTTCCATCTGTATGTGTTTTTTACTTAATATGTTATATCATAGAAACCTCTGAACCATATCAACTTCAATCTAGGTACATGTATTACATATAATAAGACCCATTTTGCTATGGAATATAAAGTTTATACTTCATACCATTTCAAAATAGCGGCTATTTTAAATTTCTAAATATCAAAACCCGTAAATTTTACAAAATATTTTCAAGAGACAAAAAAGTCACTAAATTTTATCTCCTAAATAACAGTGCATAAATTATTAAGATTCTATGATTATTAAGTTTTACAATTTTTTAACTAAAAACAAAATTCTGCCATTATTACCACAAAATTTGCATGAAGTCATTTCCATAAAATTGCAAAAACTCAATTAATTAGTTAAACTTTTTTGTATCTTGTAAATACTGTATTTTGTAAAATTTATGGATTTTGAAATTTAAAATGGTCCCCATTTTTAAATGACACAAAGTTTAAACTGACATTACACACCAAAATGGGACTTATGATATGTAATACATGTACCAAGATTGAAGATGATATCTTCAGAGGTTCTTAAGATATGTATTAAGTAAAAAACACATACAAACAGAGAGACAGAAAACTAAACGTTTTAGAACATACCTTCATATGAACTTTTTTCTTCCTTTTTGTATGAGGAATCATATGCCAAAGTCCTTATAGGTTCTTTTTAACACCCTGAATATGTTGCGTGAAGAGAGAACATATGAAAATGGCTTTAAAAGAGTAATTGTAAATGTTTACATATGTTTTTTAAATATTGAACAATAAATAATTCCAAGATATAAAATAAAGCAAAGAAAATATAAAAATCTTATGAAACAACAATACAAAATTAAATCAAATGAAGGTTTTACTACTTTAACCATCTGCTTTTTTACAAATAATTAGGTTAAAACCGTGTAGAAGAAAAACTTGAACACGAGATCTCACAAAAACTATGTTTATTCAATCAAACACGTTTCAACAACAAAGTCGCCATCCTCAATGATACATGAGCTGCAATAACAAAACTATAACCACAGTTCGAGTTTTTGTTTTACATTATATTATCTCACAAGTCAAGCTCAATATTTATTTATAGGTTAAAACAAGCACAGAATTTGGGCGCTATTTGGTGGCAAGCAGAGATATAAAAATAGAAGAGACGTTATTTGTGGAAGCACCATTAGTTTTTGGGCCAAAGATTGTAGAAGCTGAAGCTGTATGTTTGGGATGTCACCGATCAATATCAGAGCCAGCTAGATGTCCTAGATGTTTTTGGCCTGTATGTAATCCATTATGTCCTGGTCTTACGGACATCCACAAACATGGTGCTGAATGTATTATCTTGTCCATAAAACGGGGTAAACATTCTGAAACTACAGATTTCAGGTAATTAATGTTATTTAATATATTTTATAACATACATCCACCATTATTACATTTGAATAAATATCTTCTTGCCTACAACTTGTCTTAGGTGACTAGTTTCAGGAGTCACCTAAGACAAGATTGTAGGCAAGAAGATATTTCAGCTCTTTCTTGCGTATAATGTATCAAATTAAATTGTTTTCTACAACATAAATATAATTAAATGTGGCATTGACCATTGGCTGGATGCTTGTCTTGTTTCTAGATCATAACTGTAGCACCAAGACTCATCTTCGGTCATAACATTAGAAAGAAACTGAAAGTCACTGGTAATTAGTTTTATAAATCATGTCAAATATTCAAACTATTGTTTGTTTTTTTCATCCTCGTCCATAAAGGAGCCATACGTTGAAGTAATATAAAAAAGGAGGAACTACTTTACTAACAAATTGCCCCTAAGTTGTGTGACAATTGAAACAAAATAAAAATAAAAGAGGTTTGAATTTATTTTATTTATAAAAAGAAAAGAGAGGCTAATGTTTATTAATATTGGGCGCCATGGTAATTCTATGATTACCGAATTATTTAATTTAATTTAAAAGTCCCTCAGGGTCATGAATTCTTTTCTAAGTGTACTGCAGTGGTTGTTAAAAGAAAATAGAAGTCCTTTTATGCTGAAACTGAACATATTTTACTTAGTTCTTAACTCTACCTTAATTCTAGACATATTTATATTACAACATTTTCTTCTGGACACATTTGAAAGTTATTTTTATTTTAATTTTAAATAATTTCTCTAGACTATTTTGACTCGCATATTCTTTTTCCGGCAGTTTAAAACCAATCATATTTCTAGCATTAAATGACTTAGCCAATCATGTCATTTTTGTTTCAATTCAAAATTTAAAACTGTATGTATTACAACAGTTTGCAGAAATACTTTTCATTTTCTAATCTTCGCTTAAAATCTGTATAACTGTAAGGGAATTCAATCAATGGTAGGATGATTATCTTTATCAGTTTAATTTATTCCAGCTTATTTAATGTTTTCCACAACTAAGTTGATCTTCAACTGGTATTTCACCTCTTTTAAAACATGAATACCATCCATATACATGTGTTTCATCTAAATCTTGTTCCTTTTAATTAAGATGAGGCTTTATAACAGGTTCAGCAGTTAATTCCTTATAATATAACAAAACATTGCACAGATTCTTTGGACACTTTATTAAACTCCCGTCATGAAATCACCAAATTTGTTTACAGCCATTTGAAAAGTAAGTCACACAAAATAAACCTTTTGCCAACACAGTTTAGCAGACTGATTCAGTATAATGTTAATGTTGAGTAGTAACATGAAGAGGCACATCTATGTCCCTTTGCATATCACTTTTGGGATTATCCGTTAAAGTAAATCCTTACCATTTTAATTTTCATTACTGTTGAGACCAAAGGTTCTTGGTGGAATTCCATGTTTAAAGATAATACAACACATTTTGATAAAGATAAAGATAATAATGTTCCATTTTGATAATAAAAGTAGGAAATTGAATTCCTTGAAGAGCTTAGAAGTTAAAAGAATAAGATACTATAATCCTAATTTAGTTTTAAATGACCAATTAGATTGTGTAATTCTCCCTTAGTAAAACCTTTAAAAGTTGTCTGTACCTAGAACAATAAATTGATTTTCCCTTTCTCTATTGTTCCTAAGGTCATTGCCCAGGTCAGGTATTTCCTCACCCTTCCATCATTGTATCTAACTCCCACCATCTAGTTTTTAAGGTTCTCTGTTTTTCATTTTCTTCAGTCTGTAATACAGCCTTGTCAATGCCTTAACAGGCGAAACCATTGGTCAGCTAGACTAATAAAAAGTGGAAGTTACAAAATAAAAAATTGTGTTGTATTATCTTACCATTTTAGTTTAACAAAATTTAAACTGGTATTTAACATTATTTTTGTCTTTATGGTATACTCATATTTTGTAAAATTATCTTTCTCTAATAATAACATGCAGTAAGCTCAGTTTTTGTTTGTGTATATAAATGCAAAATCTGGGGTTTATGAAATTTATTAATTGATATCATTGTATTTTTAACACACTTGATTTTCCTGTACAAACATAAGGATAAAAAATTGTGTATTATTTTTGAAAATAATTTACAGTACAATAATTTTCAGATTTTATTTATATGACTTTAAAAATAGTCAAAATTACTTTTTGACAATCTTACAATTACACAATCTAGGCTATATATTATATTTTAATTGAACATTTTGAAAGTAACCAAGTAATTAACTTCTATTTAATTAAGTGATATTTATCTATATTGGGTGAAATTAATGTTGCAAATGCCTTCATTAATAAAATTAATATATGAAATGGTTTTATTCAAAGGTATGAAATTATCACACCACTTCGTTGCCTCTTACTTCAGAGGCGAAATCCTCGTAAATGGAAACAAATAATGTCAATGGAAGCACATTTGAAGGAAAGAGGTCCAAAATCTGATATCTACAAGTAAGTATAATTAATTATATATCTTTTAAATATTATATATTATAAGACAGATCTGTTAAAATTGTAGACTATACAAGTTAAAAGTAAATGGTGAGTATTATATATACATGTCATATTAAGTATGAGTAAACATAAATAAATTTACAGTGGATAATAATAATAATGTTGAGTTTTGTATCATTAACAAATACGTGGATATTTCCTTCATCCTAGCAACAAGGGTTTTCTTTAGCAAATTCAATCTATTATAGCAGTAATTATTACATGGTCCATATGAGATTTTTTTTGTCGCTCTTTATAAATTAAATACATATTTTTATAACATAATATTTTATAATTTACCGACTGAATTGTAAAAAGTACTATTGGTAACTAGAATCATTGTAGCATTTTCAATAATTTTGAATAAATAGTTTAAAGGAGTAAACTTGTCAAAACAAAATTCTACCTCAATTATTTCAAATTGAATGTGTGAATGTTTGTGTGACATTTTAAAGTATTGCAAACTTGGTTAATAGGTACATAGAATGTATACCAACACTGTCAGCACACCAAAGATAGAGGTAGAGTTAATATTTCCAAAAACAACCTGATTAACTACATTATCCTTACCTATTGGTCCACAGTCCAACTTTCTCAGCCAGTATGTGCCTTATGAATAAAATTAGTACAGTAATATTTAAATAGTATTTTCATAAACTTTGGGTATAACCCTATTTTTACTCTCACCACAAAAGTTAATCAAACCTACAACTAATTTCAGTAGATGTTATTTTCTGTAGGACATCTTTCAACAACAACTTTGAATAATTCCGATCACCTATTATTCAAATAAAGAATAAAAAAATTCTGCTGACAGACACATTTTCATTGTAGTTTAAATGTATCTTTAAGGGTTTAAATTGTTGAGAGTCATCAACAAAATGTATCAGAATTATTTGTTATGTAATTGCAAAGTAAACTAAATCTATAACTTGTTAATGGTGAATAAAAGTTTTACAGTAGAACTTGGATAATTCGAAGGTGAAAGGTCCAATGGAAAAATTGGAATTATAAAAGTTACAATTTTTTCTAGTTTTATGCTCTCAAAATGCTTGAAATAATAATTACAGTGTGTATTTTTATTATGTAAGTTTTATTTTCACAAATCAAAAGTTAATGAAGCTCTTTTTTTATATACAGTAAGTTTATATGCATATGTATACAAAAAATTAAAGTTTGACGAAGTATTATGAAATGTCTGATTGCCTTGTAGAATTAATTCTTTTAAGATTTGCAAAAACCTTAAGTGTGTTTAGACAATGAAAAACAAATTCACTTACATTGGTGTGTCCTTCAATGTACTGCCAAAACTCACACAATTGCTGAAGAGCCTCTGATGTTGTAGGTATTGGGGACTCCTCAACTTCAGCTTCCTTTTCTTCTAAATCCGACAATTCGGCACATTCTTTGTTTTTCACTTCTGTTAAAATTTCTTGATCAGAAAGTTCTCCACATACTTGTTTATCTAAATTAACACACTCCTCAGAGGTAACATGCATATTAGCTTCCTATATGACAGTTAGAGGGGGAACATATTCTAAAAGTTCACTTCTATGCTGGTCAGATTTCTTAATGAATCCAGCTTTAAAAAAAAATTGCTATTGTTGTTTTAGTAACTTGGGACCATGCATTGTGACACATTCTTGCTGCTTCAAGGAGATTGATCTTTGAACTTTTGTTGCCGTTTTCCAATAAATCTGTCTAGAACTTTGGTATAATAAGTTGTCAGTCAAAATGCTTAAATTTTTTTATAATGTTTGATCTATTAGTTGTACAACTAAAGTCATGTTAGAAGGGAAAAAATAACCTTAATTTTGTTCATAATTGGGATAGAGTTATGCACAGTACATATTGTTAATAAACAAGATGATTATTCTGTTCTGTTACAGAAGGTTTTGTCAAGCTTTAACAGCCATTCTTTAAACCCCTCTGCTCTCATCTATGGGTTTTTATTTGATTTTTAATCGGGCGGTTGGGACATTATGTTTTTAAAACATCTAGGATTATCAGATTTGCCTATCATCAGTAAAGGCAACTTTTCACTTGTCATCCATATTGGCCCCAACCAATAAAGTCAGCCTTTCCTTACTATTTTTTCCCACACTACTGTGATCTTCTTTAAGAGTTAATGTTAAAAACAAACCTGTGTCTTCCTTCATTTGCAAAACATTGTCCTTCCAAACATTTGCAGCTTCTTGATTTACACTTCCACTTTCACAGCACACAGACTTAAAGGTGATGTTGTTTCTTTCCTTAAAACCATCCAACCAACCAGTTCTCGCTTTGAAACCACTTATCCCCAAACTCTTCTGCCTTTGTTCGAACAAGGGGCTCAGTTAATGAAATGTTTTTGTCCCGAGCTTGTTTAAACTACTTTAGCATACATTCATCCACTTCAGGGTTGTCTGGTTCTCTGGCTCTTTTGAGATACTTTCCATTTCCACTCAAAGAACTGTTTAATATTTTCTCTTTATTTTTCAAAAAAGTAGACACTGTAGTGGTTTCTATCCAGTATTCGTTAGCAATGTCACATTTCTTCTTAAGACCCTTACTCCACCTCACGAATAACAGCAACATTTTCAAAAAAAATTAATGTCTTGTACTGAACACGTGGTTTACTCAAAGACTTTGAAATCTCTTGCACAAACAATCACTTTCGAAACACAAATGACTGTGACAAACAGAGGCACACTACTATAATGACCAAACAGAGACTGAGTAAAGTATGAATTGACAGACTACCTAGAGAATTCTCAGAAGGCTTAGTATGCCTGTAATTGGAACACATGTCCAAACAATAGCGACTAGCATTTATCTCCGTACAGTGTCTTATTGGGTGTACAGAATAATCCTCGGAAGTCGATCTCTTTTTTAATACAAGATTTTATTTTTAGTGTTGATACAAAAGCTTTGAATTATCTATAATTACATTGATATCATATAAAGTCCAATGGACTAACCCAAAACTTCGAATTAACAGCAATTTTGAATTAAAAACGTTTGAGTTATCCAATTTCTACTGTATAATGGTTTTATTTTAGGCTATTTATTTATTTATTATTTTTTTGAATTATTTTGTCTCATGACATATCTTTACAAAAAATCAGACAAATATATGTCAAACATTAATAATTCAAGTTCATAATATAGAAATTGTAAATCCAATATATAACAATTAAAACATAATTTATTAATAAATGTTTTATTTAATAGCTATATTTTTACCTGTTGTTGAAATTGTTTTTAATTTCTCAATTAAGGCTAAACATCCCTGAAAAAGTTGTGTTTCTGGACTGGTAGATAGCAGCACCTCTGCGGCAAAATCGTACTACTTATAATTTGCGTAATTATTGTCCGATTTTTGTCTTGTAAGTTATTTTGTAAATAATATCAATAAAATATTTACGCTACCGAGGTGAAACTTTTTTTAGATTTATTTATAAAAAAGTTGTTGAGCAAAAATATTATTATTATTATCATTATTTTTAATCGCAGGTAGTCATTTTGTAAATAATAATTTTAAATGAATTTTGCCGTTTTCAGATATGAAATTGGTCAAATGGTCCAATCGGAATCGTATTTTAAAGATATTATCATTATTTCTCTCACGCCCCGCCCCCCGCATGGCGCACCGCCATACTGCCTAGCCGCTCGAACGCGCCGCCCCTGCCACTTGCTGTAGCATAGGTCAACTCAGTACTGTACTCGCATTTGCACTCTGGCCGGACACACTAGACTAGACTACTGATTACGACAGGTGTTTATTATCTGTTAACGGTATTTTCCGTAAGCAGAAAAGAAACATCTAGTGCAAATATAGAACAATATAGTTACATGGTAGAGGATTTATGAAATTAGCTACAGGTTCATTGTTCCATATTAACATTATTCAATAGCACCAGGTTAAATTGAATTATAAAATAGTTAAGTTATTTGTTTCAATGAAAACTTACCTTTTATACATGAAAACGATAAATAAATAAACAATAAACAGTTCAAAAGACCTTACTTAATTTACTTAATGCAGCTACATAACAGTCACAAAATGTACAGTGCAAAAAATATACGAAACATTTTTACAAGGATCTATGTTCCGTCGTTTAGGCTATTTGTAAATTTCATTTACAATTCACGTATTATTAATCTGTAAAGTTACATTTAGTTAGATATATCTAGAACAGACAGTAAATGAAAGATACATTAAGTTGACAGTGACAAATGAGTGAACTACCTGTAATTGTTCAGGTTTTATATAAGTATCAAAATATGAGTGAATTTATTATTAATCGTATTTATTTATGTGAGTATAGTCCCAGTTGGTGTATTAATCCTCTACCTTCTGTATAGGTGCCGGGTTCCTGTAAAGCGTAAGCGCTTAAAAAGTTATGTTGTTTTCCCAACTTCGTGTGAGTAATGGAGGGTTGCGAAGACTGGAATTACACCGACGGAAGTATGTTGTTGATCAAATATTAGCCGACTGAAAAACTGCATGTGGTGTTATTATTTGCGTACAGACTTATTTTTGTACACCACTTTTTTAGCAAAACTATTTATCAGATCGGAAAAATTTGAATTACTGTATGAAAGAATTTACCAACTAGTCAAAATTAATGAAAGTAATTTATAAAATGGCGCTCAAAAAATTGAACAAATTTCACAATTGTTTTCTTTCACCTTTTCTATCTTTCTTGACCAATTTTTGTTCACTTCCGACCGTGACATTGACTATTCCAGGACTAGAGGTCTTTATTTTACACTCTTTTCTTTTTTTATCAGACAATAATGACCGAAAGATTTTTGCTTTTAAAAAGAAAAATAACATTAAATGTTTTGCTAAATCGAGTAAGTTGGTGTCACTTTGCAGAATTGGCTAAACTGATTTCATCTCAGATGTCGTCCAACCCTTTGTAGATGTGGCTTAAAATTCCATAATAACCTCAAAATTTGTAATATTATACTCGTACATTGGACAGTTTTAATGAAATCTATGTTCAAGTCTAAGCGATTTATAGTGCATACTCTCCATAGTTAGGCCTGCTTCATGATTATTTTCATGTTTAGAACATTGTTTGCAAGTACTTATAGCCTTACTTCTGGCAATCTTAATTTAATAACCTTATTAATTTAATAATCTTTATCTAGTTAAATTTTGCTAGATATAATGGAATCAATCACAACACAACATGAATCCGCACAAATAAAGTGAGCATTATATAAGTTAACCTAAAAATAATTTAAAACAGCTGTTATAAATTCTCAAATAAAACTACAAAATAAAACGTGTTTCAGAATTTATAACAGATGTTTCAAATTATTTTTGTTGTGAAACATTATATTTACTCATACATAGCCTTGATATTTAAATGATAAATTTAGTACAAAATAAGTGTTTCCAAGGAAAATTAATAATTTTCGTTCAATCTATCGGTAGGACTGTCTAATTTAGCACCTCAATTATTAAAACCGGTCCTATAGTAAAGAAATTCCCAATTGTCGTAGAATTTCCTTATCGAATTAAATTTAAGATATGCACAGCATATGTATGAAGCATTACAACGATTGGCTGTTTTCACTATTTCACAGGTAAATCAGAAACAATATTGAATTATTTATATATATTAGTTTAAAAGTCATTATATCCCTGCTTCACGAAGGGTTTATCAGGGTGTCATTTGACAAGAATGTAATCCAAGAAAAACGTTAATTTTTTTAATAACACTAATACTGACCTCTGAGATTTAGCAGCGAGCAGAGCGAGAGGCAGTCTGCACTTCTTCCTCTTCGTTGAAAGCTAAAGTTGCTTTTTAGATTTGGTTGTTCCTCAGCGATCCATGGAGAACATAAAAGTTTAACAAAATAATGTTCCCAATAAAAATAATAAACAGACGACGAAACAAAACCTAAGAAGAATAACGGTAATTAATAACCGAGAGCACATGGGTGGAAGGGCGGGAAAGTCGTCATCCAGCACAAGGAGTGTACGATGAGCAACGACTGAGCGACGTGGTGGGGGGGGTGTGCCACAATAGTCACCTCGGCCCTGCAGGTGTTTCGTGTCTCCCGCGCCCTCATACCCCTAAGAGGAATTATTTTTAATGTATAAAACATGATACCGATTGAACCACTCAGGCGATTTTAAATATTAAAAGTGTAAAATGAATTAAAATTTATTGTCTACAAAATGACTACCTGTGATTTGCATATTTCTCTTTTAACATGAAGATCTTATTAATTTTTTATTAACCAACAACTTAATTAAAATTAGGCTTGGGTAGCGTAAGTTATAATATTATTCTGTTTACAAATCAGTTTTAAAAATAAAAATCGGATGAAAATTCCACCAATAAACAGGAGTACAAAATGACTCCATTTTGGTGCTGCGCCATGGTGGCAGAATTTGTAACTAATCCTGGGATGTGTAGCCTTAATCGCAGATGGACCTGCAACTCATTATAAATTTTTAGAGTTATAGACTTTGGTGATGACTCAAACATGGCAAGGCAATGCATTTCAGGTTTTAGTTTGTTTCTGCTTCCTAAGTGGTAGCTCATTTTATTTGTGGTCAGAATTAAAATATTTAAAAGGTTATTAAAATGTCTTGTACAATGATTATATTTAGACATGTTTGCCATAATAATGATTTTTATTTATTTTTTATAAAAATTTCTTACTGCCCCATATGCTTTACCCTACGTTAGAATACTGATTTCATTGAAAGTAAGAGTGACAAACAGACAATTGAATATCTAAGCTAGTGTATTTTCTTAACACTATCATTGAAAAACAGGCAGAATTTAGTTTCTTAGATAATAAAAAATAAAATAAAAATTCCATTTTTAATTAATATAAAAAGTTGACCCCAGAAAATTCATTATTTCACTGCTCTTCAAAATATAATTATCATAGATTTATCAATGTTCATGTTTATTACTTATATTTTATTGTAAAATTATAAATTAAGTGTATGGTAGTAAAAAAATTCAAATGGTTTGTTATTTAATTTTTGGGATGATATAATGTGTGTACGTAAGTATATATAGATATTATCAAATTTATCTTCATGATATATAATTGTAAAATGTGTCAATACCTGTAATAAATAGATTAGATCTGAGTTTTTAAAATCTCTGCTATAAAAATTAATTGAATCTATAAATAATTGTTGCAAATACTTAAGTGAAAAACAGTCCTTTGGTCAGTAAAATGTCTTTCACTTTATTACAGTTGTTTCGGTATAATATTCCATCATCAGGTGAATAAAAAATATATGACACAATTTAATAATATACACATTGCACAAAACATATGTAAATAAAATGTTTGTTAATTTAGTACACATCAAGATAGGAATTGTTAATAATTTCAAGTTATGTGACCACAACCTAAACACACTCGACAAGAACAGCTTTAATGAAATTTTAAAAAGATATTCATAACCAAAGGACTGCTGTGATGCAATTATTTACAAGGAAGTCATAAACTACTATGAAAATCACGAATCTGTAAATATTCGCATTATCCCTTATGTATTACAATATTTTGTGCTAGTCCAATGCTTGATTTGTTATTCTTAAAAAAACATGAATGAATAATTAAGTGGTCACCATCTTAACAAAGGAAACATTGTTTGTTATCACCAAACTTTCTTATAAGAAATGAATAAGGACTCAAGAATATTTATTGGACTTGTTAACTATCCCATTCACTTGTTTCTTTTGTAATAGAGAAGTTAAAAACACTGTAGGTACATTATTAATTTGAAATAGGCTATGTATAATATTTACATAACATTGTCATTATTATGAATATAATTAAAAGTTTACCACAGCATTGGTGTTAATTTCATAATATATATACTGACATAATGCCTTCTGTTCAAATGTCCTGTTGATGATTGATTACAACATGGTTATAATAGTGACTATTTTTTTATGATATCTTATTACGTATTAATTTGCCTTACAAGTTCTGAAGTTATTTACAATATTATGGTTGGTGTTTATTAATTTATCCTATACAAGCTGTAATTCTAAATTCTTTAATTCCGTATGGAAATACATTTTAGCCTAGTCTAAATACTCTTTCAAGTAATTTTATTATTAATAATAATCCTTTTCCTTTGTTAATTACACATTTATTAATTTTTAGAGAGATTGATGAAAATATAATCAAACCTTTGATTGGAGAATATCTCTCTGAGATAGACTGTGATGTACTTGGCAATGTATCTGCAGAGATTATCCATCGTATATGTGGAGTTCTTGATGTTAATGCTTTAGAGGTTAGGATTGGGAACTGTGAGTTGATTTCTCTCTACCCTACAGCCTACCTTATGGCCCACAGTTGTTTACCAAACACAAAGCATACATTCAGTGACATGCGGATTGCTCTGTCAGCTTCCACAAAAATTAGCAAGTATATATTCAATCATCTCAAAACTATTGTATAAAATGTCCTTTTGTAAATTAAGAGTTTTGCTTATAGTTCATAATTTGTATACAGTGTAAATAATTTGATTTAAATAAACAAATTATTTTGTATAGTAGATTTTACATGATAGTTTGCAATAGTAAATAGACTCTTGCACTTTTAGTTTTTAGTCCCCCTCAGTAACCATTTTAAAAATTGTGATTAAAATTAGAACTGGTTTTCAATGAAATTATGCATATTAAGCAATTGAGCTATTAGCAAAAGTATCTATTAATAAGTGCACTGAACAATTATAATCCGTTTATTTTGCGTATATTTTTTTTCAAAAACTAAAAACTTTTTCTTATTTATTAACAACATGAATACAGGTACACTTTCAAAAGTCCCTTACCACACTTGGGAATAAACAAAATAACAAAAAACAAAACAAAATTTTGTCAAAAGTAAAATGTTTATTCCTATTAGACCCTTATAGCTATTACAACAACAAAGTTGTCATCTTCAGAGGGATTAGATGTTTGTAAACTCATTTTATAAATTGAAATTTTGACATCATCGAAAAATCCAAAACCTAAATGAGCCTAGTCTCCTACCAAATAAAAATCTTTCCTCTACCTGTTATATATAAAACCAAGTTTATTAGCACATTGAAATTTGAATTTTTGTATGATACAGATCTTGAAACTCGTGCCAGGGTGGTCAACATCATCAATCATATGATTATGTTCTCGGATTCAATCTTTGAAAAGATATATTACATGTCCTAAAGATTTGGGATTTTGAGCAAAAGATTCTAAAATAATAGTTAAGCCATTTCTTTCATTACTGATACAGGTATAATGATGTGTTATGTGTTTGATTTTCATCAAGTGTTAACTTAAAATTATGCACATTTTCAATAGCAGCAGGTTGATTTTGCTTCAGAGTTTTTGCTATAGTTTCTAAGAAAGTTTTATCATTCTTGTTAATATAGTCATCATTAGGTTGTTTTGATCACTATAGTGGTATTAATTTTGTTGAAGTTATTCCACTCTCCAAATTTTACATTGTTGAAGTAATTAGTTTAAACATATTATTTTTCATTATATTCGCTATTCATATTTTGCCTAGAGCTGTTTTTCAATTTTATCAAGTTTAATAGATAAAACTCTCTCTCTCTCTCTCTCTCTCTCTCTCTCTCTCTCTCACACTCTCTTTAACTCTCTCTCTCTCTCTCTCTCTCTCTCTCTCTCTCTCTCTCTCTCTCTCTCTCTCTCCCTCCCTCCCTCCCTCCCTCCCTCCCTCCCTCCCTCCATCCCTCCCTCCATCCCTCCCTCCCTCTCTCTCTCTCTCTCTCTCTCTCTCTCCCTCCCTCCCTCCCTCCCTAAATAAATAATAATCCCTAAACTAAAATAAATATACCTTATCTTTAACAACTGTAAATAATTCATTCCTTCCGGTTTTCACCTCTATTTTAATATCTTGTATTTTTCTAATACTTTTGTTGGAAGCTGATACACCCATCTTACTATTTTAGTAGTTTTTTTTAGAAATTTGCAACATATATGGGATATTTCTTTCCTGGTGAGAATGGTAATCACTTTCATAATTAATAAATGCTGGTTCAACTAGATTATAATGAATTTGTATGTGCATCATTTTCTTCATTGCTTCAGGGGTTTTATACTATATATATTTGTGAGATCTTAATATATAGGTATTTCTAATAGTAATTTAGAACTGAAGAGTTTTCAAAACTATCCATTTTTATTAATTGCATTTTCTTGTTAGAAATGTCTCTCTTGTTTAGTTATACATATTTAAAAAGTTGTTTCAATATTGTTATCTTTTCTTATAATTTTTTTTAGATAGTTGCCATTTCTTTGGGGTTTGAAGGTAGTTATTATTTAATAACCTCAACTCATATCTGAGGTGTGTTCCTTACAGGGCAAATATATACATTTAAATTAAAGTTTAAAATTGAAAATTACAATTATCAAAAGAGATATCTTTCTTTTCATATAATATTGTTAGAATAAATTAATCAAATCAATAATAAGTAGTTTCTTTTTAATGTCACTTGACAATATTTTGTATTAATTGACACGAAATAGTTATTCAAAAATAATCAGTTATTCCGTTTCTATAGGTGATACTCAAGTGCCTGAATTTCAACACAAACTAAAACAAATTTAATATATGTTGTGAATTTTGCAGCAAAATATTTAGGCAATAACCTACAAACTTGTATGAAAAAAAAAAGTAATTTAAATATATTATGTATGTTTCAAATTAGATGCCATCATTATATCCACTAATGTACTCTAGATATTATTAAAATAATAGCTTGCACCAATTTCATATTTTACTATATAGGCTACATTATTTCTATTATTATTTATCTTATTTCAAATACCACAAAATTCACTAAAGGAATTTATTAATTTAGAGGAGAGCAGATTACAACAATGTACACTCATGCACTTTGGGGAACTCAAGCTAGACAAGATCATTTGAAAGCTACAAAATACTTTTCATGTTGCTGTAAGCGTTGTTGTGATCCCACTGAACTCAATACTTATTTTAGTGCACTCAAATGTCTTGCCGAAGGAGAGGAAGTAAGTTTAAATAATAATCATAAATTCAGAACTTTTGAATAATTAATTAAAATATTGTATGACAAATGATAAATAAATTTTATGCATATTCACGACTAACACAATCTATTGCTATATTAAGATAAGTTTAGAGGTTACTATTTGTTATATTAATAATTATTGGGTTTAGCTGCTGGAACTGATACTCTAAAAATAACTTTATACAAACTAGTGCTGTGTCCAATAACGGGTAACAGCTAACCATCAACATTAACGCTCAACGAAGTTGACGAAGAAGTGCATTAACTGTTAACGTTGATCAACTGCTTGCAGGCGATGCATCAGCGGTTAGCGCCAGCGGCCCAACTCGATGTGCGTGCACCCAGCTACATGTACTCCTCTCAGTTGTCTGTTAGTTTAGTTGAGCAACTAAAGCGAATCAATCAATGTCAACGTTTATTCATCAACGTATGTTTCTGCTGTAGCCTACTACTTTACTTGTTGTTTTTTACTTAATCTAAAACTGTATAAAATGACGACTGGATAATACGGAAATAGTGTGGTGTAAATAAATTTAGTTATTAAAATAAAGCTGTCAACTGTGTAAATATTTAGGTTAGGTTTGTGCTTACATTATTATTCTGGTTCAACTTTCCAAAGTTATTGTTAATTTTTTATTGGACATAAACAGTGTAAATGAATAATGGGCGAAAGGAAAGTGTTAGTTAGTAACTGTAATAGTGTAAATATTTTCATTTGGAACGAAATAATACTTCTGTTTACCATTTTAGTTCAGTGATCACCTAGTTGATCATCTGCTAATGGTTCAACGTTATCAACGTTATCGGTTTTTGTCAACAGTTAATCACGCTCAACGTTAACTGGTGTTGACGTTGACCATTGTTAGCGTTAATGCCCACCACTAGTACAAACCTACCTATGATTATTATCATTCATACCACAATAGTCCTAACGAAATACTGCATTTAAATCTCTCATAATCATCTTCAGATCCAAACAAATATTGTGATAAAGGTTGTAAAGTAAGAGCGTATGTTTTAACAGAAGCAAAGCTCAAGTAACAATAGCTGGGAACGGAACAACAAATAGTCCGTACAATTATCATTTATAACTTAAGGGAAGACAGGATTTGAAAAGATATAAATGATGAGAAATAATCAGAGAAATGTATACTATGTTTAGATATTAAGTAGAATGATAAGAATTATTGTAATTAAACAAAATGTAAAACATGTGCCTATACCATACGAGATTTGTGCGTGAAACAACAAATAGTCCATACAATTATCACTTATAACTTGAAAAAGTACAAGATTTGAAAATATATAAATGAAGAGAAATAATTAGAGAAACGTATAATATGTTTAGATATAAGTAGAATGGTAAGAACTATTGTAATTAAACGAAATGTAAATCACGTGATTGTAGAATACAAGACTTATGCGTAGTAAGACTTTTCATCAGTCTACAGAGTTCCATCATAAGACAGAGTCGCCTACAATGGCAAGTGCTGAATAATGGATTAAAAAAGTATAATTATTGAGTGATAATCATTTGTAAAGTGAATTGTTTCAATGACTAAGGTCTGCCAATGAACAGTATTTTTTAATAAAAAATATGTAGCAAAATTGATAAAAACTGTGTATAATGTGAGACCACGTGTCTGTAAAAAGTAAACTAGGCTTAGTTCTCAACATGAAAATAAGCGTTTTGTGTGAATGTCGCACGTTCTTTTTATAAACAATACTCGTTGGTGTTGAACTGATAACTTTGGACTAAGTGAGTTAAATCAAAATGAAGACTCAAAATAGTGCGTGAGATTGAGCTTCCTATAAGATAGGATGCCGTTTTTAAGTGTTCATACAATCAGCAATAAGACGATGTTCAGAGTAATTCAACGACTTGTTTTTAGTGAAGAAATCTGCTTCAGCATGATTACATATATGGTAAAAGGCACGATATTAATTTGTATGTATTAGTTTAAGAATTATGATTATCAATTATCCATAGTTTTCAACATGCTTTTGATTTTTTGTACTCTATTGGTTTCATGTCTATCTATAGTTTTTCTGTTTAAAATAATTATCATAAAAAATAAGAATATATGATTTTGCATAATATGAAGATTAAAATTTGATTTGAAATATTTAATGTCATAAATGAATTTGATTTTTGTTTTGAAGTTCAAATCTTGATAGGAGTTTGAAATATTCTATCTCAACTTGGATCAAACTCTTATTTTAAATAATAATAGATATAAATATAACCTTTGTTAGTAGTTTTATGAATATGACATTGATATCTTAATATGTTTAAAAAAAATTTACTCGATGAAATTTTGTAATTTAGACATGTGTGTTTTTGATAATAAATTTGTTTGTTAAATAAAGAAGATGTTTGTTTCAGTATAAAGGACTTCTACTTTCCATCCACTATTCCATTGAGTACTCTTTTTAAAAAGAATTCACGCCCCATTAGAATTAATAATTAAAATTAAATATTTGGTAATTTTGCAATTGCCATGGCGCCCAACACAAATTAATATATATTAGTATAAGATAAAGTTAGCATCATTTTTTCTAAATTAAAACAATCGTCGCACAACGTGTTATATTTTTATTTAAAGTAACTTCACTCTCTTTTAATATATTATTACAACTAGACGTGTTCATTTTTTGCTTAAATTAAAAAAATAAACATTGTTATATAGCTTATTAAAGTACTTCGAATTATCTTTCATTTCAGATCTCAACCATTTCATCATCTTTAAAAATAATATTCTTTCGTAACCTCCATTTTAGCATTTCTAGGCTGGATTAGAAGATGAGTACACATCATGCACTTTTAAGCATATTTTTTGAATTTGTGTTTAATGACTGAAAACATAAAAATAACATAAACAAATTATATACATGAGGAGGGGGGACAGAGAAATTTCTACACACATGACTAATTACATCCTAAACAAATGATAGTCTCTAACTTTCTCAGTTTTTTCATTTTGACTGGAAAATATAACCAAATTAGTAATTCTTGAACTACACTTTTGTCATCTTCATTCATAATATTACTAGGGTTGTTATTTAATACATTCAAATTTAAACTATTTTTGGTTCTGTCTATTATGCCACTTTTATAACATATATGCAGTATTTTCTTTCGTTTACCAATTTGGTAGTAGATTTTGAAGAAATACCACTTTTTGTGTAATGTGATGATGTCTAAAATGATTTTTCTCATTAAAGATATTGATTTTGTTTAATATGTTTTTCATGAAGTTATCGAAAAGGTTTCTAAATAAACATTTCACAATGCAATACAAATATTATATAGGGGAGAGTTGCCGATATTGGACCGGCTCCTTGAATGGACCACCATAATAACTATCTTTCGAGGGCATTTACGAATCCGTAGGTTGGCTACACTTACTCTCTAAGAGACAGTGGAGTTCCCGCGCTAGTGTTTTGTTCTCCTTTTGCGTTGTATCAGACGTATCAGAAAACGTGGTTGTTTGTAAGGTTATGTGTGCTGTGTTCGACGAGCGATTTCTTCTTACGTAGTAAGTATTGGTTATATTTATGCATACCTATAAATACATCACTTATTAGGCTTTCTAATGGTATAGTAGGTTTCCTTATAGTTTAAGCTAAATTAATCCCACAAGCATTCGTTTAAATCAATCGTCAGTTGCCGTGATTGGACCACATGGAGTTGTTTAAATTGGACCGGTCCAATCTAGGGAACCCAATCTAGGAAAATAGACACAATGGTTTATATGTGATCCAAAAAATCTACATACATTTTTTTTCTTTCTAGGCGTTAAGATGGCAAAGAGGGGAAATTACGGAAAGTGGTCACAAGATGATTTACAAAGAGCGGTAGATGCTTACAGAAATGGCGATTTTGGATTAAACGAGTGTGGGAGAATTTACGGAGTGCCTAAAGGAACAATAAAAAGACACGCGGATGGAAAAAACTCTGTAGCAAATGAGATTAAGTTATTGGGAAGACAACCAACTTTTGATCATGAAATGCAAGAAGTTCTAAGAAACCATTTGTTAATGTTCGAACAGATGTTTTATGGATTTACTACTTTAGAATTTAGAAAGCTAGCTTTTGAAGTAGCAGAAAAATATGGGCTTCCTCATAGTTTTAACAAGGAAAAAAAGTGTGCTGGAAAGAAATGGTACTATAATTTTATGCGTAATAACCCTCAACTTAGCCTTCGTAGGCCAGAAGCTACATCACTGGCCCGAGTTAAAGGGTTCAATAAAGATAATGTCATGCACTTTTTTGATATCTTAGAGAAAACTGTCAAGGACAACAACATAAATGCAAACACCATATTTAATGTTGATGAATCAGGATATTCAACAGTGCAAAAACATATGCAAAAGGTAATAGCGAAGAAGGGCAAGAAACAAGTTGGGGGTGTAACAAGTGGTGAAAGAGGGATTAATACAACTATGGTATGTGCTGTTAGTGCTTCAGGTATCTATGTTCCACCTATGATTATTTTTAAGAGGAAGATATGGTTGGAAGATCTGAGATTCGGTGCCCCCTTGGGAAGCATAGTAAAAATATCTGATTCTGGATACATTAACTCAGATCTTTTCTTTGAGTGGCTTAGGCACTTTCATAGTTTTGTCAGTTCTACAAAGACAAATAAAGTTCTTTTACTGTTAGATGGCCACACGACACATTGCAAAAACCTAGAAGCTCTAGAATACGCTAGAGAGAATGGAATCATCCTTTTACAGCTCCCTGGACACACATCACATAGGTTGCAGCCATTGGATGTTGCGTTTTTTGGACCTCTCCAAAAATACTTTGTTCAGGCCCAAGATGCTTTTTTAAGAGAGTACAAGGCAGATAAGGTAACTCAGCTACAAATATCAAAACTTTTAAATGAAGCTTACGGAAAAGCTGCCACTGTAGGTAATGCTGCAAGTTCGTTTAGGGCAAGTGGATGTTGGCCTGTAAACAGGAACGTGTTTAGAGATTGTGATTTCGCTGGTGCAAGTGCTTTACAACCAGAAAACCAGATATTGCCCCCTTCTGAAGTTTCTGAACCACAAACACCAGAGCCAGGCACAAGTAAGACACACAACTATATCCAGAATATTTCCAAAAACACTTCCTCGACAAGTTCTGAATTGGACGACACTGACGAAGATAGTGACTATGAACCTGCATCTAAAAAAGTTTCATTTAGAGAAACTCTGCTGAAAGTATCTCCATTACCAAAAAGAAACTTGTTTCAAGCAGTCTCGAGAGGACGTGGACAAGGCCGAGGTAGAGGATGTGGAGCTCAAAAGGCTGTTGTTATTACAAGCAGTCCTTATAAACTGGCTTTGGAAGAGAAAAAAACTATGGCAAAGGAGAAAGAAGAGAGAAAAAGGGAACGTATTGAGAAGAGAAGTGAAAAGTTAAATAAGAACACAGGAGTTGTGAAAAAAGTGGGAAGAGGAAATATTAAAAAGGAAACCAGTTGGTACTGCTATATTTGTGATGAAGCGTCTCATGAAGATATGATTCAGTGCATTAAGTGCCATACTTGGGTGCATACGATTTGCGCAGGTGTTAAAAAAGGAATAAAACAATATTTTTGTTCAAGTTGCCATGAGTAGGTCTAAATAAGTTGATTAATTATTGTTATTTAACTTGGACTATTAGTTTTACTAACCACTTTATATTTTCATTTCTTATTGTTGTCTATTGTCATTTTATTGTTCTTAAACCATAGGCTTAAAAGTAATGAAATAATTTTTTGTTCATTTATTAAAGAAAATTTAACAATTTGTTTTTGTTATTTAAGCTTAATTTTAGTAGTAATACATATGAATCTATTGTATTTATAAATAATAGAAGTAAATATCAAAATTCAAACAATTTTTGAAGTCATTGGTCCATTTAAGGAACCTGGTCCAAATAAGGCAACTTGAAGGTCCAACCTAGGCAACTGGTTTCCTTAATTGGACCATTGACTAGGTTTTCTTGTAATTTTTTTCCCTTTTAAACGTTATGTAGTATATGTCTGTGATTTTTATTTTGTATTAGTAATAAGCCTATTTAAATAGCCATTATTTTTTTAAACTCTAAATACTTGTGGTTTATAATCTAAAAAACAAATTGCATCCAGTGGTCCAATATCGGCAACCCTCCCCTATATATATATATATATATATATATATATATATATATATATATATATAATTGAGTAGATAAAATTTAATATTAATATTTTCATGGCAGGGACGTTGTAAAGGATATCAGCTCCCAGTTTCACCTCTTAATGAGAACACAGACTGGGCTTGCGACAAATGTCCAGTTACCCTGACAGCAAATGAAGTGAATCAGTTAGTCATTGGCCTTGGAAATGAAGTTGACACTGTAATGCAATCAGTAAGTTTGAAATTAACAATACACTATGGAAAAATATTTTGAAGGTAATGTGCAAATAGTTAGAGATATAGCTTTAGGTTTGCAAATTGCCTCCAAATTTTCAATCCCTATCCAAGGTAGAAGACAAATGCTTGTAAGTTCATACCAACACAATAACTTCTACCTTGACTACTTCCACTTTTCTTTGTCCTATGGGACAAATTCATACTTTGGCGACATTGAACTCTTTATGCTTTAATTTAACTTATAATTATTCAAATGTTATTTTTAAATTTCTGCACTGAACAATTGTTTATCTACAAATATTGCACTTATAGTAAGAGCTAATTATGAGTTAGACTTCTTTTATGTAGAATAGTTGGTGATCTTAATTGTACAAAGCATCAAGATTTTATTTTGCGAGTGAAGAGAATATGATACCAAACGATGACTTTTTTCTGTTATTTTCTTTATATGATGAAATAACAGCTAGTAATTAAAAGCTTTACCTTCTAAAGCAATGGGATATTCATTCCAATCGCACAGGACAATGTGATATGTCTGAATACAATTGGGATTGAATGTCTGTCTTTATCAAAGTCTTTAAAACACAATTTAATATATTTAGCTGTGAATGTGATATCTCAGAGTTTAGGTTCAGATATCGTAAGCCCAGATTTATGGCCTGTACGGGACTTTAGGGAAGAAGACCATCTCCTTAGGAAGGTGCTGATAACTGAATCTTTAGTACATGGCCCAAAAAAATAAATAAACTGTAATCCTTCTTTTTGAGGTTTAAATAACAACAAATTATTATGTGAACTTAACCTCTTTATATTAATATTAAGAAATAACACAGATAGTTGGATTTATATTTTGCTGGTTTGGAATATAACTGATAGTTTGTTTTAGTGAGTACTGAATTACTGGACCAGAGATGGTAGGTTTGAATCTGGAAAATGTTTTAGCTAATTATTATTGTCACACCAGAAGAATTAGGGGTGGAGTCTGGATTTTTGTGACAAAGTGTATGTAGTTTTCACCTTTAGACATATCAAATTTCTGTCATGAATTTGATTTTTAAAGTAGCAAAAAAAAAAAAAAAAAAATTTAATGTTATATTTGTTACCTTATGTTGGTCTCACAGGGTTAACCCTAACATTTTTTATTTTTAAGACAAATGAACATCTTCTGTGCAATTAGAAACTTACACGTCTAACTGCATGTTTGGACAATATTTTGACAGATTTGATATAAGTCCTAAAAATTATGAAATATCTGTTGTCCAACTCTGACTATTCTGGTCTATCTGTGAAAATTATAACAAAAAATGTTAAGAACTCTGATAAAACAACTCTCAAAAGCATAATAGAAATTAGGGATAGTGATGTTAATGGTGTGTTTAATTTAAAAAAAAAGAGTTTGTATGGTGTAGACTGGAGAACTTTATTAAGTAAGAAAACAGCAGGGTTTATCCTTGAATGTTTTTGAGTTTTTTTTTAAATCCATGCTTTCTTTCCTTTGTGTAAGAAAAAGTTTATACTCAATGATCATAATGGTCATGTGTATGGGAATAACTGATATTCAAGTGATTTGGAGGATATGAAAATGAGAGTCATGTTCTTTATCAATATTTTCCATCTCACAGGTGATAATGTTTATCTACAATCCTTGAGAAATGACAGGAGACCTTACAAGTTGGTTATCGAACAGCCAAGAAGAGCAGCAAGTAATAACAGTTACAGTAAGAAGTTTGGACAGTTACAATTTTGGTGACAGAAAGAATGATTACAACTCACAGCTGATGAATATAATGACCATCTTGTGGCTGTAGTGGAAGATCTTACAACTCAAGATTTTGGCAATCTAAGTGAGGCATTACAAGCAATCCAGAGAGCTGAAATATGTAGTCAGAGTTCAAACTTAAGGTGTTCAAACTATTTTTGTGTTCACGTGTGTTAAGAGTAGTAACAAATATGAAAAATACTAAGAGTAAAGGTATATATGGTTTATCAAATAATATAATTAAAGAAGTTATTATTTTTATTCTTGAGCCACTAGTTTTGTACATCAATGATTGTATCAGAGAAGGTGTGTTTCCAAAATGCTTGAATATAGTTTGAGTGGTTTCAATATACAAAAAGAGAGATAAAAACTCCCCCATATGTTACTGTCTTATCGATGAGTTAGTTAAATTCGTTTTGTAAGCAAAGGAAGATGATGGTTTTATTCTGGCCACTTTATGTGGCCTTTGATGGAATTTGTGGATATAACATAATATATATTTAAATCCTAAACAAAATGTTGATGTTAATAATAAGCAATCTAAAATAATTAGTGTTAGAGCTGGAGTTCCAGCGGTTTGCGTACTTAGGCCATGATAAATTTTGTGGTTGGTTGATGTGCAAAAACAATTGTACAGGCATTAATGCTGAGCATTTAACTAAGTTAGAGCAGGAATATATGGATGTATTGCCCAACTGGTTTAGAATTAACGAGTTTTCTTAATATAAATAAAGGACGAAACACAGGTTATTAATTTTCTAACGAATAGTAAATTAAATTGTGTTAAACTTCTTGAAATTTATATAGATAATCAGCTAAATTGGAAGGAACATCATATAAGTTATGTATGTTGTAGGCTTTCCAGAGTTATGTTTTTGATGAGTAGATTTACAAGAATTAAATAACTGTCAATTTTGTTAAAGGGGTTTATTTTGCTTTTTTTCAATCAATTATAATATATGATCTCATAATATGGGGAAATGGAATAGGGATTGATGATGTACTTATAATAAAAAAAAAAAAATTAAAAAAAAGTAATAATAATAACTGCTTCTCCTCTACTGACCCACTGTAAGCCATTATATAGAAAAAATATATATATACTAACTCTAATTAATCTTTATATTTTTCAAATTTTAGTTTTTATTAAAAATAATTGTTCAAGCTGTATTGTACGTAATGCAGTAAATTTGCATTTCACAAGAAGTTGTTTTAAGTTGGATATTCCTTACTGTGAAAATTCCAAATCAATAAAATACCACAGTTTATTGGCTACGAGTTAACTATTTTTAACATTAGCCTTGATTTAAAAAATTTTAAGGAAAATATATATGAATAATTAATACGTAATTTGTTTTGTACGTAAGAAGAAAATAATTTTACTTCTTAGATGTTTTAACTAGTTACTTTTAGTTATAATAAGACAAAGGTTGTTATGTACTCTGTATGTGTAATAGCTAACAAAATATCTAATCTAATCTTGAATGTCTAGTACATATTGCACTCTATATGTTTAACAAATTGGCTGCTTAATGTGGTATTCGGTGTACAACAACACAGTGGAGTGTAAAGCAGTGAAAAAGCACATATATAACACCAACGAAATGTCATATTATTTTGTTGATAATACAACTACAATTTTTGTAAATTTGTATACATTTGAACTATTTTGTAAACAAAATTAAATAATATTTTTTTGCTATTTTTACTTATTTATTTTATTACAGCCTTATTTTTTAAAACAACAAAATTTCAACATGGATTGTATTGTGCATTATATTTGAATTTCATTGTTTTATTTATCATAAGTTTTGAGTACCACAAACAAGAATTTGACAAATCTCAAACAAACAAAAATTAAGTGATAAATGGCATGTCAGTAACATACAAACATACAGAATCAATTACCTCTAGCAAGGTAAATTAGGAAATATATATTGGACACTATGTGCAGTATCGAAAGCATGCCATGATGACTGATTGATATTTTTTTACTTTTAAACAAGGAGAAAAAATTGAAGACACATTAGATGCGACCAAATGTACTATGTTAATGAACAGATTGACTAATTGGAATAATAAAATGATAAAGGAGTAGTGATTCCAATAAAAAATTGCAATTACTATTGCCAAAAACGTAGTAATTTCTATGGTTCTGATAGTAACCTACCTTAAAACTAATTAATGTATTATTTTATTAGCTAATGTCTAAGAAGGCTGTATTTAAACTCCTCTGCTCATTTTCCGTTTACTTTTTTATTTGATATTTATTTTTAGTATGCTAAACTTACCCTCTTTTACAATGTTATTTATTACATCTCTCTAAATTGATCAACTGAACAAATGTTTATTAGAGAAGTTTGAGCTGTTTATTATTAATAAGAACTGTGTAGGATCATCAGAGATGTATTTGGGCCAAGGTTTGCCTTAGTATTAAGGTTATTCACTACCAAAGGGAATTTATCTATATTGTGATTGCTATTTATTATTTTTATATTTATTTCATAAGGGTCCTGACAAATTCCCGTGTGGTATTGGTTTTGAATACTTTCATACTAAAAATATTTTATTATAGTCTCCTCAGTTATCAGTTATTATCACTGCTGAACTAAGGATATTTACATCATAACATAAAGGATTTTAATACAATCTCTTTGCTTTGTATTTAGATTTAATATTTTTATTCATAAAGTGTTAAAACTTCCTCACTTAGTTATCAATTCTACTTAGTTGATTCTACTCATACCTCAGCATAATTTTCTTTTTTAATAAAACAAAATGGACTGTTAATTGCTTTAATCAATGGCTGTAATGGATTTTACTAATACTTGATTTTTAAATCAGAAGCTAAAATTGTATATTTTCATTTGTTTAAACAAATGAAAATAAAAAGTAAAGTTTCTCTCCCTTATCTATTTTTTTTTGGAACAAAATATTGTATTGTATACATTAAAATGTATTTTTAAATAATATGAAACTAATACTCTTTCAGAATAAAAACAAGCCATCAGTTAAGGAGTTAGAAGATTTGTTGAAAAAGTTAAATACTTTGTTACATCCTCAACATTATCATTGTTATACTGTGTGTCATTCTTTAATCCAATTGTATGGGCACCAGCCAGGTTGGCTTCGTAAGGAGTTATCTGAGGAATTACTGGAAAGAAAAGCAAGTAAGTTTTGTAGTTAATGAACTCTAATTAGCCACATTATTATATTAACTTGTTATGCTATCACCATAAGTTTTGGAGATTTACTATAAAATGGACACTATATATACTTATGTCACCATGATTCATTGTATAAGGTGAAAAGAGTATTTCTTTGAAATAATTTGGGCTTTCGAATATTATACTTAATTTATTATTATTACTTTGTTAACATCATCATTTACTATTATTACCTCAGTAATTCATCAAATTAGATAATTTATTATTGATATATTAAATAGTAAGTAAAACTACAGAGAGTACAATGGAATTTTTATCTTCATATTTTATTGTACAAGGATATAGAGAGGAGAAAATTATACATGCTAATTTTTTGCTACATTCCTGTTTAGTGACCAGGAAAAACAGAAATTTAATGTGTACATGTAAAAAGTTGGAATGTATGAGAATTTTTCAGCTGTCCTATTCTAAAGAAAAAGATATAAAATGTACTTTGTGTTTCCATAATATTGTTTGGCACATTCTTGGAGCAGGTCTATTTAACATAAATAAGAATGCTGATCATAAGAGAAAGATGCATGGTCTTTGTCTATTATTTTTAATTAAAGATTTGTTTTAAACATTTGTAAATAATAAAGAATTAAAAACATCTCTGACAGGTTAGTTAAAGATTATATCATATTATTTGGATTTATTCTGGTTTTACTTGCCCACCCCCTAAAGAGAACTATTTATATAGTCATGCAAATCAACGGTTAGACAAAATGATTGAGGATGTCTCTAGCATCTTAATAATTTTGCAGGAATGATTATTGCTAATTTTTAAATATGAGTTATTTCTACAATTATATAATTTTTGCCATTTTGTACATGTTATTTTTATTTGTATTCAAAATAACAATACATATATTTTTCCTCATAAGCTTGAATTTCATTTGTTTTAATAATTTCATGGCAGTTCCAGGATTATTTGGTTGACCTCATAAAGTATCTGAATCAATAGTTTTTTAAAATTACTTACCACCTTTTGATGCCTTTTTCTTCATTATTAGTCAGGATTACATGTGTTTTGTGATCATTTTTTTTGTTCTTGTGTGTTATTTGTATTTAATGTGAAATTTTATAACCTGATGATGCCATTAACTATTGTGAAACAAATGTAATCCTAACTACTAAAGAATAAAATATGTTCATTTAAAACTATGGTAGCTCTTTCAAACATTATGTTTCAGATGTTAATAAATTTGAATGGAAAAAGTTAATGTCACTGCAGTTTTGGTATAATACATACCAAATATTAATAACATAAAACATAAACTTGGTTTAAGTACTGTAATACAAAATTTAACCAGTTATAAACAAATAATTCACTTGATTTAAATTAATGTAATTTGAGGTTTTAGAGAAAGTTCAAAGTCTACACTAAGTAATTCAACTGATATTAGTCAAGCTAAGTAAATAAGTACCCAATTCATACTGTACGTTCAAAATAACAGGATTCTATCAATGAAACAAAAAATACAACTTTTAATACCATACCTAACAAAAATTGTTTCGCATGTAATAATAATGATTCTTAAGAAAAAGTTAGTTTTATTGTTTTTGTATTATTTTAGTTAAAAAATTTAACTTCTTTACCAAATAATAATATCTTTTGAAATAAATTAAACATTCCACAATTAATTAACATCTTTTTTTATAATGTGATGTTTATATCTATAACAAGAATTGAGTTTTTGTTTTTTTTAATGTTGTAGCATTGTGTCGACATATGCTTACTACAACATTAGCCTTAGACCCTGGAAGAAGTAGACTTGCTCTATACACAGCAGTATTACAATATGAATTACATTCTGCATTGATGCTACTTGCAATTCGTGAACCAAATTCTCCTGAAGCTCATAAATATGCTCAAGAAGCCAAGTACCTACTTGTACAAGAGATAGATATGTTGAAGAACGAGCCTGATTGTTCACCAGGTGAACAGATGAGAGATTTAGCTAAGAAATCACTTACAAATGTTAACACATTTTTAAAGGAAAAGTTTAATGATAATGTGTTGTAGCTCAATTTGTAAAGATTTTGTTTGCTTTCTTTTTCCATAGATTTTGAAATATATTGTATTTTCTTCAGAAATAAAAAAAAAAAAAAAAGTTTAATACAACATTTTACTTTTATTGATATTTTTAATAATTTGTTTTAATTTTATTTCATTTTCAGGTTAGTAAAGTATCACAATACAAAATATTAGTTTGGTGTTTAAATTAAGCCCTTTGGAATATAACTCTAACAATTTGATTAGATTTTTATGATTTTATCATTTGTAGTTTCTAGATTTTCACCTTTTTCATAGATCTAGCTGTTGTTCTGTATAAATTATGCATAATTAATTTTGACAGCAAAACAACATCAAAAATACAAAATTAAAAACAAATTGATATTCATATAACAAATTAGTAATTGACTAAATTTGTTCTAATATTATTGATCTATCCATTGCAGTTTTTAACTAACTGGTGATTCAAATAGTTTATAAACTGATTTATTGGATGATAAAAATACTTGGTCTTAACTCTTTGTATGTAACAAAGTAAAAAGTAATATACTTCATAACAAAAATGAATAGTTGCTGTAAAGGAGAATCAAACATTTATCTAATTTAAGAAATACAAATTTAAAGAATATCAAACATTTATCTAATTTAAGAAATACAAATTTAGAGAATAAAAAAAGAACACATAAATATGACCTAAGATTAAAGTTACTGAGAAACAGAGACTTCAAATATTTTTGTTTGAGCAGTACATTTCAGTATTTTGCTCTTCATGTCATCTCAGACCATTTGGTTCCCAAATACATAGTTATATAGGATGCCTTCTAGAAGCCCTGACTTTATTTACGCCATAGACTATTTCTCCTGCGGATACATTAAGAAAATGATGTATGGAGAAAGAGTTTGTGATCTGAATCACCTACAGGAAAAGACATATTTGTAACTCTAATCGCAGACAATATGATCCTTTGGAATCACAAATAGATCATAATCAAAATTTATTACGGTTTAAAAAAGTTATAATCTTTAAAAAAAAATTTGTTCCATAATAATTTTAATATATTTATGGAGTTAAACAATTTGATATAGTTTCAGTAATAATGTAGTTAAAATGTTTCAAATTATTTTATTTTTGTAGCTATAACAGGCCTCATAATTATATTTATGGCTTTCACTAGTTCTTGTATATAACTTAGTCTTACTGGGCCAGGATATAATATGGAAGGAAAAATTATATTAGATAAGCCTTACTCAGTACATTCAAGATTTTAATAGTGAATACAGGTAACAAGATTAAACAATAACAAAATAAGGCACATATGCCTGTTTAACTATTTTACCAAACTGTTATTATATGTTTGGTAAAATAACAGTATACATACTTAATGATAGCAATTAAAAAAAAAAACTCGTTTTTCACAAAAATAATTCTTCCCAGTAGATCTGTAAAGTCCATTCTAATAATTTCAAAATAAAAAATATTAATCTGCCATATTAACTGTAGAGTTGAATTTTGTACAACTTTATCTTATGAGCAAAATTTTACTATTCATTATAATATGTTGTTCTACATGGTCTCAATTTTTTTTTAGTGGGCGAAGTTTGAAATGGTTTTTGATAGTTCTTTGTACTCAGAACTTGTAAGAATGTTCATAGCTTTTGTTGATCATTATATAATATATATATATATATATATATATATATATATATATATATATATATATATATATATATATATATATATATTATAACAAATTTCACTTCAACACAATTATATTTTAACTTTCTTTAATTATGCAATTACATTACGGTTTTAAAATCTTTTACAATATAAAATCAATTATTGTCCAAATCTGATGGACTTTATAATTATACACTAACGTCTTAACCTACTACTTATTCTAAGTACATAGTTAAATAAAATTCTAATTCTACCATGTCTTAACCTAAATAAAGAAACAAGAGTGCATCATATTTTTACTTTTAAATTTTTTACTTTTAATTTATTATTATAAAATGCTCCGGCTAACTGAAATGTACTATTAATTTTATTTTATTTTATTTCTCTTTGTGGGTTCGTGAGGTTCTTTGGTGACTATAATTTACATATAAAATAGAATTTGGTGGTAGTTTATTTGATTGAGATTGTCCATTAATTTTTACTTATCGCTTGGTAGTTTTTCACTGCTCCGATGTTCCTGGTTCCGTGCACGTGGTTCCTGTGTAGACTGCCAGTAGATGGATCGATTTGCCTTAATCTTTTCGACGAATCTTTTTTTTTTCTTACACTTATTTCTCACTCACTTTCGTGACGACGATTAGTTTAATTTATTGTATTAATATTCCTGTTCAAACACTTTTATAACGACGCAAATTTCTCACTCACTTTTATGACGACGATTACTTTTAAACTTACAACGACGATTATCTTTTAAACTTATAACGACGATTATCTTTTAAACTATTCTTCGGAGATTATTATTAATACTTATACAAAAAAAAACTACGCAGATACTATTTATTTTGAAGTTTGATCTCGGTTAAATCTTTCACAATCGATCTTCTTTTCTACTAAAGAAACAATTGCTCCAGAACTCCCTCCTTCAATCAGTAACAACCAAAAAGAAAGAACGAAAGAACCTCTCTTCCGCCCCTATTTATAGGTTGAACTTTCTTCCGATCCTCTTCCTTCATTGGCTTATTTTAAATCTTGTACGTTATTTCGAGACCGACACAATTTATTTCATTGGTCCATTTCAAACATTTTCGGTTGAAGGCATTGACTTTTGGAATGGTTTATTTGACTTCTTGAGATCTGTGACTAATGTTAGAATAGTTTTTCTAGCTGTCAACCCTTTCAACTCTTTACAATTTATGGCCTGCCGAGCACTGACCTTTTGGGAGCCCTCTATTTCGTTATAATATATATATATATATATATATATATATATATATATATATATATATATATATATTGTCTTCGGCATTTATCAATGCCAAAGATACAAATTTCAAAAAGATTCCACATCCCATCATGTCACCATATTGTCAAGCAATAGATCGGTTGATCATCTACATCATATCTTTATCATCTACATCATATATATATATATATATATATATATATATATATATATATAGAGGTTTGGCAAAATGCTATTATGCACTCGTCCCAAGGGGACTTATGAGTCGGACTCTCCGAATGGCCTACCGACTAAAATCTTCCTCTTTCCCAGGCATTACTCTGGTACCGCTCTCACATTTCAGCAGAGTGGTGCCTGCTTTTGTCCTGTTTAGGTCTCCTCTTCTGCTATTGTTATGGTTCTAGCCAACCTTCCTCCTTCTTACATCGCAATTCAGCCTCGATATACTTTGATATTTCTTCCCATTTCTCTCTGGATGTTAACATCATCTGCATAATGGACTCGGTTGTTAAGTCTCCTACCTTGTTCTTGATATCTCTCCTCTGTTGAGAAAAATGCTCACAATCAAAAAGCGTATGTTTCACGTCATCTCTGGCGTCTCTACACCTTATGAAGCTAGCTGATGTAACCTTCCCTATCTTTTTCAGGTACGAGCGAAAGTATCCGTGACCTATCAGAAACTGAGTGGTGAAAAAATTCACCTCCCCATGTCTTCGATTTAACCACTCTTTGACATCTTTTATAAGGGTTGCTGTCCACCATCCCCGTGATTCCCTTTCCCAGCGGAGCTGCCACATGGTCAAAGTGTTCTCCCTTGCTCTTGTGCGAGCCTCTTGCTTGCTCATCATTCTATTGAGCTCATAAATGGTCTTCCGCTCCTGCTCTAGCAGATCTATTGGGATGAGACCAGCCACCACCAGGATTGCCGGCTCGGACACTGTACGGTAAGCACTGGTAATTCTCAGCGCTCCAATTCTCTGTATCAAGGTCAGCCTACATCGGTATTTCTTAGTTCTGATGGCGTCAGCCCATATTTCAGCCCCGTAGAGCATTATGGACTGTGCTGTCATCCATAGGAGTCACCGTTTACTCTCCCTTGGGCCCCCAATATTGGCCATTAGTCTTCCCAACAAGGAGGTCACCGCCGTTGCTTTTTTGCAGGTCTTCCGCAAATGTTCCCCAAAGCTCAATTTGTTATCAAGTATAACTCCTAGATATTTTGCCGATCTCTTGGCTCTAACAGTCTCTTGTTCAACTACCATAGGGATGAGAGTTGGAATCCGCCTTCTGGTCAGCAGGACAATTTCCGTTTTTGCAATGGCCAGTTGTAGGCCATGCTCCTCCATCCAGGTTTTAATACGGCGCATTACCTGATTCAATCGTATCTGTGCTAACTCAACGTTCCTGGCTATTATCACCGCCGCCACGTTCACTCCGTCTGGCATCTCTAGTCGAAGAGATGTACTCTGCCAATCCCGTACCCACAAGATGTGAGCCCCTGGGGGAACATCATATCTTAATGTAGCAACATTTTACGTTATTACAATATGTTTCAATAATATTTCAAAAAAAAATTTTCCACATTTTAACTCCAAATAAAATTGTTTTCGCCTTACAAGTCTTATTAATAGTAATGATATGATAAAAAAATCCTATGATTAAGATTAGTGGACATTTCATATTCTCTGATATTAAATTTTGTATAAGCTAAAACTAAAATTTGTCTGGTAAAAATCTTAATTACAGTGATGTAACCTAAAATGGGGGTTATTTCCACTGTTTCCAATCAAACCTATATAATTTAGCATATTTTCTTCATATCTATGAAACTATAAGCTACAAAGTTGTATAGGGGATACATTTTGGTTCTCTTGTTTTGATCTTTGTATAAAGTATGAAACAAATATATGTTGATAATAAAAATTAACTTCCAATTTTTGTATAATTTGAGTTTCTTTTAAACCATTTTAATATTCAATATTGGTATAAACAACAACTGCTACAGTTGGAAATGTAAACAGTCAGATAAAACCTCTAAATATATGTTTTTTTTAAAGATATTTAAAAACCATTGTTTATACCAAATATTACAAAAATTTAATATGATAGCACATCCTGTAGTATATAAAGTTTTATAAAGTTCTTCTTATTAATAATATAAATTTGATTATTCCTATACAATGAAAAATGTAACACTTATAAGTACATGGAAACGGCTATTTAAATTCTGTCCCTATAAATTTTATAAGATCACTGGTTTTTATACAGTTTTTTTAATTTTTATTTTGCTGTAAGTTGTCAGTATTGCCACACTCTCTCTATATATTTTTTTTTGAAATAGGGGAACGTAGATATTATAATCAGGTTTGTATATAATATATTTTTTTTAATTCTGGAGAGGGGTAGTATAGATAAGTTTGAACTGCCCAGGTACTAAAAACATTTTTTATTAGTGCTATATACTACAGCAACACTATCATTTTTTTTGGATACTGTTCCTTCATAATTGAGTTTACCACAGCAATAGTTAGACACAATACATTTTTTTAAAATATAAGTCTGAGTATATATTTTCAATTGTCAGTGACTAATTTCCCCAAAAGAAGTCCAGCATTGGTGATAATGCTCCTAAATAGTTATGTATGGATTGAGTTGTCATTCTCAATGGAAGAATCATGTCTTCTTAATCAATAGATAGAGTTGGGAGAGTATCTTGTTTGCTCTTTGAATAGTGTAAACTACCATTATATAAAAAGATCATGTCAGTTGTCAACTATAAGACTTTTACCTTCTTTTGGTATGAAGTGGTTTTTGAACTCATCTACACGAATGGTAGGATCTTGTGCTATTTGTTTTGATAATGTTATTTTGTTATTTCTATCAGTATGTTAAATATAGAAATTTTACAAGATAAATTTCCAATCATTCTACAGTATCGATCAGCTTTGTGTGGATGTTTCCGATTATTAATGGGCTTTGAAAAAAAAAATTGGTATAAAACTAAGATCTTTAATTGGATATTTTGTGACCTCCAAAAAAAGTAAAAGTCGGAGAACATACTTTTAAGGAATTTGAATGGATTACTGAAGGTATTTTGGTATCAAGAATCAAATTAACAATAATATATGAAATTTCAAAATCTGATTTAGGTCTGGGTTGTATATAATATAATAAATATAAAAAGAATAATATGTCAGTTAAACCCCATACTATATAAGTTAGATAAAGACTCAGAAAATATTACAACAGCTAGAGCCTTGCCCAACAGCGATCGTGGAGGGATGTTACAGAATTAAAACCATATTTTCAATAAAATATTGAACATGTCACAGAACTGACTCCTAGCCCGTTAGCTGATGAGTCAACTGAGAGGAATTGTTTCCCTAGTAGACACTCGTATAAGTCACCACATTAATCAGTCTGTTGATATTGTTACTTTAGGCGTCCAATACATTCTTGGCAACTTAGCCATCACATCTGTTCAGCCGCATTTATATCTAACGATTTTCCACAATTTATATTTTTAGACTTCAACTCGAAGTGTGAATTCTTATTCGTGACACAAAGTTTGGCCAATTACAATTTATAGATCAAACGTTTTCAGCCGTGTGATGTGTGATGATGTTTTGCGTCATTATGTTACAGGCTTTGCTGAGGCGAAATGAGGAGTTATGTGATGATATTTAATTATGGGTGGTGTAAATGAAATCTAGAGTGTGAAGCTGGCTCTATTTCATACAAATACAAGTTGTGGTTCCTTCAAAGTTAAGAGTTTATTTTAACACACTCAGTCTTACATTTCAGAGTCACTTACTTTTCTACCCGATGAAAAAACCACTTACTTAAGTAATTCACGTCAATCCCAAGTATAATCTCCAAACAAATTAGGCAATGAAATTTATTCTGTCGAGTTCGTTAAAGACATTGGATAAATTTAACTCTTATCATTCACCTTTTATTTAACACCATCTATCGATACGTTCGGTTAATGAGGAATGACACTGCGCATATATTACTGTAATCATTTCCAGCGCTATATGTAACATTAACTATCTAGAATATCAACCTATTATTCCCAAATCATACTGAAAAATAGTAATCAACTTCCAAACTCTCGACACCACATAGTTGGATAACAAATATTTTACAAATTTTCGTTTGTCACAAACCATAATGAATATAAAAAAATCCAATTATAGTATAGAAGTCTAGAATAAAATTAGGTGATTTCTGTCAAAAAATTATTTTGTAACAATCTGTTTACATAAATAATTATTATTGAATACAGATTTTACGAGCATTTTTTAGTTTATTTATTTTTATTAGTTGATCCTACAACTCCAGTTCCATTTAGATGTACTTACTATAGCATACTTGTACTTTAGTGTTGATTGGGAACAATCCACCTACAACTAACATCAGTTATACCCTTAGGCTTACTTAGTTAATTACTTTGTAGTACAACCAATATATAAAAAAGATTAGTTTATGAAAAAATATGAATTTCCGCAAAAAATGATTTTTATGATGACGAAAATTAAGCGTTATTTTTTAATACTCTTTAAAAGCATAGTTTTATTAATGTACTATAAGAACACCCATTATGATTTCATCTCTATTTAAACTGCCGCCATTTTGAAACTGTAAACAAAAAAGTAAGTTAAAATAAAACTAACAGTGATATCTTAATAAAGCGATATCCTTCCCTAAATTTGGATACGATTGGGAATTTACTGCCATAGGATTATTGGATTACTTTATTTTGTCAAATAAAATCACATACAGTACATTTACTTTGGGAAAACATAATTTCATGCTTTTCCTATTTTGCTTCCAAATAATGAATGAAAATTTGTTTAATGCAAAAGGTAGTTGAAGTTTATTTTTTAAACGAGTGGACTGTACTTGCTAGTTAACAATATTCCTAGTATCCGAAATATTTATTGAAGGAAATAAAATCACCAATTTAGTAGTAAAACAATAATGTACAGCTCTACAAACCTATAAATTTTAGTGTGTTTGATTTGTGGCTTAAATATATAACATACCTACTAGTTTTTAGTTTAAAACCGTCTATATTATATGTTAGTCTGGTGGACACTAATGAAACACTTGATTGCAAATTAATGAGATTAACGACCCTTCAATGTCATACAAAATACATTGCTTACAGTTCTTCAAACAAGAATTTACCAATCTCTTCTATCTCTACGATTTTACCAAAAGATCAATAAATAAAAGTTAACAAATAAACTTTATTTATATATTTCACCCCAGAACTTTATAGTATATAATTAACTTTATAACAATGTGTATGTTTTCATATTATTTAACTTTATTTCTATTATTATTTTTCATTCACTAATTATTTAATAAAACACTGTTAATAAAGCTAATTTAACACTTTACAACGCATATTATGTTGTAAATAAATATGCAAGAAGTTATAATAAGTACGGTAATACTCTTTCTCAATAATGACATGCTTACAACGTTAGAAGGAGCATATCCTGTCTCAAGTATAAGGAGACAAACCACAACGCGTTGTCCTTGAGACATTGAAGATATCGTTCAGGACTGAATTCATCTGACATCTGATGTAGTAAAGAATATAGTGTTTTCTGTGATCGATGTGTTTGTTTTCTTTATTAATTACTCAATTTGTTTTCTTACAGAAGAGAAGTGCTATTATATATTACAGTATATATCAATGGTAAACACTTAAAATAATATTGTGTACGACTTCTTTGTATTCATCACAGGAGGTTCCCTCGGTGCAAGTTAAGCTTCTTCTTACAATGCTAATTTTTTGCGATTAAATTCTTGTGACCTGTGAACATCGAAAATACGTACGAGCTAATTTTTTATTCAGTTCTGCTTCCAAAAATGAATATTTCAGAACAATTTCAATTTCAGTACACCCCCCCTTGTTGTTTAAAATCGAAAAGCCTCTTTAATAAGAAAAAAATATGTAAAATAAAGACTCCTAGCCTTCCAATACTTTAATAACGTTAGGATCAGAAAAGAACAAAAGTTAGCCAAAAGAGACATGACAGGAAAGATAAAAGAGAAGACTAATTTTTGGACATAAATCATTTCCATAAAGACCTGAATGTTTTTCAATGTGGTAAATGTTCAAAATAAAGAAATTTTAAATAATATAATATAAATATTATAATTTATATAATGTTTATTTTATTATATATATATATATATATATAACAAAATAAAAATAACACATTTCATTTCAAGTTCATTCTTAAATATAATAAAATTTACGAAAGAAGATAACAAAATAGCTAATAATGATCACTGATATCTCTGATACAATCAGTTGGGTTTGTTTTGAAAATCGGTGAAAAAATAAAATTCTAGAATGATGGATATTTAAAAACAATCATACTTTGTTAAAAGTTGAAGCTTTACTTTTTCAAATTTTCGTCAAGACATAGGGATGAAAACATCTTTAAAATATCTCACAGTTGTCCAAGTCAGTAGATCATATATCGGATGTTTTTAAATTTCAATTGATAATTTTTCAATAAAACTGTGAATGAAATAGTAATCAGCTGTCAATTTGACAAGCTGTCCACGAACACTTCATTACACTCTCAATCCTATAATGATCACCGATAATCTCCCCGGATAGGTGTTAAAAGGATCAATTACGAAGCTAACTTTCAACTCCAATTATCCCACGGGTTATTAATATTAATGCTCATGATAGTGTAGGTACAAATTATATACCTGAGCTCTGATTTTATTATGCCTTCAAGTGATTGATAACCTATTTACGAACTGCTGTAATTATGGCGGCAAATTACAAACAGTCATTTTTCTTAGTATTGAATGGTACAGTCCGTAACCTGCATTTGTGGATGCTTCTAGGTTGAACTTATCAGTTTACCCTTGGTGGCTTTATAGATAATTCTTCAATGGTATTTAATATTAAAAATTAAATACAGATTTTGTAAATCAACTAACTGAAATTCATATTAAGGTATACAGTTCATAGAAATAACACAAATTATATTACTCTTCTTATAAGTTACTTCATGTAAGTTACTCTTCCTATAAGATGGATCCTTTATGAACTTCAGAGAACAAAGGCTTTTCCTCAAATTATTTAATAATAAAATAACATAGTCTAGGTTTTTAAAATATAATTTTTACGGGGTTTAGAAAATATTCTATTTAATTAATTATATCGGACTACACTACTTCAGAGTTACAGTTGCTTGTTAATTCTGCATGTCATAATTTCTGTGAATGAGGATATAGATCTTTAGCTGTTAGCTTACACATGCTGTATAATAACCTGTTTAACACATTTCAGGTTCAAATTAAATTTTGAAAATATATATATTTTTTAAAAAATGGTTCAAATAAACCTTCTCATTCACTCATCCCTAAAACCAAATGAAAACTAACCAAAACGCACAGTCCCTTAAAATGTCAATCCGGTCAAAAAGAGAAAATAAACCATGAAGATATTTATAGCCTCTAACTTGCTTTCTCTTGTATCATAAACACGTCCTCAATGCAAACGTATGTGATTAACAATGAGTTTTAATTACTGTGGTCAAGGTTCATTTTTATTTTTTGCAATTTAACCCTGAACCTTACAATTTACATTGTTTTTACTCGGTATTAAAATTTCAACAAAATTGGTATAATCGATTTTGTAAAAAAAAAAAAAAAAAAAAAAAAAAAAAAAAAAAAAAAAATCTAATTTTCTGATTTCTTTCTTATGGCAGATATATAAGTTTGAGTCAGTGAAAAAAACGTTTTAAATGTCCTGAAATGCAAAAATACCACATTGATTAAAGTCGGTTGACAAGATTGGAGTATAGAGTTGTGGATACAGACAGACAACAAACATACAGACATAATTTCGTAGACCACTTTTTCCTTCAAGTGATCTCAAAACGGATGTCTACGAAAAAATTTATATTGATTTTTTGATCCATCACAACATTTCCTTTATGCTTCGTAATATATTACGAGAGAAAGTAAAAAATGGAAAAAAACTTTCTCACACTCTCTTACGGAAATTAAATCCAAAACATAGAATAGTTTTTTGACTGTCTTGAAAATATGAAGTGATGAAGGTTGTTACAAGTACTGTGTTTAGACATTTAATTTCTATTAACATTACTTCTATTTTCGTCAGTAGTTTATTCTTATTTTTTAACGGTAAATGATAATGGAGTTGTATATTTACAAGATACAAAATAATATATTCCCTTTTAACGACAAACAATTTTTTTTCATTCTTTCTATAGCTTAAATTATAACTAAATTATTGAAAGAAGAAAAAAACTGAAAACATTAATTCTTGTTAATTGTTAACAACACCCAAAATTAGCTTAGAACTGAAATTATTGTTTAAATTCTACCTTAAATCTTACTGTAGCTTAAAGGATAGCTGAGTTATAGACACGCCCCATAATAATATGTAATAACTATGTATTTGTATTTGTGAAATATTTGTAAAATTAACTGTTTTAGAGATATTCGACATCAGGTAGTTTAAATAACTGCCATTTTGAAATCAATAAAGGAAATCATTTTATTATTTTTCTCAAATTGGTTCTTTATAACGTTAAGTAGCATGCAAACTCAATATCATTTACCGTTAAGAAGATGTTAATTTTTCTGTTCAAAATACAAAATGGCGGCTAGATAGAAATTTAAGTATTTTAGGAAATACGTTTATATATACTTTTTCATTGTTTTTGGTCTGAGAAATAGGCTCCTGAAGTTTTGTAATGATTTTTGATAACACTCTGTATAACTGAATACCTAACATTTAATTGAATACAGTTAAATGTAGGCATTGTTTATTCAAAAAGTACACATATATTATTGTAATTATCTGTACGTTTTTTTGTTGACAAATTAGGAGCTGTAGTATACAAGCAACGTTTATTTATATTTATTACAATACTTATAAGTTATATGTTCATCTTTTTGTGAAGTAATATATTGATGACCTCTGGTAAATTCATACTTCCTTATATATTATATTGTGTCAGTGTTAGTTGACTAAACGCTGTAGAAATGCAAGTTTGGTTCAATTTTGCTCAATTTGCTATTTCAGTTTTTAAAAACCATTAGTCAAGATGGAAAATAAGAAAATTCATAACGACTGCTGATTTTAAATTCCGTTTTTAAGGACAACTAATTACTTAAAAGTCGTCCAACATTCTAACAATAGCTAATTTTGAGCAGATTTAAACTTTACATCCAATAATGCTTAAACGTGTTTTATACGATAGAAAATAGAGGAGTTAAAACCGCTAAAAATTCTAATTTTAAATCAACACTATAAGCTTTTGTAATGACTGACTATTTTAGTCAAATATATATTATGTTAACAAGGTTCCGTTAGTTGTATTTCGTCCAATTTCTAAATGTCGATAGTTCAAAACTATTTTCTGGTAATTCATTCTGATTCAAGACCTACAAAAGCTTATAATAGCTCATTTCTTTTGCAATTAACGTTTTGCAGGACAAAGTTTAGTTCAGTTAACTTACGGCTACACCCACAATATAACAAACGAAATTACCGTATTAACGTAGCTACATCCCAAGTACTTTGTCGTCACTGCACTCTTTTTAATTTTATGTGCCAGCATGTAGACTCATACAAATTTCATAAAAATCCGTTCAGTTGTTCCCCAGAAATGAGGATAAAGTAAATAACAGTATTTAGTGTCGTAGAAATTTTAGCATTGTATGACATTTGCAGATTGTTTGCGTCTATTGCAGTAATAGACATACACTTAACACAGATGTCATAGAAATAAGTTAGGCCAATTTTCAAATTTGCCAAAAAAAACATTTAACATAAAAAATAAAATAAAAAAGAGCTATACAGAGTGTTTCCAAAATAGTTCCGAAATTTCAGGAGCTTATTGCTTACATAAAAACCAATGAAAAGGTTTATATTCCCCAAAATTCTTATTTTTTTAGCTAAAAGTCAAGTGAGTTATCGATACACCAAATATCGATAAAAAGTATCATTGTATTTAAACATCCATCATTCTGGGATTTTCAAAACAAACCCAACTGATTGTATGAGATATCAAGATCATTGTTAGTTATTTTGCTTTCTTCTTTCATAAATTTTAATAATTTAAAAATGAACTTGAAATGAAATATATTATATTTATTTTGTTACACACACGCACACGCACACACACACACACACACACACACACACACATATATATATATATATATATATATATATATATATATATATATATATATAATATATATATATAATATATATATATAATATATATAATTTAAAATTTCTTTACTTTGAACATTTACCACCTTGAAAAACATTCAGGTGTTTATGGAAATGATTTATGTCCAGAAATTGGTCTTCTCTTTTATCTTTCCTATAATGTCTCTTTTGACCAACTTTTGTTCTTTTCTGATCCTAACGTTATTAAAGTATTGGAAGGTTAGAAGTCTTTATTTTATATCTTTATTTTTTTAAATATGTAATAACTATACATTGTCTCCTGTAAATATTTAGTAAAATTAACGGTTTTTGAGATATTCGATGTTAAAAAATTTAAATAGATACCATTTAAAAATGAATAATGGAAATCAGGTGATTTTTTTTTTTTATTATTTTTTTTTTTATTTTATTTTTTTAATTTGGGACTTTAAAACACTAAGTATAATCTAAAATTTCAACTCTATATCATATCATTTACCGTTAAAAAGATATGAATGTTTTTGTTAAAAACACAAAATGGCGGCTACATAGAATCTAAGCATTTTAGAATATTTGTTTTTGTATAAACTTTTTCATTGGGTTTGATGTAAGGAATAAACTCCTGAAGTTTTAGAACGATTTTTAGAAACTCTCCATAAAATATCACCCAAGTCTTTACATTCTGTTATTGCCAGATTTAAAGCTATGCCAGGAACAAAAACAGACAGATGAACGTCATTCCAAAATATAATTTTCTTTTTTTTTTTTATCAACGATATATCAAAACAAAATTTCAGTAGATTTTTCTTCTCCCCCCCCTCCCAATAAAAAAGACTTTATATAAGAAACTAAAAATCCAAAAATAATGTTTGTGGATTTTTAGTTTCTTATATAAAGTCTTTTTTATTGGGGAGGGGGGGGGGGAGAAATATCTACTGAAATTTCGTTTTGATATATCGTTGATAAAAAAAAATGATATTTTGGAATGACGTTCATTCCAATATATATATATATATAATATAGAAAATATTATTTGAATATATCGTATGCTTTATGAGAATAGTCTACAATAGTAGGTCAACTCCTCGACTAATGACACAGCGCCGTGTCAAATCTTAGGTTTTTTTAGTGACGTTGACCTTCGACAAAGAAAGAAATTAATGGTAATGAAATGGACACAGTGCTTTATTATCACTTTCAATTTGATGAGACAAACGTGCCGAATTTGAATCAATAAATTGTACATTGAATGTTAGTAAACATCTCGTATCCAACTCATAAAATGCCAAATTTATCTGCCGTGAATTTATAATGGTTATAAACAGGAAGTTCTATGGTTGAACAACCATTTTTGAAAACAATTAAAAACTATTTTTGTCATTGATCATAATAAAATATATACCATGTTTCATTTATACTGGTTGGACGGTGTCCAAAAAAATGAATTACAAACAGGTAGTTATCAGATGGAAGAACGGGCCAAATGATTTTTTTTTAATCTAGAGCATGTTATTGGCCCATATATAATTTTCCACAAAATAAGAACAAAAGATTTTATTATATTACTTTAAAGTTCCCCGTTTTATTTCAAAGCAAAACCAAACATCTACAAAACATTTTAAGGTCTAATTGTGATCTAGCTCCGAGGATGCTGAGGTTCCATTCTTGTGGAAATCCTAACCTATGGCTGTAATGTGGACCAGTACAAGAATGTAGGTACAATAATATAAATTAGTTCGCAAACATTCAATAGACTAAAGAAACACTTCGTAAGCTTATCTACCAATTTACACAGCTCGGCCAAGTACTGAATGTCGATTGATTCAGGACTGTCTCCTTCACATACGTGTAGTCGGTGCGGCATTATAACACTTTGCTTGGGGCGGCGCATCCTCTATCACCTTAGACCCCCAAGCGGTTACACAAAGAGTAATAATCCAAACCTTTCCGAGAAAAAGGAACATATGCCCGACACACTTAATGTATGTTGAAGTTCCAGTCTTGAACAATAAATGCATGCTCTAAAACTATTGAGAAATTACCTTCTTGATGCGGGATATGTTTTAGACTAGTAGAGTAATAGGAAAAGAAAAATCAGATGGACTTTTAATATCTATTAACAATATATATAATGATTTAAAATCTGATATATACCCCTACATCTTAGCAAGCCGATGTAACCAGGACATCATTGAGTCTTATTTTTCTCAAATTCGAGGTATTGGACGTTTTTATAAATATCCTACTCCGACTGCTGTGACCAACAGAATTAAGAATCTGATTTTAAGTCGAAATGCTGGAGACGTGATTAGTGGTGAACACTGCTTAGTTGAGAAAGAAGTGCAAATACTAAGCGCAGGTTCTTTCGAAAACATGTAGAAGATATACATAATGTACAGGAAGAGGAAAAAAAGAAGAAAACATAACCAAAAAGGGTCATTTGTATGGAAATTTAACGCGAGATGTGTCTGTTTCAGGAAAAAATTGGCTAAAGCATTTTCTAGAGGGTCAATAACGAAATCCACCCCTGACTTCGTAGCTACCGTGAAGAAAATGGAAGAAGAATTTATTGACTTTCATAGAAGTCTTATAAATAAAAATAAAGGTGTTTTCACGGTTTTGATAAAAAGAATTAAAATAAAATATCCAGATATAGATAATTAGGTTATCCTGTATTTTGTAAGAACGCGCATATTTATAAGTATTATAAGCATGAACAAAAGAAGGGTTGGTAAAAAGATCAATCAGTGAAAAGAGAAAAAATTATAACAAGATTTGAAAATTAGCAGAGTACTGCAACACAGATAATATATTCCATTAGAACAGAAATTAATTGTGAAGCTGAATTAGTAAAATAGTAACTTATGTTATAGCCCATAAACGTCGGATTGCTTGTAAATTGTCAATTTGTAAATTATAAATTGCTAATTGTAAATTTTAGTATGTAAATTTGTAAATTGTATATATTTTATTATTTTAATTTAATTTTTGTTTTTTAATGACATAATATTTTTAGCTATATAATGAATAGAAACTTTAATATATATATATATATATATATATATATATATATATATATATATATGAATTTTTATATATTAAACATAAATACATAAAAACACACTCATATATGTATATATATATAGTATATATAACATTTTGAATAATAAATTCACAAATCAATTCGAAAGTATGCTAATCAATCACTTGTCTTAAAAAAACTTGATTAGTGATTAGCCTGTTGTCCATACACTATTGAAATTTTCGAATAATAGAAACTGATTATACTCATTCAGATTACAGACTAATCAAAAGATTTATTAAAACTTTATTAGTGATTCATTATCTTCGATTAGTTAAATATGTGAATTATAATTTTATATGAATGGTTTATATGTTATTAAACACGTTGAGATAATAACTCTAATTTTAGACTAATCAACATATTTCAAAATTATTGATTTATTAATCAATGAATATTACAATACATGAATACATGTATGATTAATAGGTGCTAGCGAGACGTTGGGTCCACTGTGACGTAGCCTGCGCGTGACTCCTACCGTTTAGTCTAGTAAACGTGTCTTGCACTACGTCCGGTCGCCTCTGACATCAATACTACTTGTCAGTTGCGACAAGTAGGTTTGGCCAAATGTGGTGCTCTACTGCCGATGCAAGGGAAGCATTTCAAAACTTTTTAACTTCTTTCATAATAATTGTTCATTCTGTGTTTCATACGACCATATTTATATTACTTTACATATATTAATTTTATAATTTAAATACATTTATTAAATACATTCTTCACACCACCAAGTATGGAAAAGTTTATGGGACAAGCCAAGCAAACCGAAGCAAGTTATATCTTTTTTTTTTTTTTTTTCAATAACGAGGACTATGATTAGTTTTCATATTTTTAACAACTACCTAACTGACATTTTTTTGTGACTAATAGTTTTCATTGGATTTTATTTGGTTATAGGGATGGGTGAGTTAGAAAGTTTGTGCATTTTTGTGGTTGCTGCGTTTATTTAACTAAATGTATAGTTTGGATCATCTTCTAAATCCTCACTACTGTATGTTTTTGTAATTCTAATTTGCCTTTTTTTAAATTTTGGTAAAACTTTCTACATTTTTATCCTCAGAGACTCACTATTGTGAGTACGGGCGTACTAATCCCAAAGTACGTTAACTGGATCTACACCTTTTTAAATGAAGTCTTGGTTTAGATCTTTCCCTTTCGTAATGAGGTATTTCTTGGCCAAACGTTGATGTTCTCTTCTGACCCTGACTCTAGTAGAGTATTCGAGCACTAAGGTCGTTATTTGATGTTATTTTCTTCAACTATGGTGACCAAGAGGTTTGTAGCGTAAACAACATAGGGAAAAATCTAAATGTTTTGGTAATTCTCTCTCTCTCGCTCTCTCTCTCTCTCTCTCTCTCTCTCTCTCTCTCTCTCTCTCTCTCTCTCTCTCTCTCTCTCTCTCTCTCTCTCTCTCTCTCTCTCTCTCTCTCTCTCTCTCTCTCTCTCTCTCTCTCTCTCTCTCTCTCTCTCTCTCTCTCTCTCTCTCTCTCTCTCTCTCTCTCTCTCTCTCTCTCTCTCTCTCTCTCTCTCTCTCTCTCTCTCTCTCTCTCTCTCTCTCTCTCTCTCTCTCTCTCTGTCATTTTCTAAATAAAAGGATTGCGGTCATATCTATGAATTTAGTAATTTCAATTACTTCAACTATTGTTCTGATCGTATTTAATTAATTATTAATAATCGATTTTTTTTAACGATTTGTGCAATATGTTTTGTTAATAATATTTATTAAATGGTAGGGTGGCCTAACTGCTTTCCTACTTGTGTCCTCATACTCGGACGTGGAACGTATTCGTGATTTTTTTTTTTTTTCTTTTTTCTTTTTTTTTTACACACACATTAAGTGTAATTGTATGTTCATATTTTTTTCCAAATATAAATATTGAGGAAACAATCTTTAGGATTAAGTCATTGAAAAACAGAAATATTTAATTCGACTTCTACAACTAGAATCCCTATCGGTGTTTTCATCAAAGAGAAAACAAAATAACAATTATTGTAAAACATTGTGTTACAAGTTATGGCACAAGTTATTAATACAAAATTGATGAAATAGGCCGTAATGGGAAAAATCCATTGTGTAGCGTGTATGAAGTGTTCTCAGGCATGTTTAAAACATAATAATTATGGCCGTATATCAATCATGAAGACAACGAAGCATAGCTTGTTTTGCCCTCCATACCCGAGATTGTTTCTTTTCACAACCTAAGAGAGCTGTAAATTATTTCCAACTACCCATAAAAGAATCGTAAACAAATCGTATGTAGCCTATCCGCTCCACGCAGAGGTCAACAATACTTGCAAGTAATGGACACTATAGATTAGAAACCATATATACATGCAAAATACATTGGAATAGTGGCGATACAACAACTGATGTGGCTTTCGCAAGATTATTTATTAGCAAATTTTATTTCGAAATATAGCTGTTGCAGCTGCTTTCATGGTAAAATCATCAAATGAGCGACAATGAGTACCAAGAATACGTTTTGTTTAAATGTATACACATATTCAGACCGTTGTTTGTTGCTACTACGTAAAGTTCTTAATTTCATTTCTGATTTCCTTCAAATTTCGTATAAATACTCTGTTTTAAACAGTTTGAAGAAGTTCATTAGCCAAAAAAAAATATGCCCATAAATTTTAAAATGGCCGCAGATTTAAATTGTTTTTTGTAGAATAAATTTCGTATTTACAAGGTGATTGAAACAGGTGTGGGCTGGTGTTTTATTCAGTAAGAACAAAAGTTAATATTTGAGATTATTTACCAGTTACCAGATTACATGAGACATGTGTTGCTCAAACCACGGCTTACCGCACGAATTCTAAGAGAAGTGGAGTGGGTATATCCAACTTTACCACTTTACACATGTACGCAGTATATGAGTTATGTGCTGATCAAACGACATCTTGCCCATAAATCATCAGGAAATATGAGACGAAATATTCAACTATTGTAAACGTAAATAAACAGTTTTACTTTCTCACATATACGCAATGCATACATTTTGAGTTTGGTCAAAACTAGTCTTTTCACATTAGTCATAAGAGAGAGGGTATATTACAAAATTTCAAATGAAAATTATTATAATTATAATTCTTCACATATAAGCAGTACAAGTGTAATAATGTGTTGATCAGAAGTGGTGAGAATATATTTAGTAATTTAAGTTATAATTTTTTAGTTCTACTTTCTTTCCATGTACGGAGTACAAGATACTGTAAATGCGTTAGTAAAAGTGGTGAGGGTATTTTCAGTAATTTCAAATATAAATTTACAGTTCTACTTTCTCAGAAATACCAAGTTCAAGTGTAATGTGGTAAGAGTGGTGGAGGGTATATTCAGTAATTTAAAATTTAAATTTACAGTTTTACGTTCTCAGAAATACCAAGTTCAAGTGTAATGTGGTAAGGGTGGGTGGAGGGTATATTCAGTAATTTTAAATTTACAGTTTTACGTTCTCAGAAATACCAAGTTCAAGTGTAATGTGTTGGTCAGAAGTAGTGGAGGGTATATTCAGTAATTTCAAATATAAAGTTACAGTTCTACTTTCTCAGAAATACCAAGTTCAAGTGTAATGTGGTAAGAGTGGTGGAGGGTATATTCAGTAATTTAAAATTTAAATTTACAGTTTTACGTTCTCAGAAATACCAGTTCATGTGTAATGTGGTAAGAGTGGTGGAGGGTATATTCAGTAATTTAAAAACTTAAATTTACAGTTTTACGTTCTCCAGAAATACCAAGTTCAAGTGTAATGTGGTAAGAGTGGTGGAGGGTATATTCAGTAATTTAAATTTAAATTTATAGTTTTACGTTCTCAGAAATACCAAGTTCAAGTGTAATCTGTTGGTCAGAAGTAGTGGAGGGTGTATTCAGTAATTTAAAATTTAAATTTACAGTTCTACGTTTTCAGAAATACCAAGTTCAAGTGTAATGTGGTAAGAGTGGTGGAGGGTATATTCAGTAATTTAAAATTAAATTTATAGTTTTACGTTCTCATAAATACCAAGTTCAAGTGTAATCTGTTGGTCAGAAGTAGTGGAGGGTGTATTCAGTAATTTAAAATTTAAATTTACAGTTCTACGTTTTCAGAAATACCAAGTTCAAGTGTAATGAGGTAAGAGTGGTGGAGGGTATATTCTAATTTAAAATTTAAATTTACAGTTCTACTTTCTCAGAAATACCAAGTTCAAGTGTAATGTGTTGGTCAGAAGTAGTGGAGGGTGTGTTCAGTAATTTCAATTATAAATTTTTAGTTCTACTTTTACTCATATACGTAGTACAAGAAAAATGTGTTGGTAAGAAGTGGTGAGGGTAAATTCTGTAATTTCAATTATAAATTTACATTTCTAAATTCTTTACATTTAAAGTGAATCTTCTTTTATTAATTTTCATTTGTTATCTAAGTATTTATTAATTTACGTGTTATTTTTTACTCCTAGTGTGGGTTTGATATGGTTGGCTCAACTGTACGGTCCATGATTTTTTATCTGCCTAATTCTTTTGGGCCGCGGATCTGAACTTTGCGCCTGTTCGGAAATTTATTATTCGTTATAGTATCTTCCTCCAGGAACATGTAATTCTCTCTTACTAACATTTTTCGTCCTCCTCTCGCCACGGTGGATCTTGTCCTACCGTTCCCGAGAAAAATGGCTTTTACTTTGAAACGTATTGTATCAGTATTTACTTTTCACACCTTGATAGTGTTGTGCATTTAATTTGTGTGGATTACTGGGACAAGTTCCTATCCGCACTTTGAGTCACGTACGTATCGCGTCTCACCAGTTTAAGCACTCCGCTCGATTGTCATTCTAACATCATATATTTCGCTTATTTAAAACGAAATTTATTGAGTTCTTACAGATAATTCTTTCTATCATATATTTAATTATTTTTATTTAATTCTAATTTCCAATATTCTCATTTCAGCCATTATAGCGTAAATTCTCTCACCTTTTTTACTCAAATATATTTTTATGGGTCTGGATTTTTTTCACCTCCCTTGTTAGGGTGAGCCACATGTAGCCTATACATATATTTTGAAAAAATATTTGTCTACAGTTGTTGACAAAGTGGCATTTTGTTCATTTAAATTAGTTTGCAAAACAGTTGATTTCTCAACAGTTTTACTTTGCCCACTACTTTGCACACTACTTTGCACACTCCGAATGGCAACCGAACAAAACGAAATTTAAGTTACGTTTATTTGAATGATTTATAATATACAGGAAATGTCCCGTATCTAGGTTAGATTAATTCTTTCATGTAAAATAACATAAATAAACAACAAAACAACGTTTTAAAGTTGAAAAAGGAGGTAATTATGCATGAAGATGATTGAACAGTGTATGTACACGGAGAGTATTTTTCGTTTGCCGAGTTTTGAAGTTGGCAATCCCGTTTCCTCAACAATACACCTAAGTTATTTGTAATATTCATAAATAACCTCAGTTTTGACGTGAACTCATTGGAGCACATATTTTATTTGTAGGTATGTTATTATTTGTCACAAAATAACAACTGTAGACAAAGTATAATTTGCAATTCGTGAGCAAAGTGTCTTTTTTAAACTCGATAAAATTGGCGCATTCGGCAAGCCTCGTGCGTCAACATTTTTCTCTCGTTTAAAAAAAGTGCCACTTTGTCCACTAGTTGCACAAATAACTATTTAAATTCAATATTACAAGATCCGGAAGTGGGTGTGTTTTTACAAACTTCTTTAATTTACTTTTTTAGAATTAGTTCAATTTTACGTAACAACATTCAAATTTTGGATTTTGACGTTTTTTGAGACAGTTTCTTTCTTTAACGGTCTGTAAACTTTCAAACAATACATAATTGAAAACACTTGTAACAGAAATTATGCTTCGAGAAGGACATTCTGACAACTTCAAAACCTGTTTTTTCCCAAATTTTAAATTTAAACAATTAGTTCCATTCGCTGCTAAATATCCTAAATCCGAGAAACGGTTATCGAGAGATTCCTGATTTGAAGGTCAAATTGGTGATGAGAACCTGCAATTCAGAACCTGAATAAAACGCCATACCTGGTTTTGGCCACGTGCTGTTCAGAATAATTGAATTTTTACAAAAACTCTAATTTTCCAAATTTGAACGCTACATTGACCGTTGCTAGTTCTACTCCCATACAAATGCGCAGTACAAAAGTAATGTGTTTATCAGAAGTGGTGAGGGTATATTCAATAAGTTCACATATAAATTTACAGTTCTAATTTCTCACCACAGTGCAAGAATAATTTGTAATTCAATAATGTCAAATATTAATTTACAGTTCTTTCTTTTCACAGATACGCAGTATACAAGTATTGTGTTGGTCAGGAGTGGTGAGGTATATTAATTATTTTCAAATATAAATATTAAGTTCTACTCTCTCACACATACGTAGTACATAAATTATGTGTTAGTAAAACCAAATTTTGACACAAAAATCATGAGGAAAGTGGAGAGTGTATTTAAACTCAAATATAAATAGGTAAAATAATTTCAAATATAAATTTATAGTTTTACTTTATCACACGTACGTAGTCCATGAGTTGACCTTACTACGTCTCGCTAAATGTATCTAGAGGAAATGGAGAGGGTACGTTTAACAATTTCATATATACATTTTAGGTAAAACTCAAATAATATAACAAATCTATAAGAGTTATCTGTTGGACAAACTATGTCTTGCCCCATGAATCATCTTCCTATACGAGGAAGTGCACCGTGAATCATGTTTCTATAAGAGGAAAGTGACGAGGGTAGAACCAAGATTTTCAAATATATATCTACAGTTTTATTTTGTCACTTATAAACAGTAAGAGAGTTATTTTTTGTTCAAAGCATATATTGACCCATTAATCATCTTCATTATGAGGGAAACAGGAATCATCTTCCCATACTAGGTAAATGCAGAGGGTATAATAAATATTATAAATAATACTATCAATATTACTTTCTAACATATGAGCAGTACAGATATTATGTGTTTATCAAAACACGCCTTATCAAATGAATCATCTTCTTATACAAAGTAAATTGAGAGGTTTTACTTTCTGATATTTTTGTTCTATACTGCAAGTTCTGCAGCTATCGGTTTAAAAGATAAAAATAAACCATGAGTGCTGTATTAAAAATAGGAATATCTCATAATTGAAAGCGATTTAGATCAAATCTATTTGAAATGAGAAGAATTATAACCTAAGAGAATGTATCGTATTGCACGTAAAAGTAAATTACTTTTCGTGAGTAATTTGGATATTACCGAAATTAATCCTGACCAACAGTATAGTTTTAGATTTTTTTCTAATTGATTATGTAATTACAGTCTGAAAAAAGCTGTAATAAGCTTTTGACATACCTTAATAAGCTCTGTTTTTTATAAGCTGCCTTAGACTGGCGAAATCTGGGTTGGAAATATCAATAGACAAATATTGTAGATTATGGGTATCTTGAAATTGTGCCTTAGACTGGAAATAATGCTGATTCGTGTAGTAAGAGGGATATCGAGAGGGAATATTCAACATTTTTAAATTTAAACCTACAGTTTTACTTTCTCACATATACACCGTACAAGTGTTGGTTAAATTACATTTGAAGCAAAAACGATCTCGGAAATGAATGTAATTTACATTCAGTTTATATAATTCAATCTCAAACTTAAAGATGTAAAAACTTACTCAATGTATTTAGAATACTGGGACAAATTTGTTACTATTTTTCGTTTAACATAAACAGGGAATAAATTAAATAAGGAGAATGGTAGTTTTTCACTTAAAATTTAATCTCGAATGACTGACAGTGCCCAAGTTCGAAGGTCAAGTTGTGGGTTGTAAGTGTTAAAAGATAGAAAGGAAAGAGTGATATTATTCACATTATACATTAATTGTTACTTAAGCCGAAAAAGATTAAGATGATAATATAGAATACAAGAGTTACCATAATAAGCATAGTGAGCTAAAATGAGAGCAGAAATTTTCACCAAGGATATGACAAAACCTGAGAAGACAAAAATAATGTTTGAAAAGAAATTCGTCAAAGAGCGAAGAGAACATGTTATTTGGTAACTGAGCGGTTTTGGTAATCCTTTTGGTATTGATAACTGAGCGGATTTAGTTAAAAAAAGAAATCTTAAGACGAGTGTAGCTAGTCTAATTTATAGAATTAAAATACATAATTAAGTTGTTTTTTTCATCAATGATATGACAAATCCTGAATTGAAATAATTATTGCTTGAGCAAAGCGAACACGTCCTTTTGGTAACTGAGCGGTATTTTTAATCCTTTTGATATTGGTAATTGAGACGATTTAGTTTTAAGGAAATGAGACCTTATGAGCGTAGATAGTCTAATTTAAAGAATTAAAATACATAATTATGTCCGACGACAGAATTTTAAACACAGTACATCTTAGATACATTGAAACCACGTGTCGAGGACAGGAATCGAACAAAACTAATTTGACAACTTCGAAAGCTGTGAATAACAGAGTTGATTATCCAAAGATGTCCTCTTGTCTTATTAAGTTGACATAATTTGTTTTAACGTTGAAATCACCGCACCAGAAATTATTGAATTACAGTAGTGCTACTTAAATTTGTTCAGACCTCCCAGATCGAACGGAAAGTTTCACATCTCAGACAGAACGACCGCACAAGAAAGAATAGCGCACATTGTCTGGCCTTCTTCAAACTTCCAGGACATATTCTCCCACATAAACCATCAACTTCGTGTATCAGATAACGTCTCCGCTAGCAGTTAGATTGTATGTAAAGTGCAATATATGGTTAAATATTTAGACTGAGGTAGATATGAACTTGATCTTTTTAAGTTATTACTTTTTTTAAATAGTAATTTCATTTTACTTTATCACGGTCATCGGCTAAATTTTAAGTTATTGGGAGGGTATTTCCATTTTGTAACACGATTATTTTGACCTTTAGTGGCGCTTCACAGTATTAACTAATGTTTCCAAGTATTAGTTGTATTACTTGTAAACATTATATAATTATTATTGTTACGCATTTATAGGTAACTCGTTTCTGACAGGCCGAGTATTTTGTATATTAAAACATCGCCTCTGCTCTTCGCTCTAAACGGAAACAGATAATTAAATCCTTTGGCAGGTCTCATAGATGATACCTTTTATTGTCGCTACCCTTCTGTGGATCATTCCAACCTTGAATTCGTTCACGTTTAATAAATTTAAATGGGTACATAAAACCGGTGTTCCTCTAAAGTCTTTGCATTCACTTTTCTCCTAAGTAAACAGGGGTTTACGAAAATTAAGTAATTAAAACAAAAGCTTGCATTTTCCAAATATTTTGTATGATTAATGAAATATGTTTCAACACTGTATTCAATATATATTTATAAAACTTATTACAGTTATTATTTGAAGTACACCTAGTGCAGCGTTTTAGAGGTATTTTAATTTGACTGTATTTGAAATTCTTGTCAAATTGAGCTTTGTAAGTAAATCTGTGCGTCTCAAAACTAATTTCAGACTAACATCTCATCTTATAATTAGTAGTATTATTTCTGAATTGAAGCCTGCTTATATCCCAAATAAAATTAACGATACATCGTTGCGATATCTCCGTCTTTTATGTCCGTATTGCACCTTCCCACTCCAACTTCACTTCAAAATGTTTATGGTTTCCGGCACGTTTTCCTTATCACAAGGCGTATGGAAAGGAATACAGTGGGTTTTACGAAATGATTCATAGTCACACACCACTCAAATAAATTTTAATTATAGAAGCTGAACAGTTATGATGTTTGCAAACAATCTTTATCAACAAAAGTTGCTTGAGTTTGCATGACAAGCGATTTTCAAATGTATCACTGAGTAAACGTTGATTGGGAGAAGGAAAACTTGTTTAGACAAACACGGATGTTTCTATTAGATATAACAGTTTACTATATATTTCTTGATTATATTTGTATATCTAAATAGAATGTGGAGAATTGTGAAAGGCCAATTTAAGCTATATCGTTCTCTAGGCTTAGTTATTTTCATACAGGGATACACTCTTCCCTCTCGCTTTTCACTTCATGCGAGTTTAATAGAAATAGTTTGAGTAGATCTCCTAAATTAAGGAAACATGTAATAAGCCTCTTATGTAAATAATTTTGACAGGTCATGGGTACATTTATACAATTAAACATTTATAGTTTTTAATATTTTCGCTATATATGCACTGAATTTACTAAATATTTCAACGGGCTACTTATTTAACTTTAGCAAAGAATGAACCTTTTAAAGATCTTGACAGTTTATGTAAAGAATTAAATAAATGGAGACGTGAAATGCCTTTTGTCTTCATAATAGGTCCTTTTGTGACTTATCAGGTGTCCTTATAAAAATGATATTGCTTGCTATGTAATTTAAAGGGTAGTGTTGACAGGCCAATCTAATAGTCTTATTCTTTTCAATAAGTCATGTAGGTTTTAGTGACTTTTGGCTATAAGTCGTTTAAGCCTTATCATTAACACTAATTCTATGCAAATCGTTTCATTGGATAATAAGTTCCAATACCAGTATAAGAAGGTAAAACAACGCCTATTTGAGCATAATATGTTCTTTGGCTTTTATTTAACTATTAAGATTTTTTGCCTTACATATACGGCTTGGTTTATAATTACCACAAATTTCATAGCGATCGTTTAAGACTAGATAAAATACGATTTAACTTACAATAAATTTATAAAATAGTTTTAAAAAATATATGTTTTTACCAGATCAAAAATAATGAAGTTGATTTACATTATAGTTGATACCAAGAAATACACATGTACAAGTACACATCTATACATTAATAGACAGATGCATTTTAAATAGTTATCTAGACATGTATTTATTAATACAATTAAACAAAGCCGACTTAAAAGAATCTGTATTTTTTTTAAATATTACTTTTGTAACATCACGTGTAGTGGAGGCCAAAAAAGCAACGTTTCTAACAAAGATGAAAATTGGTGGTAAACTACTTGGGAAGATCATTACTTTTGAATCTTAAATATGACGAAATTGTGCTCTCTCTTTAGACGATAAAGTCGTGAGAAATACGTGTTGCAAAGATACTGGAATGAGCATTCAGTAGATTACAGCGACTTTAACTTAATATCATATCTGCTTCGGTAATGATTTATGACATATGATTATAATAATTACTTTCATGTTCAGTCAGTTTTGGGCAGTTAGCGCAAGCGCATTGCCGTCAAGTAACAATCTACTTCTTCTTTTTTCCTACTATATTTTTATATATAATTATGTACTTCAACCTACAGGGTTATTGGAATGGTAGGAAACGTTTTAATTTATACAGCTGGAACAAGTTTCACAACACGAATACAGCGACGTCAACCTTAAAGAATAATTTTATCGTTGTTTCAATGCTACAGACCTAGTTAATAGTTTACAACTAAATTATAATACCTACTTAATTTAAAACATAAGATATCAGTTTATATTAAACTTGTATAGAAATTATTAAGAATAGATGTTATTCTACAGTACTAACATTATTAATTGAAATATGTCACAAGAATGAAATGGTACCCATTTTAGTAAATTTACATATATAATATATTGTTTATTTTAGATTTGTTCATAGCTAAAACAATATCAACTGAACCGAACTCAAAGTACAAGATTTAAGGATCGATCGGTTCAATTTTATAAATAATATGTTGTTTTATGAGTGTTTTTTTATTGTTTCTAGTGCATTAAACAATAAATGTAACAATTTCATACGATAATTTGATATAAACGTAAACTTGAAAACCTTGAATGTTATTTACTTCATACAATACAACATACTGAAACCATAATTATTATTTAAAGCTTCAAAAGCCATGAAGTCTCTTAGCTGCCGAAGATAAAACAGTTTGCCAATAAACTCTATCCTGACACTTGGTAATAAACTAATGATTACCTACAATATATTAAGCCATTTCTATGTTGCCCTTGTAGTACAAAAGTGCGCATATAAAGCCTTTTTCTATTGGTATTTGCTTCTCAACCTGTTTTATTTCCCTCGATATCTGTGTTCACACGAAGACCATCGAAATCTATTCGCCTTTCATTGTGGTAACGATTTCTGACTCTCTAAATTAATTAACAATAAAACACGACATTTGTTAATACCGTACATTGATTATTCAGTGGATGTAATTTTATTTTTAAAAATTTTTTAACTATCTTTCAATTCAAGATTCTGATTTGAATAATTCCTTCTTAGTTGATGTTCTCGTCTCTGAAGTAGGCTACGAGTTGAAATGGCATTATCAATGGTTTATCCCATTGAATTTAATACTTGAATTTTTCTTTCAAGAAAGAATTTTACTTTTTTTACATATTAGGCTTCACTTTTTCATTACATTTTCATATGTTTTGTTTTTATGATAAATATACTTTTGTATTTCATTATTGTTTACCTTATACCAATTTCTTCAGATGTTTCTCTAATAGGACGCTAAACTTCTGGAAAATAAAAAAGTTCCTATATACATGTGTTTTAAACAATTTTGTTTTCAATTAATCAGCAAATTTGTATTTCTACAAACAATCGTAAAGGGAAAAAAACATTATAGCTTTGGAAGTAGATAAGATATTGAGTTCAGATTTGGCACACACATTTTTTATGTAATGTTTTTAAAGAGTACAAAACATAAAGACTGTATTTGTATTATTTTCAAAATGGCGGTCATTTAAAACTTTTATTTTCTAATATAATTTTTAACATAGAAGTTCGTAGTCCATTTTGATGCTCTGATGTGCACTATTTTTAAATGTTTGAACCAAAAATATTTTTGAACCTTCAAAGAACTTTGCATACTTTTTATTAGGGGACTTCCCCTACTTTTTTCCAATACGAAATATTTGGAGAAGTGTTAGAAATGAAAAAATAACATTGTTTTGACTTAGTTTGACGAATTGTTTTATTGATAGGACGAACTTTTGATAATAAATATTTGGCATGAACTTTTCCTTTAGAAAAATTTCTATTGAAAAATATAGAAGCGTTGGTTATTCTTTACTTGTCTTGTTTACCCCTCAACATAACAATGTTGTGGAATGTCACATCTTTATTTAATTTGGACCACTTAACGAGCTACTCGTAGTCTATAACCAGCTCAATTTAATCGATATGTAATTGGCACAGGCTACCAATAATGTTCTGTCTTAAAACACATTTTAGACGACTAAAACTTTTAAAGAAGAACTTCTTTATTGTATTAAGTCATTGGAATATATTACTTTAAAAGCACATTTCGATTCCAATTTCATGATGAATGATGTACCTAGAGTCTCTATGATAGAGTCCAAAACTTTAATTATGTTAAAAGGTAAAATATATTTCAACCCACTAACCATAGCTGGATCTAAACCTTTTTTCCATGTAATCTTGGGTTAAATCCCGGTCTAACGGTATTAGATTATTCAAGAGCTAAAATTTATTTTATGTCTTTTTCATCTTTTTATACAAGGCGATAATATCTAGAGGCTTTTCACCTTTAAACAATGTATTTTTAAAAATTATTTTCAGAAAAGGTCAGGAATATTTTTGTATTTATGTTTTGTAGTTGATATTTCGTGTTTCTGAATTTGTTTTACTCACACTAGAAATTGTATATCAAAATGTTACGATTCCCCCACTTTTTAGGTTGTATATTGTTGTATAAGGATCTTGTTTACGTTCTGTGATGTGTGAACTCGCTTTTAACAGGTTTAGGTTTAATGAATAGAGACATTGTTTACTTTCATACCATGTTTCAATTAAATACTACAGACGATTCAAAACATGTGCAAAAAAATCATAATTTAGGCCTGGTTTTTTAAGTGGTTTATTTATTAGATAAATCATTCCTTTCTTTTGAGCAACGAATTGATTTATTTTGAATGTACATATATGAGAGTACATGAATCTTAAAAATATGCATTTAATTTATTATTATTTTTAGAAAAAGTCAGGAATATTTTATGTATTGATATTTTGAGCTTCTGAATTTTCCTTACACATGTACATTAAAATTATATTAAAAAATTGTACATTTCACCCACATTTTAGGTGGTAAATTGAGCTTGTCTACTTTCTGTGACTAACTCTGTGTATGTTTACTCGCTTTTAACAGCTTTAGTTGAAAATGAGTACAGACATTCTTTACTGTCAAACTGCCATAAATTAAATAGGCTCTACAGACGATTCAAAAAAGTTCCTTACTTATATTCTAAGTGTAAATTTGTCATCGAAACAAAATGGTTTATTTATTACAATAGACTTTCTTCTGAACAATGAATTGATTTATTGATGTCCATATTTCAGAGTGTATCCATTTTACAAATGTATTAACTTTGATTTCTGTTAGTTCATTATTATCAAATGTTTCACAAAGCCATGGTACACGGATTTGCAATCCAGTTTTGCATATCTACACTTCCTGTTTTGTCCATGTAGATAAAACGTCGATATCTTTTCCTATTGGTATTTTCTGCACAACCTGTTTAAATTTATTGATATGTTGAAGTTCTTGATGACGAAGTTACAACATAACTCATCACTCGTTAATACTGTCGATTATTCACTGAAATATAATTTGAGTCCGAAAATCTTTCGGAAATTCTTAATTTAATCGATTCTTTCGATAGTTAATGTTTACATCTCTGAGGGATAAGTTAAAAGTGGCATTATGAATATTTTTGCACCTGAAGTTTTCCATTTCTAGAAAGATTTTTAGATTTTAACATAGTACAGAGATTTGATTGGCATTCTTAGTTTTACAATTTCATTTGGTGCTGATATTTCATTTGTTGAAGTTATCAGAGAATCAAGATAATGCAAATTTTGAACTACCACAAATTTAAAATCACAAATGATTGTAACAATACGGAATATTATTTATACTCCGAAGTAATAAAACTTGTCTGATGTGAAATCAAATGTCGTAGGAACACTGTGGCGATAAGGGTCATGTCATAAACATACTGGATTGGTTTTGTTTTTTGTTTTATGGTTCATGGAATCCTTGTTTTCCTGATGTGAAATCTTATATTGTAAGTTTTTAACTCGAATTTTTAAAAATTTTAAGTATTTAAGACTATACAATAAATTTTATATTAACAGAAACTAATATCATAACTATTGATCTGTCATAACTATTGATCTTTACAATAACCCATCCAAGATATTCAGAATGTCTAATCATACCTTTAATAATGTATCATACCATTTTAAAGTAATTTGTTAACAAAATACAAATATTATTCACTACAAAGTGTATCATAGTAATTACTACTTTATACACTTTTTAACTTTTTATTATCCTACTTCTTTGGGCAGTAACAATTAGATAATTTAACTTTTCATGTAAAGCTTACACTTACTTTCAAAATGAAGTAATAACATAAACAATATAAAGATAACAATATTTTAGTAATCTTTAACCGATAATATAAAATAATCGAGTAATAACTTTGATTGGTACTCCTAATTCTAAGATTGGTTTTCTCAGTTATTTCATTTCATTGTTTAAAATTTTTAACCCTGTCTGAAGTTTATGATCATCAATCATTATTCTATTTCATAGTTGGAAGTAGTGGTAGAATCTAATTTGTTAGTTTGTGAAAAACAAAAACAAAATGGACTTATAAAATATATTTAATAGTCATAAATAAAAATATTAAATTTTAAAAATGAAAATAAGTGAAAAAAATAAATATTCATGGTTTTGGATTTTGTTTAAATATTTCTATTTTTATGCAGTTGACTTTTAAATTATGTTCTATTGAGTTGTACGGTATCATAGGTTTTCCACTAGAAATAATGTTTTAAAGAAATTCCAAAAATCAACGGGGCAAAGTTCTCTTAAACATTAGATAGAATAAAAAAATACTTCCCCTCCATTTTTTTATGTATGGATGAATTTTTGTTTCGTTTTTTTTCTTATTTCAATCTGCTTAGCCACATGTACAATTGTCCTGCTGTGCCCATATATAGGCACTCATGGTAGTATAAAAATAATTGGGTATAAATGTTTCAAATATTCTTGTGTCGTCAAAAAAATCCAGATCTTATCATTCGTTGGTCCCAGCAATTCGTTACAGCAATAAGAGATTTATTAGAGATATTCGAGTGCTTCCATATCTGTCAGACTGAGATCAATTGTTCCAGTCGTCACACTGAGAACTCTGCCCCTAAGTAGAGGAAATGTTTTTATGTATTGTTTTTGCAGAGACGGATTGTTTTTTATTTAAACTGAGTTCAGCTACTTTTCTACATTGAAGGTTGGCAGTACTTACAATTGAAAGCTTTTATTATCATATTGCGTATGCTAGATTTAATCTAGAGCGACTCACAAAAATGATTTAATTTATTTGGTATTTATTCTGTGCTGGTTGTCAGGAACAAGCTTTACAAATAGCCAGTATATATATCAAGCAATGCCGGGCCATTGTTTTAAGACAATGTATGACATTACATGATGTAAGATTTTCAGAAGTCGATATTGTTGAACTAAAGCTATAAAATACTCTCTTATTTTAGGACACGATTTAAACCAATCTTTAATTTCCTCTTTTCTGAGAATCTCGATAAGAGTTTGATTGTTGTTGTGATATTATTGATTGGAAATAAAGAAACAAATGATATTTTTCAGTATTTGTTAGAAAAGATTCTAGTTTTTAATTTCCAAAGAATAGGGTTAGTTAGGTAATTGTCAAAATGTCTACCTCTGATTTTTGACTGCAGTTGTTGTCTCTAAGCACGATTCGACGACAAAAATGAAGATAAGTTAATGAAATTTGGTATAATTCAAAAATATAATTGAAATTATCAAAATGGCAGTTTTTTGCATATCACATGTTTTATACAACTTAAACCATACAAAAATTAAAATGTACAAATTTCAATTCTGCATGTAATGGGACCATCTACACATCTCGACGACGACAATTGGTATAGGTTTTGTCAAAAATGTAATTTCGAACCCGCACCTCCCAAAAAATGTGATTCGTATAGCCTAGTTACGAGACAAAACAGGGCCGCGTCACCAACACGAAGGTTGCAAGTGGAGCTTCGAAACATCAGGAGTGAAGCTATTGTGTGTAAAAAATATGGAAACAGGTTAATATATCAAGAACTACTTAAATATAAAGATGTTTGACCTCTCATTTTAAAACTCGTAATCTGAATTATCTACAGGGTGGTTCAAAAGTTAACTGGGCTATACAGAGTATTCCAAAAATAACAAAACATGATTTTCTCTCAACTTTTTAAAGGTAACATTATTATAACTTTTACATATCCTACTAATTCAATTTAAGATACTTAAAAGGATTTTTGTATTTATCTTTTGTAATGTTTTAAAATTTGCAATTTTGTAAACACAATATTAAACATTTTCTGCAGAGCTGAGTGAATAACAATTTATTATTTGGTTATTGTTATGTAAAGTAAGCTAAGATATATTGAAAAATATGTATCCGATACAGTGTTCTAAAAAGCATAATTTAAGCCTACGTATTTCTTAATACACAAACTATTAGAATATCAATTATATTAATACATCAATTGATAGTCTAGGACATAAATAAGTGTAAAATTGTATAAAAGATGTTCCAAAAATTAACAAAGTTTACGGAATTTCAATACAGAATTGTAATAATTGTTTTTAATTACTCTGCTTACAAAAAGTTACTCGAAGTATATGGCGCACAAAACACGTGTAATATCACGGTAAAACCCCAATAACTGTTCGAATTGCTTCCGCTCTGGAGCTTGACAGTGTGCCAATCTTTGACAACACATTTCTGGCGTGATCTGTTCGGCTCCTGTTATTATACGTTTACGTTTTCTGGTTTACTTCGGTAAATGTTGTGCTTTAAGTGCCCCAAAGAAAGTAATAAAGTGCGTTCAAATCGGGTGACCTGGTCAGCCACTCTATTTCCCCCCTCTGACCGATCCAACGATGAGGAATTACTCACCTAGCAGCTGACGAACTTGAATGTGATAATGAGGAGGTGTTCCGTTTTGCTGAAACCACTTACTGTAAAAACTTGGTCCTAACATATTGCGAACTTCTGGCAAAACAGTACCGCACTAATATTTCACAATAAGGAACTCTAATTAAATTGTCATGTGTTGTTACCACTTATCCCAGCCCAAATACTCACGTTCTGAAGTCGGTGGGTGTGGCTTCCACTCATCCAATGTGGATTTTGATCACTCCAATATCTCCATTTATGCTTACTTACGAGTCCTTTTAGCATGAACGTAGCTGCATCCAAAAACAGTGTATAAAAATTACGTTCTTCATCACATTTTCCTATTATTAAATTACAAAACTTAACCCTTCGGTCGAAATCATCTTGAGATAGTTCATGAACCTGGCGAACTTTATAGCAAGTTATGTTTCTCGAGAAAATTGTTACTTGAAGTTTATACCGGTGCAGTTGTAGTGGAGTTTTTCTTCCTGATGTCTGTGTTTAGGCACAAGCAATTTTAGAGCTAATTTTTTTAACAAATTCCATTTCCAATTTGTTGCAGATAACTGTTTCTATACTTCGTATGCCAAATATACTAGTAGTTGGTATAAAACACCATTACCGTGTACTTATTTCTCTTTTAATTTTCCAAAAGGAATGAAATAAATCTATTTACAAATGACTTTACTTTGAAAAAATATGAAAAATGATAGGTTCAAATGAAACAAAATTTGATGACATATTCAGACAACTTTGTTGCTTCACTTAGACGTTTCCCATGAATCAACAGTATTATTACTGACACAAATTAGTAACTTTATTATTAGTCCTTCTACTACAGTTAATGTAATTTAAAGAACTGCATGATGTGACAAGTAAGTTACATTCAAATCACCTACTTCCAAAAGCTGTGTAAAATTCAACACCTTACAATATAGGTATTATAAGAATTTGGTGTTACTAAATCTGTGACAACACACACTTTCATTTTAATGCCAATTTCATTTTATAACTAGAAAAATACAAATTTCAGATACCATCTAACATTTAATTATACTTAAAAAGAATTAAAAATATATGAAATTTACATAAGCAAGTGAAAAAAAAAATGAATGTCCGACAATTTGTGCATGGTTTTTTTTGTTTAAAAAAATTAAATCTAACCTCATTAAAGGTTTGTACTTATTCAGGGCTACATATATAATAAGTCAATAATATAAATATAGTATTTCATTGTCTTTGCATTGTTGTTATTTATGTCATTTTTTTTTGCAAAAATGGTTCTATTCTTAAATTATTATAACTGTTTTTATTTTAATGTTAAATATTACTAATATATTGAGTACTAACTAATGTAAATAAAAATTTTATTTACAGTTTTTGATTTTCCTAGCATTTAGGTAGGCATAAACCTATATAAAATAAGAATTTAATGCTAAAAATGCATAATATGAATTTCAGACAAACTTGTAAATATATTTGTTACAAACCCTTATTTTCATCATCTCTTAACATATTCATTCAGTTGGACACCTAAGCCACATCAAATTTCCAAATTCCTTGTCGGCTAGATCACTTAAATTTCGACGTAACAAGTACTTCCCACCCTTCACCAATTTAACCCCAGCTCTTATGAGACTTTGATCAAAATGTAATCTTAGTACACGATAATATACATAGAATAATTAGTTGAATTAATCTTTAATATTTTCAGTTAATAAGTCCACCTGTTTTAAATAAAGTGTGACGAAAATTTCATAGAAAAACCGGCGGATAGACTGAGTTCAGAAAATGGTATAAATGTGAGTATAAGTCGACAACTATAGAATATATAAAACGTTCGCACCATCACAGTACTTCTCCAACTATTTTAATTGTAAAGTTAAACAAATATTGAATTTTTAAGAAAATGTTAAAATAAACTTTAATTACAAACGCATAAATATAATTAAGGAGTAGAGTTTCACCAGTTGGAGTGGCAAGTCCAACATAACCGTAGCACCTGCTAAACTAAGATAACATTCGATAAAGACAGTATTATTTGTGTTTTTCAAAAGTGTGGATACATAAATTAACAAGAAAATTAATTTTTCCAAAGATACGAATCGATGAACAAAAAAAATTACGTTATAAAACAATTGATCGCTGACGTCGTTTAGTATAAAACTAAAGTCTTGATTCAGATGTTGAGATTAAAGTCAAGTCCCCGAACTCTCCGCCTATATTTGAGTGAATGCCAACATTATTGAATCACAGACCCAAAATAACATAAACAATGAGTCTTGGAAAATTTGTATGAATAACAAATATTAGATTAGAAGCTTGGAGATTGTCGTAGTTGTCCACTGGATTTTCTATTCACACTCTAGGCACATTATAAACGCTAAATAAGAAAAATAATTCAACTTTTCAGTAAATTTTAAAACGGAATTTTATTGGAAAACTGGGCACACTCTGCACACTTTCAGCCCCGTTTAGAGTTGCATTTGAAGGTGATAAACTGCCTTCGTCCCAGGTTTTCTGTCATTTTAGTAGATTTTATAAATTCTTCCTACCGTGAAACTACAAAATGTAGATCTTGACTTCTCAATGAGCCTTCACTAGTTGGCTCTTACTGCAGATGTTCTCCAGTTTCTTAAATTAAGCAGTGTTCTCTCCGATGTCGGTTCACACATTTATCCACCTCAATCTTGGTAGATTTATACGCTCCAAGAGTCTCCTAGTAATCAAGCCTGGCCACATAACTGTCCATCGAAGTGTCCCCAGCTTTAAAATATAAACGATTTCAGATTCTGAAAAAATTCATGTTTTTTGTGCCTCTTCCAGTTCTTATAGCTGCAATGGACCAAATATCTGCCGTAATATTTTCCTTTAACAAAATCATAATCTCTTTTCATTTGATCCAAATACCTTAAGCGCTTTAACTAAAGCATAAGTGAGAACAAGTCTCAAGAGGTTTTCTGTCAATCAAGTTGAGACAGTTGTACTGTCAACTCTACTAAGAAGCTTATATAAACTGAATTCTACACTAGAACTATAATTATTCCGAGTAATGATTTGGCATGTGTTTATGATTGGTCGCAGCTATTTCTGGAGTTATACTTGACCGATTTTTTTTGATTTTTTTTTTAATATGTACCTATATCTACAATATAGTTTATTTAAAAACTACGAAATACCAACTGCCTTTATAATGATTACTCAAGTTGATTTTACAGTTTTCCCCGTAGTAAATAACATTAAGAAATGCATAAATATTGCGGAAATGTTTTTCCAACCTTTCTTTTTGGATTACTTTGATGTTTTTAATTTATTTAAAAGCTTTGTTTAATAGTTTTGTCATTTCTTAAACGAAAGTACGAAATAAGTATATTGCAAATTTATGTAAAATAAACTTTGAAAAATTAAATAAATAATAGTAAGATATTATCAAATAACCTCCTTTTGCGTTTATCTAATAACAAGATTATTTTAATAATTGTTAAGTCTGAGGTTGTCTTTACATCAATTTTATAAACAAATACACAGATATTCTACAACAATCCAATTAGTACTTATTAATCTTCATTTTATTTTAAAACACTTTAACAATATAAATTAGGCTACATAACTTGTTCTATGCCTAATTTATTTTTTATTTAGGTGTTATAACCCACATATGCAACAAAAATTGATGAACGTATAATTTTAAGGAAATATCCTTATTACGAAAAATTGCTGTCTTTTTTTTAGTACAACGTCGAATTCATAAGATAGCGGTCAACATTTTTATTCATTTTAAGTTTACTAAAACAGTAATCTGAAGTTTGCATTGGAACATATTACGGTAATTGTTAATATTATACGATTGACAATTAATTATGAGAGCCGGCAAGACCAAGCGAGTGAGGTAATAGAAGGCCCAAGTTTAGAAGTAAGAGGTTTACCAGAAAATAATCACCAACACAAGGAATATGAGTTGCGTTGTATTTAGAATCATACTTTTTAGAATATTTGGAACATCTAGTATTCTTCCTTGGTATTATTCACTCCAGCACTAAGATTTATTATCTTATATTTAATGTCTAAAGGGTAATTATTGTTTCAAAAGAAACAAAGGGTAATGTCTAAAGGGTAATTATTGTTGTAATCGTTATTCAATCTCTTACTTTCAAGATGGCTGTGAGGTCTGCAAAAATATGTTTTTGGTAATACCAAGAGAATTAGAATAGCTATTGTTGTAACAAAGTCTAGGGCAATGTTATTAACCATTTTATTTTATATTGTCAGCTGTTCGGAATTTATTGTTAACTTACTTTATTGTTATGTTTACTATATCGTTCGAAACTATTACTATGAACCAGCTAGTTTATCACTATAACTACATCATATTATATTCAGTAACAAATACATGATGTTTCACATCAAATAAGGGTTGGTATTGTAAATTTTTCCAAATTATACTACTTCTAATGATATCTGGAAGAGCGGGATATGCTCAGGCCAAGGCATACAGACCTATTTGCCTAAACTTCTTCTTGCTAAAGACAATGGAAAGAATAATGGATATAAATATCAGAGAAAGCGGGCTAAGGAGTTCAGGCCTGCACGAAAATCAATTTGCTTATAGACCAAGCAGGTCCACAGAGGCAGCACTGCATCACTTAGTGAGCAAAATAGAGGAAAGCCTGGAAGCAAAGGAAATAGCCCTGGGGACTTTTCTAGACATAAAGGGTGCCTTCTGTAACACTTCAATACAATCGATGATTAGAGCTTAGGAGGATTATGAGGTGAATACCTCCAGCGGAGGTAGCGCTGGAGAACCAGGTGAAGTACCTATTTATTGAGCTGGATAAAGGGCTCACCTGGAACCCGCAAGTAGAACGGGTAGTAACCAGAGCCAAGTGTCTTATGTTTGCGTGTAAGAGGGCTGTTGGAAAACGATGGGGTCTGCAACCAAAGGTGGTGATGTGGATATACACCCTGATTATAAGACCATTAATCACCTATGCAACGGTGGTTTGGTGGACAAAGACGGTACAAAATGGTGTTGGAAGTAGAATTGATGGTGTCCAAAGGGTAGCTTGTTTGGCCATCACGGGGGCCATGGGGTCTACACCAACCTTGAATGCTCTACTGGATCTCCCTCCCCTAGGGGTATTTATTCAGGGACAGGCCAGGGTGAGTGCATATAGACTGCAGCAAACGGGTTGCTGGAGAATGAGATGGCCAGCGATCGGTCACTGCAGAATAAATCAAGTGGTCAAGGAAGTTTTAGACATGCCCTCAGATCACATGATACCTAATGTTTCATTTGATAAGCCATTCAAGACGAAAATCTTTTCTAGGGAAGAATGGGAGTCTGGAAGGAGGTTATATAACGAGCAGGATATAGTCTGGTTTACAGATGGCTCGAAACGAAGATGGGTATGGGCGGTGGTATAAATGGGATTAACCCAGAGAGTTCCATCGTACTGTGCCTAGGCAAGCATGTTACTGTTTTCCAAGCAGAAGTAGGTGCAATCTCCGAATGTATCAAGGAGAATCTAAGAATGGAATACACAGGTAGGAACATTCTGATCTTCAGAGACAGTCAAGCTGCAATTGAGGCACTAAACACGACTAGAGTAAGGTTTAAGCTGGTATGGGACTGCATCTCATCATTGATAAAGCTTAGTCAGGTGAACACGGTCACTGTGGGCTGGGTTCCTGGCATTCAGGTATCGATGGAAACGAGAGAGCAGATGAATTAGCCAGGGTATGTTCAGAATCCCCTTTCGTGGACCCGGAACCGGTTTTAGGGATCTCCTATGGACATGCCAGAGCAGCGGTTGATACATGGATATGGGAGGGGATGAATAGGGCCTGGACAAATTCAACTACAAGTAGACTTGCAAAGAGGCTACTTAAACCTAGCAAGAAACATGCTGAACAACTTATCTCTCTTAGAAGGGATAACGTGAGGTGGGTGGTTAGGCTCTTAACGAGCCACTGTCATCTCAGAAAACACCTACACGGGATAGGGGTTGCTGCAGAAAATATTTGCAGGATATGTGGTTTGGCTGAAGAGTCCGCAGAACACATTCTCTTAGAGTGTGAGGCGTTAGGACGAGCCAAGCTATACTCTCCAGGCCCTCCGGGGAAGGAGATGGAAAACATCCTAGACAACCCTATAGGTAGCATCTGTTCCTTCATAAGGATGACAGGTATTACTGAGTGGGTGTAGGATGGAACTTGGGGCGGCAAAAGACCTTCAGGTCAACGTCGGTGAGGTCTCTGACGGAGGCTATCACAGCACATGACATAAAAAATAAAAATAAAAATAAAAAAAATGATATCAAACTTCCAGTTTTTAAAAGAATTTAGATTCTTATTTCTTATCTCCCAGTCGCAGATATCTAAATAAGATAAGCACTTTTTTTATGACTTGACAATAGGTACAATTTTTATTAACCATTACTTTTAACAACGTGCGTCTCTAGTATTTTTAATTCCAGTAAGTCTATTCTTTAATTTATCACTCAACATTTAATTGCATGTGTCACAGTGTTTCTACTGCACTTCTCCAGTCGATGACATTTTGGATATTGTCAGTATTATTCTGCTTCGAGCATCCGGCTTTTAAATCTTGCGTTAGAAACGCATTGTATAACTTCACAAGCATATTTTCAGGTTGCTTAGTTCAAAGTTCAAACACCGCCAATCCCTATTTTATAAATACAGCTTAAAATAGTATTGTTGACAAATTATAACGAGGAGACTTTAGTTGAACAGCCTGCGACAAGTGTTAAAATTCGTATAGCCTGCCCCTACACTCCTTTATAATATTTATATATAATCATTTTTTTCACTATTCCCTACGTTTATACATATTCCATTTGGATTATTAAATGAAGATTAGCATTGCACATATAACAGACAGATTAAAAATCCATAATTTTGGATTCAGGAAGCTTCAAAATATATAAATCGGCAAAAATTTGACATCGATTTTTTGATCAATCATATTGGTTTTTTTTTCCCTCTAAAGTACTACGTAAGTAGTCTAACTCAACAAAATGTTTTAAGAACACAAGAGCTGTATCAACGGACAATAAATCTGCCCGTTGTCAAGCATTTATGTATTTAAATTTAGATTCTTTATTTTTGGAAAACGATGAAAATGAATTTCTAAGTACCATCTGAGTAGTACAACTCATAATCGCACAACACACCACAGACTTACAAACTATTAATACACAAGTAAACAGATTCAGCGGTGAACCCGTGACGTCTGAAAGGCTTACACCTGCCCATGAAGTTAAATATCCTTACCTTTAGTCTAGTAACCTTGGATTTAATTTTAAAACCAGAGTTGGCGACGGAATATAGGCAAAACATCTATCTAATAATTAACAGAAAAATTGAGCCACATTCACGTAGACCGGTATGAACCCACCCTTCATTCGTTTAGCTACTTTTTGCGACTGGTCACTGACGGCGTTTGTGAATTTTATGACCTACAATTTCTTCACTAACTTTTGCGACTTTTTTCTGTTGCGCATGTGACACAGCCTAAACTCGCTACACCAGTTTTTCCCCCGATTACCCTGATGTGTTTTATACGTGTGCATATATGATATAGCCCACACTATCATCACTACTTTTTTTCAATTTTTCCCTAATCAGCTTTGCAGGTGTGTATAAATGATAGATCACAGACACGCTTCACTAGTTTTTTTCGACTTACACTTGACAGGTTTAGTAACTGTGCATATATGATACATCCTAGATTCGTTTCAAAAGTTTTTGCGGCATTTTCCTGATTGTTTTAGTATCTGTGCATATATGATACAGCATAGACTCACTTCAAAAGTTTTTGCGACATTTTCCCGACTGTTTTAGTATCTGTGCATGTATGATACACCCTAGACTCGCTTAAGTATTTTTTGCGGCATTTTCTTGACAGGTTCAGTAGCTGTGCATTTATAATACAGCAAAGACTTGCTATACTAGTTTTTGCACCATTTTTCTGACAGTTTTTAGTATCTGTACATATATGATATAACCTAGACTCGTTACACAACTTTTTGCGGCATTTTCCTGACACGTTTAATAGTTGTGTGTGTACATTAGGTGTTTAATAGGTGGCTTCACTAATTTTTGCGGAATTTTCCTAACTGGTTGAGTAGCTGTGCATGTATGATACAGCTTATATTGGCTTCACTATTTGAGACTTTTCCTCAGGACGGTTAATACCTACAGATATATGATATGACTCGGTTCACTAGTTTTTGTGAATTTCCCCTCACAGGTTCAATAGCCGTGCATGTATGATACAGCTTACGCTTTTTTCACTACTTTTTCTGACATTTCCTGACCGACTTATAGCTGTGCATATATAATACACATTACGCTCTCTTTCCTAGTTTTTGCGACATTTCTCTCACCGATCTTCTGTGAATATATGCTGTGGATATATGATTCACCCTATACTCTCTTTACTATGCGACTTTTCCCAGGTTTTGTATCTGTGCACATATCATACATCCTAAACTCTCTTTGTTAATTTTACGACTTTTCTGTGATTTTATTAGACCTACTATTTTTGAATATGTTATAATGATACAGCCTACACTCTTTTCACTAACTTTTACGAATTTTCTCAGAAAGCTGTATACCTGTCATAAATGATACATTGGATTGTGTTTACACATGTATACAATATTCATCTTTGCCCACATCATCTTTATCATCATATTTTACCAATTGTGTTAGTTTTATCATTTGACGTACTAAAATCGTTTCTTAATTATTATGAATTTTCCCTTAACAGTTTTGTAGTTGTACATAAATTCACTCTGCTAGTTTTTGCGACTTTTCATTGAGGGGTTTTATAAATGTGAATATTTGATAAAAACCTATAAACTATCTGGTAGTGCTTGTAACTTTCCCTTACTGACTTTTTATGCTGTGTATGTATAATATAACTTACACTCGTTCGGACAGTTTTTAAAATATTTTCCTAACGGGATTTTTAAGCTATTCACTAGTTTTGCTCTAGTTATTTGAGATCTTAAACCTTGTTCAGGTGGCAATTGTCTTTGAAGGAGAAGGTTAAAATTTTCAATAAAGTACTGTTTTTTCTTTGTTTTTATAAGGACATTCCGAAATGTAGAGAGACATTATAAAATCGTGACAGAATGTGAATAATTTAAGTACAAATAACCAAATCAAATTGGGGCTTTATAAAACCGAGAATTTTTGTATTTTTCTTAGTTTCAAAAACATTCTTAATAAATGGTAATACAACAGTCTTCTCAGCCGAACTTTAACTATCTATGTTTTTTTGTAGCAGACAACAACAGACAGATTGCAAGTCGAAAACCACTCTTTAGAACATCTTAGGTAAAATAAAACTAAGGTCTAGATTTGTAATAATTGCCACACTTTTCTTAACTAAATATTTTAATCCACAAACAAACAATCACGTGAGTTACATCGTGGTAACTACCCAGCTTTATTAAGCAAACTAATCCATATTCAGTTTTAATGAAATTGTTTATGTTATTAAATAGGTCGAGTCTATTGGCGTTTATTCAGGCTTGACTGGTCTAACTCGGTATAGGCCTATGATTACAAATGTATACTCACTTCATTAACTTGATCTGTGACAATATAAACTCTTTTTAAGATACAGTAGTTATTTTTAGAGTACAGTAGTGTTATAAATTGAACCATTTTTGATAATACGATTAAACAAAATTTGAAATTTGAAATTTTCGTAATTTCTCTAGGTTTCTATAGGGTATACAAAAGCAGAATTACAGTAATTGTAGAAGAAACCTGTTTCTTTATTTACAGTTTTAGTAGAACATAGGATTATAAACACAATCATATACCTCACATTTATTCGCAAAGTATGTATGGTACAAAAATACAATAAAGATTTTAAAATACTAAAGATTCAGTGTACAGTTATTTCCAATAAAAGAATGAAATTTTAGCAATATCCACTTTTAGTTTGTTATTGATTATCATATTATAATTATTATCTGTGCTTCAATGAAAGTTTTCATGACAAACACAACATCTGACTGTTGACCTGGCCGGTGTCATCATGACACCCTACACATATTTTTCTTGTTCTATCGCTATTATTTATTTTGCTGACACCGTAGAAGGTCCACGCCGTCCTTTATATCTCCCTCCACCATGTCTGCAATTTATCTTCTCCGAAGATTAAATCACAACCACTCCGTGTGTCAACTTTTTCATACGTTCAAACTTTACATTCGCACAATATATAATACCGCAGCTGTATTTCCTTTAATTTACTAGCAAGCGTTTACCAAGAAGGAAACAAGTTTTTGAATATGTTTTATAATAAAATCGAAATAATTTCCGTTGTTGGCTCAATCGACCTAATGAACTCTTATGACTAATGAAGTTTACGTTAGTATTCCGTAGCTGATTGAAATATGAAAACCTGCCAATCTATAGTCCTAGTGAAACATATTATATACTTCGAATTAAGTTATGCCCGACTGATTGACTAAAGAACACTTAGTTGCTGTATGCTGTGTTGATATTTCGTAGAACTACTTATTACAGGTTTGAAACTTCAATTATTGTGCTTTTCAATTCAGCTCGTAAGTGTATTCGAGAAGGACCACGTTCTCAACTGCAAGCTCAAAATATTAAACCATCGCTCAATTTACAATAAAACTTGCTAACCACACCATAATGGTATGAATTGATTAGTGAAATGAATGTAAACAATGGCCATTGAGTTTGGCTTCCAGTCATTGGTGTGAGATATCTTTAAATAAAAAAACTTGATCTGCGGTTCGCCTCTAAGCAGTCCCAACAAGATACTGCTGCTGCCACTATGATGGTCGGAACACAAACGTTGGAGGCATTTTGATCATTCCTTGTGGAATATAAATCCTCCATACAGTGGCTTAAACATTGAGTTTAAGGCTTTATATATAAAAAAAAAAACTTAATCCTAGTTCGGAAGTAGGCTTGTCTCCATCGTACCGTTGACAACAATAAAATTGCAGCAATAAAGCAAAGTCAAGTGAGATCCTATACGGGGATACGACTAGGATAGCTCAGTTAGTAGAGCAGCGGCGCGTAAAGCCAAAGGTGTCCTGGGTTCGATTCCCGGTCGTGTATCTTTTTCTTAAAATATGATTGTATGAATAATATTAACTTTACTTTATGCTAATAATTTAAATATAAAGTTGCTAAATATTAAAAATTTCACCACATATTCATTTTACACCATTATAATATAAGACAAAAGACGAGGAGAGACCGCATCAGAAATAGCACGATAAGGAATACGCTTGGTGTAATACCTCTGGCATCAACCATAGAGAGAACCCAACTGAGGTGGTATGGCCATGTCGCACGTATGCCCGAAACACGACTACCATACCGGGTGTGACAGGCTAGAAGCGAGGGTCCCAGAACCAGAGAACGTCCACGCATCAAGTAGGACAACATTGTAACGAGTCTTAAAACAAGAGGCATCCAATGGACAGCAGTTCGAATCAAGGCCCAAGATAGAAAAGGATGGAGATCCCTCTGTGAAACCTCGAAACCTACCGGTAGAACAGGACCGACTAAGTAAAGTAAAGTATAATATAAGACATTAAACTAAAAAAATATTAATCTACAGTAATTAAAGATCTAGTAAGATATTGTTAATGTTACTTTAACGTAAATAAATCATAAGTGAAAATTTTGATTTGATGTCCTCCGTACCCGAATGTACTTCATTGAAATTCGGATGTCCACCTTTGAAAGCTAATGGTTTGCACATTAGGCCACGTCTTTCATTCTGTTCAGGACCAAATCTCTTTATTTGTCTCTGATTACTACTTGTATATTAAATAAGCTACCAATTATTACTGTGATATTATAGAAGGATTAATAACCGTTCACTTACTGGTTATTAATTATGCACTTTAAATAGTGCGAATCGTGTAATGTAAATACAGTAAATGTATTTCGTTAGTGAATACAGTAGAAAGGGCTTCATAGCTGTACCCCTGCACCCTTCATACACTGCACCAAAATAAAGGGGATCAATCAATAAATCTATTGTTAGCCAACTGATTCATAAAAAGCTAAGAGATCGATTCCCGATTAGTATCCTACAAAATGTCTTAATACTGTTAAAGCGCCAGGTACAAAGCTAGATCCAGGTTCGAATTCTTTTGAAGTCAAATTTTGTTGTATTTGTTATTTGTAATTTGTTTAATAAAACAGAAAAAAATTGAGTTTGCTTGGAAATCTTTAAAAGCAGTTAAATTTTATTTATAAAATAAATAATGTTTACCGTATAAACATAAATTAATTATTGTTTAAAATCACATAACAAATCTTCCTTAGAGTTTTCTTTGGTATAACTATTAGGCTTACATGATCGTTACATATTAATTTCTGTTTTTTTATCGTCCATAGCTCATTTCTCTTTTTTGACCAATGACTAGCACTTTGTATTAGGGAAATTTGTTTTATCTGCTGTCAAATTTTACATATTTTTCGATAATGTTTCTTAATTTAAGTGTTTCTGTTACAAGGAAATGCACAAATTAACTTACACATTTCGATCTAAGAGAAGTTAAACTAAGCATTATGACATAAAAACTATAAAGGGAAAGAATTATTCTGATTATATCAATAACAAGTTGTTAGTAATGTTTAACCAAATCTCTAAATAAGTTAAAATTTATATGGAACATACATGTTAGTAACTTTTCAATTATTATATTATAAAGGTAAACTGAATGTGAATAAATAAATAAAGAGTAGTTTGATATATTATTTAGGATCAAGCTTTAACGTTTTTAGCGCATTTTTAATACGCACTGGATACATTCAGCTGATATCTGATCAGATCAGAAAATATGATTCAGATTTCTTCACATCAGCATATTTTGCCAGTCAGTTGTAGGCAGATAAATTAATTTCGACGTGACATATATTTTGCTAAGTTAAACCATTTTTAATTTGGTAAAAGAGTCAATATTATTTGTTTTAATAACAACATTATTTTGATAATAGCCTACACCATAATTAATTTTATACGATATATATATAAGACGGCAGTCATCCAAAAATGGTGTTCAAATTGAAATACTAAAACTATTTAAAGTCTAACAATTACATATATTAATAACTGATGTGCTAGAGGTAAGTTGGGTTATGTGTAAATACGTACACAGCTCCACCTACATGGATTACATAATTTGCATTATTTAGCATCTTAAGATCAGGATGGTGTATTATAGAATTCATGTTTGATTTTAATTTTGGAAGCTAGATTGATCATGTACGGGATATTTTGGTGAATTAAATTTACCAGGCCTAACTCTCTTGAATCACGTTTCAAGGCGTTTAAACTTACAATTAAAAAATTTGACACCTACGAAGCAACTTTGATAATTAATTCTTCAATTTTATAAAAATCTGTAATCATATGCCAACTCTGTTATTAATACCCTAAACTGTATTTTTTTTTCGCACAAATTTTAAAATTACATGACAGAATGTGGATTTCCTCTTCAGCAAAATATTATTGAAACTTGGGAATTACTGCGCCGATTTCAAAAAGTTTTCAATTCCAATAAGCGTTCAAACCATGAACAAACTATGTGACTGATAAAATATACGTTGTCGCTGAAAATCTTAAGAAAATTATTAAAATTTGACGACGAAAAGTTTGATTTTGGTACTACCCAAAGAGTCAAATATTGTTAAAACATGGAAACTGCAAAACCAATTTTAATAAGATAGACCAAAACTTGGCATGGTAACGAACCTATATACGACAGAAACTGAAAGAAAATCAGTTCAGCGGTTCTCCAGTTATAACCTGACAACCAGAGAGACAAACAAACAGATGTTGTATTTTGTAAAAGTAGAGATAATTAGGCTACTTATTATTTTTTTTAAATTTTACTCATAGTATTTTCATATAAGAGCTACAAAACCTGAAGCTATCTAAATCCTCTATACATTTGTACATTATCTATACGAAGCATATTTTAGAGGGAAAATATACAAATTGGAAAATGTTTACAAGCAAATAATAATCATTTTGACATAGTTTAACGGTTTTTAAGTTTAACAATGAGACGTTGTACGACCTGCGAACAAAACGATAATTCAGGAATAACTAAATTTAAAATATGAAATATAAACGTTATTTATGAAATTTACTAATAAATCTATTTTTCTGGTAACTAACTTGCATAATGATTTCCATAAAGGAGCCTACATAAAAATTAAAGCAAAATCTAACAAAATTGCGTCTATTAACAAACAATAATTATAAGCCAAAAATTGTCGCATTTCTTGGTATAGGATATGTGAATATTTTAAAATCTAGAGTGTCGTTATGAAGGAGATTACAATGACTAAATTTTATTTATTAGAAATTCGTAACAACACATTAAGTATATAACCAACTACAAAACAACCAATTTAAATAAATCAACACAACACCAACCAAAGCTGTCAAGAAGTTTATAAACAGTAATGGAAAAGTGTTGCTGCGCTTGCTTCAAACTCCGACAAAAATTGCTCGCCTAGCAAAACAATTTGAAGAGTATATGATCTAATCTGAGCCAGTGTTAGGATTGACATTTAAACGTATAGTTTTTCATTTGTTTTTTTCTGAATGATCTGACCTGAGCTAAGCGAACCCAGAGTAAAACCTTATTTCAGGTGACCCTGTAAACCCACTTATCATTTTTTTTAAAGAAGCTTTGTAAATTGTTATTAGTAATAAACATATTTTTGTATAAAATTTCAAAATTTCCTTCACACCAATAGTTCAAAACAAATACTCCTTGTTCCGTGTCTGCCTTTATGTCTGTCCTCTTAATCTTTGTCGGACACCTTCAGATCGTTTTATACTACAGTATATGGTAAGTCAAAGCACGGATCGTAGCCGGAACTTTTCGACAAAAATACAAAGGTAACTTATATCATCACTGTCAGACATCAGACAGAAAGTGAAATTATTTTCCCAATTATGAACAAAATATCTATGTATTAAAGCCGTATTATTGGTTGGTGATAAATATCAATAGAATCATTGTCGTTTTGAAGTTCATATCTTAGAGCATAACTTGATGAAGTTAAAAATCATCACTACAACAACGGTACAAGATGAGTATATAAAATGCTTTTGAATTCTCTTACAAAAGTGTAGACTGTATAATAGAAGGTACTGAAACACATTGACGAAGTAAATTTAAGACGTACTCTCACCCATAGGGGCTCCCTTATAATGAGTACGGGTTTAGCTGGATCTACACCAGTTTACAATATCTTGGGTTAGATCCCTCTCTTTCATCTTTCCTATCAGGTCTCTCTTGTTATTTTCTGCTATTATAAATTAGTATTCGAGGTCTAGGGGTCTTCATTTTCTGATCTTTTCTTCCCTTTTTTATAAGACAATGAAGATCGAAAGATTTTTCGTCTTTAAACAAGAAGGAAAATTAACTACTCTTGTTTGTCAATGATACTGCTGGACAGTACCGGATGATAATTTATACTTTACTGATTGAGACAGGATCAAACATGCAGTCAGGCGATAAGATTCAAGATAATATTCGTAAGGTAGATGCGTCGTGTCTGAATAGATAGGATACGCTAAATATAAATATATCACCTATTGTATTGTTACGACTTATTGGATATATAAATCGACCTCAAAAACCTATTTATTTACCCTTCTGTACCCTAAAATTCGAAATATAAATAACAACACAACAAAAATTACAATTTCTTTTTTTTTTTAGATGAAATTACATTTTAATGAAATATAATTTTTTTTTTTAAATATAATTCCAAATATCAACTTCCTTTATAGTTTACCCTTCGCACTCATTTTTTAGAGTTTCGAGCTCGAAATCAATAAGATTCAGTGAATAAATGAAACAAATACAAGTACCAAAATTGGAATCGATCGAAGATTTATTAAAATTAATTGTATGATAAAACAACATAAATATAGACGAACAAAAATTAGTGTTGATTAGGTCGAGTTAAATCTGACAACTAGATTCACTAGTTAAAATGGCGAGGAAGTCAATAAAACACTGAATATAAGAAATCTATGTTAAGGTTTGCATTTCGTTGGGGACACACGTGGCAACATTTTTTAATTAGTAGACTATTAAATGGATAAAATAAATGAGTATCAATATAAAATCTTAATGAAAAGTATTTATTTTAAAATTTACAATTTATTATTTTTGTTGGCTCACCTAGTTGATTGTTCTTCTCGTTGGTGTTTTTTTGTAATTAGATCTAAGTCCTTGTAAAGCGTCCAGAGATCATCACTACTGCACTTAAATTCAATAATTTTGTATTTAATTTCTAAATTATTTCTTACTTTCCACTCAATTTTTTTTCTTTTTACAGTGGTCTTATCATTTGTCGTGTCTAACCATACCGTTGTGCATCACTTCCAAACATTTATACATTTTTTTTACCATGATTCAAATTTCACTTCAGTTTAAAGCTAATTCTAATATTAAAAATTACGAAAAAATTATACTTGATTTGAATAGGACAATATCCTTCAAATCACAATATTCTTCAAATCACAATATCCTTCAAATCACAATATTCTTCAAATCAGTTATGGGTTTTTACACTTGTTAAAACCCATCAACAATATGAAGGGTGTTTTCTGTTTGGAATTATTTTACTGAGTGGCATATTTACTGTTCGATATTTAATAATCTATGAAGTAATACAGGAGGAAAAAGGTGTTTCTTAAAACAGTGTATAAAAAGTAACCATATTTAATACTTACTTAAAAATTTTAAGGATACAACCCACTCCCCCTCCCCATTTCAATATATCCGTTTGCGTCATGATCAACCCTTTGTAGGCATTCCTACCTAACGTCCTAATGAAATTATTATACACGTGTATTTTTGTACAAATACATTATAATTTATAAACTTATAAATATGAATTACCAGAAGACCTGGTAATATGTAATAAATTATAGTTATATGTTATTGAGATAATTATTTAATCATCTCATTAATAGTATTGAAATATTGAGAAACTATATTTCTACAACAAAGACTTTTTCATGAACAAGACGACGTTTTATCGACTAAGGGATCATCCTCAGTAATATAGACTTCCTTAATGGAGCCACTGTACAGATTTAGAATTATACATTTATCATGTTTTTTGAAGTTTAAAAAAAAAAACTAGACAGGCGAAAATCTTCACGCCAGATCTTGTTGATAAAATTATAAACATTGCCAAGCTAAAAAACCAATGTACGTCTGTATTTTAAGCGGCGACAAATAAAAGTGTCGTGAAGAAGTTTATCAAAGGATGTAATCTTTGTGTAACTGGAAATACTACGCAGTTGAAGCAACTGTTTTCTGTCCGAGCGCGCTTCAGTTAGATAAATAGAATTTATTCAACAAGGAAAGCGTCACTTCATCTCAAGGTTACTTTAGAAAGAGTCTTGAGTAAATATATAGAGTACAAATTGTTGTTTAATTAAATCACACTTGAATAAAATGGGTCACAATTTAAAGCTTGTCAATTACATATTTGAATACGAGATAGGATGTTAAGTTTATTGTTTACGAAACTAAAAGTTTACAGTTGTAAAGTAAAACAATTTGTCAAAATAAAAAAAATAAAAAATCATAGGGACAAATTAGGACTTTTAAAATATTTAATTTGAGCTGTACATTAAAAACATGTTTTTAAATCAATTATTGGTACCAAGTAGTCTTACTTAATATCGTAACAGTTTTTATACGACGCTTTATACTCCAATAAATACGAGAAAATCAATTATTTCATTCGGCTTTTGTACAGAGTGCAAAAACATTCTTCAAACGTTCTCACTCCACCCAACTCCAAAACCCAATAAAAACAACTCAAAACATTATCATGAAAATGTCAGTCAAAAAGTGAAAATGAACTTTGGACCCAGTATTAAAAAACAAATATATGTATATATTTAAATAAGGTTCTGAAACTTCTTTCGCTAGTTAATTAAAATCAAGCATTTAATAACGCCGAGGAAGGTTCATTTTTGATTGAGATTTATTATTCCTGAACTGTAATATTTTTTTTACTTTTCACTTTGCAAGGCGGATGGGATCATTGATTTTCCCCTTTCAGTCAAATTTGAACGAAATCGGTAGAGACGTTTTGAGAAAAATGGCTATTTTATAAGTAATTGCCAAATTTTTGTTTTTACCAATAACTCACAAACTGGCAATTTTTGGTGAAATAGCCAACAAGAATTTTTTGGAGTCCTTAAAAGCTAGTCTTGATTAAAATTCAATAGAAATCGATAAAATAGTTTTTAAGAAAATCGTGTTTTATTCTTGTAGCCCTATCCCCAAAATTAAGCTGTTTGAACGATGATTTATTGAAAAAATGAATATATCCCGAGTAATGTTCAAAATATACTCATATACCAAATTTGATTAAAATGGAGCCACGCGTAACACATACGACTAGCGACAGGCATACATCATTTCAAAAAATAACTTTTTTAGGCTTAGGGGACTTCAACACGGATTTTTGTAGACTAAGATTATAACTTTCTCTATACCTACATGAAAAGTAATGTATATGTGAAAAAATAAAATTAATAATTATTTTATAAAATGCTCCTGTACCGTAATTCGTTTTACATACATTCCTAAGTCATGTATAGAAAGTGATATTTTCCTTTTCTAAAATACTACTTGCCACGAAGCTAATACACTTAAGTTGTAGAGCACAATTTTTATTTAATGTTATTTGTGTATCGAGTATTTTGGGACTCAACTTGATGTCAACCTGTCAACAAACACATAGGAAACTCATATTATAAAAACCTATGAGAAGTAATTTATGAAAAATTATTTCAGCCTCAATTATTAAATGTATAGATTTTGTGAAAACTAAAATATTCAACGCATAATAAAATGTCGTACCAAAAGATATCCTAAATAAAGATTAATAGCGTACATTTTACAATTTAAAATGTTTGTTTTATTTGAAACAATTCAAAAATATTATTGTTTCCAATTTCGATTAAATGTTAATGTTAGGGTGACTTCAACTTTTATATTAGGAACGGTTGTAGTGTTTGTCTGACCGTAGGAACCTCTAAGTGTGTTTAGTTAGTTTTCATCCGAATCATTAAACCAATTCCGACAAAATGTACAAATATCTTCTTAGGTTAATTAGTGAACTGTAAATTTGATAAATTTTATGTCGACAAATTACAAGATAAAATAAAGAAATATAAAATTAATTAATTAAAGATAAACATCTTTAATCCAATCGTAACTATTGTGTCATTACATTTGAAAGTTTTTATTTGTTTTAATGTTTTGTGAAGAACGGTACTTATCAAATACATGGCATGAATGGCAATTTTCTTCCTAGTACTATACAGAGAGGACAGGTGTAAAGTCTGAATTTTCTAAAGCCAAGTTTGCAAGTGACGTCAGTGGGCATCTGGCATAGTTAGAAAACTAACAAATCGTTTGTGATATTGACAGCACTACTCCTTGTACGGTCACACTCACGCCAGTTGTAAAAGATTTCATTGCTCGTAGTTGTATAGACTGATCATAAATTAACTAATAGGTTTATAGTAAACTTGTTTACATGCATCGGAGTGCAGCCACTCTTATAATAATGTGGTTAAATTAATAGTCATGAGAGTAACATTTGGGAGCCTTCGTTGTGCTGAAAAATTCCGCCAGGCCTGCCAGTGTCAACCGTTGAAAGTACAGTTCAGTTTTAAAAGCTAATAAACATTCAGTTTTTCAGGTGACGGTAAGAGAAAACGTAATAAGTAATTCGAACTAAATCGTTAGCAAAGCAATGAACTATGAGAATGGAAATAAAATAGTAAAAAACACGACAAAATCAATAATTATATTGAATGAAATGAAGGAAATTATATAAAATGATAAATTTACTTTAATATATAGTTATGCTCTGAAGTCTGAATTAAGTTCTCAGAACACCAAATTCATTAGAGAAATTGGTGTAATGATATTGAAAATAAGTTCCTCAATAACTAAGTAAATAAAAAATGAGAAATGGTAAAGCCGTGACCTTGATATCTGCAATGAGCGTTGCATTAGTACTCTGCCCTCCGGCCAATCTTTCTTCTTTGCGGAGAAAACAATACAAGAAACATTTTAATAGATTTACAAGAACTTTATTTTATCACAGAGTGAAGATAGAAAGTGAGACAAGAGTTATTCTTACAGGCGGTGTTCCGGTACATTTCAAACGTACAATTCCCGATACACTGAAGGTGGGTTTATCGTTTGGTCTACTAGATCTTACACAAATGACCTTTTTTTCGCTGGCGGTGCATATAAAAATATTGTATACTGTGAAATGATTTGTAATTTGTGTGCACCTAAGGAAATGATTCGTTTGCTATTACATCGATAACGCCAGACATGATTAACGTATGTGAGATCGAATACTGTTTCGATATATATATGTACGGCCACAACTGACTCATATAAAAATGTATTACCATACGTAAAAAAGAAACTTTCTGTACTTTTTAACGCTAAAATCATCCAATATATTAAACCATTCTAAAGTAAAATCTTATTATTTTTTTTGTAATCCTGGCGTTTATTTTTAACAACCTGTATATGTGCATATTTAATTGTATAAATTTTAGGATACAATAGTTTAAGAGGAATATTTAGACTTAATAGATGTTTAAATTTGTCTAAAACAAATTTTTAAATAATATTGTAAATTTAAAAAAATATTTATTTACATTACTGAATATCGTGTTATAGTTAATAAATGCGGTTTAAAAGATGATTTTTTTTAAAGTACTTTTTATTTGATTCAAAAGATTTTTAAGCAAAATATATCCCTCCATAGTTAGTTGTCCTTGTTATTTGATAAATATTATAAATTTTTGATAAATATTTATGAATTGTATTTATAAACTCTAATTCTATCCAAGACAACATATTTTGGTCAAGATCTGAACTCATAACCTTGACATTGGCAAGGGAATTAATTGACTTGTCTTAAATTAATTGATGGATATGATGTCAGTCTGTCTCGTTAACAAATTTTAGAGAGTTAAAATAATGTATTGTTAATTAAATGATCAAGAAAGCTAAATCAAAGAAGTGTATTTACCTTTGTCTACATGATGCATAATTCAAAATAATAAGTTTTAGGTGCTTATACTTTATAATTTAATGGTGACTTTGTTTGGGTGGCCACACTACAGGCCACACTGTACCAAGTCAATTGTTAATATTTGTTGTATTATATTTTGAAATTTATTCTAGTGAAATTTTTTTAATGTTATCTTGTGGCAACTTTTTCCTTAAATTTGAGCTTCATTGTTATTTTTTTATGTGTATACATGAATTTTTTTGTGGAAGTTGGGAATTCTTACAAAGACCAAGGGAATCTGGTACTCCCAATAGTGAGATTCTTTGTCACATCTCCTTTCTTATTAGTGACCTTATCACCCTTATCACAGAAGAGTAGAATTCTACGTGCCAAGCTAAGGCGCTCTATCAATGTTCCTGTCAACAGATTAGAGAACTGTGCGAATACTTTATGTATACACGCAAAGGTCTAGATTAAAAGCCTGGTCGAAAAAGAGGCCGGTCAGGAACAACCTCTCAATGATCATGTATGGATCCAGTTTGAGGTGTTGACGTGAAAGTGGAAGGATGGGAGTTACCATACAAATACTTTGTTAGTGAGTTTACTGGAGACTGCACTAGAAACATCTTCTTCTGTTGCCTTCACGAAACTGAAATACTGAATTCAATTGCATATTGCCAGCTGGGTCTCAAACATAAAAATATTAAAAAGAAGGTACGCCACATTTTCTACGGCTGCTTAAAAATACACCACCGAGAGACAAGTCTCATACAACAGCATCTCACCTACTGCTTCTGAAACAGAACTGATATGCAGGTTTGTTAGTAATGTTTATAATACATTTGGCCTCAAACAGGATGTTGGTTATGTGCCAGGGACAGCGGGCGTTTGTATTTGTCTATAATTGTGTCTAACCTCCCAAAGGAGATATTAATGTTGATGTGGAGTGTCCACGAGGTCCCTTGTAGACAACAGTTATATGTGTTGTTTAATTTAATATTAGGAAAAAAGTTAGAACTTGCAATAAATAAATCAAAACATTATTTATGTCGTTCAAATAATTGTTATTATCATCAACAGCTTACAGAAATATAACTCTTGAAATATTTCTCATTAGTCTGATCATTTTGTTGTTATTGTTTAAAAGCGAAACTCCTTATCGCTCATAATCGTTTTATAAAAATACTACAGTAGTATTAGTCTTGTGACACTGTAATAACGTCAGCATTAGAACGGAATAAGAGTTAAGAGAGAACTGCAGGAAAGATGAAAGAGAGGCATCTAGTCTGAAACTACATGAAGATAGTTGTACACATAAGCGAGGCATCTAGAATGAAACTACATTAAGATAGTTGTAGACATAAGAGAGGCATATAGTATGAAACTACATTAAGATAGTTGTAGACATAAGCGAGGCATCTAGTATGAAACTACATTAAGATAGTTGTAGACATAAGAGAGGCATATAGTATGAAACTACATTAAGATAGTGGTAGACATAAGAGAGGCATCTAGTATGAAACTACATTAAGATAGTGGTAGACATAAGCGAGGCATCTAGTATGAAACTACATTAAGATAGTTGTAGACATAAGCGAGGCATCTAGAATGAAACTACATTAAGATAGTTGTAGACATAAGCGAGGCATCTTCTCCAAAACTTTACGATGATAATTGTAGAGATAAGCGAGGCATCTTTTGTTTAAAACTACACGAAGAAAGTTGTAAACCTAGCTATGACACCCTATCATATTACTGATTACTTATTACCGACTATATCTAAGCACCTGAGGGCACTTTTTGGCCACGTGATAAGTTTGCCTGTAAAATGAATCCATATATATATTATAGAATATGTATGGATGTATGAGAAAGTTTGTGCAATATTTTTCATTCATTTTAATTTTTTAAATTTATGGATATGTAAGAAAGTTTGTGCAATATTTTTGCATTGATTATTAGTTTGACTATGTATGGAAGTCTGAGAAAGTTAGTGTAATATTTTTCAGAGATTTGTAGTTTTAATATGTATGGGTATGTAAGAAAGTTTGTGCAATATTTATGCAAGAGCATATCTCTAGCTAGGCTTCGCGCGCGTGTACATATATGTATACACTGAATCATCGCTCATTCTCTCTCCATGCTGTCGGTTGTCGTCTATATATAATACTCGATTCGAGTTTCGAGTGAGGTAAGATGAAGTAACATGTCGTGACGCGAGATTTCATTAAAACATCCAGCCAAAAAAGTACCCAACGAGTCAATCGAAGTCGGCACTTCAAAAATAGCCTTAGTTATTGAGGAACTTATTTTCAATATCATTACACCAATTTCTCTAATGAATTTGGTGTTCTGAGAACTTAATTCAGACTTCAGAGCATAACTATATATTAAAGTAAATTTATCATTTTATATAATTTCCTTCATTTCATTCAATATAATTATTGATTTTGTCGTGTTTTTTACTATTTTATTTCCATTCTCATAGTTCATTGCTTTGCTAACGATTTAGTTCGAATTACTCAGAAACACTTATTACATTTCTTTTACGCTAAAATCATGACGTCTATTGAATCACGATTGTGAAGTAACGAATTTCGTAAACTCTCGACATTCTTTTTCGTTGAAAAACAAATCAGTTTCTATACAAAACTGTAAGCTTAACAACAGTTAATCTAAATCGGTTACTTACTATTCACACTTAAACCCATTAAATTAACAATAACCAATTGACATTTCTCCATTTATTTTCACCTTTCTTCCTTTCAATAAATTTGAAGAAGGCCTGAAGCACAAGCTTAGAGCTTCACCAAACACCAGCAGTGTTCCTATTTTTCACCCACACTCATTGGCGTTATATAGTTCCTCTTAAACATCATTTCATTTGAACTCTGCAGCTTTCTAAATGTATCATTACAAATATCAACTCTTTGTATTTAAACTCCTTAACAATAGATATTTAAACTCAGTAATCATGGCTTAAAATCTATTACGCCTCATCGTTTTACATCAAGATAGTAGTCTACATTCTATGAAATATAAAATTTAATTCATGTTCCCAGACAACGCGAAGAAATTGTGTTTTATCATTATTAATTTGGAAACGAATTTAAACTAATATATTAGCTTTTCACTAACCTTATAAGTAGGTAAACAATTAAACTCGTATACTTTGGACTGTTTACATTTGAGCCCCGGGTTTACCCTCGATCAAACCACCCACAGATATTTAATTAGCTTCAGGGGGTCTAATGAGAAAAACGGAATGAATGTATGTGTTAGAACTATTACACGAAAACAGTTCGCCAGGGAAGAGTTGTTAGATTTTAGGTACTGTGTAAGGCATTTTGGAAAATTAAACTTGGAGAATGCTTAGTGTGGGCGCGTAATCGTCATTAATATGTCAGGTTTTGGCTCCAGTGCGTACACGAAAGGATTTTCTCTAAATGACATAAATAGTCGATAAACCCAACGTTACTAAATAAGACCGTATTTTTAATTATTTGTTTTATTATGATTGTTTTGTGTGTAGGCCTATTTATTATAATCAATGAATCTTAACCTCTTTAAAAAAAGAGTCTTTTTAAACAGTCGATCTTCGTGGTCAACTGTGTTTTTAAGTGAAAAGTTCCCATTTGCTACGAACAGAACAAAAAAAGCATTGAATAGGTTATGTAGTTGGTAAAAAAAATATATAAAAAAATAAAATTCTCAACAATAGGCTATCATTTGAGATACTAGAAAGTAGTTTGTAGAAATGATGTCTGTAATTTGTCATCCGTACCACCCCCAAATTGACTGATTTTGATAAAATTTGATACGTGAACATATTTTGGTCACAACTCCATGGTATTAAAAAAAAAATGATTGACTCAAAATTTGAGATTAACTATCATAAGACAAATTCTCAAAACATCATTTTGATCAAAATAGGTTATGTATTGTATTTTTCTTAGAAATATTGGCTAATGTCAGTTTACATATCAAAGTGGTAAGTACTGGAATATATTATAAAAGGTGTAGGCCTATACGAAAGGGTAGTTTTTTATCGAAAAAACTGTAGTTTAATTTACTGAAAATATATTTTGCAATAATAGGCTTGTAGTGTATTCACAAAATACTTATGTTTTAAAAATATTCTGTTACACTTATTAAATACGTTTAAAATGAAATGAATACCATTGAAAAACTTCCAGAACCAAATATATCGTTTCTGAGTTCGTCGTCTTCATCGTTCGCTCATAAATATTTATATATGTATGAACCCTAATTCAATTCTAATTTTAACCAAGACATATTTTGGTCAAGATCTGAACTCATGACCTTGACATTGACAAGGGAATGAACTGACTTGCATGAATTGATGGATTTGTTGTCAGTCTGTTGAGAAAAATAATTTTTAGCTTATTAAATTAATTTATGAAAACGTTCGATTGAGCACAACAAAAGAACTCTATTCCGGGAAGAGTTTTCGTATATCTATGAGTCACTTTAAATGAACATGTTTTAGAAATTAGATGAATGTACTGTGAAGCGTTGTGGTGATTTTGAAAGCGCATGCGCGGTTGTCAAGTGATTAGCAGTCTTGGTCACATCATGTCGCGGATATCAATGTACTCTTGGAAAATGGATGATCCTTGTGGTACTGTATTTTAGGAAACATTTAAAAGGATGAAGTTATTTTTAGTAATCTATAGATATTCTTTCACAAGGGTTGATTTTGTTTACTAATCTCTAAATTCCACCATAATTATATTTAATATTTAAATAAAAAAATTGACCTATTAGGGCTTCTGTGCAGGTCAATTTTTCATTTTTTAACAAATAATTCCTGATTGGGACTGGGACTTTTGTGTTTGTGTATGTTTATATATGTATGTCTCTACAACCGCCTTTATGTGTCTGTTTATTATATTTATTCACTAAATGCAAGGGCGATTCATTTTCTAAAATTGCCGAATACTTCTTTCAACTAAAATTTAATCTGTACTGAACAAGGCGGCGACACTGAACTGAATTAAACAAATGAAAAGAGTATAACAGGAAAATAACAAACACAGAATCAAGAAAGTCTGACGCAATTACTGTTACTTCTTCATCCCTCAAATTAAACGGCTTACAGAATAGTTCAGTTCACCACACTTAATACATTATTTCCTAAATCTTCTTCTGATTCTTAAGTAACTTATAAACAAACTCTAATTTTATATCAACGAAAATCATAATGAGAATATATCGGTTGATAACATTAATTTGAACGTTGCTTTATGTATCATCAAGTTTTCATTATTTCTATCTAAATTTATAAACAGTGTTGTTCGTATGCCGAATGTTAATAGCAACAGTTTTATATTTTATAAGAATACCCTGGACAGAGTCTCTGCAAACCCATCTTTAGGTTTAGAGTTTATTACTTTAACCCATCTTTAGAAACCCATCTTTAGAGTTTATTACTTCGTCTTTATAATCTCTAATTAATTGTCTATTTATAAAATCATTATTTATTTGTTTACCAACGAATGGAATGATTTTAAAATATTTTACAACCACAAAAGTCTCAAAACGTTTCAAAACTTGAAATACACGGCAGCATTGAAATGAATTTTCGTATTCGTTCGTGTTTTGAGAAACATTTATCAATACTTAAATGTTTAAGGCTAGATACAATGTACAAGCACGTACGAATACCATTATTTTTAAGTTGTAATTACCTCCAAAATGAGATTTTCTAAAAACCATGACCCTGTTGTTCAATCATAACAATCTTGTTGGATTTTATAACGTGATGGATTCACAAATAATTTGTCCCTAATTACATAAGTAGGCCTCAAGTGATTGTAAATTATAAACTAACTAAACTTGATTTCTCCATACATGGTGGTGGCGTCTTATAAATCAGTTTAGTTATTATGAAATCATTGTTAGTTATATTAACATATCAACTTAACAGGATATTCCCTGAGGTGTTTGTGGTTAGTTAATGGGTATCCTTCACAAAACAAAATAGGTCATCTACAAACTCAGGCATTCTTACTGGTTAGTAAATTGTATTGTTAATATTGATGGTTTTAAAGATTTGCAAAGTTCTTGATCGGTTTATCAATACCAGTACTGAAAATAACGATAAAATAAGTTAATCAAAACACAATGACACGCTAAATAAATATTTGGTTTAAAAGCGAATGAAAAGTCATTTGTTTGACAAATCAAATTAAATAGAACTCAAATATAGTACATTTGTATAATAGGTAAAAAGGAGAAAACATATTTTAGTACTTTAACTTATTTTTAACACATTAACTGTTATATAAGTTGTAGTGAATATAAACAGATCTTTTAGAGAACACTGAAACGAAAATATAAATCTAGTTTCTTTATAATTTCTTCCAATAAATATAGGCTAGATGAAAATAAACATTTAATGAAGTTATGTCGTAAGGTAATCTGTTAATTTTTTTAAAATAATAAATGTGAATTATACCATAACTCATAAACGATGACATTTCCGCAGAAGTTGAACTTATCAGACCTACATAGACCTTCTAGGTTATTTCTATTTTACTTCCATTTTAAATAATTACAAATTAAAAATGAACATATGTATACATTTGCAATAAATTTTATTCAATAATAGAGATTATAGTTTAAAAAAAATTTTTTAAGGTTTCGATTTACTGTAACTATGATATAAAAGTAGAAAACGACAAATATAGAATCCTTTTGAATATATTTACAAAAGCGTTATCACGAACTTTGAGTACACAATTAGTTAAAATACTAACGTTATAAAAATAACTCAGTTGTAACACCGAACATCAACACATGAGAAATGGTTGTCAATGTGACCAGAATTACCATGATACTGGTAGATAAATCTAGAAAACAACGCTAGTAAAATAACAAAAAATACCTGCAACTTTACAAAAAGATAATCATAATATTGGTATAAAGTAATTAATAGAGCTTCAATACTTTAATTTCTTAATGTAAGAAATTGTATAGGAGAATTTAACTTTATTTCGTTGTATTTTTTGTGGTTTAAAGACAAAAACCTAACCGTCATAATCGCTTTAAAAAAGTCATAGAAACTCGACTATTCTAATTGTATTAAAGTTAGTCAAGAGAGGCATGACGATGAAAGAGAGGGATTTAACTCAATACTAAATGACGACAGTTGTCGATCTTGCCAGGTTACCTCGCCTGATCTCACTGTGTAAAATGTAACCATAAAGTAGATCGTTAACAGACATACAACAATGCCTCTTTAATTTCAAACTCATTTAAACCGCATGAACACACTCATTCTGCTCCAATTGGAAACGAATGTATTTAATTTTCAGTACATGCAATTAATTAAATGAATTTGTAAAATGAAACCAGAAAAAATATCGGGAATAAATGAAGTTTATATTCTTAACCAATACCTTTTTGATATTTTACTCACAAATAAAGATATTTAGTCGAGATCAAGTATAGATAATCCTTATACCTATGAGTTACACATAATAAGTTACATTGAGACAGAATTTCAACTCAATTAAGGCCCCATAGACAAATGTTTTTCCTGAATTATTTACTCATAATCGGACGTTAAAATAGTTTCTACGTCATATGCTATGTAAGGTGGAAAGCTACTTCCAAAGAAACATCCAAGATTATTTCAAACTTATCCTCTAATATTTATATTCGTTGCTACTGAAAACATATATATATATTAATAACTAATTTAAAAAAATTAATATATAAGAAATAAACTTCCAAATTAATATAACCTTTTTTTGGCAGAAGTTATTACAAGACAATTCCGGTGGATTAGGATATGAAGAGAGCAATGGACTGACTGAACAGGTCTGTTCTCACGATCTTTAATGCAATGCAGCAGTCATCCCACTTAACAATGAAAAAACTGCATTGACTCTCCATTATTGTGTCTAATAGCTTTCCCCTAGATGGGGACTATTGCTACTTAATACTCAACTAAGAAAACTCGTCTTACTACGAACAATATAAGTTAATTTTAATTCTAAATCTCATCAGATTGTGTTATTCAGTTAGTGTAGGTACGTTAATAAATTAATTTGAATTCGTTGTTTCTGTTCTTTTATGCATGTGTTATCTCCAGTTTTTATTTTATTTAAAAAATTTAACATATGCTACCCGATTGTTTGAATTTAATATATTTTTATTATTATTCTGTGATAGTAGTAAGTTAAGCTGCAGTGCAAATTTATTCATTCTGATAGACTCTTGAATAGCATTTTATTTACACAAATAAGTATAACCGTACAAAAAAATAATAATAACAAAGTTGATGTATCAATGCTGTATCATGTAGCAATAACATCGCATGGAAATCTATTCTAAACTGGTACCAATTTCACAAAAGAACAGTTAATAATTGCTCTATTACTCTTGTCATACAATTAGGTACGATTTCATTAAAATCTTTTCATACTGCATGAGAAAATTGAATTTAAGATTTTTCATTATTTGAAATATAAATTATCAAACACAAGGTAAAATACAAAATATCTATAGTACAAAGTAAACAGTGTAATATTTTCTAACCCGTTAGATCTTTTGTTCATTATCAGTATTACTAATATTAAAAAGTAAAATTTTTAATAGAAAACATATAATTTCAGTTTAATTACAGCCTCAAATGTTGATTAAGCTCTTGTAATATAAAGACGACAAAACGACAAGCATAATTGTTAATAATAATGCTATTCAAAATAATCTGAATTCGAATTATTATTATCATAATTTGTAAGAATTTTCGTAAATATAGGTATTGAAGTGAAGACTTTAACATTATATCTGAAATGTAGGTTCTAAAATAAGTTTGTAACCCTGATAACTAACATAGTCTCTTCAACATAAATATTTTATTATATCTGCAGTAAAAACAAAATTCTACGATTAGTAATAACTGACAATATTCTCACATCCAAGACAGTTGATAGAAGTTAACTGTAATTGATATTGCTCTATGGCTTCCACTTGTATTTTAAGTAATATGATGTGGCCACAGAACGACACCACATAGCGTGTATGGAAACACATCATACAAATGAATGAACATAGGACAAACGTGTGTGGTTAGTGGCAATAAAACTGGTGTAAGTTGACACTTTGAGATTGGGGTGTTATAATGCCGTTAACGCACAAATAGCCACCAAGTCTTATAGTTTCTTTATGCTTATTTTAACATCCAATCCAAAAGTAAAAGTATCTACAATTATTATATAATGTTTGGTCGCTTCATTGTGATTAAAGCATACTGTTAGTGTAGTTAAAATGTATATTCCGTGGTACCACGACAAAATCTCTGCTTTCTATAGAAAATATCATATATGAAAGTAGAATATATAAAACCTAACAACAATTGACACGCTTTCTTACCTACAGTACAGGAAAAATTTGCTTTAATCCTTTGGGTATTAGACTAAACAGGTTGATATTGGAGACATATTTAAAACCTTTTCTTAATCATCTACCAAAAAGCCACCAAATAACCGCGGTTGATTAGCCTCACCAATTGAGGAATATAATGGCAATTTAAAAATGTGGCATTATCTCCTTTAATCACTCAATGCAGTCAAATTATTTATTCATACAAGAGTAAATTAATTTTCCCAACATAATTAATCTTTTGTTTTTATTTATAGTATTTTATTTTGGATTGTAAAAAGGTTTTACAATAGTATAGTAAAACAAACAAAAATTGTGTATTGACATTTATTCGAGTCGGGTGGAATAACTTGTCACTTTTTAATCAATTACAGTATGCACTCAAACAAACAATACAGAAAGTCACAAGCATACAATGTACATACGTGCCAGATGATTACGTAATCGATCGTCAATCTATAGAAAAACTCTCAGAGATTCAAAACAGCTGGTAATAGATGTCATTACTGTTATTTGTTTATTTACAGTATATTAGTGGCAATAGTGAAAAAACTTTATATTTTTGTTGGGTTGTAAAAATTATTTTGTTCATAAATTATATAATACTAAGAGAAACAGCGGCAAAATCAAAATAATGATTTAAAGTAAATGTTAGAAGTGCCCCGTTCCTCCTCACGTTAGTTTATGTTTCCAAATGTTCTGAGAAGTGTGTTGATGTCAATATTGTTGATTTCTCGTGTGATGTTTTATCAAAGATGTGTAAGTGCTCTTGGATGATCTACATACAATTCACTCTGTCTTTTTAAAACTGTAAAGATAAAAATCATGAAAACAGATGTCGGGTGATCTGAGTGGCTATATAATGCTATCTTCAAAAATACTGGTTAAGAGCTAGCTATGGAGTCAGGCAGGGAAGCTGCATCATCATACTGGAAGTAACCTTGTGTCAGCTCAATATCATCAAGGTTTTCCATAAATTATACTTAACTTAAGCCCGATCCATAAACTTAAGATAACATTATCGTAAAAGAAAATAGGTAGAACAATTCTTGTCTGAATGTTCATTGACTAGATGTGAGTCTTCGATGGCCTCGTATCTAAAGTTTTGTAAATTCAAATGTTCAATAAATAATTACAAGAAACCCTAAAACCACAAATACAGGATAATTTTGTTTATTTAAGAACTCTTATGTGAAACGATGCCGCATCCTCAAACCACGTGATGGAAAGAATGTCTGGCCTCAACCTTCCATGAGTCTGAAAGCATTGGCAGTACCGAACTCATTTCTGTTTACTTGGGTTTTTCAGTAGTTGAATGTCATAAAGTTTGTATAGCTGTAGTTTTGCTTTTTTGTAGCTTTTCAGTATGTCCCATAAGATTTGATAGTCTCCTAACTTAATCGGCGTAACAATTTCAGTTAAGAACGTAACAGACGATTTCATCAACAAGCTTTTGGCGTAAGCTATTTGTCTTTTTTCCACTTTTACTGAGATTGGGTTCAGTTGTTTTCAGTTTAAATGTGATCGATAAAATTGTTGGTTTGTTCTTAAGGCAACCAACGAGATCAAAACCCTGTAGGTTTACTAAATAAAAGTACAATGTTCAAGAGTAAGCTGCATGCTTGTTAAATAACCACCTTTACAAAGGTAAGTAAACAAATAAATAACACATATGACACCATAGTAACCAAAATAATGACATATTTCAGTTGTGTTGAATCTCCTAGATTTGTTTTATAGATTAACACTACATACAGTTTTTTTGAGACTTGTTTGCTAATAAATATTTAATGTTAAATAATAAGTAACCTTCTGCTTATATCACCCAGTATTATGTTTAAAATAACAATAAATTCATTACATTTGTTTTAAGTAATGTTTCATAAACAAAATTGAATAATTTACTAACATTATTATCGCAATTTTTATATATAAAACAAATATATGACAATAAACTTTACTATTCATTCAAACTATTGTCGTAAGGCTACTTTAATGAAATTTCAATAGTACCTGTAACTGTAAATAATCCATTTTGGTAATTATGGATATATATGATTAAATTTGAAATGAAATGAAAATAAACTGTATTTATTTTTAGATACATAGCCATAGATTAAAAAATCAAAAACAACTACAATGATCTTATATAAATTATTTTGCACAGCAATCTATTATGTACATGGTAATAATAATATCCCATATCACACTACTGCTCCTTTCTATTAGACATTTTTTTATAGGGGTATTATAATTTTACAAGCATCTACTTTCTTGTAATAACGATTTAAATATTTTTTTAAAATAATTATTTGACATCACTGAAACTCTACAAAAAGTAATAACATTATTAATTGCAACTCTCGTGAACAAATTCACTCATACAATTGTCTAAACCGATTTTATATCAATAAGGACTACAACAGCGTGGCAATTTTACAAACCATATAAAAGGATTTCATTTATCAAATCGTCTATTATTGAACAAAGGTTAAGTATTATAATTAGGAGGTGTGTAAATAATACATTAAATATTATATAAACATGAACACATTTTAATAACTATACATAAGAAGCCAAACTATGTCAAAACTATGTCAGACCATAAATTAATTCGGATGACCATGATAGAATGTATCCCTTAGAATTGATTTGTGTTTACAGAAAATATTGGAATGGAACTGATTACCACAACCCATTATTAGAAATCTACCGATGGAGAATTTTGACCAATTCTGTTTGACAACCCTGATGAGACTGTTTGACTACCAAGGGACACCTAAAAGGATATTTTATTGTATAATTTTATCAATAAAAGTGAAAGGGCATACTAAAAATAGCTTACTAAATCAAAACTGTCGAGGTATATTTTGGTTGTTTGTAAATTACAATAAATTTGATATATCATTCACGAATCCGTCGAAACTAATGTTTTGAATAATTTTTAATAGTTTGCTTATGAGAAAGTACAATAAGATTCCTATAATTTATTGTTATTATTGATTTTGTATCATTTGATTTTTTTCTCTTTGACCTACATAGTGTATGTGTAGAGATTTCTATAAGTGTAGAAAATAATAATATATGAATAGGCCCAAAGTGGAAACAGTTGAGAATGTGTGTTTCTCCTAGAAATATAACGTAAATATTTACATTAAGAGATCATTGTGATGTGTTCATATTCTCCTTAATTTCAAACCTGGGGTGGGGGAAAGTCAACAATTCAATTCTCTTCTCAATTAAACGTTTATTTACACTATGTCATATAATATAAAAATACACTTGCAATATTAACGATTTTTGTGACAATTTAAGTTTCTATAAGTCTTCATCAAAAACAATGCTTTGACTATAAAGTTTGGTAAAAACTAATAAAATTTCTACTTTTAATGTAGACAATCCTGTCAAAATTGGAAAATCTGGCTAAACGAGGGGAACTCTTTTCAGGACACAAACTTGTAATACCCAATTTAAAAACGAATGTATATAAATGTTTGTAAAAATCTGGCAATGTTGAGACACAAACATAAATATATAGCTTAAGATTATTTATATTAATTCGGAGGATTGGTAAAAATATGTTCTAGAGTAATAATTAGTACACTTTCATCGTCGCAGTCGAATCTCTCCAGATGATAACAAGAATAGCTAAATTTCTAATACGTAAATGGCTAATAAAAATGTAATATTCCAGTACATTCACAAATTAGTTTTACATAAGTAACTTTTATTTATAAAGGAATTATAATTAATTTATAGATGGAGGAAAAATTTAACTCTACCGATTTGTTTACAATTATTATAAATGTTCAATATGGGTTTCTTTTGTTATACAGCAGATATTATCTAACCTTTATGTGAGTTTAGACGAAATTATATGAATCAAACTACTGTTTATGGTATCAACTGGTCCTATTATACAAAATCGCAGATCATTTAGATTTGCAGGATCAGGTATACAAAAATCTCGCCTATAACGTACCAAGGACAAACATACAAGGAAGATACAATTAATACAAGGACGAGTGAAAATCGTGGCGTCCAGGCCATCACTCCACATATTTATTACAATCTTAAAACTTATATTACAATTAAGGTTCACTGTAACCTCCCTATGAGAATGTTGCAACTAGTGTGGAAATGAAAACTTCCTATTTATATCTCGGTTTAATTTAATCTCGGACAGATCATTTTTGAGCATGTCCAAATAAATAAAGCCAGTTATAATGTTAAAAATTAGGAACCATTTACTTTAGCAGATCTTAATAGGGCGTGAAAGTCCCATTTGTGAATCCCTTAGATCCACTAACTCACGTGGATTTTAGTACAATATTCTTACTTCGTGACTGTTTTGCCTTGTCATTGATTATAGAAAATAGTCTCATCACTAAATACAATTTGATTAAGAAACTGCTCATCTTTATAGATTTCAGTAATAATTTTTCCTATCACTTGCCACTTAAATGTTATAGCAACTATAGGGCTAAAACCGTAGACCATTCTTAATATCTTCCACACTATCGTTTAGAGAATGTACAGTTTTAATGCTGAAGGTATAATTGATATCTTTGGGCTGAGAACCTAAGACTAACATACTTGTTCGATTGTTTCATATGTAACTCTAGATCTAGCCTGAACTCGCTCCTTCAATGCTACACAGTCAGTTTTACGAAAACGATGGTACCATGGTCGGTAGGTAGTTGAAGTGATTTCTTTTAATGTTTGATTCTAAATCTCTTTTGTTCGTAGATGGCTGATTACGATTTGTGTAACCACAAACAACAGTGTTAGGAGCACGATTTGTTTTAGAAATGATTCCGTAACATTGAACTCATGGTGTAAGTTATATATCAATTTAACACATATTTAACATTTGTAATATCTGTAAACAAATCTGGAAATTTCAGTAATTTTTCCGCTGTATCACTCATTTCACTATGGTTTTAAATTCATTATTAAATAAGTTAAATTCTTCCTTTTTGTACAATTAATTTGTAAATGTCTTATATTTATGAAATTCTATATTCATGGATACATCTGGAATGTATACATATGGATACAGAATTGATATTATATATATATATATATATATATATATATATATATATAATATCAATTCTGTAATATACAGTACTATGTATCAATACACGATCAACAATTTTCGTTAGTTATCTTAGTCCAAAGAACATTTAGACAAATTGAAAGAAATTACCACAAAACCACAATAAAACACTCACATACAACGACTGTCTAGTTATGTTTATTCTACCTAATATACGTTTCAATAGCATTGCTGTCATCTTCAGAGGTACAATACACACTGTGTATTTTGTATTCTACCTCTAAATATGATATCAGTGATATTGAAACGTATATAAGGTAGAATAAACATAACTAGACAGTCGTTATGTTGTTAGTGTTTTAATGTGATATAGGGGAATTTTCTTTTATTGTATATTCACCACAGTGCTCCAGTGATTCATAATATGATTTACTTAAAGTGTACACGTAATTTCAAATGAAGTGTATTTTGAATATGGTGGATGAAAACATATTGATAAACAAAATTAAAGAAATTTGTTAGTCATTTTTACTTTTTAGAAAGGTTTATAAATTATGATGCTATTTAACTTAGTCAAATTATTTCTACCCAAATTGTTTTTTTTTTTTTTTGGAACTTTAACCAGCAATGAACCTTCACTATAAGTGAGTTGGTCGTTGCAATCCCTACGGCTATCTACGGGATATACACCTTTTTATGTGTCTTGGATTATATCCCCGTCTTTCATCTTTTCTATAAGGTCTCTCTTGCTGTCCTACAACAACTGAGTACCGTCTTAAACCGGTAAACAATTTGTTCACAGCTATTGAACTCGACTAAGCCGGACTTTTATGCTCTAAGTTTCATCAACATTGATTCTATAGTTTTCTACAGGAGACCAGATTGTTAAACTAATTAACGAAACCAATTTTTTCTAGTGGTAAATAGGAAAAATCACAGTAATCAGAGGTAAAAATGAAATTTGTTTAGTAAAACCATCTTTCTTGCAAGTTAATAAAGAAGCAAAAGTACAGGCATACTTCAAAACTCATTTCTTCCGTAAAACTTGCACGAAAGACTGTTAATACCAATTACAAATATGTAACCTCTTTCCCAAGCTTAGTGATCATTACTGTGGAGTATATTCACGTATAGAGACAGACTATTACTGGCCTGGCTTATTAGTATCCTTCAAAGACTACTCAATCAAATTACAGGCTATATAAGTTAAATACATTTTATGTTCGATTTCATCCGGTTTTCACAAACTCAATCCTTGAACTGCGCTTCGTGTTATGTCTAAACAGTGTTTTAACTAAAGTTTCATTTACTCCTAAAGTATTTAAAATATAATAATTTCGAGTGTTATTTTGGAAATGTTATTATGTCTAAAATTTCTTTGAAATTAACTAAAACTACTAAATCATACGTACTCTGCAGAAATAAATAATAGGTATGAATTCGTAATTTATTTCTAACTTTATTGCACTGATTTTCATTATGTATGTCATCGATACTTGAATTTTATCTTAAAGATTCATTTTTCATTAATGCCTTCATAAAAATTAAAATAGTTCATTCCTTAAAGCACGAGTTTTAAAAACATAAATTCGTAATGGTAAACTGTTGAAATTAATTAAAGTCATACAAACAGCTTTGTTTGTAATGTTCTAATACATATTTCAAGTATGTTTTTAAATAGGATATTGAGTAATGAGTAATCGTTTTATAACCAAACTATCATTGAGCGCATGGAATATTGTTTTAGATTTTTAACTATAAATTGAATAATAGAAACAATTTGATAAATTTGTTTGTGTTAGATATTTAAATACCTCCCTCCACCCGCCACACAGATTTTTCAAGGGACAAAAGGTTTTGACTATTATTTTATAATCAAATGTTTAAAAAAGTAATTTATATGTTTAAAAAAATGTTATAACTGTAAATAGCCTCTATGGTTATAGTTAATTATTCTCCATTTTGAAGCTAGCAATATTTTTTGAATTTCATTGACCAAAAACAAATTAATCAATTGGTAACAATGTCACAACCATTGGTTGTAGCCCTATAAAATGTCACATTGCATAGCTCGAATTATAATGCATATTAATTAATTTACACAAACACTATAATTTAAAAAATTTAAATGTCATGAAGCAATTTTAAATCTTGAACATCTCTGAAATTTGAGTTCTCCTTTACCGATTTTGCAGGTACACCGCATAAGATAAGTGGCGTCATTAATTTCCTCTGAGTTTTTGATTATATCGAGCAATTCATTCATAATGTAAAGTGAGTGCTAAAAGACACATGGGTTCATTTTCGTATTTTACAAATCACTTGTTAATTATGATATTCTTTTAAGAATTCGTTTGTACATTGTTTATGTACATACCCCTACATTTCTAGAAATAATACAGGATATTTTTGACATATTACGCCTTTTAGGATGGTTTACTATCATAGTTCATTTTGGCAGCGATTTTGAGTAAGGAGGTGTGGGAAAATATAACATTGTTTATTCACTGTTGTTGTATTTTTTTTTTAAATTCTGACACAAAGAAGTTTTAAACTCATTCAAAATTTGTAATGAGCATTTCCATAAAAGTGGATAGTCTACGTATTTACAGTGCGAAAATTTCATTCCATAAGGAATTATCAGTAGCATTTATCAGCCCTTAATAAAATGTGTATTATAGTTGAAATTACATACTTTAATCAAGACTGATAATATTTTAATTTCGATAATATTTTGAATGTAATTTTTAATTTCTGAAAATGTTGGTATACTTTGGAATTTTTAGCCAATTATATTATCTACCTTATATATATTATAGGCTAACCTTATATTATTTAGACCTATATTTTTTAAGTGTTTTAGGACCGATTGCGAAGTTTTTTACCCATATTGTTGGAACGTGTTTTGAGTTGCTTTAGACGAATTTGTCAGAAGTTTAAACAGAAAGCTACGGTACGTTTGCACCTAAAATATACAAATAGTATTATACACAGAATTAAAATACCCGAAAACAAACATATTGTCTAACAGCGAAGTAATACGTTTATTTCATGACATATCAATTCAGGCTGACATCGACAACAATTGAACTCTTATTCTATAAACCTAAAAAAATAGAACTCCTGTACGTTAAACTGGCCTAGGGAGTTTACAAGAACATAACCTAACATAAACAGCTGAGGCTTAAAACCGAAATGACAAACGAGCTAAGAGAGTTTATCCTTCTATTTATGTTACACTACATAACAACCGAGAACAGAAGTCGAAATTAGGGAATAGACTTTTTATAGTAGGCATGGTAGATTTGAACAATCGCTAGATGTGACGAAACTTTACCACTTATGAACTTACCGAGAAGCAGAGAATAGCTTATGCAGTACTGTTTTCTACCTTGTTAGGAGATTATTTGTCTTTTTACTGCTAAAAACCCGCACTACTATTACATTAATGTGTGGTGCACTTTTCTATTGTGCAATATTGATCGCATTGTAATGGTAACATTTTCCATTTTAATATTTTTTGGAAAGCTACCATTTTTCGGTCTTATAAAACCATTTATTTCAAGACTTCTGTTTGTCAGTTATGGTGTTGTATATGAGACAAGACTAGTCGATTCTTGTTTCAGAGACGAGACTTGAGACCTGGTCTATCAAACGAGATATAAACCGAGACTGTACTCACGATATTAGAGACAAAACTTGCGTTTCGAGACTTTTATTTCGTGAAAGTTCGTAAACTTGAAAAATAATGGCAGAGACTTCCATAATGTGTTAAAACCGGAAAGAACAGCGTAGTGGTTTTAACTATTAGTGCATATTATCATTGTTGTCTACTAGTTGAATCTTGTTCAATATAACATTGTTTGTTGCAATGTTATATTATCAATTACTGTGATGATAACGTATAACAAAACTGAGTGACAGGATGATAGACTAATAGAAAGAAACAAAGATATTTGTTGTGAAATATTGTGTACTTTATTAGTTTGATGATTATAAACACTTCGTTACGTGTTGTTCACGTCAAGTGAATATTGAATGTTTAGATGATTTATGACAACATATTGCAGACGTAAAACGTTGTACAGTATTACAAGTTTCTTTGTGACACTGTAATATTTAAGGTGGAGAATAAATCTGTCTAAAGGTTATTGAATTTAAAGGAAACATAAAACATATCTAACAAAATCAATTCTTATTGTAGCGTATAAATCCGTAGGACCTTAAAACCAAGGACCCTTATAATTTCACGCATGTCTTTCTATAACACAGACAAGACCGTAAATCCTATATATCTGAATTATACTAATATTCATTGGATTTAAATTATTTGTCAATAACGTCTCACATATAGAAAAAATAGGTCTATAGCATTAGCAAAGAAATTATCTTGGAATAATTATTAAAGGGCAAAATAAGGAGTTAATTTTTAAATAGGATGTGTAGTGTATTAAATAAAACTAAAAGTTATTCCGATTACAAATATGTATGTTTATTTGACGAAAAAATAATATGTTGCCAATAGGCCAAATTTAAAGCGTCAGATATCATGTCCTTCTCAAATTTGAACACTGCGTGACCAATAAAATCTATAATAAACATTTAATTTGGATTTTAAATTAAATTGTAGTACGAAATCATGTATTAAAGTTTTTGTATGATGAATATAACCTAATTTAACAGCACAATGAGAAATGTGTTTAGGGTACGTAGGTATAAACCCTTTTACATTAATTAATGTATATCTGGAAATAATTAAAAAAATAAAAATACAACAATGAACTTCATTGAAGTTTCTATTGCAACAAGAACTTGATTTTATTTGGAGTAATCTTGTGCAAAGCCACCATCGTCTGACTTCATATGCGGTCAGACCTCAACTTGTAACCCGATTGGAGACGGCTAAAATGTGAATTAGCAACGCATTAAATACACACAATTTTTTATTTTTACAATTTATTCACCACCATTTGTAAGCTGATCCCTTAGGTCGCGTTTTTTTCTGCTTTGTTTCTACACTGCTACACAACGCCCAATTAGCCAATAGTTGGAGGACTTAGAAACTAAAATTAATTAATATAATTTTTAACGCAAAATATTTTATTGTGTTGTATATGTTTTTTACTGTAATAATTAGACGGGTGTAAAATCCGATACTCACTTTTTATTTCTCAGATTTAATTATTTTGATTATGCAAACACCAATTCAATTGTTTGATCTTTCATATCAAACCGGAAATTGAATTATTTAAGAAAAATAACATCTTCATATCTCAGAAGTTTTATTTCATAACCTACAACCTAAAAAACATGTGAAACTAGCGCCCTATTATCAAGGTTTTTGCGCTTCTTTAATCATTTAAAACATGATTGACGTTTATAACATACAACATACATGACGCCTTGAGGACGGTTAATTTGGGTCTAAATAGTTTTCAAAATATGTAATCAAATATTATTAAACGATTATATTTCACTAAAAAGAACAACAATATAACTAATCTAGTAGGGTAAATATTTAGAAACAGTTTCTAAGTCAAAATGGCTGAATTTTTATATTTGTATAAATAGGTTCGATGTGACCTTGGAGTAATGTTATATGGCTATTAACTCTTTTTACTTTAGTTTTCATGATATGTATTTATTTATTGATTTTATTATTAGATACAATCTTAATTATTTGAGAAAATCTGTGAAGAAATGATTGTATGAGAAGGGAGGACTTAGTAATCACTCGGTATATTATATATTACATATTGAAATATGTTATTTTTAAGTTGAACCCCTCCGTTCCTCAATTGGAAGGATGGACACACAATGTATCATATATTTCAATATATAGTGTTTACGTGAGTATTAGAGAGGTTAATGTGAAAATAAATAAAAACTGACAAAATATATGCGGAAAGACTCATCCAATATGGTTATTTGGTATTTTAAAGTTGACCCTTCCCTTCAAAATTGGTGATATCAACATAATATTTATCATATGTCTTTAAAGTTATAATTCATATATATATATATATATATATATATATATATTATTTTAATTTTTGTGAGAAACAATTATTGGAAAATCTGTGGAGACAGTATGAGAAAGGCGGTATGAAAACGTAACCAGTACAAATATTACATTACGGAGAATTTGAATGAAATGGCTTCAATCTACATTTTACTTTCCAATTACGAAGTAAAGTAAAGAGATATTGTTTTCGACTACTTTCAGTAAAAAAAGAAGTGGTTTTTCGAGTGCTGTCTCTCTGTGGTCTCTTCAGTGCTCTAAAGCACAAACCCGTGAACCGATGTTAATCAAATTTGGCTATGGTCATATTATTGACCGTATCTCGGGATATTCTTTTCATTTCGTTCGAAAACTCAAAATTTGAGATGTGCCATTAGAACAAAATTTAATCGGCTCTAAATGTACCAAAATGTATCAAATTTTGCTTAATTGTACCCAAATAAAACAAAAAATATCTCGCAATCTCTTTAAAAAAAATAGGTTCTCTCAGTTATCGTTAAACCCCCTCCCCAAACTGTCACAGAGCTGATATAAAAGACGTAATTTCTAAAAATCATCTGTAGTGATATCGTTAAAATTGTAGTGAAATGTGAATGAACGAGCAAATTAAAAGAATATTTTGGTTCAGGAATAATTGACAAACAACAAGGAACTGTGACTGCCGTAATTAATTACTTGATTTTGAACAAATACAATATAGACAGTTCATTTCAAAGTGAAGCAAGCTCTATTTAAATATGTAAATATTTATATTTTATTCAATGGTTTATTTTCACTTTTTGATTGACAAATACCGAACTGACATTTTTAGTGCGGAATCATTTTGATTGGTCTTGTAAATAATAACAATAACTTTCTTTATTTGGGGTGGGGTTAGGACTATCGGGTCCTCCCTTCGACCTAACCTCATGAAGTATATTATATACTGCATACATAGACTACATTATAAAGCACAACAAACTAACTTAAAATAAGAAACAATTTAAAACAAAAAAATAAAGTTATTTACCTGTGAGCATTATAATGTAGAAAATAAAATAAATATCGCAATTAAGACAAAATTAAATAACCAAAGAAAATTATAAAACTTTAGCAGAAAACTAATTTTTGTAAATTTTTAATATAATGGGTAAGCGACAAAATTTGCGCAATGTTTTTACGCAGTTTATTAATTAAAATGTAGGTGTAGGTTTTCAAAAATCTTAAACAAAAATTCCTCAACTTCTTGTCACAAATTAACTTAAAACAGATTTGTACATCTACATATGTCTATTTAATACACGCCTTAGATCTATTTTAAGAGTGGGAATTTATCGTCTCGTGAATTCCTCCCATATGAGTGAAAGAAGAATGTGCTGTAACAACAATATGTCAAGTGGATGAAATTTCTGCATGAAGGTGAGAAATAATGACAGTCCGTGCCGGGATTCTCCGATGTTTTCGCAAACTCGACAAAAACTCTTCTCATTTCCGGTCAAATTTCGTTTCATTCATCCAGCAATTTCTTTCTGAGAAAATCATTGAATTTCTCAGTATGAATTTGTGTGGTTACAAGAAACTAATTTACCTTAACAAAGATGCTAGCTTTTTACCAGTTATAAAATATTATTACCAATCGTAAGCACATAATATTTTCATGCTGCAACTAATTTTTATTAAAATAAATTAGAAGTGCATTCAATAGTGCGACGCTTTATCCAAAGGAGCCATTAACATAAATTTAGCACTACTGTTACTCCCTTTGCATAAGCTGCACTCTTATATAATGTAGTGTGTAAATATGTGTTAGTTTAAAACATTCAACTCTCTAATATTAGTTCAACTAATATTAGGATTGATGAATATATTAACGTCTAAGTTCAGTTAGCCCGCAGTCAGACCTTTGCCCTCGGTTAGAAGAATGAATTAACAATTGTCCAGGATCAGTTAGCTCTCTGTCGGATCTTCACCGTTGTCCTCAGTTAGAAGAATGAATTAACAATTGTCCAGGGTCAGTTAGCTCTCTGTCAGATCTCGACCAGTGCCCTCGGTTAGAAGAATGAATTAACAATTGTCCAGGATCAGTTAGCTCTCTGTCAGATCTTGACCGTTGTCCTCAGTTAGAAGAATCCATAAACAATTGTCCAGGTTCAGTTACCTCTCTGTCATATCTTGACCTTTGCCCTAGATTAGAAGAATGAATAAACAAACGTCCAAGATCAGTTAGCTCTGTCAAATCTTGACCTTTGCCCTCGATTAGAAGAATGAATAAACAAACGTCCAATATCAGTTAGCCTTCTGTTAGATCTCGAACTATGGCCTCGGTTAGATGGTAAAACGCTCAATCTCTGTAAGCTAGCTGGTAGATATCTCGAAATTCGGCCTCGGTTAGGTGGTAAACCTCCAACATCAGTAATACTGCTTACAGATCTCTACTTTTAGGCTCGGTTAAATAAATAAATAAAACTCTAAGCCCTATGGTCTTGGTTATGTGTATAAATATATCTCCAAAATCAATGGCCTTGGTTAGATGAATAAATAAACCTAAAAAATATTTTGTCTCAATTGATGAACAAATTAACTTGCAAATCAATTGCTTCGGTTAGATAAATAAATAAAACTCCAAGCGCTATGGCCACGGTTAAAAGTGTAAATTAATAAACATCTAATTTTTTCCCTGTTTAGATAAATAAATAAATCTACAAGCTCTTATAAGCTTCGATACACGTATATAGAACCTCTAAGCTCGGTTTCATAAATAAATAAATATACAATCTCTATGGCATCGGTTAGAAAAATAAATAAACCTCTTCATTCTATGACCTCTGTTAGATGAATAAATAAACCTACAAGGTCTTTACCTAACCACTAAGCTCTGTTAGATAAATAAATACATCTTCAAACAGTATGATCTCGATTAGATAAACAAACCTCCTAGCTCTACGGTCTTTGTTAGATGAATAACTAAACATATAAGCTAACCTCTAAGCTTGGTTTAGTAATTAAATAAACCACCAAGCTCTAGGGTCTCGGTTAGATAAATAAACTAATTTTCAATCTCTACGGCATCCATTATATGAATTAATAAACATCTAAGCTCTATGGCCACTGTTATATTAAGAAATAAACCTTCAAGCTCTTAGGTTAAAGTTACGTTTTATTTTCTACCAAAATATTTTAATTTTTTTAAAAGCGTAATATATAGTTTGTAAGCTTAAGACCATAAAATAAATATCTTCATTAGCTGTGATTGTAAATAAATTTAAATTATAAGGGACCTTAAAGATTAAAACTTGTTTAAAAAACTATTTTTTCGTTCCCTAAAAACACTGAATTGTGGCTGTTTAATGAACATTAGCATATCTATGCAAAACCATTTGGTTTAATTGCACAACTATATATAACGATATGGAATTAATAGATTTTTTTGCTACAATAAATTAACATAAGAAACCCGTTATTATTACATATTGCACGACAATAATATCACATTATAATATATACTAAGAATTCCTTATTGTTACCAACGTCAATCATAAACCAAACTATTTTGAGTCAATAAATAAGATACGGGAATAATTGCTTCAAATATTCAATTGTACTTTGACCGCCGTTATTGAAGTTTTGTTTTCACAAGTACATGTTTTTAATTTGGAGGTAAAATTTATTATTTATTTTATTTTTTCTATTTAAAGTTAACGTTACGGCTCAAGGCTAATAATAAATGTCGAGTAATAACTTAATGGAAATCACGAATTCTCCATTAATGTAGTCATGATTTGAACCGACAGACAACAAGGTATTTACAAATGGTTGCGTTGAAAGTAATACCTATTTAAATTAAAATAGTACTTTTATCATACAACTGACGAAATAAGTATGAAGTGGATCCACTCATCAAATAAGTCAATAAATAAAATTACAAATTTTATTTTAAACTAGAAAGAAAATGTTTTACTTTGAAAATATTTGAAATACTGGATTGATTTAATACGTTTTGACAACAATGATACTAACAATGGGAGTGGGGAGTTGAGCATGCGCAAGAGAATGACGTTGTCGTCGGCTATATGAGCCAGGCAAGTCCATTGGCGCATGGCAGTTCTTCTAGTTTACAGTGTCGGTAGTGTTTCCATGTGATAGACAACACAACCACGCGCAAATTATTTTTATTATTACAAAATTGTATTTCATCGCCTTTTTTTTCCAAACTTTGATACGTAAGACGTTTTATTTCGAACGGGAGAATATTGAAGTTTTATACAATCATGATTTTAAATTATAGACCTATATTTACATTTAATTACAGTACACGAGTATCCTAATTTTAAAAGAAACCATATATAAAAATATATATTCAAATAGTCAATATTTTTTTTTATAGACTTTAAAGTAAAATTTATTTATAACCAAATTTCAACATTGTTGTAAAGTTGATATAAATATACATAATAAATATATTTTAGAACAAACTTTGTAAAGTTTAATTAATTAATTTAAAATAAATACTTTTCGGAACTAAGGAGGTATTTATTAACTTTATGTTTTGTTTTTTTTATAAATAAAATAATTTAAACTATTTTTCATCTAGACGACCGCCCTCACACTACATATATTTTTACTACTTTCTCCTGCATCGTTAGAAGTTTGTTTTGTTTAAAAAAATAAAAATAAAATTCTAAAACAATGTAATTGTATAAACAAAGTGTTTGGTACAAGTACGTAATAAACAATACTGTGGAGTGTGGTGCGGTACAATTGAATGTGTTTGGAGATGGGCTAACTCACAACAAAGGTAAGTCAAGTCTTGTAAGTCTCCCAGAATAGACAGTCCGCACCTCAATGGAAGTCACTTTTAGCACAGACACAAAGGGTTGAAGTTCTTGTCTGTGTCTGTTGGTGTGCCAAATAAAGCCACTTCAAATATGTCACACAAAATCATTGCTGTGCGTCGCGTCATTCAGTTCCATCCTTAAATAAAAATAAAAAGTAATTAATTAAAAGTGTAATCATGTTTATTATATTCTTTATTAATGTCACACACACCATTATCTAGTATACGTAGGTATTTTCTTTTTAATATTACAACATAATTATTATCACATGAAACGACTAACAATATTTGAATGAAACAGAAAATTAACTATGAGAGTATTTACTATCGTACAATCTTTCATTTATTAAGTTCAATTTTGTTTATTAAAAATCATTATTTGTTATTACGTGTCATATATATTGTACTTTTAATATATTTACTGAATTTTGTGTTTTGGATCAAAAACTACAATTCAATCAAAATTACCTTTACATAATATTTTTTATAATATATTAATAAATAAATAATAGTCAATTACACTGTTTTTATAACATAATATTTGTGAAATTGCTGAGTACTTATCCATGTGATACTAAAATTGTCATTTTTTTAAATCAATAAATAATTATTTTTTGAATCTCATAGTTATACAAACATTTATGGACCTGTTTGTGTTTCAAACGCTCAAGTAAAATCTTCTTTAATTTTGTTTGTTATAATACAAATTTTGAAATAATCGATTACTTTTTTTCAAAACCAATAGTATTTAATACAGCTATCAGTTCATCTATCAGATGTAAATTAATCTAGTTTTAGTTGTTTTTTATATGATTATACAAACTAATTTTCCATGCTTTTAGTACTAAGGTAGTAAACAATAGGGTTCTGTCTAACGTAAAACTAATTTTAAAATAGCTAAAATTTATTGTTTTTTAAGCTAATTAAGTTTACAAAGGTTTCTTAGTAGACTTTTTCTAACATTTTTCGCTGCTCTATTTCTTATGGTATGATGCCAGTCAAAGAACGTTTTAATAATTATTATATATAGATTTCAAAATGACGAAAGATTATTTTTTTACATAATAAAATCTAAATATAACAACGTTATATAAAATGTAAACATTATTTTAAACAGTGTACACAAAATACTACGCTTTAAGTGATAAAAGTGGTTTGAACGCTACATTATTGACTTGTTTAACTTATAATTTTTAACTTGTTTAAATTATTTTGTTTCATTACGTTATTGTTACAAATTTCATCAATAAATAAGCAACAACCGTTACCGTATTCCACAAACAAACCACAATGTTTGACAATCATGTTGCACTTTTAGTTCTTAATTTTAATTATTAAAATGGTTGAATTCATGTAAATAAAAAGATGATTTTCGAAATTAAAATTATAACGTAATTATTTTTAATAATTATCTACAGTAGTTCTTAGATATCACTGTTGTCTAGAAGTATAAAACTCAAATTTGTAATTTGTAATTAATTATCTATGTGTTCTAATTATTTATAAAGTGAGTTTGTTTACCAAAATTAAATCAAACTTCATTCTTTAAGGAATAAATCTATTCTTGTAACATGCTAAGGCAATACTGTACGTTTACAATAAATTGGCAAAGTTGTACCCTTAGTTTCCTATAAAATAACATCTGTGTTCTTTGGAAGGTTGGTAGTTTCACGAAACTGCACCATTGGTAAAGTTTTGAACAACACTTTCTACAGTTATTAATCGTGCGCTTTGCCAATATGTTCGTGCACTTGGTGATCGTAATTCAAACTGAATCTGCCATCTAAGGTCAGGGCTGAAAGTTATTTTAAACTAGGAAAGGAAACGCCAAGACTGGAACACAAGCTACAGCTGTACAGTACAGGGTGTCTTCTGATTTCATCCAAAATACACGTAGTAAATGGTTTATATTACACTTACACTCGTATACTTCAACGTTACTAAACTAAATTACCGAACTGCAATATTTTCATATAATATTCTTTTATAAATAAATACTATAAACAACAGTCCGATCTCTTTCTCTCTCTCTCTCTCTCTCTCTCTCTCTCTCTCTCTCTCTCTCTCTCTCTCTCTCTCTCTTTCTCTCTCTCTCTCTCTCTCTCTCTCTCTCTCTCTCTCTCTCTCTCTCTCTCTCTCTCTCTCTCTCTCTCTCTCTCTCTCTCTCTCTCTCTCTCTCTCTCTCTCTCTCTCTCTCTCTCTCTCTCTCTCTCTCCTGTATATAAAACGCAAAATTAGTCTTATATTGCGAAACAACTGTTTTATTTAAAACCTACAAACTACTCTAAAGATTTCTCTTGTACAGTTACATAAGGAGATATTTCCATTAAAAATAAAAGTTTGTTTTATACGACATCTAGTTCCTACTGAATGATCCTTTTCGCGTGGGGTTTATTTTCCATCATAAACTTAACCTTGTTTTTCATAGTTTATTATTGTAGTAGTTGTTAACTTAATATAAATAGGATCTCCGATAGGGCCGACACGATTAAGACAAGTCGAATCTATTTCTTAAATAATAATCACTACGAAAACTGCTAGTGCCAAACATCAGTACTAGGCCCTATATACCGAGCACATAAAACCATTTGTGGTCTGCATGCATTATTTTAAAATAGACATATTTAAAACTAAAGTTCAATTACAATTATGGCATTAGAAAGATTAAGATATTACTAAAATTTTACTTCTAGAATGATAAATTAAACATTAAGCAAAACTAAATTATTACCGAATTCTTTAACTGTTCGGGAATTTTCTTATTTAATTTTGAATAATAATATTGTTTCCTTATAACCTAAAAAAAAAGAGTCTAGCAATATTAAAAAAGAAATTCGGTCTTACACAGAAAATAAATTTGACGTAAATACTTGAATAGTACAAAGCCAGAAGAAAATAGTACGAGATAAAGTCGAGATAGTATGTTATAAATTTGTAATTAAACTAATTTGATTTAGAAGAAAAAATATATAAACATGAGAATCTGAGAATACGTATTGTTTAATGAATTATACCGAAAAGACGCATAGAAATCATGTAGGTGACCAATTGTTTTAAAAATATAGTGATTTTGCTCATTCCTGTCCTCTATAACTTTTTTATAGTATTTTAAACGTTCTTATTTATTTAAGTTTGCAAAAAAAAATAATGAATAAAAATTTTATAGTTTTCGATTTGTTATACATAGTATATTTAGATATTATGCAAGCCAAAAATAGTTGTTATTTTTTAAATTAATATTAAAAGACATTATTTTACAAAAAAAAAAAATCTTTAACATAATAAAAGTAATATTGAAATAGAAGTATAGTATATCATATTATAATTAATTTATAAAACTATTGTATTTTAATAATTGATCAAATTTTGAGGTCCGAAACATGCTCTGGAGTAAAGAACCTGAGCGAAATTGCATCATTCTTGCATGTTCTGACTCGACATTAAGCTGTTTGCACTGTCGTGAAGCCACTGCTTAGAACAGCCATTTCTTAATGATTTGTTTTCAGGCATGGCCAAGTCAAAATGTAAAAACTAAAGCCGTGAGATTATAACAGACATAATATTCGGCTTTATGAAAAGTTGATTTATAGTGTGCGGAGGAGTTGACATATTTTTGTGATGGCAAATAGTTAATTTTGTACAAAAACAGAGTATATTAATATGTAACATTATATAAGACACTCTATATAATTTTATATACTTTTCTATTCATTGAGAGTAGATATTGCCTGTGGCAAATCTGACATTATAAAATATTATAATATATTATGTTAATAATATATTATATTAAGTGTTTACAAACACTTAATATAATTTATCATTGACATAATACAGGAATATTACTTATGATAATAGGTCTTTAATATCTACTGCAAATCCTTAGTTCATATGTTAATTTAGTTTAAGTGATCCTCCATTGCAGCAAGAATACCTACCTACCTTCAAAGTAGGGTTTAGGTTAGTGCAAGTGGATATCGTGGTTTTTGGCACACGAAATTACATTTTTCCAACTATTTCCAGTCTCCAAGTAAGGGAGAGTAATTTCTAACTTCAAATTTGGTGGTACAACCAGTTTCACCTGGGTATTACTTTTCACAATATAAGAATAATTTTTTTCGTGTAAGATATTGAAATATTCAGCCGTCATGCGCAACATACTTCTAAAATATTCTGGGTAGTTGTCCCTTATCTCAATTGTTATAGATTTTAATGGCTTCAGTATCTCTCTTCAAGCTATTCAATCTCGCTTACCATTTTTGTTTTCATTCGTGGTTTCTTTTCTTTCCATTTAAACAATATTTTATTCCTTTGGCGTGAATAACAATGACTGCATCTAAACCTGCTAATAGCAACGTACAAGATGCAGAACATACTTATTTTGGACACGCTTCTGTTTAATTAGTGTTTACATTTCACGGCTATGCGAAATCCGTGTAGCCGTAGAGTGGCGTGGCGTGACAAAAAGGTTGCATTTCAGACGTGTCACCACTGCTTTAAACAAACACATCATGCTCGGACACGATTACTCAGTCGTTGGTTTGTTTTGATTCATAAAGTCTACCAACTTAACAACTCATACGAAAGTTCATTTTCGAGGATTAATTTTTACAAAGTATTTTTATTTATTTATTATTATATAACAAGGAAAATTTCGATAAATAGATTGTTTATAGACATATTTAGTTCTATTATATCTACAGCCATTGTGTACGGGACAAAAACTAAATAAGATGACAACTAATAAGATGAAAATTGATTGATTCAGTTTTGGGAGCCACCCAATTCAAAACCATAATCTTTCACTGAATAAGTTTATTACAATAAACCAGATCTTTTGAGATTGCTTTTCAGTCAAATAATAATTTTATGTGTTTGGATCTATTTAAACCGAATTGTTTAAAAAATCCGAACTAAATACGTTATGGACTTTGGGGTTTTTACAATATTGATTTGAAAAAAAGGAGGAAATTCAAAAATTTCCTTAAGAATAACATTGGCCTATATTTGATTAACAATACCTCTTCTAATTCTTGAATTCATATAAATTTTATTGAAGCTTTAGGAGACAAAATATGTTTAAACAAAATATGTTTAACCTAAAATTTAAAAAAAAGTATATATATATTCAACTATTTTGATGAAACATAATAATAATTTGCTATGTTTGAGTTTAACATCTGTTTTGGATACTGGTAATTAGAAAGTCATGGTGCTGGCCTAATTGCCTTTTTACTAGGTCATCATAGTCTAGGGCGGAGGAGGCTTTAAAATAAATAATATTGATTTTAAATTAAGATAATGTTCTAAATAATATATCTTACCTTTGAGAATTCCAACTAATTTTCAATGTTAATTTCTAAAAACTTAATGAATTGAACTATTTGGTTTATCAGAACTTTTTACCGGGCAAAATTTTTAAATCGTTACAAAAATTGTCCCAATCTAACAATATGAAATTCATAGAAATACTGAGGTTGATATATTCAATTTTTATCTGCTGAGAAAAAATTCAGCTCTTAAAAAAGATGGAAAATTAATAAAGAAACAAATGACTGACTTTATTATTTATAATTTTCCAAATGTTATAAACTTAATCTAAATTCAAAAATACAATAAATTTTATAACTTTCACTTTTATGTATATAGATCAATAATTTGAATAGGGTGTAAATTGCAATTATTAATTTGTATTAATTAAAATGAAAGAAGAACAATAATTTAAAAAGTAAAATTAATAGTTTATGTAGACTGTACATGACTTTTGACTTGCTTAAAAAATTAAATAAAACTTATGTTTATTTAAAAATGCACGTATATAAGTTTCATCACAATCTGTCAATAAAATATTAAATCGCTAACCGATTTCGAAACCAGAGCTCCAAATTAGATAAATATTTTGAACTTCATGAACATTTGAACCCTTAAACGTTTGGATTTTTGAACAACTTTACTTTCATTTCAAATATATTTTGGAAAAACGTTAAGATTTCAAGGTACATCTATTCCGCACCAACCTACAAAGTTTAATTAAGACATCGGAATTATTTTAATTTTAAACACCAGACAATCACTTAACGTCCTCTCCTTAGAACGGGATAATATTTACAGTTTCACTCTATCAATGTTCACTTTCATTCCATCTGACTTCCGCCGTTCATTTCATAATCTGTCATAAACAACAAAACTTATATTTTAACCGCCATGCATCTAGTAACAGGAAATGGACTCGCAGAATGAATAAGTCACATGCACACGAGCAATGTTCTCATTTCATTTTAATACTTGCAAATCATGGTGGAGAGTGTCACAACATTCAGGTTTATTGCATCCATCTTTAAGAAGAATCCTGTTTATTGATGTTAATTTATCTACCTTTGTAAAAATACAAATATTTTTATTTAAATTATGTAATGTCAAGTGAATTTTAATTTCAACTTCGTCTTCTTTTAATTTCAAGATGTTTACAATGTCTCTCAAAAAGTGTAAATAAACTTAGGAACATTTCAGATAATATGAGGTCCATATCAGCTCTTGGTTCATTTTAGTAGATAAAAACTCATTTAGGTTTGGTAATTCGACACTCATATTTATGTTGCCCATACTTTCCATTTATAAAGTATGGAAAATATTATAATTATGTTAAGATTTCGAAGTCAATTTCGATGTTATAATGTGTTTATTTTTATATAATACATTTTCAAAGTGATGTACGTTTGTGCGTTTACCTGAAGTATATTTGTCGTACATTATCGCAAAAACAGGTGTAAAGTTGTAATATAGACAGGCTTACCAGACGTCCTCGTTTACCGCGGACAGTCCGCTTTTTTTTAACCACGTCCGCAGAAATGTTTTAGAAAACCGAGAAACGCTTTGACTTCAAACTTAGGACTGAATGGTGCTACTTAGGACTGGGGAAGTACTGTGAAAAGGCCGAACAGGTTTAGAAAGTGACACATTTTGTGACATCTCATTAAAAATTCTTAAAAATAACCTATTAAAATTAATAATGAATGGTAAAGGTAAATTATCATATTCTATTTTCATTTAAATAATTTTTTTTTATGTAACCATTCTTTAGGTTATAGTTATAGGTTGCAGTAACATAAGTAATATTGACGTTTTTTGATCCAAAAACATGTCTTCAGTTTTTTTAAGTTGTCCTCCCTTTTTGAGAAAAGTCCTCAGTAACTCAGGAAAAAATATGGTAAGCCTAAATATAGACCATTATGTATCAAAAATCATTTAAAATTTAATATGACGTCCGCATAATGTATTATAGTACATGTAATCATTGAACTACGAGTGTAGTTAGACATACATTGAATAATTGTAGATGAAAATATATGCATTTGATTTCATTGTTTTTAATTCTCTTTTCTTTTTTTTCTTTTTCTTTTTTTGTACTTTCTAGTTGGACGATTTCGACCTTAGTATATATAATTATAAATATATATATATATATATATATAACTATTCTCCATGATAATCTTCTTTACGTGATTTATTTAGTTAAAATTCAGACATCTAAACCTATTATACATGATTTTTCTCTGGAAAATATAAGATTAGGTATAAAGTGAGATAAATCTTTTTCTTTTCTTAAAAAAAAAAAAAAACTTTTTACTCATAGCTGAATTGAAATCTTATAGACATATAGGACCTATAGGTGAAAATTATTCTAATGATCATCCAAAACACAACCACTTGAACTGGATTTGATTTGTAATTTTCTTCATACGAAGTTTATATCTGATTACTATGCGAATAGTGTTTAAAGAAATAAAATAAGTTATAGATAGGTAATACAATCGATCAGTGTGTCATAGAAATAAACGTCAACAATCACTCTTCAACTTTTTGAAGTATAATTTATAATTTTATAACAAATTATAAAGGCAATATATTTCTTTGTTTTCCTTTTTTTCCTTAGGATTCTGCTTTTAACCCATAAAAACGTTAATATTGTTTTTATGGGATTGAAAAGTACAATATATCGGTTGCTCTACCGCCACATTGGCACTTGTGATTTTCACCCTACCTCCGTAAAAATGTTTCCTTTAATGTTTTTGGTAATTGTAACATAAATAAATTAACAATGAGATCAACATTAAGTTGGGCTTCATCATGATACTTACATACAATATAATATGAGCAGACTCTCAAATGAAATGTCTCTTGTACGTAATGTTAAGTTGTATTGGTTGATCAAGAAATCTTGCCCCCACCCCATAGCATATAAGGTAAGTTTGTTGTAACACAGGTTTTCTGATCTCATAATCCTATATAGCACTAGGTACATTGATTTGAATAGCGTATATTAAACTGTATCCATTTTATTTACTCTATACTACGTATACTGGTGAAGTTAACTTCGCATACGCAAATTTCTATATGATCCGCTCGATTGTCGGCCTCAACTTTGGCATTGACTTATGCAGATAGGCAGTTGACCTATTATAAGCTCCCTAGATATGAAGGAACTACTACGAATTGTTTAAATCTTACATTCATATTCAAAAAAATAGTAAAGCCAAGATTACAAACTCATTTTCCCCCTTGTTGTTTAAGGGTGAAAAACCTCTTAATCGTCATCGCCTTATTAAAAAGGAAGAAGAATAATAATATTATAAAGACTCCTACAGGTGGAATACTCTTATAGCTTAAAGGTCAGACAAAAACAAGGGTTGGTGAAGAGACCTGGTGGAAAAGATAAAGAGAGGGATCTAATATGAATTGAAGGGAAGATAGAGTTTATTATTGCGTGCTATGTTGACTATAATTTATATTATTGCAGCTATTATTGTTTTTAATTTTATTATTATTGTGCGTTTTAACAATTATGTTTTTTTCTAACAATTCTCTTATTTTGCATTGTAAAAAGCACGTTTGGATGTAGTTTTTAAACGTGTACACAACGAGCTATTAGGAATGCTGTACATCATTCGGAAGACAAATTATGCGAAAACAAAAACTATCTTACCGACCGATAATTCAAATGCATAAACTCCTGCATATGTTTGTAATACCGAACCTAAATACCAAATTACCTAAATATAAAATTGTGACCTGTAAAGCGCCAGTGTTTTAAATTTCTTTCGTCGTTCATGTTACCAATCAATCATTGAAACGTTTCTTCTGACACAAATAAGATATTTATGATGCTCTCTAATCAGTGCTACTGACGGAAACATTTCAATTCAAACCTATATATGTGACGTTATGACTAATACTTTATCTTTTTTTTACAATTTGTATTTTTATCAACTTTAGCTTGATACAATAAATATGAAACTTACTTATCTCACACTATAATAAATATAGGATAACAAATTTCACCAATAATTAGAAGTAGTCTCACGGGACCATATTGTTCATGTAGCAGATCGTAATAGATAGAATTGGTGAATATTTCATGGTCCTCAGGGGACAACGTTTTCATGATGGAGATGTCAATAGATAGAATTGATGAATATTTCATGGTCCTCAGGGGACAACGTTTTCATTATGGAGATGTCAATAGATAGAATTGGTGGATATTTCATGGTCCTCAGGGGACAACGTTTTCATTATGGAGATGTCAATAGATAGAATTGGTGGATATTTCATGGTCCTCAGGTGACAGCGTTTTCATGTTGGAGATCCCAACAGATAGATTTGCTGTAGGCTACTATAAAGTTGCTAAAGAGAGGGTGTTAGTATTAACCAAGTTCTATATAATCATTAATTTAAATTTACAAATAAACGTTAAGCAAAATGAAAGAAAACTTGTCATCTGTATTATGAAAACACCTCTGATTAAAATACTAAAAAATTGAAAAATGTACTGTTAGATGAATTTGGCCTATTGTCTATTACTCAAAAACTAAAACATAAAAGAAAGAGAAATTTAAATACAAACAAGTGTAAAAGCTGATAAAACATGAGGTTTGATTAAATATAGTCATTACAAAAAAACAAATTAAATTTAACTTGATTAGGTTTAACCTTTCTTAGCTAAAGCGACACTATTTTCGTGTTGTGTGTTTTTTACATTTTTAAACACGTATTTTAGTCCAGTTCTGAATGAAAACATTAAGTTCTTACAAAAAATATGATAATTACACTCGTGGAATATGGAGTACTAAATTTCCCTGTGAGAATATTTAGATAATCTATAACTTCAATTCGAAACCTCAAACTTGGAATTTCAAGAAATAATGACAAGGAATTAATTAATGGTATAGGAAATAGGAAGTAATAATAAAATGTATTATACGTACAATTTACTCTAATTCGGTGAAGCACTTGCTGCTAGGTCCACTTAATCTCTCTTCTTGGACTTGCTTTTCTATCTATCCAGGATTAGGCATTGATACCTGTTCCACTTTACCATCTCATACTCGGTCTACCAACATATCTTCTACCTAAATTCCAGTAACCGAGAACTTCAATAGGAATACATATGCGCTCAACATGAAAACTATACAATAATCGAAAATCATGGACAGATGCTATCAAAACCAACTGTGCATTTTTAGAATTAAATCTATTAATTATTATTTGGTTTCACTAATATTTTAGGTTTAGTCACTAATATCGTCAATTAGGAACTAATTCTATGTGCTCCAGCCCCTCCCCCGCATTTTGCTTTACTTTCTCAATCATATACGGTTTTTGTAAAATATTATTACGCAAATGTAATTAGAGATTTTTAGGATATATCAGTTTTGGAGATCCCTGACTCCATTACATTACTTTTGATAATGCCTCTCGTCGTCTCTGCAATAAATTGCCTAAACGTTTGAACATTTTTGGTATGTAGACATATTATACGTTTGTCATCAGACATTGTTTGAAAAAAGTAACTGTAAAGTTGAAGTGGTTGCCGTAGACCAAACCTCAAAATCCACTTTTCTAAAAACCAGCTCTAACGATTTTCACCATTTTTTTAATTTTTTTATTTAGCCTATTGTAACCTAAACCAAACTTATTTTTAGTCATCTCATTTAAAATGCCGGTTGTAAAGTTAAGTCAAAAAGTGAAAAAAATAATTCAATAACTTAATTTTTAAACATTTTTTATGTGGTAATCTTCTCGTATATATTTAGCCCACATTATTACATGCATGGGTGTACTAAGATCGCATTCGTAATTCAAAATCTTTTGAGTAGTTTTATTCTTTACCAACACTTATCTTAAAGTTATATTCAAATAATCCCTCCCATTCGTAACTCTAAAAAACCGTCATATAAATCTCTCCACAAATTACTTATATATTGAAATTTACATAATTGATTTATAAATGTGTTGGTTCCTGAATGGAATTGATTCTTTTAGCTGTCGATAAATCGATTTAAGCTGAAGCCCACGGCCCACCACACACTCTGAACTATTTGCTGTCATCGACAGGGATTTCGGCTCAACAAGGTCGATCCTGCCAAACCAGTTTTCGCGATCTGGGTCATTCTACATTGTTCGCCCTTCCATTCACATATATCGCACGTGTTCCTTTGGCTCTTTATCACTTCCCGCCTCTAATCGCTTAAATTATATTTGTTCCCCATCATGGTGAAGAATAGGCATGACGGTCAATGACTCCAGACTCTTTATATTGTTTATGATTCCGTGATCACAAGACGTAGCTGTGTCCAAACTCATTCAGGACAGCCGATAGGTAATTAAGGTTTATCAAAATTATAAATACTTTTTTCGTGTTCAAAAGAGCAGGAGATATATTTTCTGGCTACCTAGTACGATCCTTTTGTAATATAAATATAAAATATATCTGGCTTAACCATTATAATTTATTTGACTGAGAATTTATTTATTTATAGAAAATATAAAACCCATTATCGCACGAAATATTATTTTATTCAAATTTCTCCTTATTTTTTCATGAATAATGGAGAAACAGTATTGTATTTGTGAAACAAGAAAAAACATATTCGTAAGTCCTCTCTCCCTTTTGAGTGGGACGATAGACAGGTTTAACAGCAAAATTCGTGCATTAGTTTTGTTAGGTGTATGTCAGTTCAATGGAGGGTAGGGTAAAGAATATCCTACGATAAGTGGGCTCATGTCTTTGCGATGTTAGTTATATCTATCTCTTTGAGACTGTAAATAGAACAATGTCTCTGCTTAGAAAGGTGGGCCCAAAAATCTGTAACGGTGGAGGCTCATGTAATTTTGTTAAGGTAAGCAGGCCTAATTCTATTCAACGCGACGGTAGATATGTCTAGTAGACTTTTACCTTTGTACGATTCGTAGACATAATGGGTAGGGTAAAGTAGTATTTTCTAGACATTTAAAAAAAAAAAAATGTTTGGAATTTAGTGAAGAAAACAATAATAGAACTTTCTACTGTATTTCTCTTTCTAAAAATATAGTTATTACGAACGATTGTAGCTGAATAAAGAGTGATGGAGGCAGTAAATACTGGATTATTTTCAAGTATTTGGTTAGCCATGTTAGATTTTGGTTAGCCTAGTACTAGCTATGGCGATGTTAATGGTACGTTAGTAATACCAAATTATACCTTGGACGAAAGAAAAACGAAAACTGTAAACAGTTGTTACGCTTTGAAAGTGAAAGTATAGATATTTTAAGTGCTTAGTTTGTGTCAGAATATATTCATTACATATTTAATATACCAGTTCTAATGACGTTAATGCGATGAACGCCACATTTTGTGCAACCCCAGTTTGAAAAGCGAAAAAAAAATTCTATAATAGCTAGATTTTGTCATGTTACCATTTAATGTTTTTAGTTATATTTTTCAATTCAAAAAAATCAGTAAAGCCTAAATATTTAAAAGCTCACCTGAATGACTAAAATCATGCAATAGTAGGCCTATTTCCATCAGTTGTCTTACATAAAGAAATCCATCTCTACTTTCTTTGTATTCTGCCAGAAAATCTATACTTTATAAAGCATACTCGAACAAATACTTGATAATAATCTAGTACTTACTACATCCATCACTATTATTCAACCGAAAGTGTTGATATTAAACTAGCTATCCTAAAACATTTAGTTAATACCAGACCTAGTAAGTACTAGTGTTTTCATTTTTCCAAATTATGGTAATTACTTAAAAACTGTAGAAGGATATTAGGTTATACTACGTTTTATTAAGTCTGTGACAGGAGATAGAACTCACACGTCGATACTCTTTTCTTCAATCAACTTGAATACAACCTCTCAGACATATAATAACTCTTTGGTTAATTACAGAATAACTATTAAATTTATAAATAAACATGTTTTTAAGTCTAGCCTTTTTCGTAGCTCAAAACTGGTGTTAAATTAGTGGACTGGTGAACTATTGACTAGTGTTAGCTCACCATAAGTTCAATTTAAAAATTATGGAAAATTAAAATATCATTCTAGTCATTTTTTAGTAATTCTCGAAATAATAAATAAAATAATAATAATAAATTTTCTGATTTAAAAAATCTCTCGTCAATAATAAATTATTTATGTCTTATAAATATATATCGGTCTATTAATATTTATCAATTTTTAATTTTACAAAAAAAATTACAAATTACGGCAGTTTTATTTTGATTAATAAAGTTTAAATATTTAGTAATTTTCATACAAATTTCAATAATTAGAAGTTTTTTAATAAATTTTTGAAACTGTTTTATCTGGCTACGTCTTTAATAAACATAAAATGGCTGTTCTAAAGTCGTTCTTGAACTTTAACTCTGTTCAAGAATGACTTCACAAGCGGAATTTTATTTTTAGAATATCACGTAGATATGGAGTCATATAAGCATCATTAGCGACTCATGGATTTTAAAACGTGTAGGATGAGAAAATACAGTTGAATGAGAAATTATGTTACTAAAATATTACACTTACTTTCTTTACTAAAATTACAGACTTCCATTTCATTTAACAAGTATACTGTCATTTTTACAATAACTCATTACATTGGAATTCTGAATGTATGGCTGAAGAGTATTGACCACTGGTGCTCTTGCCACTCTGTACAAATGGACAGGTTTCATCTGAGCTGTTTCGTTTGGGTGCGCAGTGGGTCTAGGCTTGGTCTAAGCAGCAGTGAGGTGGTGGGGGAAGCGGTCGCCTCAGTCTGTGTCGGGTGTTGGTACTAACAACGATGTCTGCAAGACCGCTGGATCGTGGACAGTAGTCGGGGCCGACTGTTTCCCCTACAATGCCTCTGCCCCCACGCGGCCTCGAACTACAAACTTGTACCTCCCCTCCACACGCTGCTCACAGCTCAGATGAAACCTGTCCATTTATACACTACTGAGAGTTAGTCGAGGAAGGAAAGCCACTACACAATTCTGTATGTATTATTTATTCTATAATCAATTGATACAGCAACTTTCAATATTGAGGCGCTCTTACTGAACAATACCATTCCTACTCTTACCAATTGCATTACCTCTCAATTTAATATTTCAGAAATGTAAAGTATTTCTTATGTATAAATAATTAGCTTATTTTTTTTTAATGTAGTATTATGATTCTCACATCCTGTTTGAAAGAATCGTCATTGGTCAACGTATAAGCCTACACATCAGGAGATACTATTTGTATCATGTAGCTATGGAATTATGTTGGAATGAGGGCATATGTAACCATGCATACATGTCCTAACCATTCCCTTAGGATATGTACATGTTAGTATACAAACTAGAGACATTTAGACCCCATCAGGAGCTCACTTAAAGTGAGTACACAGGTGTGGCAATTCCGAGGTACTCTAGCTATATCTATACTTTGTCAAGTTCAGGTTGGCCGATGGACCCGGGACTACCTGAGGCCACCCCTATAATCCCTCGCCCCGTCCGCTGCCTAGGCGATGAGTCACCTACTGGCTGTGTTTATACAAAGGTACACTTTCTTAACAGAAAAATAATTTAACATGTTTAAAAGTATATTTGAAATCTAATAAAATGTTATGAAAAATGATACCCAACTCGACCTAGGTATTAGAACATTTAATACGAACTTTATTAAGAATTGTTTACATTGTGACTGCGACTTTTTATTTAGACAATTTAGAAGGCAAGTTTTAAGCTGTAATTAATATTAAAAGCTTTAATTAGGGACTGTTTGTGTAAAAGTAAATTGACCGTAGAATGTGTTAATAATAGTAAATCTTTTTAATGAGATATAATGTATTTAATACAATTACAATAACAATCGGAGAAAAAGTTATATACACATTATGCTATATACAATGCAATATAATACTATACAATACAAATCCTACACAACAATAAAAATACAATACTATGTAAAGTGGTTGCAATACAGCTTATTGTTCAGTTGCTTCTGGCAAGTCCAGTTGGATGTCACTATAATTATTATAGAATGCGATGTATCGGCACCAACACTTTTTAACTCCGCCCTTATTCTTCCCACGGTCCGTATCGACACCTGACACGCTTCGGACACTCTTTCGACAACTTTTTAACATCTTTTAGCGATCCTTTGTTGTCGCGGTCTCGCTCGAAATCTTGAAGGACTGACGCAATTATAATTCGAGCTTGGGAATGATAAACTTTACCCCGTTTCTCTGAAGGAGGCATTAACAGAAGAATGGAAAAATTAACAAATTAAACAGTCTTTTAAAATTTTAAACACTAAACGTCAATAAATGTAATTCATAATAAACGCAAAAACACGCATAGCGACTGGCCGAAATCCACGTAGTCACGACGTGCAGCCTTTGACTCTCACTATACACACTGGTCACATATTGCAGTTTTACTGAATGAGTCACATCCCCCTCTTTCAGAAATAGTATCAGTCACCCAGAACCCGACTTGTTACCAGATTTGTTAGTTTATAAACATTGTCATAATCAGATAATGTTCTTGTACCTACACATTTAGAACAGTAGAACAGAAATGTTTTATACTCATTCCTTCAATAGTCTTGAGTTAGATCCCCCTCTTACATTTTTCGTTCAGTCACTCTTGACCAAATCTTGTTTTTTTTACTACCCGAATGCTATTAGAGAGTAATCGAAGGATCTTTATTTTATGGATTTTCCTTTTTTTTTTTTTTTTAAAGTGACGATGACAGCGAAATACACACCAAAACAAAAACTAACCCAGACAAATTTTATTCGTCACCGTATCTCAAAACATGAAAGTTCGTGAGTTTTCTGTCAAAAATAATTTAATATTAGTAATGTTAGACTTTTTTTAAAGAGTATTGTTTCAAAATCCAAAGTTATTTCTATTGTATTTGGTTAAAGTATAGTAAAGTAGTACAGTCCATGTAAAAGCAAATTACAATTCTATTTACTGCCCGTTTACGCAAGGATTGCGAAAGTATATGCAATGTTGTTGCACAGTTTATTTCTTATCAGTTAGTAGGCCTAATAAGTTTTAAGGTAATATACATTTTAATTGGGGTGGTAGTAATTAGACTTCAAAACTCGACCTCTCTCCGTACACATGGACTTTTTGAACACTTCTGAAGAATTTCTTCGAAAAGATTTACGACTTTTGTTGTTGTAGTTTTAATGTTGGGTTATATAATGATAAATACAAGGCAACAATACAGATTTCACGGGATAATACAGCAGATTCGTGTTAGGTTTTTTTTGTTTTGCTTAATTTTTTACTTTTTGTTCGTTAGGCTAATTAAAACGGAGAAGTGACACATTTTTGTATTTTGTAGGACCACTGCGTTTGTCGGAAGTTAAAATTGTAATAAAAATCGTGTCTTTTAATGTCGTAGTTTATATATAAATGTAATAGTTTTATATTATGATAGTCTGCTACGTGAATTTGAGTGGTAGTGGCTCATAGTGAAAAGTGACCCATACTATCCGTTCATAGAACTTTTTTAATATAATTGATACAATTTTATTTAAAACCAATATAACGATTGTTTTAAATTTCATATATTAAGTGTCCCAAATGTTTTATTGAATAATAAAATAAAATTTGGTTGCAATCGATTAAGTGGTTATCGAAATATGTGTTCCAACATACGGTTGAACGTACAAACGGGGAACACGGTACGAAGAATTAGTGCATATTGCTTCATATTTCTTAACCTTCCGGAACTTTTCATTCTAAACATAGCGTCACTTGAATCACATCTCGGTCATCTTTCTCTATTTATATACTCGACTACAATAGCATGCAATCGTTATACTGAGAATGTAAAGTATGGCTTGGCGCCACATTTAATTAATTTGCATTCCAAAAATATAAATATAAACAAGTGTCCACGTGTATGTGAACAAAGAGAGGATGTGATGCAGTATAATTATATAGCTTATCAAGAACAGTGCATTTACAACTTTCCTCTTTCCAAAACGTTTTAGATATAATTTTTTTACGTGGTACATTTACAAAAGTATGATAATTGCTCTTGTGTCGTCTATATTAGAACCATGACGAACGTTCCATTTTCAATTAGATAAAATAGGAGGACAGTAATATTACAATGATTTATGTTAGAATGAACACACATCTTCCAAACCAGCTAACAATCGGTTTTCTATGATACAAATAATAAAGTGTGTCACAGATATTACAGACAACCATTACTTCTTAAACATAAAACTTATTCTAGTAGATTTATTTACGAGAAGTTCACTCGTATTACGAGTACAAATATAGGATCTGACTTATTAATTTTTCTATTAAAACACTCCATGAACAAATCCACTCTTTTCAGGACGGACAATTAATAAGAATCTCGCCTCTTTTATTCATTCATTACCACTATTGCTTGATTCTTGTTTATGTTACATGTACCACCTTCATTCATTGGTCACAAATAGTACTTGAGTCTCATCGACATTACTTGTAATACCTTCATTCTTTCGTCACTAATATTATATGAGTTTCATCTACGTTACGTAGTATAAAACCTTCATTTTTTTCATCCTAACAACTATTCGAGTCTCGTTTCCGTTACATATTATATACCTTTACTCTTTCCTATTCGATACAAGTAGATCTTCTATTGAGACTTTCGTCTCATAAACTATTCAAGTTTCGTTTCCTAACAGGTATATGTATACCTTTACTCTTTTATCACAAAAATTGTTTGACTCTGGTATTCGTTAATTATTCGCCTTCACTTTCTCTTCTCCACAACTCTATTCGAGTCTCTTTTCTGAAATATAGACACCTTCTCACTTTCATTAGAGTATTTATATGTGTTTCATTTCCTTGATTTAATCATTTCACTCCATCACAATAATTATTCCGATCTCCTCTGGATTACAAATTTCACTTTTAATAATTCATCATCACGATTCTTTAAGTCTCGTCTTCGTTTCATATACTTTAACTCTTTCATCACAATAATTATTTGAGTCTCGTTAAAGTTTGTTCATAACCATCTTTACTCTTTCATTGTGTCAGTTATTCGACATTTCTCTTCGATAGAACCAGACCTTCTAGTGAGACTTACTAGAACCATCTCTAGGTCTCGTCTCTATTATATAAGCCCCTTCACTCTTTCATCGCATGAATTGTTCGCATCTCATCTCCGTTACATAATTATCTTTACTCTTTCAGCACTAAATTTTTTTAACTCTCTTTCCTGTTGCATTTACACCTCCATCAATTCATCACAACAATTATTCGAGTCTTGAATCCCTCACTCATAAATTAACACAATTGAGCTGTTATTAAGTAATATTCATTATTTGATATAAACGTTGAAGATAAATAATAATGAACATACTGGTCTATTTTTTTGTAACTGTGTCATAATTTAAGTGACATCTTTTGTTATAGACTTATATAATTAATGCCCTATAGTCTCTTTGTTAACTGGTTGTTTACTTGATTCTGAACTCATATCATGACGCCTTTTGTTTCTCATAAAGATCGTCTAGCTTTAGCTAACCCTCTGACTCATCTCAAACATGTTCCCACATATCATATGGTCGACCCAATATCTGCTTGAAATAAACTTCTAACCTATGCTTTTAATTTTAAAATAATCACCATTATAGTAAATTCTGAAATTCTTTGTCAATGATTCATCATTATTATTTTATTCCTGTTATGTCCATTGTTCAGTCGGGAAGTTGTTTGCTGGTCACAAACAAATTTTACACTTTATTTGTAATAAGACACACTAAGTCATCTTCAGTTGTATTATATTCACAAATTTCCTTAGCACTGAACTAAAAGAGGAAAGGACAATGTGTCGCCTTAATAGCGTAATTGAATTATTTATTTTTAATCATCAGATGTTTACTGATAATACCTCAACCCCCATTACGTCCTTTTGCAAATCGATTTCTAAAAACCATTGAACAGTGACATCTATCGTAATATCGTAAATAAACTTCAAACTTGCATTTCAATGCAGCTTTTTCAGTTCTGTATATTTTAGAGCTTTAAATGAGTATGATAATAACGGAATTGCAAAAGAATTTATGATTTTTAATGGTTGTTTACTAAACAGCTATTACCTCACTATTGAGTTGCGAATTACATACAAGATGCTACTTAATTTACCTTTTACTTATTTATAGAATATCTTCATAGACTAAAGTAAAAACATCTTGGATTTAGTGTTAGGATTTCAGTGTTGGGTAATTAAATTAAACACGCCCTATCTGTAATGTTAATATTAACAACTCGAAATATATAGACAATATCCTTACTAACTCAGATATTACTAGTCATTGGACTGTCTCCTAGAGTTTCGACAAATGACCTCTCTTGCCTCGTATCTCCTATCTGTAATGTTAATAGATTAACAACAGGAAACATATAGACAATATCCTTACTAACTCAAACATTACTGGTCATTGGACTGTCTCCTAGAGTTTCGACACATGACCTCTCTTGCCTGGTATGTCCTATCTGTAATGTTAATATTAACAACAGGAAATATAAACAATAGCCTTACTAACTCAAACATTACTGGTCATTGGACTGTCTCCTAGAGTTTCGACACATGACCTCTCTTGCCTGGTATGTCCTATCTGTAATGTTAATATTAACAACAGGAAATATATAGACAATAGCCTTACTAACTCAAACATTACTGGTCATTGGACTGTCTCCTAGAGTTTCGACACATGACCTCTCTTTCCTAACACGCTCTATGTGGTATATTAAGATTAATATCTAGAAATATATTGATAATCAATTTGTTGAGATAAATTCAATACAATATCACAAAAGTAATATTATGTAATGTTGACAAAATAATTCAACCGTTCCAATGTTGATAGGCTACATATAGTTTTAAATATGAAATTGTTTAGAAGTAAAGGAAATATTGAATATTCTAATTGACTTTGATATTGAAGGCGTACTTACTAATGGATGTACAACAAGTCTACTTAGTAGGCCTAGGAAAATACCTATGAAGATACACCATATAGTTCATGTAAAGTTTCTGATTGTTTAGTTTTAGTTAAAATTTCAAAAATATGATGGTTACATCATCACAAACAAAAATGTAAGATAGTCGAACGCCCGGATATATCTTATCTATAACAAAAATTGTTTAATGAGTTTAATGCTTTAATCATTATTCTCTTTCTAATCCATAAAGCATATTTTTTTATTTTGTTGTTTTTACAGCTCAAAAAAGCTTTAGAGAAACTTGAAAATATTCACAGAATGTTATTAAGAACCTTCTACCCTTCTGAGATAAGAAAAACAAAAGGAAAACCCACAGAAATGAAAACATTTACATTTATTGTCTCACATAAAAGTATTTTAGAGAAAGTTTATAATGAGTCAAAAACAAATGAGTTTTGTGTAGAAATAATCGTATTGAGTTTCCTTTAACTCATAAATGCTTCTTTGGTCTAATTTTTATCCTACCGTACTTAAATATATTGATTTAGTACCTAACCAAACGTATTTATTGTCTTCTATTCATTATTATCTCCTATAAAAAATATACGAAAATACATTTTGTAATAAAAATAGACCTTTTACTTCCTGCTATGAATGAAATTTGTAGAAAGTTTTTTGATGTTAACTTTTTTATTTTTTAATGTCTTGTCATGTGCTCAGTGAGATACAACTAAAACAAATGCACAATTTTTATAAAATTTAGCCATATTCTGGCAGTATTTCATTTATATAACTCAATTTGAAGATAGATTTCATATAAAGAAAACTTATTTTTTTAATTTTAAAAACTACATTTGCTAGAACGGCCACCGTGTATTTTCTAAATAGCTCATGATCTGGTACTTTTTTCACATCCTTTTTGGAACATTGTTTTGAGGCATAAACCTTCACAATTCTATAAAATTTATCCAAATATAACAGGTTAATTTTTCGCTGATGCTTTTTTAAATCACAAATTTTGAAAGCCATCCCTAACCTGGATATTTCCAGTTATGAGGTACACTTATTATTTTCTTGAGCTGAACTTTGATTGAGATTATGTAAAACTCACTTCTACAATTTTGTTGCCTTCGTTCTTTCTCAATTATCTACCAAGTATTACTATTATTATTGTTAGAATATATTTTACAGTAATTTCGATTTTACAAAATCCTCTCTAACAATTTGTTAAAATTTACTGAATTAAAAACCAAAACATATTTTTTAACACCTAATATCGTACCTAAAATTGTCTGAAGTGAGATCAATTTTTGTGTTCATTTATTCATTACTTTTTTTAATAACCAAGCCAAAAATATTTAAATTGTGGTCTAGTATACCATTCGTGTTCTGAATTTGGTGACCGAGATGATGAGGATAAAGCATATTAGAGCTATGTTTAATTATAAGGACAACTAGATCAATTTATTCCATAACTTTTGAATTTAATTTATAAGTAACTTGGTTTATTATAAGGATCCTGCGTTTATTTATTTTTTCCAAAATGCTTAAAAATCCTAACCTAACAAATTAATACATTCTTCAAACTGCACAAAATGTTATAAATGTTCAACAGTGTCTGAATATAGAAAGTATATCTAAATTGTCTGTTAGATTAGGGACAAATTATGTTATTAAATCTACTGAGATGACAAAAGTGCGTGTCTCTTTCTCCATCCCACATCCGAATGGAGATGCATACATAACAATGCGTCTAAGAGCGAATGATTAGGATGCCCTGATATCACTTTGTACACTCAGATGGAATGGAACTTCACCATAACAGCCCACCAATATGGCCGATGTGTGAGGCTTGTAACAACACTTTTATTGTTACTATTTCTATTAATAATAACCATCATTTCATTAATAACAAGTTAGTTTCCAACAGGCATAAAAATATACAAAACATGTATAAATATATAAATATTACAAATTTATCTACCTTTGTATAGTTAGACGTTCTTAATTCTGTTATTGTTTCTCTCTCAGATGCAGCACCTTGATCGACTACTGGTTCTACTTACCATTTGCTTAAACTGTATTCTATCGTCTGCCGTTTTATAATTCTTAATTCTGTTATTGTTTCTCTCTCAGATGCGGCACCTTGATCGACTGCTGGTTCTACTTACCATTTGCTTAAACTGTATTCTATCGTCTGCCGTTTTATAATTCTTAATTCTTTTATTGTTTCTCTCCCAGATGCGGAACCTTCATCGACTGCTGGTTCTACTTACCATTTGCTTAAACTGTATTCTATCGTCTACCGTTTTATAATTCTTAATTCTTTTATTGTTTCTCTCTCAGATGCGGAACCTTCATCGACTGCTGGTTCTACTTACCATTTGCTTAAACTGTATTCTATCGTCTGCCGTTTTATAATTCTTAATTCTTTTATTGTTTCTCTCCCAGATGCGGAACCTTCATCGACTGCTGGTTCTACTTACCACTTGCTTAAACTGTATTCTATCGTCTACCGTTGTATAATTCTTAATTCTTTTATTGTTTCTCTCCCAGATGCGGAACCTTCATCGACTGCTGGTTCTACTTACCATTTGCTTAAACTGTATTCTATCGTCTACCGTTGTATAATTCTTAATTCTTTTATTGTTTCTTTCTCAGATGCGGAACCTTCATCGACTACTGGTTCTACCCACCACTTGCTTAAACTGTATTCTATCGTCTACCGTTGTATAATTCTTAATTCTGTTATTGTTTCTCTCTCAGATGCGGAGCTTTGATCGACTGCTGGTTCTACTTACCATTTGCTTAAACTGTATTCTATCGTCTGCCGTTTTATAATTCTTAATTCTTTTATTGTTTCTCTCTCAGATGCGGCACCTTTATCGACTACTGGTTCTACTTACCACTTGCTTAAACTGTATTCTATCGTCTACCGTTTTATAATTCTTAATTCTGTTATTGTTTCTCTCCCAGATGCGGAACCTTCATCGACTGCTGGTTCTACTTACCATTTGCTTAAACTGTATTCTATCGTCTACCGTTGTATAATTCTTAATTCTGTTATTGTTTCTCTCTCAGATGCGGAACCTTCATCGACTGCTGGTTCTACCTACCATTTGCTTAAACTGTATTCTATCGTCTACCGTTGTATAATTCTTAATTCTGTTATTGTTTCTCTCCCAGATGCGGAACCTTCATCGACTGCTGGTTCTACTTACCATTTGCTTAAACTGTATTCTATCGTCTACCGTTGTATAATTCTTAATTCTGTTATTGTTTCTCTCTCAGATGCGGAGCTTTGATCGACTACTGGTTCTACTTAACACTTGCTTAAACTGTATTCTATCGTCTACCGTTGTATAATTCTTAATTCTGTTATTGTTTCTCTCTCAGATGCGGAGCCTTGATCGACTGCTGGTTCTACTTACCATTTGCTTAAACTGTATTCTATCGTCTACCGTTGTATAATTCTTAATTCTGTTATTGTTTCTCTCTCAGATGCGGAACCTTCATCGACTGCTGGTTCTACTTACCATTTGCTTAAACTGTATTCTATCGTCTACCGTTGTATAATTCTTAATTCTGTTATTGTTTCTCTCTCAGATGCGGAGCCTTGATCGACTACTGGTTCTACTTACCACTTGCTTAAACTGTATTCTATCGTCTACCGTTTTATAATTCTTAATTCTGTTATTGTTTCTCTCCCAGATGCGGAACCTTCATCGACTGCTGGTTCTACTTACCATTTGCTTAAACTGTATTCTATCGTCTGCCGTTTTATAATTCTTAATTCTTTTATTGTTTCTTTCTCAGATGCGGAGCGTTGATCGACTGCTGGTTCTACTTACCACTTGCTTAAACTGTATTCTATCGTCTGCCGAACAGGCTTACCCACATACTCCAGGTCGAAACAGATCAGGACCTTACGTTTACCAGATAAATTTCCCATATCATGTCCTTCAAGAAGATGTATACCATCCAGCCTACTTGAAGCAGGATCTTTCTGAAAGGTAAGACACAATAGACAACATTAAATAAGGAAGGAATTATTAGTAAATGATTTTGACATTGTGTGTGTGTGTGTGTGTGTGTGTGTGTGTGTGTGTGTGTGTGTGTGTGTGTGTGTGTGTGTGTGTGTGTGTGTGTGTGTGTGTGTGTGTGTGTGTGTGTTACTGTATGTGCAGTCTAACAGATTATCTATGTTTCTTTTCGTCTTATCCTTTCATTATTGTTGATTGTTCATTATGTAGCAGTGGTATTCAGATTAGATTTATTTATAAGTCCTGTGGAAGTGCTAGTTTGCTATAAGTATCAGCTTGATATTTATTTATTTTAAAATACTATAACTGAAATAACGAAAACCCCTTAATATGTACTTGCAATTTGTATCACTTTTGAAAACAATTCAATTACTTTAAAATTTAGATATTAAACACTTTTATATGTATCGAATCTTGACATTTAACGTCTTTTTTTTAAATTTTATTAATCATGGACTAGTATAGGAGGAAATTATTGGGATGGTTATATAATTTTGAGTTGAATAGTTGAATTTAATTCACTTTCGGATTCAGAATCGACAACGACCATTAGGCTGCAATAATTTGGGGACGAGAGGTTTTAATATTTGTTGGTTTTGTTCATTATGGATATCTAAAAACACCTGTAAAATAGGGTTCCTAATTTCTAATTTTGAAATCTGAAAGACATCATGATTGAACGATTACTTTTTCAAGTTCTTTCATGTACAACTCAATTATCTTGTCATGAAATTATTCAATCTTTGAATTTTTCTAAAACTGAAGGTGAGAAACTTGGATAGATTATTTGAACAAACGCCTAATGTGAACCAATAAATTTTTAAGATTAGTTGATAATGATGCCTAATTTTAGTTTTTGTTTTATATTTTTTATGAAAAAGTATATTCAAAATGAAGATGAATATACAATCCAACATTACAGGTATTTTAGGCCATCCTATTGAAATTGTGAAAGATAAGAAAAAAACATTTGTATCAAACTTTTTCCTTTTAAAAGACTTCTTAAATTATCTATATTTACATTTTAAAACTCTATAAGAGACTCCTCAATTTCTCTTTTGGAGGAATGAATTTTCTTTATTTTTTTTATAAAATGCAAGTTATAACTGAAACAATTTTCCCCCAATACATTTGATATAAGTAGACTGAAATACACTGTCTTTATGATGAAAGCCTGTGTTTAAAGCGTGCCAATGATTAAAAACAAAAGGCTATTTAGTTTATAAACGAAATCTTATTATTTTAACCGTAGGTGTTGTTTTATGGAGGAAATGTGTATTTAAACATGAAAGATATATTTTTAACTCAACCGATTTTGAACTAGGTTCCATAAACAATGACACCTGTAATTTTCTGTTATTAAATTATATGATACATAAACTATTTAACATTTTATTAAAACATAAGAAACGCACTTAAATTTTGTGGAAAAATAATCACAAAAACCCCAATCATTTCTTTCAAATTATCCTTATTTATACACTTAGGAGAATTTAAGAGGTTAGGTATATTTATATAGTGAACGTCTGTTATGGTAGAATTTACTGTTATTCTGTGAGCTTGAATGAATTAAACTTATAATATACAATCATTTAAACGTAAATGTTCCATTAGCAGATGAAAATAGTCGAAATCTTGAAACGCAATTCCGTTTCCGCTCTGTTTGCTTTAATGTATCATCACACTTCCTAGCCGACTGTGAAAACTGGTCTTACCTCCAACACAAATAGTGACAAAAGGTAATAACCCTTCTGAATTAAAACGCTTGTTACATTTTACGTGTCAAGGATTTTAGAACACTTCAACCACGTTGAGCTGTGAACTAATAAATGAGTTTTGGCTGCGGAAAAGTACGATTCACAAAATTGTTACTGATACATATTTTATTGACTTTTCTATGACCATTTGAAATCATTATTACACAAATTTTATAGAAATAGACGCACAAATAGCCATTTCGATACGAACAACTCATTATTTTTCCAGTATTTTTGTTTTGAGGAAAATATGTCTTTTAAAGTTGTGATCGAAGTTTATTTACATATTTTCACCCCTAATTTCGAACCCGTATGATATAATTGCATACAGTTAGGTGTAGACAATTAGCCAAAATATGAAATAAGTGGTTTAATCCTATTTATAATACATGTTACAAATTCCAAAACCCATCAACAAATTACGTGTCCACATTTTCTCTTATTTCTATTTATTTTGGTTTTAAAACCTCTTAATTGGCGAAGACGAAAATGTATCAGACAAACCTTTAAGAAATTCAAGATTTGAGGGTTATTATAACAGGGGTGCAACGTCGAAGTAACCATCGAGTAGAGGTTTTTGCAAAAAATTAATAATTATAAGGTTTGGAAAGGCCGAGTTACGTCACTAAGTATGAAGGCTGCTTTATTAGAAGATTGGACTGGTTGGAATCTTAAGTCCCTAAGTATTACTAACACTTGTACCCCCTGATAGTAACTTAAAGTATAACATGTCTTCTTATGTATATGTACACATGTGTACTGATTGCTGTAGAACTCTTATGCCAGCATATGAGTTTAAAAATCAGAACATTCAGAATTTCGGTGTACAAATTGTTGTATTTGATAATTATGTATATAAAACTATCTTCGATTAGAGTAGCCATTTTTAGGATAGGATATTTTAAAAATTGATCACATGATAACTGTTTATTGGATATTACTTAATCTAAAACTCACCTAATTAAATTTCATTATATAACGCATAACTTCAAATAACATACAAATATTACCAATACAAATTTACATTTTCGTAATTTTTGTGTAATGAGAACCATACGAGTTTACAACAAATTTACCCAACTCTCCGTTTTATTTGGCTACGATTAATACCTAACGAATTAGCCAAAAAAATAACCTCTATAAATAAATATGTATGAATATCTGACTAAAAGAACTTCCGATTTGTGAACTTTTTATCTAAACATTAGACAATGAATGTGTAGAGTAAATATATTTCATTAAAATATAAGAAGTATTCGGAAAAAATGGTTCTTTTTACAATTCAATGTATTTCACAATTTATTCAAACTAATTTTTTAAAAACATATGATAAAAACATGAGTTTAAATTGTTTAATTATGTATTTTAAAGATTTAAATAATTACATTTCAGGTTAGGTGCACATTTAATGGCGCCTTCTGTAAGTAACACGATCACATGAACTCTTAACATAAGCTGCTCAGCATTAGCTAGATAGTTATACTCTCTAGGCACGCGTGCACCAGTGTACGCATAAATGTCACGTTTGTGTTTCATATGAGAAAGCAAAGTATGCCTTTGACAACTTGCCTCTTTATGCAGTTGTAGTACAAATGGTATGCAACTAGAATGTCACTTAAACTGTTGTTGGATTTATTTATTCGTAGTCTAAATTATTCACTAAACTTAATACGTGATGTTTTTATATAAAGAATAAATCTGTATAAGCAGTCAAAACGGTGTAGACATTGCATAAACTTTATCACTCTCTAATTACCAAAACTAATTAAAAACCAACCAACTCTATTCGTAAGGTCGGTAATTGTTAGTCAAAAAGTGGAAAAAGTCTTTGAAAAAATGTTTATATAAATTTTAATGTAACAGCAGATATTTCATGTTGAAACTCATATTGCTTTAGCTTTATTGCTTCATTTAATCCTTAAATGTTTATATATTTAAATAGGGCCAAAACCTCTTTCACTTGTGCCATAAACACGTCCTCAGTGTAAATCGTATAGTTTTTAACATCAAACTTATAAAGACGGTAGTCAAGGTTAATTTTTTTTTTTGAAAATTATTCGTAAACCGTAAACATTTTTTTATATGAGGTTTTGCACAAGAGTTTGGATCATTAATCTTCACATTTCACTCAAATTTGAACGAAATTGGTGGTGTTGATTTTGAACGATTACGTTTATTATAACATTCCCATGAGCGATTGTTTGTTTCTATCGATAACTTGTATACCAGATTTTTTGAAAAGATGTCACCAATACATTTTGTTTAGTTCCTTAGAGACTTATATTTGAGCAAAGTTTGCTCAAAGTCCTAATTTTGTGTTTTTTCTTACAAAATGTAATAAAAATCCTGGTGTCCACATACCAAATTTGGTAATATATCCACATACCAAATTTGATTAAAATCGGCCCACGTGTTTTGGTTGTAAAGTATTGCACAGACGAAAACAGACATCATTCCGAAAAACCAATTTTTTGGACACACTGGACCTCAAATCAAATATTTGTGGGAAAAACTCTACATCGGGTTTTAGGCCCAACACAACTTTTTCTATAGTATGTTTAATCAGAGAGGCCGAATTAAAATATTGGACCTTCTAAGACGCGATAAAGAATAATTTTCATTTTGTTATCTATTACTTAGGCTAGGCATTAATGATTATATTTAAAATATTTCTTTTTGTTTGCGCTTTTGTTTAGTGTTTGTGTACGTGTATACAAGTTTGTTAACCGTTTATTTCTCTAGTACACTTATCATACACGCGATTTATCAATATTGCAACAGTTTATTATTGTCTACGATAACAAGTACAGGTAGTTTACACATCTTTGTATCTATTATTAGAAGACGTGGGGAAAGTTAAGTAATTTAATAAATCAGATGTGGATTGTTTCCGGAAGCACTTTACACGTCACCCTATAAACACTTGAGTTACTGCAACTTCTTCACATTATTTCAACGAGTTCATTTCCTTGGATTCGAGTCAAATGTAAATTGTGAATATAGGCAAGAGTTGTTGAAAATGAAATGTCGCTCCACGGTCCATTAGTTCGAGGAGAGCAAGCCAAAACTTGTCTGCCAAAAATACGTCCTTGAAGCATTTAGGGGATATATCGAAACTTTATTTAAAAACATATTAATTATACCAAGTTTTACTATTAACAGCTCAGCTTAATTTAAATCGTAGTACTGAAGCAAGCCAATTTACTTCGACTGGGGAGTAAATTATTTTGCTAGGATTCTTTTAAGAAAACCTACAAGAATCACGAAATATTCAAATAACCACAATAAAATAAAGTTTTTGTTTGACAAGTTATATTCTGTATTTATTTAAATATCTAAATTTTATCAACAGCATTTTGATTCAGTAGTAAAACAAATTGATTACTTACGGACATTTTTTTATTTCCTCCATCTATTTTTACTGAAATTTGAAATTAATAGCAATTCTTTCCTATTTCATTGAATGGTTGACTGAGAGTGATAAATTAAAAATGTATGTTACATAATACGAGATTATCTTGTAGGGACATACGTCTCTATTTTGTTGATATTTAATGGACGACAACAAATCTTTTACTAAACAAACAATTCCCTCTCATTATATGACATCGGTAAAACAATAAATAAATTTAACTTGTTACTGTCGGTTAACAATAAATTTAACTTCTTATTATAACTTTGATATATTCAGTCATTTTACAGTGGAAAATTAAATAAATATCGAGGATTAATTAATGTACTTTATAGTTTAGGCGTTAACTGTGATTAATAATGAGTCATTTGTTACTGAGAATCCACATTATAATGATGTTCCACCGACTTGTATAGAAACTGGGCTGACACATACATAGGAAATATCGGTTCAAAGAGTCATTCGTTACATTTCAAAACAACAAAATAAGTAGTATGCCTATTGTTGTTTTAAAAAAATTTATATAGGTTATATACATTTTAAGTTAGATTTATTATAACTTTCTTATTCTTTTATAGTAGAAAAACGTTTGGGCAACATTAGATGTAGAATTTTTAAGCTTCACTAAATATGCTATTAAAGAGGATATAAAAAATAAATAGAAGTTAGGGTAATCAGGTCTTCTCTTTCACTTAACGTGTAAAACATACAGTACTTAAAAAAATTAATTTAATAAAAACTAACATTAAAAATTAAAAATTATTACTTATATCAAAATGGCCACAATATAGACGTATACTTTTTTTTTTTTTTTTTTTTTTTTTACACAATATTAATTAAAATGAATAAATAAATAGCGAAAATCAACAAAACACAGAATAGCATAAAATGATTTCAAATCTCTTGATTAATTAACAAAAAGAAAAGAAAAATTCACATTTACACGCTCATTCATTATACATATCATCGCATACCAAACAACATCAGTTTATAAGTAAGGACTTATATAGGATTTATAAGCACGAAATTTATCCTCGAAAACTACCCTTATTTAAAATTTGGCAACAGTACTAGAGTGTCAGAGTTTCAATGAAGGAAATCCCAAGAGTTAATATTTATATTTAAGAAAATTACTAATATTAGATGTTAAATGAAGTCGTCAAAAGCTCTTAATGCGTCAAACAACCTGGAATATGTGCGTTTAATTCGATAAGAGCGTGCTTTTCTAAAGGATATTGCATATTAAAACTCTATAAATATTCAAATTCACATGAAGTTAGTTACTAATATTAAGGCAAATTTAATGAGCAAAGGTAACATAGAGTCTTGTTTAAAAAAAAAATACTGATGCTGCCATCTTCCGGTAATATACAATGGCGATGAAATGGTTATAATGTATAATGGTATAATGTATCCTTAATAAAGTTTTACCTAATAACTATAAAACAAGCAATACAGGTTTATTAAGTCTATACAATTTTGTTTTGTGCTGCATAGTGACTCAAAACAACACTTCAATGATAAACTTTACACCTAAAATTAACGAAATTGTATTTATTTATAACAGTTATATTTTAACGGTAATAACTGTGAAAACTCCGATTCTACAATGTCCTTATAAAAAACCTCATTATACATGAAAACGCATTAGCTCATACAATCTCCTATTATCGTTATTATCTTAGTAACTATGTCCGTGTTTTATTGTTCACCCAATTATTCTGAATCTACATTTTCGATTATTAAATTTCATTAAACTTTTCGCTTAGTAACCATGTTAAAAACAAACATACAAAAATACTAATCTTAATAAGCAAGTTGTAATGCTCATATAATAATTTCATATGTAACTTATTTCAACCCTCCGATTTGTATGCTGAAATTTCAAAAAAATAAAGAAAAGTCTTACATATTGATCCCTTTTGAACCCATTGGCTGTAGAATACTGATTAAAAAGAGCCTTGTTCCAATAATTTATGGACGTACACTAAACAAATAAATATGAAATTTATGTAAACAAATAACTATAAAGTTTCACACTATTTCAAAAATATAATTGCCAATGCACGAATTAAAACGTTATCGGTAATAACAACGAAAAACAAATCGGACAGACGCTCAAAATGTCACGCGAAATAAAATATTCACCCTAGTTCGATTTAAAATTCTCAAAACATTAAAAACTTGTCCTGTTAAAAACACTTTGCCACATTATTATTATTATTATTATTATTATTATTATTATTATTATTATTATTATTATTATTATTATTATTATTATTATTATTATTATTATTATTACTTATTATTATTTGCTACGAGTAAATAAGTCTTATTTAGAGTATATCAAGAAATTGTGTGCTTGTATTTTAGTTGGGCTTGAATTTTTTACATTTTTAAAGCTCAAATTCACCAAGTGTTCAACATATTATAAAACCACAATTTTATTTATAATTAGTATTATAATAGGTTTTTTATGATGAAATATTTAAATGTAATCATGATTAAAGACATTCAAGAAAGGATAAATCACCCTTCGCCAGGATGTTACCCTATGTCAGGCGGGGATGTTGACACTTAGGCTATGTCAGTTAACAAATCAACAAAATTAATTCAACCAAAATTAAAATCTCCTTCTCAATCATAGCTAATCCTTAGTCTGGTGTGTCTACTAGCTATTCAGTAAATAAACTGAATTGTCAAAATTAAAACTTTAAAAATAATATTTGAATTACAAAATTGCAAAATAACCTATTGTAGCAATACACTTGAATGGCATTAGTCATGCGTTTGGCGAGCTGAGTAAGATAACTGAGAAACCGGAAATTGTATTGGGTTGCACTTATTGTTTTAAATAGCCATTGTCTGGTGGAGTTTTCAATGGATCATATAAGATGCTATTACAACACAGTCAATAAAAATTGCTGAGAAGTCAAAAATGTAAAGCTAAAAATCACTGGTCAGCTGTTACTCAGAATAAGTTTTGTCTCGTTGTTCTGAATTGTAAATTCTAAATAAATTGACATTCTCCAAATAGTCATAGAAAAAATACATAAATGTTAAACAAAGTCATAACACACTAAGTTAGGGTTGTACTTTGGTTAAGTTAAAGGTTAATTTATGTAAATTAGGGTTTAAAGCAATTTACTTAAAGTCGTGAACAATTTATTCATACAAATAACGTGAAGGTAAGAATGTCCTTAATTCGTCATATTTAAGTACAATATAGAGAAAAGATTGTCAAATTAGAAAACTTAAATTCATTATGATTTTCTCTCAGGGTATAAAAGTTTCTTTAAAAGGTGCGAATATGTTATTTTTTTCTTATTATTATATTTTTGTTATTATTTTTAAAGAACAGTAAAATCACTGAGATCCAATTTTAAATCTGTTGTGACAAATATTGGTTATATTTTATTTATTATTTTTTTCATAAAATCTGATTTAATTACATTTGAAAATTCAAAAAATGCTTTCTGTGATCCCAGAATCCGCTCAATACAGTCAATTAAAATGGAGTCTGAATTACTGTTGAAAATTCTGAGATAGCGGTTTTCTTCTAGAATGAGTAAAGCACTTTTCAAATACATTTGGAATATGATTAGCACTTTTAATCCAAGTCAGCGGTTAGTCAAAAATTACACGTATTTTGACTTTTATCAAGTGCTATTCTTCTGTTGAAGCCTTGAATATTTGTTGGCTCATAATTTGGAAATACAAAATCAAATGTATATCGACCTCCTCCCCGTCCCTAAATACTAACATTATGTAACTCTGTTGTGATGGAAAAGTTTCAAGTGCATTGAGACAAAAGACGTATTAGTAGTCCATTTTCACTTTTTAAAAAATACAATAATTCAAACCAAAGTTCTAAATTATTAACATTTACATTTAGTAGACACGTTTTAAATATTCGTGGCTACGTTTCTGGGATATATTATATTTAGTTTTAATGGCTAAGATTATATTTAACAATATTTAAATAGGAAGAAAAATCCCAGCCATTGAAAAATTGAAGTTTTGATTATGTATGAACCTTTTAATATTTGGGTAATTTACTTAATAAATACAATTGTTTAGGTACCTTTTTCTAATAGGAGACCAAAACTCCAGCGCCCTCACTATCATGATTACACCCTGCTCGTCTGCAATCATCTGGAGTGTCCATTACAAAAACGAAAACCAAACTGGAAAATGTAAGATTTGAACAAAGTATTAATTATACGTGTGTGTGTGTGTGTGTGTGTGTGTGTGTGTGTGTGTGTAGGCTTACTTTCCATTTTCTTAATTTAAACTATGTGAAATTATTATTTCTTTATATTTTAGGAGATATTTGATTTAAATATGTATGCACACCTGTTTAATTATTATTCTTTTATTTTTGCCTACACGGTTCTACGAGTAGACTTTATCGTTAAAAACATTCTTTTATTTTTATATAAAAGTCAAAGAAATAATTTTCAAAAAATGTACCTGATTTAATTTTATATATATATTTAAATTAGGGTTGGAACGTCCTTGTGATTGAAATATCTCTAAAAAATAACGAGACGAATTGTTGGTAGTACAATTGAATACATAAATTCTAATTTTATCGTCTTTAAAAATATACATTTCATCTTTCCAATCAACAATCTATGACATGTATCGTTACATTTTTCAGTGGATTACACCTTAATGTCAGGTGCTGTCGAAGTGTCAAGCTTCGAAGGTAAGAAGACGCATGTATTCGACACATCTAATGCAAATAGAGGTCTCTACATAGTCCAAGTAACTGCAATTGAAAGGGACACCCACATAAATATGTACGCCAGCCGATATCATGGCTTACTGGTAGCGCTGAGGTTACAACAGAAACCTAAAATACGACTTCAGCGACGAAAACATAAAAACAAAATGACTGTACGTTGGGAACAAAGGTAAACAAATTAACCATATAATATAGTATACATAATATTACTTACACAAAAGTTATAATTGCTATTGAATTAGATATAATAAATACTGGTAAATATTAAAATTTACAGAAAAAACATCGGGTGGTAGAAATTCAAATGCATTTAAACCTAAGATTTTTACAAAAGTCGAGTAGGTAATTATTATCGGCATACGTCTTAGTAAAAGTTTTAATTATTATTATTTTATATAATTTAATGTATCATTGGGTATCATTTTCCCTTTCCAAATTTTTAATTAACTCATAAACCGCCCATTATATAGTCTCAGTTATAAATTTCCTTTACCATTCATTTAATTTTGTAATAACGAATAATTTATAATATTCTTTTTCTTTGAAATTAACCTATCATTTTAATTTCTATAAAATATAACTAACCCAACATAATCTAAATTTATTTGCTATTTGCTGTAACGGGTGGTAATCATATGGGGGAGGGGATGGTACACTGTCAGTAAGCCTATCCTAGACACCTCGTTTAATGAAATAGGTCAGCTGATCTCTCAATACTTAAACGTAACTACTTATTACTATTAACCCTATCAAAACCAACCAACACATCAGGAAACAAGCTATGATAATTAATTTGGATAATTAAACATAAATATAAACTAATCGAACAGAAACTTATGAAACACACATTCAGGCCTAATTGTTTCCCATTTTAGGCCTAATCGGCCATACAGTTGTACAACTAGGAAATGACATTAGACTGGTCAAAGCCTCCGCGAAAAACTCAGGACGCCACGAACCTCAATAATTTAACCGGATATTATAAATATGAAACCAACGAACTAAAATGTGGAAAAAAGTTATTGAGAGTTCATCTTGATACTAGTCTTTGACTTACTCCTGGACTGCTCCATTCTTAGTCCCCAACGGAATACCACTCCACTTTCTGCGCGAGACGAAGGTATAGCTCATTTGTTATGTGGTGTCGCTTGGAGGGAGGGCAGTCTGGTTTAGAGTGGGGAGGTTGTTCGTAATACATTGTATACAAACGAACTGACGAAAGGACGGCGGAACACTAACTCACTCGCTTCCCCCACCACTAAAAAATGACGGGAACCAGTTTGCCCGAACAAGGTCAAGTGCCACTACATACCAAATTACCTCTTCGCATTCGTGCGTCGCCCTGTGACTTTGCAGTACATAGGGGTAACTCGGTTTCATGGGATCGAGTCACAGTCACTCCCCCCTCTCCTCAACAGACACAAAAGATCAACTCTAAAAACTGTCGCTAGCGCAGCCATAGGTGTGGAAGGGAAATGGACACTGGGATTCACAAAAGTGCCGTGATGAAGGGCCGGAAAATCTCAACATCCTTACTAAAGGAACCGAACGTGGCCAGGACTTAAGGGTATGATGTAAAGATAATTTAGCAGGTGGCAGTTTATTCTGCTCTCACCGGTCTTTCACTTCCTCGCCGTACATTTATCGTTAATTAATATCACAGGAAAATGTTAAAGCAAAACCGGACAATATCAGATAGGATATATTGTGGGGGGGGGGGGGGAAGAAGTTGTCAAGTTAACCCATAGAGACCACGAGGTCTATCACCTCGTATTCGCGTAAAAAAAATAATAAAGTAAAAATGACTAGATACGGCAAAAGATAACCGTGTAAAAGGAGTAAAAGGAAGTTTAAGGAGAAATAGAAATTTTACCCCGTGATGCCGCTGGTTATCAATGGGTGGAGATTCTAACTTTCACCTTATGATGATATTGTTAAAAGACGCCATATTATGTTGAAAAAACAAAATCCATCGTAAATTTCCAGTCCAACGCCAAATCACACCCTGAAACTGTAAAAAATTACAAGAAATGAATATCTATCTCGTGAAGTTCTCATTGGTAATTTTGGATAAAAATGTTAGTTGAGGATTTAATATAATCGATTAATTGCTGGTGGTAGGTTATAGGTGATTTCAGAAGAGTAAAGGATTGGTGTTAGGTTAAAATAATACGCGAATGAAGGGTGGATATGAAAGTATTTTGTAAAAAGGGGATTTTGAAAAATATTTAACAAACAAACCTTGACTCCGGAATAATTAACAAAATAGAGAATACAATTACAATTGCTCGTGTTAACTCAGAAACTAAAGGCTAGAATACTACTTCCGTTGGAATAACATTCAAAACATACTAAAAGTAAATATATGCAATTATACACTGAAGAATGACCAGAAGGACAGGGTTGAGAAACACATTGCTTCGGCATAATATATTGGGGTTATTGCTATTAAAAGAGTTAACTAAATGCTGAAATTTTTGGAGTTTTCGGCGTGCCGTCCGAAGGTGGATTACCCACGCTGAAGTTTATAATCTTGAGCTGATGGTGTTGGAGATTATATTATACACTTAACATAATACTGGGCACTAATCTATATTACCACCAAAAAGAAAATTAACTTAAAACTAGAAAGGCCAAAGTGGTAAAAATATAATAGAGATGAAATGATTGTTGCAATATGTGAGGAACTGAAGTGAGTAATTGAAAAATTGGGTGGTCGTCAGGTTATTAAAGTATAAAATGGTAGAAAGAAAATGTAATAAAGTGGATGTATTGCACTTGTTCTACCGTTTGACCTGGAGTCAGGGCTAAATCCAAGAGCCGCCCTCTATGGTTGGATCAGTGATTTAAGGTATTTTTTATATTAAAAAGAAAAAAAAATTGATGAGAATTAACACAATGAATATAACAATCTAAATTATCTTAATATAGTATTCATAATAGCTTGGCGCTGTTCATAATATAATGAAAAAAAACTATTTTCATCCGTAAAAAATAAAAATTTGCCATGAACTAAGCAAAGATAATTTCGATCGAAGGATAGAATTTTGAGAACAAATGAGTAAGCTTGTCACTTCTAACCCTAATGTCCTAAAAAATATATGCTTTAGTGACAAATGTATTTTTCATTTAAATGTTTTTTGTTGTTTTTTTTTTACCAAACAACAATAACGATTACTGCGTTATTTGACCGATGAAAATTCTAATTTATTTACCGAGGGTTCCACATCCCAATAGCTTGGAGAAATCAATGTTTGAGCGGAAGTTTTTGGAGATACCATTATCGGGTCGTTATGTATTGAGGAAAACTTGAATGTAAAATCGTACCTAAATTTTTGGAATATTATATTGGACCTGTCATTACAGGAACCCAACAAAGTGAACTTGGTAAGTTGCATTTAGAAAAAATCGTCGACATTATCACAAATATGGAGTTCCTTCAAATTACGCTATAGCCGTCCAACAATGTTTAAATGAATATTTTACAAATCATTGGATTGGGAGAAGAAGATCAACAATCAAATGGCCACCGAGATTACCAGACCCAACTCCTTTGGACTTTTTGTGTGGTCGTTTTATCAGTAATTTTCAAAACGCCACTTGTTTATATTCAAGATTTGCACAACAAAATAATAACGGAGCGTACAGCTTTAAACAGTGAAAAATTTCGAAACGTTAGAAATAAATTTCAAAATTGGCAATATCATTACATGCAAAATAATGGTGAGTATTTAATTTATCGTGTTAGTATACAGACAACTTCCAGTTTGTATGGTGATAAATGTGTGTTCTTAATCATAATTTAGTTACTTGTAATAGAACAAATTCTGCGTTAATAGTGCACAGAATCAACACGTTTACAATAAAATTTTATTAAGATATACTATTTTCTTTCCCTCGTCCTTTTCTTTAACAAAAAGAAAATGATATTCATTTTTTATATTCATATGTTATACTAATTAATGTTTTCATTGTATCTGATTTAATTTTAAATTGTAAATTGTAATTTTTTTGATAATTTTTTGACACCTAATAATTTATATTTATTTTTTTGTAAAAATGTGATGTATTTGTAAGAGTAGTGTAATGTAATTTTTGTTTGTTTATTTTGTAACTCTTTTGTGAAGGTTAAGAGGAAGAAAAGACACTATAGCCCTAACTTACCATCTTTAAAAATAAGGCTTTATTCTGTAATCTTATTCTTTTATATTAGTCATAACTTTATAACCGGTTAACTGATTTGAAAATTTTTTGTACCAAAGTAATTAACCAACAAAGGGCTTTTCAAGATGTGTAACAAGCTATTGTTACTCCCATTTAAAAAAATTTAGAATTTTAAATTTAGAAATTTCAGCAAACTTTGTGATTTAAAATGTTCACTTTTAATTCAAAATAACCTGTAAGTAACCGACTTTCAATTTGAGGTATCACAAGCTATTAAGTTTCCAACATAAATTTTGAATTGTAGGTTAGTGGGAGTGGGGGGGGGTTACCATTTTTTCAAAATATTTTAAAATTTGTTCTCCCTATAAATAGTAAATATTAACAGAAGCAGAATCTTTATAAATGTGTATGAAATTCATATTCATAAATAAATATGAAATTTTTTAAATGAACATTCTGTATACTATTATAGAAATTATCACGGTAAATGTCGATTACTTAAAAAATAAAACATGTTTGTATGTCAGTATGTCGAAAACTCTGCCAATTGTTCCAATCAAGAAAAGGAAATATTTTATTATTATTATTATTTTCTCTTTTTTTGGTAATTTTTGCCTACTTGAATTGTAAATCTTATATTCACTATTCAGTTCTAAAGAGAATTTTTATTCAGGTTGGCTAAAACTTCGTTATTTTTTATTATAGTTAGTAGCCTAAATAATTAAGGATAGAATAAATATTTGCTTAATACAAGGCATTTTAAGTTCACAGTATAAAAATAATAATTTTGTCTAATGAAACAGAACGGAAAGACCAGTGATTTGAGACCTTATAAAACTTTATAATTTCTGAAATATCAAGAAAAATATACCTTTTTAGGGAAATTCAATATAACATAACAAATTATTTCACTTCACGCCAACAAAACAAATATACTGAAATTTATATTACTTATTTCCCTCTTAGAGCAAATCTTTAGATTAGTTAATATGCCTTTTTTTTTATAAGATATAAATTACAAGCATGTACGTAAAATATTAATAACATATATAGTTACATATTAAAACTTACTTCGCAAGTTTAGAAAAACTATTATTTCTGTTTAAAAAATAAAAGATAGAGAGAAGAGAAAAGAACTGTTCACCATAGTTGGCAACGTATGTTTTTGTAGTGGAACATCAGTGATGCTACACAAGGCTTCATGCTACTTTGTGATAGGATAAGGTTCGACGGGTTTTTTCTGTTCCCTGTTAGATTCTATAAAGACTAGAATATTTTTAATGTAATTTTATTGAATTGCAAGTTACCTCATCTTTTCATCGAGCTTTACACGAGTTTAATAGAGGATGCGTTGTCTTGAATGCGAAGCAGTTTTTTGTCCGGCGTGATTGGTTCGCACAGTGTTATTGTTGTCCTGAACATTCTTCACTTGAATCGGCTGCTTTTAATGTCATTTTCTTCTTCAATTAGGAGCTTTCTTTTTAAAATGTTTCTTTTAACAAGCAGATTTACAACTAAAGATTTAACGCAACAGAATTTTACACTTGTGTCTTACAAAACTGTGTTATCTGTTTTTGTCATCTGAAATATGTTGAAGTCTTAATTCATGCCCAGTCCGTAATACATTGGACACACATGGCGGGTAAACAAGTATGGTAGGAATTTCACGTATGCCCTCAAATTATTCAGTTACTTGAAACTGGTATGTCTCTTTTGAAATTGCGTTTTTTTAGATGTAGGCCTACATTAGCATTAAAATAGTATTAATTATTATAAAAAAATATAATAATAAATTATTTACCAGAAATAACATTCTCTCTCGAAATATGCATGGATACTTGAATAAACAAAGCAATTTTATAAATACCTAGTTTAATGTAAAATATCCAGTTTTAATATCTGCAGTCAAGGTTTAATATATATTTCAATAACTCTTCAACATTTTTTTCATCTTTTTTTTAATAACTTTTCATTTACTCTGCTTGCGATTTGTTATGGTTTGGTTTATTATTATTCACATTTTACTAAAATTTATTCCATATCGGTACAGAAGATTTAATGAAATTTGACCATTAATGAATGCACTGTGAAATCCTTTTTCGTTGTTTTTTTACCGATAACTAAATGACTCCATAGTTTTTATGGAACCATCTTATTAGCATCCTCAGGTACAACATTTGAACAAAATTGTATAAACATGTTTAAAGCTATTTTGAAAAAAAATCTAATTTATGTGTCTTAGTCTTATAAGTTGATTTAATTGACTTATTTTCTTTTCTCGCGTGGGGGGGGGCGTAACAAAGAACTTCCACCGAACTCGATTTTGATCATTCCGAGTTATTTCCTTTCAAACAGTTTCAATAATAGAAGTTATTCGTCCACCCTTTCCGTTCCTTCTCATGGGGATGTTATCTTAGACTGCAAGCCTAATGGAGTTTTCACCCTTTACCGAGAATAATCCCTTTGAGAGGCGATGGATTCCCATTAGGAACTAGCTAGGATTTCCATGCTACGTAGGCACATAATTTCTTGGCTACAACTCTTAGTCATTTTATGACGGATACGCTTGAATTTCAAGTTAAACTGTTATACTTTATGTACTACATCCAATGGTTCTGAAAAACCAGTACGGACCTACAGGCATACTTTACGAACTGAGATTCATTTTACAAACGTTACTCTTTTTTTTTTCATGTGGTTGAATACTTACCAAAATCTAAAACTCAATAATTTTTGTTTTCAACATCACGATACAACTCTATTAATAAAAATAAAGTAAACTGTAAATCTAAGTAGCGTCATGTTGGTGAAAAATCACTTGGAAACTTCATCATGTCTTTTATTTGTATAGAGATAAATTAATATAGAAACTAACTATTAGATGTTTAAGTATTTGAATTATGTAATTTCGACGTTCTGCAATAAATTTTGAAGTTGGGTAGATCTTATAAGACCTCACAAACGTCGGCTTTACTCTCAATTCTCAACTACAATTAACTATTAAATAAATTACTTCACTACCAAACGAGAAGCTATAAAAAATTTTGTAATCAGTTTTATGTTCATGTCTAGAACAAATATAAGATTTCGTCCGACAGATTAATAATTTGAAATGGTCTCGATCGGGTTTCTAAAACGGTTAGCAAGCTGTTTAACGGATCGTCGAAACCAGTGCAACCTATTATTTTCTCCGCCAAATCACCTCAGCTTAATAGGTCGCAATAACAATAGGATTGGGTAAGGTCGGCGCGCTACCGCGAATTCAGCCAAACCCACCCACTCAGGTCGTTCACACTAATTTTTATTTTCCAAATCATCAGTGTGCGTAGGGGCGTGTCCGTGCGTGCGCGGCAGGATGGTTGCGTAGCTGCCCTTGGGATTTTATGAGTTGAATACTTCTAATAAAAGGGTTCGTGTTGTGAGCATATAATTCACTAAGTTTATGGCGTACACAAAGACCTGTCAAAATGGCCATTTCACTAGACCGAGCAATAAGTTTGCGTTCAACTTCAAACAACGCTCCGACTCCCGTCCCTTCCCGTACCTAACCTAATCGCTTTCTTAATTTTATGGCACAACCAACGTAAAATTTCAATTGCAATTAAAATATATTACCATTTACTTCGTAGCTCTTAATATTTTAGACGAATATAATAAGAGAAGGAAAATGAGACGATATAGAATTAGAATATGTCTTGGTTTTGTATTTTGCTCTAACAAATTTGTCAAAGACTAATTTGCGCGCAAAACTCACACTCAGTGTACTTACACCTTCAATGTAGCTTGTAAAAACAATACTAGATACAATTTGTGAATATACAATATTAAATAAAACAATACAGTCTTAAAGCATTTGTCATATTCCTATTTAATCTTTCTTCTCGAGGCATAAAATCCTAACATAGCCTTATAATAGCTTTTAATTAGAGGCCTTGATTTATATTTCACAGTAGAAATTCTGACAGTTTCGTGTTTGAAGGTGACATGTTTAAGAAAGTGAAATAATTAAGAAAAATAAAAACCCATTAATGAGCGTCGGAATTTATTGGTAACAATGAAAGGACCATTGTAACGTATGGATTGTGTAATGACTGACTGTACGATGTCTATGAGGTTGGTTAGAGCAATATGGTGTTCGTGAAACAAATAAGACCAAATCGATTTTTGAATTATGAATATCAATTTGACACTCGGAGAGATATGAAAACACGTTCAATGAATATACCATTGTGCTCTCTCTTGCTCCGGCACCCAAGGTTGGTTTTAATCTAGTGTGATTTCCTATTTCAAAAAAAAGAAATGGATTAAATTTAATTTGTTTTAAAGGTACTAAATTACTACACTTTGTTTAAAACTGTACGAATTTGAAAAACCAATAATAATTTTGTAAGCAATACATTAATACAGATATGTTAAAAACAATGTTACTAATCAAATCTTTAGGTACTGATCAACCATAAAAGGCGATTTTACTGACACCGTTTTAAAAAATCATTAAAATATTGTTTTAAATGTTTTAATTAATTTGTTTTAAAATATGTAATACCTTATTGAACACGAACATTTATTTTACTAACCCGGCTATGTGCAGGGCAAAACTTACAATAACACATAATTCTCATTAAATACGTAGGAAGACAAAATATTGTTACAGAAACATTAATTTTTTAATACACTATTTTATTTTTCTTGTTTCTTTTCTTAGGCAAATATTATCTCACTCCACTACGACACCTAATTAATTTATTGTGGAAGTCATTAATTCTTTGAGTTTCGCAGGAATTAAACCTGGCTCTTTTCGTTTGCGAAACAGGAGTGCAAACCACTCAGCCAACCATTGGAATAGACTAAGCTATTGTATCAGATATTTTTTTTAATATTCTCTGAAACAACGGATAACCCTAAAACTCGAGTTAAATCTGACTTACGAGAATAATGTGTGAAAAAAAAAGGAATTAATGATTAAATATTTGTTTTACCTAGTTCTTTCAGAATTAATATACTGCAATTACTTTGATTACAGTAATCTGACATGACCTTGTTCTATCGATGGGTTTCTGGGAAACTAAATTTTAAAATGTTTCAAGAAAATATATAGGCTACTACTACTTAATTTCTGAGGATTTTGTTCGTTAATCGCATCTCAAGACATTCAAACAAAAAAATAACGATTTTTAATTAAAATTAGACAAAATTACACACAAGCAACATTATGTATTGAAGGAAAAATTATTAAATTAATTTTTTTTTTTTTACTATTTTTAATGTTTTTTTAGGTTTAATTGTCTGGTCACTGGGAAGAGAAGGGAGGCTGAAATGTGGAAGGGCAAAGATGTTATGATTAATTTCGACTTAATAATTATAAATCTACCGAATGCCACTTCATCCATCTTGGACAAGCTGTTATTAACGCTTTTTAGGAAATATTTATTAACTATTGGCTCTTCAAAAATGTTTCTTCTTAGTTAAAACCATGATCTACATTGTGTATGAAATAGCAATCTTGCATATTCTCTGTAGTGTGAAGATTTTATCTCAAATTAAGAAATAATTGTTGGACATTAATTTCTTAGCAAAAGCCAGAAATTAGAGGAATATAAGCCTCATTAATATGTCTTACTCCTGCTTTTTGATACATAATGAATCTAAAATGTTACCTAATTACTCTCTTAACAATGTCATGTCAACACCCGTTCCCCCACCCAAATGCATTCCATTGATAACAGTAACATTGTTTCTCCAAACTAACAATGTTTCTCACACTCTAATTACACAATGACATATAGAATTCACTCATATATAATTTACCGAGTTACCATTAAACAAAACAAAATGGCGAAATTCAAAATAAGAGGTAGGTATGTAGCCTTTCATATTATATAAATAAACATATTACATGTTATAAGCATAAAATACAAAGGAATAAGATTACATGAAAACTTGTAATAGGATAAATCACATCCAATACTATATCGTTATTTTCAACGTACTCGTATTTCTATTTTTCACCTAGCTTATATTTGCATTTTTCTAAAAATAATGTATAAACCGAATTTTATATTATATCTCAAACCATAAATTTAAATCCGAAAAACTAAAAAAAAATAATAATAATAAGATTAAAAATCAGGTATAATTTTTAAAGGGTAAATTCAAAGCATCAACGTACAACAGAAAATAGGAACTGAAGGAATTTGCAACGTATCCAAAATTTACTTACGTTTTGCTTACTCATGCAATATCTGTAGTCTGGAGAAAATTATGTGATGGGTGAAAATATCAATGTAGAGTTATTTACGGATATGAACGTTTTAGAGTCCATTATTCCCCAAATTTTCATTATGTGTAGTGCTCTACAGCCTAAACAATAGAACTGATTTTAATCAAATTTTCCAAACGTGTGAACATATTTTGTCAATACTTTTGCAATATTTAAATTTTTTGATAATACAAAAATTTCTCTTACGATTTTTATGAAGCTTTGCTCAAATGTAGCATCTAAAGACCCCAAAATGTCTTGATTACCAACTCTTTAAAAATTTTAGTTCTTAAGTTATCTGTATAAAACCAAAAATAATTGGTCATGGGGCTTTTATAAAAGACGATTTTTTTTCAAAATCGGCTCTACCGATTACATTCAGGGTGAAATGTGAAAATTAATCAAAAATTAAAAGATATCAACTGCAACTTTCAACAATTAAAAATATAGGAGACAGGCTAAAATTAAAATTCTGGAAGTTCAACTTTAAATTTGAATAGTAAATAGGCCTATATTCAATTATTCATGAAACATATACTTGTTATCAAATACTAAAGGATAATATATAAAATAAAATCATGATTACAATAACCAATTAATTAAATTTTCAGTTTGGGTATTCTTACTATTTTTTTTTTTTTTTTTTTTTTTTTTTTTTTTTTTTTTTTTTTTTTTTTTTTTTAATAAGTAAATTCGACTAGCTCATAGCAGAGCTATTTATATGTGTGTTGAGATTATTTAAACGTAGACTGGAAAAAATATCTCTCACTTTCTCTGTCAGTAGTTTGTAAAACAGCTGATATGTATTAAGTGAAAATTATTTCCTACAAAAATATCAAAATAAAATCACTGTAGTTGCTTTTACCTCATTCTCAGTTATTAAATAATATATCTCTTCGTGTTATCAAATAAGTTAGCAAATCCATCACCATTAGTGTCATAAACTATTAAATACAGTATTACTTATTTCATGTCTTGTTTCAGTATAAAATTTCTTGGTATTATACTGCCAACTGACTAACCACATATAGTTTTTATTTGAAATTAAAATGTAATTAGTTACTATAAAACTGGTGGATCAGTTCCATTAACAACTGTAGTTTGGTTATGAAACAGGTGGGACTGATGAGGATATTCAGTAAAGAATAATGAAAGCAAAGAATGAATTTTTCCTCTCTATTGTTACTTTGCTTTCTATTTAAGTGTACTACCACATGATCCGTAATATCAAAACTCTACATGCCAGGTAATCCAGAAAGTAAAGATTTCAGACCGATTTACCGTAGAAACTGGAGTGTGATTAAAATGCCGATTGTCACTCATATTCTTGATATTACTGGATGGAGATATGAGAATGGGTTCACAGAGATCAAGATGTTTGAAGTTGGGACTGACCACTAGACTGGTCGTGGTCGATATTGATTTTGAAAATGACCTTTGTATTTCGTCCCTTAAATAATCAGATGTGAAAGTTAGAAGAATTAAGAAGAAAAGTGAAGTACATGTGATTAAAGCTAAAACAAATGTAATGAGGATACAATTTTTAAAAATGGATTTAATGAAACAATTAATTATAAAACAGGTAGACTAGTTCCCTTTAAATTGTAATTAGTTACTATTTAATTATAAATTAATGGGTGTAATTTGTGGGTTGAAATAAAATGTTTTAAGATGTTAATATACTCTCATTCTTCTAGTAATGATACAGTACAAAATTCTAAAAAATCTTTAAATTTTATTATATGTTACACAGAATATCATTGCATGATTTCTTTTTCTTCTTCAATTTTTACTTTTAAATTAAATATTTTATTATAATAATGGTCTTGAATCTTTTTTCAGTGTGATTAAACCCCAACAGATGCATTACTGTGTTGTAGTCAACACTCGGCGAAACTATGATAGTCTGTGTGAAGCAAGATTAGATCTGAATGGAGTATTACCTTCAGGACTAACAAGAAGACTGATTGAAGATGAAGTGACTGATGACAGACAAACAAGCATGCAAACTTACAATGATATAAAAGTATGCATTACTGGAAAGTACATCCAAATATATGTGCTATAAAATTAATTATAATCTCTAACTTAATAGCTTGTTCATAATTTTATTTTCAAATTTAAGTCATGAAGATTCTTTCCTACCTAGAAGGGATACAGCCATGATCTTTTTGGATTTTTAAAGTTTGAGACAGAGTTGATTTATACATATCATCAGCTAGGAAAGAGTGTATTCTCTAGATAAATATATATCAATATTCCAGATGTATCACCAAATGAATGAAAACAAAATTTTTGTACAAAAACTATTTTATATGTGCAATATAAATACCAATGTTTCAATGACTAAGTCATCATCCTCAGTTGCTACATGCACAGAAACCCTATTACAGTGGACTGTGACTGTCAGTATGGTTTGAATGCATGTAGCAACTAAAGAATATGAGTTAGTCATTGAAACATCATATTTGTGGGAAAATTGTGTTTTCATTCATTTGGTGGTTGAAGTTTCCACAAGTGTAACTAATTATAGTTGATTTTTCTAAATTGAGGTCTTTCCAATTCTTAACTATGCTTTCCAAAACTCTAAGAGCATAGGTTTCTCAGCTTGGACTGTAAGTCTATTCTCTTGATAAATGTATATATCACTATTCCAGATGTTGATCTTTCCAATTCTTACCTAGGTTACCCAAGCTCTAAAAGCATAGGTTTCTTTGTTTTTTCTACCAAACTGTCAAGTCTAATAACTCTTAAGTCTACATAATTTTTATTTTTTTTATTTCAATTATCATTGTATTAATATGATAGGTGTAAATTTTGCTAAAGTCTCATTCACTTGTAAAAGAGCAACTTGATCTGTTAGAGGTGTAAAGAGTAAAATTATTAAAATCTGTAATTTTATGATGCCACTTAATTAAGAATAGACACATAGTATATATTATATCAGATTTAAAACTAACCAATTACCCTGGTATATAGTAATATTGTTATGGGATTTAAAAGGGTAATTCCACTTGTTTTTATGAGAATTATTGAAGCTAAAAAAATATTATAATTTTAATTTACATTTACGACTGAGGTAAATGTTTTGATTTTATTTTAATGCTTCTGAAATTATTTCTCTTACCTTACTTTTATGTCTTTGTTTCTTGTAGTTTTTTTAAACAAATCCATTGTATAATAATTAGTCTAGTAAAATAACCCAGTTAAAACTTTAATCTTAAACAAACATTGTATTTCATTATCAAATCAGTACTAGTTAGTATTAATTATTAAAGGATTTATACACAAATCATTAATATCATACTATTCAATGAATGTTTTCATCTACATTTCCATAAAAACTTTTCATTTTTAAATTTTTAACTCTTATTCTATCTTCTGTGAATAAAAAACAGGTGTTCTGTTATGGTCCTTTGGATTTGCTCACAACCTCAAACATTGTAAAGTAATGATAAGAGTTAATAATATAAAACCATTACCTTCTAAGAAAGTTCAATAAGAGTTCTAAAATATTAATTAAGTTTAGGTGATTCACCATGTATAAAAAATTATAATATATAGGTTTTGTTTTGTACAGTGGACGTCATAGGCATAGCTCACATGAGCTGGGAGCTTATATATAAACAGTATAATTTATTTAATCGTATGTTGATTTTCAAAAGTATGAAATTCAAACAGTGAATTTTGTCAACTGAAATTGGAAGTATTATCCTGGAGATCCTGAGAAAGTGTACTCACTAGATTTGATAAAATCATATTTTGATATGCGAGATGTGATATGTGAGTACTGCAATAATTTCAGATAGGGATTTGGAAAGTAATGGCATAAGCCAATCACTCCTGGTCTTCAGAGAAACTTGTCCAGTAATATTGACTACATAATCAAATGACTCCCAGTTTCCAGGGATACACTTAGCTTGGGAACAGTAATGTCGATATGTGCAAATAACTTCCGTTAACTTGAGAATTAATTTCCACTTTGAAGGTAAAGCTGACCATGCTATGCTCCTTGAGGAGAACAGTGTACTTATCTTTCATGTGTTTAGCTAGCATTATTAATCAGGAACAAATTAGTTTTTTAGAAACAAATATCATAACATAATGAGTCCCTATTGGCCGGAGTGATTAATTCAAGGAAATGTATGCTATGTTGCTTTAAGTTAAGCAGAATGGTCAGAAGTAGTCAGAATGGAAGCTAATACAGCAAAGAGCAAAGTTTTACAGAATAAATTGTGGTTGCAGAAAGAACATGTTAACTGTACCTAGTAAGGTTATAAACATCCTAGCTGTACAAAATCCTAGCTGTACAAACAAATGATGGATGGTAACATTATATAAAAGTCATCATCGCATCATGTTAGTTGAAATATATATCAGTTTAAGTATTCTGATACTACAGTAAGTAGTAATGCCATCTACTGTGTTTTCTTCAGTAACAAAATTTGTTTAACTCACATCAGTAGCTTTAAGTTAATATTATTTGAATATATTGGGGGGAAAATCTCTCACTCACTATTAGTTAGACATTTAAGACATACATACATATACACCTTTACTATGAATACAATGCTGATAGTGGCAGAGAAAGGAGATTCAGAAATGTGTGCAGATTGAGTTAGCATGGCTTGTGTAAAATTTCAATGGGGAATATGCGATGTAGCAGGACTTGAAAAGAATTATATTGCAGATTGAAAGCTCTGTAAATGATTGATCAAGGGCGTACCCAGGATCAAAACTAGGGGGGGCAAGGGGGAAAGCCATGGTCATTCAATATACAATTGATTATTAAAATAGTTATTTCAAGAATTGTATTAAATTCCAGCAACAAAATGTATAATAAAGATTTATTTTTTGCTTCCAGGGGGGGGCAGCTGCCCCCTGCCCCTCGCTGGGTACGCCCATGTGTTTGATTCTTCTAAAATGATTACATCAATTTCATTTCCAATAAATCATGAAAAGGAGTAGCTCTGTTTTGTCAAATTTAATATAGTTTCTATAATTAACTTACAACAACACCGTGTTTTATATTAAAATTAATATATGACAATTCTTTTAACACTTGTATCATATGAATTGTTCTAAAAATAAACATGCATAATTTATTGTTCTAATCTGATTCAAATGACAATTTATTATTATTTTTTTAACTTATTTGTTTCCTTTCAAAAGATTGGCTGTGTCGGCAAAAAGTTGAGCTATACAGTAGACCATCTGGAACATGGAAAAGTTTATTACTTCAATTTATTTTCAATTGAAAAGAAAAGAAACCTCAGTTTGCCTTATGGAAATATAACTATTAAATATGACAAGAAATTACACCCTCTAGGCTTACGAGACAACAAACCTCTAACTGTTAATCTCCGTAGGCTTGATGGAAGAGCTTCATTCCATTATAAGGTATGTTGTTGTGTCTGGTATAAAAATTGGAAACAAATTAAAATAAACCAAAATCATTGTCATCGTTCAATTAAATTGTTTCAAGATGTATATTCTTAAAAACAAAATAACATGGATTCAAAATGATAAGAACTCAATTAAAAAAGTGTACATATGTAATTATTTGGTTGCACATTAATTTACAATGTATTAAAATTATTAAAGATTTGCAAATAAGAGAAAAAGTTTATATATGTTACTTCCAAAATTATCTTAAAACTATTAAATATCCATTATATATATCCTTTAACCATTACATCCTTTTTTTAAAACTTGGTCAAAGACTAGTTTTAACTTTTGCTACTATTTTTATTTAAATCGTGATTTGAAAAATTACTTTTTAAATAGAAGACTTGTACTCTACAGAGCAAAAATAAAGTCCACATTTCTTTACTCATTAATTAAGAAAAGTAAAATTTCTTTCATAGATTGAAATAGAATTATTAGCCATTCATTGGTTTCTTTATCATTTAACTAAGTTTAGAGCTAATAATTAAATATTAGTAAAATCATTGGAGATCTAAATATTATGTTTGCATTATTAAGGTTCTATTTGAATTGAAGGTACTTAATCTGTCTTATAAAATTGCCATTATCCGTAGAAAATTAAAAATTCCTTATGTTTTTTTTGCTTAGCCTTCTCCAGACCTACTAGCTGCTCTAATTTTTGGATTTTGTAAATTTAGTAATATAAATTATAACTTAAAATTTTAATAATGTTGGAAGTTTTATGTTGAAGAACTAACCTTCAAAACAACATAAAACATTATATTCTCTTTTTTTTATTTATTAGATCATTATCAAACTTCAAGTAATACAAAATATGACTATTTTAATGTTCAACCATTGACCTTCCTGCACAATTGTAATTACTAACCATTTGTTGTTAGTACTCACAAATTTGACGTTTTTGACTCATTATTGTTCCTGTGCATTTATTATAAAAAGTAGTTTTTTCAATACTGTGTATGAAATATGAATATTTTTCTCGTGTTATACACCTTATTTGTTTAATTTCTAAGAGATAGCAATGTACATAATAATAAATCAGTGCTATACTATTTTATCAAAACAAAAAAATATTTGATATTATAACTTATTTGTAGTAACGTTTGTTAGTCGCCATTCCGAATATTGATATATTAAATAATAAATGTAAGACTTACCGTCTACAATATTCTGATTTTGTCGTTTATACAATGACTGTTTCGGCTATTCCGCCATTTTCAAGTTAATTTATTCAGGTTTCCTATCGTCAAACATAAACACTTATACATAGATATACATAAACACAAACACAAACACTGATTTGTACTTAATATATATTAAAGTTTATATATATATTTGATTCTTTGATGTCCCAGTACATACTCTACCGGGATATCAAAGTATGTACTGGAACATTAAAGAATCGAGTCGACTCATGAGTCGATTCTTTGATGTCCCAGTACATACTCTACCGGGATATCAAAGTATATACTGGAACATCAAAGAATCGAGTCGACTCATGAGTCGTGTTTGTTTTAATAAATTATAATATATACAGTATAAATCAGTGTTTGTTATTGTGTTTATGTATAACTATGTGCAAGTGTTTATATTTGATGAAGGGAAACCTGAATAAATTAACTAGAAAATGGCGTTATAGTTGAAACGGACGTCATATAAACGACAAAATCAGAGTATTGTAGACATTTATTATTCATATTTGTAGATTTATTGTTTTACAACATCAATTTATCTCAAGTTTAGAAATGATGATAATATTATTAATGTCAATACTGCAATCCAGTTCTTAATACATCTTTTGCTTCTCAAGTTAAAGTATGAGGTCTAGCCTAATATTCCCTGATTTATATTTCTGTCTGTTTTATATCACTCTTAGATAGAAATACAACTTTTTAAGGATTAACTATTGTTGGCCACCTTCTTGGATTCATCTCTTTAAGTCAACTTGAAACACTTAAATGCAGATGCAGTTATGTAACACACTGTATTATAATGTCACATCAGTACCATGTGCACTCTGTCAAATTGTTATTTTATCAATGGCAGGATCTGTTTTTTTTTTAAGTTTGGTAATCAAGCTACTGAAAAGTATTTCATTAACCTCATAACTAAATGAACCTCTAAATATGTTCATTCAATTTTTAATTTAAAAAAATATACTTTTAAAAGTTTACAGAATTTTGTCTAAATGTCCAGTAACATGCAACTCATAAATGGTTACTTTAAATTTATGTATAAATCAAAACAAATATTAAAAATCTACTATGACATTGTTCTGAGCATAAAAAGGAAAACTAAATGATCAACTTATACATATACTCACAGTATATGTATAAATAAAAACAGTGAATTTTATTTATACTAAATAAAAAAAATTCACTCAATACATATGATTCAAGTATTGCGTATTGAATAAGTCTAATAATTGAGTAGACTTTAATTACAAAATGAGTAATTAAAGAAATGTTAAAAAAAAATTCTTATATTTCATTGTGGATTGCAGTGTAACAAAGGGTTATTTGGTTATCATTAAATCTTAATATAAGGACATATTGGCACATAGGATTGAAAAATAATTTCAAGATGTAGGATCCTAAAAATGACCAAATAACTTCTACATGTAAAATTGTACAACAATAATAAAACTATGAAAGGTTTGAATTTAAAAACAATGTGGCATAAATTGTAGAAAAAGTTAGGAGACTTAAAATTCAGCTGGCATGAATGAACAAGTATATAATATTAATTTTATCTCATGTATTTAAAACTCATTTTTTAATGTTTGGACAACTATTTCTGGAATTTCACAGGACCGATTCCCACTTTTACACGATTCCCTTTTACATTGTAATTTTTATATTATAGCTTCATTAAAAAAATTTAATTTTTCATATATCATTCTAATTTTACTATTTAGTATGTATAAAAAATCGTTTTTATTATTTTCATACTCACTTATTTTTGAAATAGGTGAGTGAGGCAAGGAATATACTTGGCGCTCTTGAATGGCACATTACACCCTGTGGAGGAGCAGTTGATGTTGAAATAAGACAAAACTGCTCTGTTGTTGCTCGGCATCATGTAGAAGGATATAAACGACTTCAGGTAGCAAGTCCAAAGCCAGGACAAAGATTTGTTTTAAAATTATTTGTGTCTAACTATGAAGAACTTCGCCGGATATCAGGAGTTGAAGTAAGTTGTAGAAAATCATTAACAAATACAAAAGTAAATTTGATAAAATACTACAAAAAAAGAGAAGAAAAAGTGCCTGAAAACAACTGTAATGTTATGATATGAAAGAAATAATCCCCAAACCATAATAAAACACTAAAACAATGAATGTTAGAAAGTTTAACAAAGCCTTATGTACATTTCGGTAACATAGCCACCATCCTTAGAGCAATATAAACTAATACTAAACTAAAAGTGAGAGTGAGAATCCATTTATCAAGTTTCTAGCCAGACCTCGCAATATGTTAGGTCAGGTGAAAAATTCATTGTTGACTGTGTGAGGAAAACAGTAAAAACACCCCACACAAAAGTAATGGTGTGGAGTATAATATCTTTCAAAGGACCTAGAAGCCATTATATTGTTGAGGGGAACATGAAATCTGATCACTACCGGTACCTCCAATTTTAAAGAAAAAACTGTTGCCTCAAGCTAAAGAATGGTTTGATGTTAACAGATTAGGTTAAACTGTTTTTTACACACTTAAAGATTTTTAATAATTATTTCAAATGAAAAATATAAGACCTAGACTGGGAATGGAAACCAGGACCTTTGGCTTTATGAGCCAATGCTCTACCAACTGAGCTATCCTTGATCGCTTCCCAGCACAGGGCATACACTTCTCACTTGAATTTGTTTTTGCTGCAATTTTTGAGTTATGATAGATAAGTTACCTTGTTACAAACAACATTGAAACTAATCTGTATACTTGGCTTGCAGCCTTTACGTATGTATTTAATTATATTAATTTATTGATTTTATCGCTTATACATTATTTTACCAAGTTATTATTATTGATTAAATAATTATTTCAAGTGAAAAATATATGACCTAGACTGGGAATCGAATACAGGACCTTTAGCTTTAGGTGCCAATGCTTTACCAATTGCTTTCCCCTCTAATAAAATATTTAACCTTGCCTTATTCCTTATTACCCTATATAAAATGTTCTTTATTTATATGTATAAATATACACAATTCATATATAGATAAGATAATTTCATTTTCTTGAGTGACTAAGAATGAAGAAGATTGCAGTTTCTACACTTAAAATTTACTATAAATATTTAATTCAAAAACAAGATTTGACCAACTATTTTATTAAATTTATTCTACTCTTGTATTAATAAAGAAAACTTTATAACTTATTATTTGTATTGACCCCATGAACAAGTCACTGATACAAATGAAAATAATACAATATATAGGGAAATGCTTGTACCTTGGGCCACAATGTACCTTGGGCCACCCCAGGTATTTCTCTCTCCATGCAGGGAATTTCGGTTTTGAAGGCAGCAGTGTAGTGGCATCCTCGTAGGAACCTTTCTCAGCTAACACTCCAATGTCTAACCCTAGTTGTTGTCTAGACATGAGTGAAAGTTTGTTTAACAAGTGCAAAAGTAAATATTTTTCGACTTAGTTACAGCTTCATTATTCTTAAGGTAAATATATTATGAATACTTTAATACTTGATTCATAAAGAGAGTTCTTTTAGGCTTAAAATGACACTATGATTAGGTTTCTAGATAAACTTTTTGTTGATATAACTTAACCTAAAAAAAATTTCTACCATCATTGTACCATGGGTCACAAACACACCTTGTACCTTGGGCCGGCCCAAGGTACAATACATAAATTTTTACAAGGTCTTTGTTTTTTCATTTTAGATGCCTAGGAGCAAGGAAGGGAACAAACGCCCGAAAGTGTCTGTTGCAAAACTGCAGGAGGCTATTAAGCTTGTCCTGGAATCAGGAAATTCAGTTAGAAATGCGGCAAAACAGTGCAATATATCACGCACAACACTGCAGAGGCATTTTGATGCTCACGTAGGAAGTGGAAATGATGAATTTGAATATAGAAACAACAGTTCAATTCATCAATTGTTTACTAAGGAGAAGAGGTGTGTCTGCGGGATTATTTATTAACTGCCAGCTCTATGCACTATGGATTAACAAAACAAGATTTGAAAAAGCTGGCATATCAGTTTGCGAAGTCTAATAAGAAAAAGTATCCGGCATCGTGGGAAGTCAAATGCCAAGCTGGAGAGCAATGGCTTGTCGATTTCCGCAAATGAAACCCGGAGTTGTCACTAAGAACCCCAGGACCTACGAGTATCGCTCGAGCATCAGGTTTTAACAAACCAATCGTTCAGTTGTTTTTCGACAAATATGAAAGTGTACTGGCCAAATATAAACTAACCCCAGAAAAGATTTACAACATGGACGAGACGAGGGTATCGTCTGTACACACTCCTCCACAAGTTATAGCCTCAAAAAAACTGAAACAGGTTGGAGGGATTACTTCAACTGAAAGAGGATTTAATACCACAATGCTTGCGTGCATAAATGCAGTCGGAAATTCAATTCCGCCGGTTTTTGTATTCCCTCGAGTTAATTTCAAAAGCCACATGCTTCATGGAGCCCCGCCTGGAAGCCTTGGCACTTGCCACATTTCTGGCTGGTCTAACACTGACATCTTTTTAGAATTTTTGAAGCATTTCATTAAGCATGTGAAACCAAGCAAGAATGATAAGGTAGTTCTTATTATGGATAACCACGAGTCACATATTTCTATTGAGGCCATTGAACTTGCAAGATTGATAATGGTATTATTATGCTAACCATACCACCCCATACAAGTCACAGGCTCCAGCCTCTAGATAGGGGAGTCTTCGGTCCATTTAAGACCTATTACAATGATTGTTGTAAAAGCTGGTTTTTGTCAAATCCAGGGAAACCGTTGACAATTTATAACATTGCGAGTATCTGCGGTAAGGCCTACCCATTAGCTTTCACTCCTTCAAACTTAATGTCTGGGTTTAAATCATCTGGCGTGTGGCCTTTTAATAGGAATATATTCTCTGACCATGAATATTCAGCTAGCCTTGTAAGTGACAGGCCCAACCCAGAGTCTAGCACTTGTGACACCTCCCCTCAGACCAGCACTTTGATAAACGCTGAAGAACTGGTCGATGACCCAGGTTTTCCCCCTGATTTTTCTAACTCAATGGTTGTCTCTCCTGCCACAGGTCCTATTATTAGGCCTATAGATGCTTCCGCTCCGGACCCCTCATCATCATCGGATCCCGCTCCTTGCAGTTCTCGTAATACGGTGGTTTCCACTCCAAAGGACAAAACTATCAAGCTAACTCCTAAATCGGTAGAGGAAATAAGACCATTTCCTAAAGCAGAAAGAAGAAATCCTGCTATTAAAGGTAGGAAACATGGTTGATGCAGAATCCTAACTGACACCCTCCAAAAAAATAAAGTAGTAATTGAGGCAGATAAACGAAAAAAGAAACTGCTGTTGAAAAAAAATATCAAAGTGAAAGAAATCAAGCCTAAATCTAGAATTTCACTGTTTGATGATGAACTTAAAAAGAAGAGTTCCAAAGAAAATAAAGTTAAGAAAGTAGGCCTAAAGAAAACAAAAGTTGAAGATTCGTCATCAGACAATTCATTAGCCTCTTTTTTATCCGAAAAAAGCAATGTTGGAATAAAAGAGCTAATTGAGAGTTATGACCTACAGGAGAAGGAAGAGGGAATTTATGAAGAAATATTATCTGAGAGGCCAATCCAAAACCAGCTTAATAAATGGGTTCTTTTAAAATTTGCGACAAAAACCACAACCAAACATTACGTTGGTCAAATAACGAATGTAGTTGATGGTTATCCAGTGGTAAAGTTTGCGAGGCGAATAAAGAAGTCTTCTGTTTTTGTATGGCCTCAGAAAAATGATGAGGGGGAAGTTCAAAGGGAAGACATAGTGGTTTTTCTTCCGCCACCAGTTGTTGGTAGAAGGGGACAGGTATCATTCCCGGTGTCGTTTTCTGGGCTTGAAGTTTGCTAAATTGAGCAAGATACAAAATGTCAATGTTTTGTATGTGAAATAAGGCATTATTTTACTCATGACTGTATATTACTTAAGTACATAACTTGATTACTTGGCTTACTAAAGAATTTAGTTATTTATAATAAAGACACTGTTTGATAAGTCTGTAAGCCTATTAACTTAATTAAAGAACTTGATTTAGGTCTAATATACTAATGTACTTTGAATTGAATCTTAAATACACTTTGTTATTTGATTTGTTGTTCATTTTTTCCACTTCCCTTGTTATATTACATTTTGGCCCAAGGTACACGGAGGTGGCCCATGGTACAATATAGGGTGGCCCAAGGTACAGTTAAGGTGGTCCAAGGTACACCTATTCAAAAAATTTGTTTTTATTACTTAAAAAATAGTAAATATTAAGATTAAATTCTTAAGTTAAATTCACAAGGTCCTAATAACATGTTTAATTCATTAAACTTGAAAACAAGTCAAAAACATAACTAATTTTTAGTTATGAGTGAGAGAACAAAACCGACCCAAGGTACAAGCATTCCCCCCCCCCCTAAATTTAAGGAAAAAACAAATACTAAGAAATTATTTAAATAAACGGAGTTGCTTTGTATTTAGCTAGGATAAAGACACATTCAATTGGTTAAAATCAGTAGAAAATTAAAAATAAGATTTCAAAAAATGCAGCAAATGAGTAAACACAAATTATATAGGCCTAGTGATAAAAATATATTGAAGTATACATTATATAAATTTAATGATTGTATTATTGTTACTGAATATATTAACCAAATATATAAATATAAAAATAAGTATATATTTATTTATTTATATAGAAATTTTTTTAAATATTATTTTATTGTCATTAAACAACTACAGTTGTAATATACATTGCCAGTAAGAAAATAATACAAAAATATATATCAAACTATACAACGGTAAAATAGATGACAATGAGTAGACACATAACAGCAATAATGTGATTATATTTTAATATCTTCATGCTAGACTGTATAAATTCTTTGATACTATAAACAAAACAAATTTTCTTCTAAGCCATTTATCTAAACCTATTTTAAATATTTTAACAGACCCAAATCGATGTGTATTAGGGAGTCTATTAAAAACTTTTATCCCAATATGCTTACACCTTGCTTGAGTTTTCTGAAGGTTTCATCTATCTTCATTAATTAGGTTTTAGCCCTAGTTATACAATCATGTATGTTACAGCACAAATAATAATCATTTAGAGGTGTTTTAACATACAACAAAGATTGCAATATATAAAAAAAATTAAAAATTTAACAAACACTATCAGTCATTCTGAGACTTCTCCAATATATTTTACAGTGTTTTTTTTTTTTTTCCAGAGACAAAACTTTTTGCACCAGCAGAATTTCCCCAGAGGGTTATTCCTTACAACAAATGACTGAAAAAAGGCAATATAGCCTTTTAGAACTAAACATACACAAATTGCATAACCTAAATTTTTTAAACAGAAAAATAACGCTTAGCTAAAGGAGTGCATAGACTGATAGTTTAAGCCTTCCAAGCAACCCAAGAGTTGAGCATCATACCAAGTAGTTTAATTAACTGGTTTTTTCAGATGTTTACACTAGCCAAAATAATATCATATGTCTTAATTTTATTCGCAGTCAACTTATTAACCTGGAACCATAGTTTATATATGTTTAAAATTTCTGCTTTTAAATCTGCAATTTTTTTTTAGGATCTTCAGCCATTAAAAACATCATGTAATCAGCACATAAAACTCATTTGATTTGAAGAAAATAAAGTCCAAGTACAGGTCCTTGAGGTACTTTGTACTAATAGAATGTCTGAACAATTCCCATTAAATTTATCCATCTGCACCCTATCAATTCCATAACTACAACTCCATAATGCCGGGAGGTTATCAATAACAATTTTGTGTGATACAGTAAAGGCTGTTAAATCTTGTGTTGGTAATAGTTGATTATGATAATATTTTTGTCACAGGGTACTTATTTTATTTTACAACACATTTAATACACTGATTATCATTCCACATACAGTAATATCATACAACATATTACACAGATTAATTTTACACTGATTCACAGAAGAAGTAGAAGAAGAAATGGAAAATGAAATATCCTTCCTAAATCATATTTATACAGAACACCTATAGATAGAGCCTTTAGTAGGCGCTATGGTATTTATGATTCTATCAAATTTAAATTATTCTTATTTTTATTATTAATCAACTTTGAATGTGTTGCAGGTAACCACCAGATATTCTATTTACTACAAAATATGTTTACTATATTATATTTTTAGAACTATAGACATTTTCTTTCTAGAGAGTTTTGAAAATTATTGGTAGTTTTTATAAACAAATGTGATAGTTTTCTTGGCATATGTGAACAAATTTTTACCTTTGTAGGCTAATAGGTAATTTATACTTTTCCAAATTTAATACATTTTTCAGAAGTCCTGATTTTATGTTTATGTTTCCTTCCAAATACAATCAGTAATTTTACAAACTTGTATGGTAATCTTGATTTTACTCTTTAGTATGCTAAGTAGAACTGTTCTGCTGTTTGGTTTTTCTTTATAGCTTTCAGCAGATCGTTATGGAGCTCATGTTTCATGTGTACATATTGTTATTTAAAACCTTACATAGTTTCATAATTTTTACATGGTTATAAAGAATGGTCTAAATGCTGTGAATGTTGAAAATATTATAAAAAAATTAAGTATGTAACATTTTTAAGTCCCCCCCCACCAATAGTGTGACAGTTTTTTAAATTACATCTTTATAAGTAGACTTTAAAATTGAGCCATTACCAAATCAAATTCTTTACCCATTAAAACCAATATTTAGGATGTTTTTCTTTCAATAGTTTCCAAACAGAAACTAAATATCTATGAAATTGCAATTACAAAATGTTAAATAACAAGTGCATAACATTAATAAGATGTAATTTTTGTAATAGGATTTGTAATCTCTATTATTTTAATAGGTTCTAGCAACAATGAGAGGAACTTCTTTACCTCTACTTCCTGAAGAATTGAAAGTTAATGAATACACCAGTCTACGTAGATGTAATTCTGTGACTGTAGGGTGGATTCCTGCACTTGATAATCAAGGGCAACCCATGCGCTACTGTGTTTCTGCCACATTACTTACATCAACTAGAAGAAGTGAGATAGATTTTAGATCAAGACCTAATCAGTGCAATTTAGAAACCAGATTAAAAGAAGAAAAGGATTTCTCAGTGAGGCACTGTCAAGACATCTCTGCCAATGATAACCAGTAATTATTAATTGGATTCTATTGATCATAAATACAAATTAAGTTATATATTCAAAGCATGTAGAACTATAAGACCATTGATTTAATAGAAATTAATAATGACATAATTATTTAGAGTTAAAATCTAACATTTCGTAAATGGGATCACTTCCTTCTGGCATCAAAACTCCTCTAGGGCTTATTCATAGTGAGTAGAGTTGTGGCAATCTCAAGGCCCAGCTGGATTCACACATGTAGTCTTCATGTAGTCTTGTGTTATAATTCTCTCTTTTGACTTTTCTTGTCACTTTTACCCAACTTTTCTGACCCTAGAGTATTTGGGGGGTAGAATTTATTTTCTTCTCTTTTATTCTTTTATTTAAGGTGATGATGACCATGAAGTTTAAAAAAAATAATAATAATCTGCTACAAAGGCCTTGTCAAATAATACATCTGTTTATATATCGTGTAATACAATAATATATGTCTTTTTTTTGAGAATGTGTGTTGTGTTTTGCAAAAGTATGCCTATATTGAGTGAAGATTTTAAAGGGTTTATGAAAAATCTTTTGTATATTTTTTGGATATGTATTTTAATTGAGATATATATGTTTTAGGAATGTCATAGTACAAGAGATTTACAGACTGAAGCCAGGATCTGAATATATAATTCAAGTAACTGTTAAAAAGACTAAAGGGAAAATGTTGTCTTATGACCTGCTAAGGGTTCATACAAAATCAAAATGTTTATGACTGTGAACAGAAAGTATTACAACGAGAAAAAAGGCTTATGTGTCAGGTGAAAAATATTCAGTGCTCTAAGCAAAACTTTTGAATATCTTCTGTGTTCAATAAGTCTGCAGTGTCAAAAGAACAAAATCTTATTGTTTAAAAAAAAACTTTTTATAAAGCGCAATAATTAAAAGTGATTTTTAATTAACAGTGTAATATGAACTTTCATCCCTGAGATATAAAGATATATAAAAACTTTTTATCTTTTCATTTGTTTTATATTGCTTTTTTATCTTATTTTTTTTTTGTAATTAGATAAATTTAGTATAGATTTATCCCATTATTTATTATACTATCAAATAAATATTTTATTTCATATTATTTTATGTATCATTAGATTGAAAAAAATAATAATAATATTCCATTCACAAATCTTTTCATAATTTTATTTTCTTGGCTAAGATGCAGTACTGTACCTATTTATAATTTTGTATTTATATTTTAAAGCCAGTTGGTCAGTTACATGATAATAATAAGAATTAATTGGTAGTTAAATTGGTAGTAATTGGTATCTGAATGATTTCAAAACACAAAATATTTTAAATCCTTTCTGCAATTATCATTCTTCTTTTACTTGAACTTTCTTGTGTGTATTATGTATAAGTTGTTTTATTTTACTTGAGGAGGCAACTTATTCAGTCCCTTCACTTGTACATTTGTAAGTCCAAATACCCTGCTTACATGAGTGGCTCAAAGCTACATATTTGGTATCTGTTAGCAGTGTATTAATTCTTCTACTTTCTTCATACATGTTAGCACTTCTCATTCTGCAGATTTGTTGAACTGATTGCAGGCTCAGACAAAGTTTATGGCTGCATTTTATAAGCACTGTTTGCAAATAGAATCTTCCCACCAAAAACACTGTATGCTAGACCACCCTACAGAGTTATATCTAAATGATATCTGAGAGATAGTCAAATAGTCAATTTTCTATTCCATGAATTTATTCAATCAGTGGTAAAACATATTTTAATACAGAGGGACAATAGAGTAATTGGTACAATACACCATTGAGACATAAGATTAAATGTTTTTTGAGACAATGGAATCAACTGGGATTTTAGGAGAAATGATTCTTTACCAGCACACTAATGTAAATTTCTTTCTTCTCATCTAATCAATTTTGTACACTTAACTATGTAAAATTAATTAGCTGATATTAATTTACTTCAGTTATTATAGAACCCATTATTAATTTACATTGCTTTAAACAACACTAGATTAATCATTTACCGGAACATATGTTTAACATAAGTAAAATATATTAACACTATCTGAAAATACAATTATATTTTAACTTATTAACACATATATTTGTTTTAAATTGTAGAATAAAAACCTGAGAATGGTACAAAATATAATACATTGGTATTTCATACGACCAAGGATATAATTTGATTACTTCTATGTTAATTTAAAGTGTCAACATTACAAAATAATTAATTGATACAAAGCTAAATTACTTATGCATAATTATATATTCTTAATATAAATATACATTATTACGTGAAGCATAAACATGGTGTATATTGCTATTGTGTTGTATATTTGCTACTAAATTGGTGAAATAACTACAATTAATATAACTAGGGTAGTATTTCAAAAAGGAAAAATAAATTATCATCACATACTTAAAAGAACATATACGCACTTAAAATGAACATATAATGACATACATTTTAAATAAATAAACCTTTTACGAACATTGCATTAAATTTCTCACACATCAAAGTCTCTCTCTCTCTCTCTCTCTCTCTCTCTCTCTCTCTCTCTCTCTCTCTCTCTCTCTCTCTCTCTCTCTCTCTCTCTCTCTCTCTCTCTCTCTCTCTCTCTCTCTCTCTCTCTCTCTCTCTCTCTCTCTCTCTCTATATATATATATATATATATATAACGAATTCATGATTATCTGCTTACAAATTTCAACTAGTGCCTTATCTGACAATAAGTGAAAATGAACAATGGTTTCTTTTCTAAAATATTTAATATCTCAGATATAGCACAAATAAGTAGTTTAGATAAATGTAGAGATTTTTAGTTGTAAGCCCATGTGTCACATTGCATGTAAAATCGATTTTATACATTTTGAAATATTTGATCATTTACAGTGCTTCAGTTATCTTTTTCACCAATAATGGTCAATCCATGATTTTTGGGGCGATGGCAATCAATAAGTTTTGCTTATGTCTTTTAAAGGCTTAATTTGAGCAAAAATTCATAGATCTGATTTTTATATTATCAAAATTTTGTAGTTATAGTAGGTACTCCCACTTTTATATAATATTTAAAAATTGGTGATATGATAAAAATATAGGCTTCTCACATATCAAATGTAAGCAAATTTACCTGAAACATTTAAAATTTACTCACAGTAAAGACAGATTATAAGGTACATATATACATGGATCAGTATAAAAAACAATTTTTTGAAACCAGGAGCCTACAAAACAGATATATCTTCAAGCATTGTTAATTTGATTTTCTTATCACAAAAATACAAACTATATAGATGTAGCAAAGTGAATGTGAGTGACAAGAACTATCATTTTACTTTTAACCTTGCCATTTTGAAGAAATCTGTAGAAAATATTATATTTCTTTAAATAAAAATTTTATAAATAATGTTTAAATGAATAAAATTAAAATAATTCAATTTTCTACATTAAAAAAAAATCTTTAGGTTTAAAAATTTAAAAATATTAATCATAATAATATGCAATAATAACTTAATTTAAAAAATGCATGCATTTGAATATGAATATTTAATTAAATGATGTATAAAGAAAGGATTGAGAGTTGAAGATTCTTTGGATAGAAGTCTCTTGTTGGTTGACATTTGTTTTAATATCCTACTTACTGTCTTTTGTTTGACCCATATATAGGTTAATTTTTATTCAACACAATAGTAGTGGGTTAGATAATTATATGAATTTACATTCATTTTTCCTTGTACATTCTTTGTCTTGTTTTTTTCTGGGGGTGGGGTTAATGTACATTATATGAATATATTTTGTTATAAAAATTCATACCTAATCATGCAGTTCAATAAAAATATTAAATATTTGTACATAAACGTTGTAGATTCTGTATCTATAATATCCAATAACAACTTCCCGTTTTAACAGATTTCTTTAAAATGCCAGAAAAATATACCTAAGATTTGGGACACATTTTATTTCTCCTAAATGTAAATCAACATCATTAAGCTAATAACTGCCAGCCTTGATGTCTTCCATGTTTAAATAAAATTATAATTTAATTTTCTATTTTATAAAAAAATGAATGAGTGAACTAATTAATAGGCCTACTATTAATATTTTTACTCATTTTTATGATTATTTTTAAAGTGTTATGTATTTGTTGCATTTTACGATAATTACTAAATATATTGTAGTATTACACAGTAGTTCTATAGCATTTATTGTTAGTGTTAATTTTTATATATTAAAGTAAGTTTTTTTTGTTTTTTTTTACTTTTGTGAATTTTAAACAAATTTGTTTCAAATTCAATTGTTTTAAAGTTATGATATTGAAACAACTATTGTTGTGTTTTTTTTAAATTATAAAGTATCCTTTAAAAATTTAAAAGTTAGTTTCAAAATCCTTTAATATATCCTTGTTTGTCTTTTGTATTTCAGTAAAATTGTTGTGTTACATGTTTAATTATAATTTTTTTTCATCTTTTTTGTGTGTGTAAAGTAAAAGTCAACAAAGAAGAAGAATATTGTGTTTTTTTTTCTTTTGGTGATTGAAATTTCCACAAATGTTGCTCATTTCAAGTGAATAAAGTAAAATTATTTATTGAACTCATGAATACAAATTTAACTTACATGGTAGAAGATCTGGAAACTTTTTTATTTATTTATTAGTTCATACACATGTTTACATACATTCATATGTATATTTTGTTTGTTTTTTTTTAATTATTTGTAGAACATTAGTTAACAACTGTATTACAAAAGAGTTGTGACAAAAATATATATACCAGTTAAAATTTCAGTTAAATTCAAATAACAACTCTATCATAGTAAATGGTATGGTTCTGAATTTTCTCTATAAACAATTATAGGAATTATGTGCATAAAAATAAACATACCATATGTATTTTTCACTATGTAGCTCATTATTTCATTAAATTTTCTGACCAAAACTCATTGAAAAATTAACATATACAGTGATTATAAAATGACTTTATGAAAATATAGTTGCAATAATTCAACAACAAAATTTGATACAACGTATCTACATACTAGTATATGCTGAAAATATTTACAACTCATATATATATATATATATATATATATATATATATATATATATATATATAGGTAAGTTTATTGTTTTGTTTTTGAAAAGCTCATCTTTTAAAATTATCCAGTACAAATAAATAAAATAGTAAAACACAAAATTACAAGGATAGAAAATTTGCTTTGTTTAATTAGCAAAGAAAATGAAAATTAACATATATAAAATTACAAATATAAACATTCAAAATTCAAATTGTGATATTATTTCATTAACGTCTTTAAAAGTTCATTATTTTATATGATACGCATTATGACATTTCATCATTGAAATATTTATGAATGTTCATCATTTGAATACATATGAGAAAAAATAGCAATATAATAAAAGTTAAAAAAATTTACTATAATCATGGTAATGGTTTTTGAGATATACCATTACCTTTAGTTCATTTGATTGTCACAATTGTTTTTATACAAATAGATAATATAGATAGCACAAGGGGCTTTGTGTAACAAGTCAGAGACTGGGACTTGGCATAACAAAACAAAATGAGACTTGGACTAATCAAAAACTTGTCTTGGTCTCGTGCTCCCTTATTCAAACTATGCCCCATATAGTGAGTTATTTGATGAAATGGAGTGTAATAAAAATTTATAATTCAACTAAAAGTGTTGATGAGGTAATGTTTTTGAAAAATAAAAAATAAAAGGCCTAGTGTAAAGAAGTAGTGAGACTGTAGATAATACACACACACACACACACACACACACACACACACACACACACACACACACACACACACACACACACACACACACATACACACAAACACACACACACACACACACACACACACACGAACAATCTATAAACAGAAAGAAAGTAAAAGAGCCAAAACTTGAAATATTTGTTAACTATTTTTTCATTTATGGAAAAAAATACTTAACTTTTAGGCCACATACAAAATTTATTTACATCAAGTTTTCATCATTATTAGAAAATAATCATAATTATGCTCTGTATAGTCGTTTAAAATTAAATAATAAGATGAAGAAGAGAACATAATATCACTCAATCTCACAAAATACATATTTTACAATCCCAAAATATCTTTTGTTTACTTTCACAAATATTCAGTGATTTAACATCATTTGGATACCCTTGCCTTCTACCAGATCATATAGATGTCACCTCTTTGCTGGTTTTAAATTTTTTTAAATTTTGTATTTATTTTAAAATTTTATTTATTTGTTTTTTATAAACACCAACTAATATTTAATCAATAAATAAATAGCCTAACAAGAATGAAAAATGACATTCCTTTTGCACTAGGCAAGTAATGAGATGCACAGATGGGATTGTTGAACAGTGGTATTATCACTCACACATTGATCACAAGCATTACATTTCTTTGATAATGGCAGTTCGCTGGCTTCGCTTTAGTTAGGACGGCTCGTGTGTAAGATAAAGATAGGAACTCCGTTGTAACTCATGATTTTGGAAAACTATGACATATAGATGAAAACAAGCAAAATAACCCCTAGTCAATTTATAAAATCATTAGGCAGAATAGGAACTAATTTAAAATTCATTGTATTTTACCTGATAATTGTGCTATAGATAAAAATATATTTATTATATAAAGAGAGTTTCAAACTATGTAACTATCTTTTTATATTTTTTAATAAATGAGGAAGAATCATATTCATTTTTGGAAACTGTTTTAATACGAAAATTGTAACCTAAATGTTTAACAAATATATGACATTTCATAAATGACACCCGCATTTCATTGATCCTAAATACAGATAAATAACCTTATCAGAGATAAACACTTAATTAATAATTATTTCTGATAGCCATAAGATTTATTGCATTTCGTATAAAATCACAGAACAATCAAGACCATGTCAATATATATTTAATAAATTGTTGTTTTCTGTTGTTTTAGTTGTGACTTCATAGTATAAAAAGTAATCATGCAAAACATGCTATTTATGATAGTGATTGCAGGTAAACAAATTTATTACAATTTGTAAAAATATAATTAATAATATTTATATAAGTTTATGTATTATTAAAATTTCAATGTACCCTAGTAATCTAGAATTCTATCGGAAGTAGTGGAAATCAATCATTGTAATACAACTTATTATATTTATTGACCAAAACACCATAATAATATGTAAAGTCCTAGCCTTAAAAATATTAGTATTCCAAATTAAATCACATATTATCTTAGTCAATTATCAAGTAGACAGAACTCATTTTAATAACTTTCCCAGACACAGATGGCCTCTGGTTAATTCACAGCAAATTTTTAAAAATATAAACTTCTATCATAAAAAATGTTAAACATAATTGGTTCTATTTATCCAATACACCATTATCTAATATGTCACCATTAGAGTTCTTGTGTTAAAACATGTATACATACAATAATGCATAATACAAAAATAAAGATTAAGGTGAAATTTACTTTTGAAAATGAACTACTTTTACAAATTAGATTGAAATAGTCACATGATTGAGTTTTCCATCAAGTTTCATTCATATTAGAAAACTTGTATGAGAGTTTCGTGCAAGCAAACATATATCATCACATAAATATTATAAGAGAGAGAGAGTTATAAATGTTAGCTATAAATGTCAGTTTAATACCTATTTGAAACTGAGACTAGAACTTAATGGATAAGAACCACTGGAATTAATAAAAACTGCAATACATTTTGCACTAAAATTATCTAACCTAAACCATTTTAATTAAATCTATACAATTGCTAGTATATATTAATTAAACAATTAAGTGGTAATCACTGATTTAATTTACTCTTCTCTCACTCCTTGGCTTTCTTGGAAAAGTCTTGTTGTTTTTGATAAAGTCAACTCAATACCTTTATTATGAAACATCTACACACTTTTGTCCTAACATCTTCTATATTCTCCAACTAGTATTACCAATGACTACATAAATACTATAAGACACGACATGGCCATGTTAAATATTCTACGCTTATTCTTGAGTTGTCCAATACCCGCTAGGTCGCTCTGCTAGAGAATCTGAAGTTGATGTGACTGGCGCTAGGTGGCTCTACGGTCAAACAATGTTTCAGGCGGGTAAGAGAAAACGCACTGATGCCACATATGGGACCAGAGATGCAAGGGAAGGTCGAGAATCGCTTGTCTCAGCGCACGAACTGACAACACTGACTATGCTGACGGAAGTAAGTGAGAAGGTTTGTGAGAGAGAGGTCAACAGTTGTACAGTCTCAACCAAGTGGGATGCGTACAGTCAAGCACCTGCTGCTAGCGCTTTCTGATAGCTGTGTGTCAAACTTGTGACGAACAGCACCCGTAAAACGTAGACTATTTCCCTATCCTATGTCGTGTCTTATAGTATTTATGTAGTCATTGGTATTACACACTTTATGTTTGTTGTTTGGATTCCAACCACTCTTTATATAGTTATTAAAACAACCTATTTAAAGTTTCATTTTTCCTGATCTTCGCTTATAGCCTAGTTCATCTGTCTGCAGATTTTTAATATTTTCTTTTGATTTGCACTTCTTTGTCCCATTTAAAGAAGAAAAAATTATATGTTTATAAAATATTTAGTTTAGTTCTACAGTGAATACAAATTAAGTATTTAAAACTCTCATAATATGATTTGAGAATGTGTTATAGGAGTCCAAATTTAAAATAATGAGAAACATGTGATTTGATTGTATTATACTATACAACCCTCTTGCAACAATCACTCATTGTTTCTTCATAATTCACAGCTAAAACAGTCACTAGAAACAACAACAAATTTCTGGAGGCCATCCAAAAATTATGTAGTATATCAGTTATAGAAAGATGTTAGACATAGGGAAGTTGAGCTATAGGAACATCTGTATGTGGAAGTAACATCTTGGTAAAAAGGAGGATAAGTACTTAGGGTATCTACCTGTCTTTTAATTTTTCATACATTGAAGTTTGAAAACTTATGAATATCTATTCAAATTTCAGTGGTATTGATTTTACAAGTATAAAAATGTTATTTTGATAATATTATTAAATAAAATAATGACAAGAATTTGAGTATTAGATAAAAAAAAAAATCCTATTGATTATTATAGTTATCAAATATAAGTAACATCTAAGACCATATGATAAGGAAATCATCACTACATCGACTATTAAATTTTTCTGTTGTGGTATTGTCAAAAATCCACGACTATGTAATGTATTAATAATATTGATACCAGTGCCAGTATTTTATATCTTATCAACTTAAAATAGGTACCAATCAAAATATAACAGATAAACTTTGACTCCAGTACAATTTGACTGTGTGAAGTTACAAAAAATTGAGGAAGAATAAAGTTGACTGGTTCTATCCACATTGAGATGATAATTCATTCTGACTTACTTATTTGTAGTTATATTGTGTACATATTGGTCAAAAAGTATGTAATTCTTTTACAATAGAAATGTTGTATAGACCTTTTTCTGAACAAAATCGTATATAATAAAATAAGACTATATTTCAATGACAAGAATCTTGCCATAATTCACTACTTTTTTCACTTGCAAAATGTAATCATTATATTTTGGATTTGTTTTCACTAAAATATGCATCTATTGTATGTCTTGGATTTTTAACAGTTAAAACAAAATTATCAAAAAAGAAAAATAATAAATACAGTTAATTTTTAATTGTGTTAAAATTTCAAACAAAGGCCAAAATATATATTTTTCTGTATTTTTCCCATATTTAATTTACTTTTTCAATAGTTTGATAAGAAATTTATATGTAATAATATTAGATTATGTTATGATATCATTTGTCTATGAATTCATATTTATTTATGAAGACCAACAGGAAAAAATCTACTTCAAATTAAAATGTCTACAAGTTCTAGGATAATATCCATGATTTTCATAATTAGACCAATAATGTTGTAGGCCTACTATTTTGACTTGTTTATTGTAAGAATATAAACATGTTGTGTTTTGTAAGAAACTATAAAAAAAAAAAGAAAAAGATAACCAATATTTTTAACATAAAAAATTAGTTTATAACCATTTTTAATATCATGATTTAATATTCATGCTTCTATCTAACAATAAACAACTGTTGACTTTGTTAACAATGGTCACAGAGTCACTTGCTGTACATTCATTACTAAACAAAAATGATTAATTTCCTATTTCTATCTCTTTTTATTGGCTAACTCGTTTTCAACTGATTCACCACCTGTGTTTGATATCTCTCTGGTTACCCCAGAAAATAAACAAAATCAAATACGATGTTCACCAAACATTCTAATTTTCTAAAATTTATTGAATTTTAATTAATCTACTGGAGCGAAATGAGCAAGTGGAATCAAGTTTACCAGATAAGTGAGTAACTTTTTATAACAATCATAAATAAAACTAGCTGACCAACTCATTGACTAATTTATTATAGTTTCAGTATAAACAGTAATATGTACCAAAATATTGTTACCTAGGAAATTTCACAACCTATCAAACCTAATATTATGCAATAATCTCTGGGGGGGGGGGGGGAATGGTAATTTTGTTTAATGCAAAATAGAACCTAACAATTTGTTTGTTTGTTGTTTTTTTTTTTACTTTTTCATGTTAATTTCTTCAAGTTAGTGTTCTGTTTATGTTATTATATCCCACAATTCAATTTAAGTCATTTTTAAGTAACTTCTTTTGTGACCATAATTAATTGTAATAATTAATATATATATATATTTGTTTTATAGTAGTAATTCTCCTATTCCTATATTTAAAAAATTTAGGTATATTCCAGAATTTTGTCTTAGCAATCCTGGTTTATTCATATTTCATTTACAAATCCATAAGTCACGTTCGTTTATTTTATGACCTTTTAGATTGTAAAAAAAAAAAAAAAAAAAAAAACCTCAATCCAATCCTGCAACAATCATAAAGTATTTTTAACTGATATTCAAGTTCAGATTTGAAAACAATACCCAAAATTAGAAGTTAGAAGCAAAACTCTTTTTTCTACACCTAAAATATTTGTAAACATTTTCAACTTACTGACTATATTTATTTGAAGTATTATTACTAATTTTGCACAATCTATTAACAACAGATTAGATGTTTATCTAATGATTAGTTCATTGACACTTCGGTATACAATTCAAATACACACGGTTGATATTGTTGTAGGTTTCCATGTGTTAAGCTACTACTTCCATGTCTTCTTTTATGTACAGGAACAACAAAATTACATTAAACAACAAAATTAAAATAACTGTAATAGCAATAAGATGTTGAGTTACATGTAAAATAATGAGAAAATTAATTTGCTTATTTTAACTATTAATATTCTATAATTGACAGCATATAATATTTTTAAAAAATTACAGCAAAGATACATGACAATAATTGTCTAATTCACCTGTATTACCCTTTTGCAAAGAAACAACTTTAGTACATTTAAGACTTTCTGAGATATTCCCACAAATAAAAGATTAGTTGATTAAATGAACTTAGGGATTTCCAATGAAATTTAATTTTAAAAAATCAGAAATGTCATATATTCCACATGAGCTCTTATTTTTAAAGTTGTTATTATCATTGTCTCATTATCAGTATATGGGGAAATAAATATTGAGTCAGGAAACAATGCTTACCCATATTATGAGAAGAGTCATACCCAGAGCCCACAGCATTCAGACCGTGAAGCAAACCATCAGCAACATTGAAGAAAAAGTTCTCAAAATCAGAGGTAATTGTATTCGGTTCATCAATTAAACTCCCTTTATGTTATATATATATATATATATATATATATATATATATATATATATTATTTTTTTTATATTGCTAACATTTTTCCTAGATTGATTTTTAACCATCTGCTATATAGCTTTAATAATAATAATCTTTATTTTTTTAGGCGAAGTTAGAAGCATAAGGTCATATCTCCCGCTTAACGTCTTTATTAGTGTTTACCAAAGATAGAATTTATTTATCAATAAAATCTACACTCTCATAAACCTTACAAATTTTACAAAGGTCTTTATAATTTATACATAGTTGAAGTTTTTATACCCTTAGTAACCCAACTCTTATTATTTTAAACTCTTGATTATTCTACTAGAAAACAATTTTCAAAATGATATATAAAATTTTTGTTAAATAATTAGATTTTAAATCTATACTATGTGATAAACCTCATTCCACGATTCATACCCCAGGAAAAATCAAACATTTGCAGATTCCTCTTGTTAATTTTTGTTTTAACTTAGTGTTTACTTGGATTGAACCCTGTTAAAAGACCCTTGGTATGCAAACAATTTGGCCATTATGGTCTGAAAGTCCAAAATCTCATTATACAGTGGAAAATCATAATCAATATTGCTAAAAATTATTTAGTTTAATATAGGATATTTTATTTGTTTGATTGTATAAATAAATAATAATGTACATAAATTTCACAAACTTCCACATGATGAAACTACATATTCAAGTGAATGTGTAACTGTGGGTGTATTTATGTAAACTTAACTAATACTACATATACGAGTATAATCTAAAATAATTGAATCATTAACTATAATGATAAAACAAAGTATAAATCTCTTCCAAATTCTTGAGCCAATTTTAATAGCCTGGAAAAATAAATTTGATTGCCACAGAACTTTAATCTATCAGGTAAATTTTGTAATAATTTTGGAGCAACATAGGAATAAAAATGTATAAAATGAGTTCAATTTGGATTGGGAACTGGATAATTATTTTTTGATTGTATGGACACTTTATAAATATTCAGTGCATTTGGTAAATAATAGCTTTTCAAAAAGAAAATATTGAGTACCTTATAAACATACAATTTGTTTGAAAGACAAAATCTCCAGCTTTAGGAATAAAAGTCTTAATTACTCAGTCTGACTCTTTTTTTTAATGATCTGTAAAAACTGTTTAATCTGTAACATCAAGTAGAACAGGATATAAAGGTTCCATCCAAATATTTTACTAAACTCAATCTCTCAACTATAAAAACTAAGCCATTTGCTTTAGGAATTTAAGGAACTTAGACATTTATAAAATATAATTTGAAATGAGTCATCTATATTTCAAAGTGAAAAATTTACAAAATTTGTTTTGCCAATCTAAAGAGTTTTATATAATATATCTTTAGATTTAGTGGGACTATCACAACTACATAAACTATCACTAACAATTAGAAAAAAAATTTACTTATAATGTTTACAGTTTTACTCTGATAAAAACTTTGACCATTTATGCTTAGGTTGTCTATTTGAGAATGTTTACATTTATTTTATGATTGGTAAGTTCATATATTACCCTACACTCAAATTTTGGATCACCTAATGGATATATTTTGGATAGATTTTTGATACATTTACTAAAAGTATTAAGATAGTATTTTTGCTTTACTTTTCTTGATTAGCTTGTACTTTTAACTTAGAAGACTGAAAAGATTAATTTTTACTTTTCATTATTTGGCTGCTTCATTGATTTTTTATACAATTTATATTTTTGACATACAATCTGTCCTTGTTGCTTTCAATGTTATTGTCATCTCTACATTAGTATGATAGTGGCCACAAATATTAGGATAGGAATATTAGGAAAATTTATTATAGGGGATAAATAGTCTACTCATGCAGAATCCTTTAAACAATTTTAAAAAATTAATTAAAAATTATAAAAATATGACCATTTCAAACAGTTTTTTTGTTAATATATTGTGTGTTAATACACTTACAACACACTGAATGAGATAAAAATTTGCTCATTCCTATTATGTATGACACCAACAATGACAAATAGCAAAGTTATTCTCAAATGTGTGATTTCGTAATCTGACTTACCAAGAAAATGTGCTATTTTATAGTTACAACATCAAGCAATAACAAGTTACAGACACAAGCATAGATAGTGGGGGCTTTTTCAAATATGTACAACTAAGAGCAAGTGGAGATTGTTTAACATATACACATTTAGCCCACGGCAAGAAATTAATGACATTCACAATTAATTACAAGGTTCAGAAAACCTGCCTAATAACTCTTTTAAACAAACTTACCCCAGACAATATATTCTGGGTAAGACCCCTTGATCTACCAATACCTACATGGCACAAGAGACCATCTTTTGGGGATTACATTTTGAGAATCTACTTGTAAGATGGATAGGACCCATTAACTTCTTTATAATTATTTTGTGTGTTCAGCAATTTTATTTACTCAGTTTTCATGTATTTTGTATAAGGAATGGTAATAAATTAAAATTGCTTTACGTAAAGATAATATTTCTTTTAAATAGTGGTTTTAATTGAATTTTATAAACAAGTGTCAAACTATTTTCATGACACAGTTCAATTTAAATTTGGCTGTACTTAATAAAGAAACAATAAATAAATGCATATATGTGTTTCAAACTTTATACAATTATTTACTTCTAAGCCAAGTCTCTGAGAGGCATAGTAAGTAAAAGCTATTAATTATTTTTATTTTTTATTTATTTTATTTTTTAATATAAGGAAAAGTGGGTGAAAGTCGACTATATAATTGTAGCAAGAATAAATAATTTTTTTGAGAAAAGAAAAATTCATTCTGCACTAAGCCAGATTCCAAAAATGAATAGAGCAAGTGGAGACGATATTTATTTATTAATGGTAAAACATTTATTATAAAATTGCTTGCAGTACTTTTATAGCACAGAATTATTTACCAGATCCAAAAACTTGTCAATTCCAAAAAGTAAAACTTGAAATCAGTAAGGTTTTCTATAGAGTTCTAATACTCATAAATACCATCATGTATAAATTATAGTAGGCAATGTACTAAACATAAAATACTCTTCTGAAATAAAAATTGATCAAGTGAACAAAGTGCCAATTATCATTTTGCTACTTTTGAGGTATTTGAATTGAAAAGTTTCGTTAAATCCCTAAATCATATGTTTTTATATTATGATAATACAAAACACATTAAATAAAAGTTTAGCTGGTTTTAAATCACATTAAATGACAACTTATCTGCTAAGATTATATCTTAGTTATTTTAAATAAATAAATGCAAAATTCAAAATGATGGTTGACACTTTAAAAAGCCACCTTTTTATTTCTGTCATAACAAAATTTTGGTTTATTAACCAAATTTATTCAGTCATTGAGATGTAAAAAAAACCTTGTATTACTATTTTTAAATTCTATTTTTGTTATAAAAACAGAGTTTCTGATAGCTTTAAGTTAATAGGTATAAATTAAAATCATATGTATAAAAAATGGTTAATGTAAAATATATTGAGTACTAAAAAACAATTATTTTAAAGGTTTTTTAAGTTCAATAGAAAGAAAATGGTGCAATGTTCCTAACTAATACCAAATAAATAATATTGTCTTCTTCACCACCTTATGTGCTGCACTTGAGTAGCTCATTTTAATAGTTATGGTAAATTGGAGGGATGAACTTGAGCAGTTTTTTTGTCCTTCAGTTTCTTAAGGTTGATTTTGTTCTTTTCACTGTACTTTAAGTAGATGAAAATATTATCCCCGTTTATCTTCTTCTTGAGGGTAACAAGTACTGAATTGTGAATTTACCCTGTGTTTTATCTTCATTTCAAGACGGCTTTTAGCTTTGAACCTATATCAAAACACCTTTACAAATGACACTTTGGTTTTCTTGTCATCACAAAACTCTCCCTTTATGTTTATTTTGTCTGCATATTTATCAAATTCAGGATGTCAATGTGAGTCATTGTTGTAACCATAAACTTTGTTTTCCCTCCACTTTGGGTCATTACTTCCTTCCAGTGATAAGACTATAGATATTTTGATAATGCCTGGTATGATAATTCTCAATTCTTCTGAAATCACAATCAGGTAATAGGTAGGTATGGAAAGGAATAAAAAACCAGTGTTCAATCTCCTTATAGTTTTTGTTCTGGCCTGTATAATTATCACTAAAGACACACAGTTTTATAACTACCGATCTCATCACTTCTTCTCTTTGCCACACTAACTCATCTCACATAAACATATACTCTTTTTCTGAACCACTTGTGGATTCCAACGTTGTAAGTCTACATTTTTCAGATATAAAATGCCGGTCCAATATGATAGTTTTGGTGTTGGAAGAATTTGCTATAAATCTACGGATATTACATGAACATCTTCAGGTGATTCTTTACTTTTTAATGTGTAGTGTTTCATTATCTCTCTTACAGCTTCAGCATACCGTAGATGCAGTTCTTTTTTCTTTTTAGCATTTTGTTTCTATTCAGTATTACCTCCAGGATTACTGATAATGTCCTCCAAACTATTACACATACTACGACACATGTCCGACTTTGAAAATTTGAAACCAATGTAGGTAGTCCTTGCAAAATATATGTCTGTACTTGCCCATACTTGCAAGCATTGAATTTCTTTCTTTACAGTAGTTTTTGTAACAGTTGTACAGACATAATACATTCAAATCACAACCAAGGAAGTATGAGTTTGGATTTAGAAGGCTACTATAGTGAGACTGGTATTTTGGAATAGATTTTTAACAGCATCAGGAGTCTTAAATGGCCTACTATTGTGTTTGCACGTTTGTAAGAAGGCGAAGTACTAATATTCAACTTTATGGTTTTATTATTAATTCTACCCCTTGAATTCGAAAGACCATGCATGCTCATTAAGGACTTCTTACACACCCTTACTGATTCACTTTAACTCTGAAGAAAAAAGTATTTTGTTTATGGAATGCCTCTGCATTATCACAATCCATTGCCAAAGAAATATGCGTTTTGAATGATGAAGTCACCCATATACCAAAGAGACTAAACAATTTTTGTTTTTTTAGATTAATTTATTTTATCATAGCATTTGCGAGGATACCTGTGCAATTCCTCTATTTCCTAAATTTCATAGTTTTTTTTTTTTGTTTTTTTTTGTAATGGCCCTTATTTCACATTTTTAATTTATTTCTATTTTGGATCTATGCGAATTCATTTTCATTTTTTTGGACATTTCGTGGGTGATAGATATGGTAAGCATATTGAATCTTAAGTGGTTATTCCTTCCTCTGGTCTTTCTTTTACCAACAGATTACTCTCTGTTGGCTCAACAGGCTTTTCTGGTTACTCTCCAAGTTCGTTATCATCTACCTAAAAAAATATAATAAATTATTATTTGGATGGTAGTAATACTGCACCTTCATAGCAATAAAAATTTTAAATATCTGAATAAAAATAAGTAGTCCTACATTATTTTAGAATTTAAAAACAAAAATATTATCAGTGTTATATTTTAGTTATGTAGTTGCTGCAAAGGAGTACTTTACTTTTTCTTAGGCCCTACAATCTTAACAAGTGCAGGTTCAATGGTAGGTAATACATTATATGTTTAAACTGAATAAAAATTACATGATTTACATTAGAGCCAAAATTTACATAGGCTGAACTGAAAATTTCCATAGTGTTTTTATCTTATTCGAGATATGAAGGGGGGGATGATACTTATTGAGATGTAATAATAGTCTAGGTATTAGATCATTAGGACCATTTTATTGGTTTTAAATTAAGTTATAAATCTACTGTGTCTATTTAAACTGCCTCAGCTTATAAATGATTAAAGTGTTTTTTTTTTTGTTTTTTTTGCTTATCTTAACAAAACTGAATTATTATTATTATTTTACAACTAAAGAAAGTTTACCATTGCCTAAATTATAAATATTAGTTGAAAATAAAGTACCAACCAACAACAGCTGGAAGTTAAGTATAATGCAAGCCAAGAAACAAAACACATGACATTTAACGTTATTTTATGGTTTTCATTTAATATTAAGGTCTTGGTGGCTTATTTAATAAGAGAATTAATGGATTTACTCTTTATTACTTATTCTTTAAAACATACATAAATAGTCTATTTCTAGCATTAACAAATTAATGATAATCAACAAGTTACTGATTTTATATTAAGACTAATAAAATGCTAAGCAAAACTTACCTTAAACTTTGGTTTTGGAGGTTTCTCTGACATTCCTGCAATAAAATCTGGATTTTCATTGTTGTTGTCATTTTCTATTGAGGATTCACTTATATAATCAAAACGAAGCAATCTTTGAAATGGGATTTTTGCTCCATTGTTTAATGATTCTTGATAATATTTTCATCAAAACATTTGTGACTAAACGGCTGGACTTTAAAGTAGCAATACGACATTAAGAAGTAATGATCTAGAAGTAAATTGAGCAAACCCATGAGTGCTACTTGTAGTATATTCCACAGGTCTACAGATAGTACTCATACAATTTAGCCAAAAATGAAGGTTGCACTTTGTTAGGCTGACACCTTCAATTAATATTTTTGGGTTGTGTAATTTACCACATTGTGTACCCACTTAATAGATGCATAAACAGCCAATATACTGTACCTGTCAATTTGTCTGTAGTAACCAGAGACAAAAATAAATACATAAAAAAGAAAGGAAGGCACTCATTTAGTGATGAAGTTTAAATGGATATATAGACATTACACAATACATTGGGGTCTAGCTAAATTACAAATTGGATCAAAAAAACTAGCTTGTTTAGGAAGCATAACTCAAACCAGATTTATTGAGTAAATATGGAACATTTTGTTTCTGTTATCTATTGGTTGTGATTGACTGATACTGCCCTTGAAAAACATTTCCATTCCAGCACCAGAAGTTTCCGAGCAATAGCTGTGCTGTATATTTACCATTTATATTCTTAGACATTTTCCTGCTCTTTAATATCATACTGATCTACATTTCTATTAAATTTACTTCATTTAATAAATTCTTTGAATTATCATTATACTGAAATTTGAATCTAGGTTCACCCTAGTTTTCCGTTGCCTACAATTTGGTTAGGAGTATTATTCTACAATAGTATCTAGTATTCAAATAAACTTATTCATTAGATTGTATATTGTACTGTTAAACTTTCTATCATTTTTTGGAATCAATAAACATAAACAAATATATATTTTTTTGGCGATTTGTTCGGCGAACTTTTATGGACCTATGACGACTTGTTCGGACCTTGGTCCATCAGTCTTCTGGCATCCCAATATAACTTATATATGTTCTTTGATCAGCGTCGAGCTCACTACAAACTGTCAGGTAGTCAAGACAAAACATATTTGTGATTGCAATATATATATATATATATATATATATATATATATATATATATATATATATATATATATATACACCCACCCACACACACACACCCACACACACACCCACACACACAAACACTAAATTAATAGAATAGATGAGATGTTATTTTGACAAAAATAATATTTTTGACAGATCCTGATTAAACAAAAGATACTGTTTTAAAGTAAGAACCTCTCTATGTAGTTTAGTGTTACTCTATACTCAAGACACTTTTAGTTATAAATGAAACAATAACAAGCAAAGAGATTGATTAAGCTATGGTTATTGATTGTAAAGGCAGACAAAGGAGGCAGCTAACCTAAGTAGAAACATTAAAAGAATTAACTACAGAATAAAAGTTATAAGGCAAAATTTAGTCATTCCATATTGAATGGGTTAAATTATGAAAATCAATTACCTCTAAACCTAGGCAAGTTAAAGACTTTTAGGACGAGATCCAAATAAAGTCATCACTTAAATAAAAAGAAAAAGAAATCTTGTACTAATATTTTGAAATTAATGTATAACAAATATTAATTAAATTGAAACAGTAAAAGAGTTATTTAGAAAACTATGTAAATTTTGTAGCCATGTGAATTAGGAGAGCAAAAATCAATATTAGAAATAGACATTGAGTTAAACAGCTTTTTATGTAAAATTAAGATATTTCTCACCTAAAGGAAAGTCCACGCTCATGTCCAGTCTGGCCCAATACCTATTGGAGAATATTTGTTTCAAATATTTGCCTCCACTCGCTACAATGAAGCATCTGGCTGCACATTGGCCCAGCCTTGTCCAGTGTGCATTGGCAAATATTTGCTTCAAACATTCTCCAAGGCATTCCCTCTCTTATATTTTACAGTAGTGATCCAGTATTGATGAGTTCATGTTAATCAGAATTAATTGTAGATCATGGAAAATGTGGATTGAAAGAGATTTGGATTGAAATCTGGAAAGTTGTAGAGAGTAAATTGGATTTAATTAATTAAATTTCTAAATAAAAAAATTAATTGAATTACTAATTAAGATATTAATTGAATTTATATATATATATATATATATATATATATATATATATATATATATATTGAAAATTGAATTAAATAATAGACTCCTTGAATTGTTGACAACAGTTGTAGACGTAAATAATGAACAAGACAATATAAACATTAGGCAATGTTAGGCTAATGTGTCGCCAGCCATATTGAAAAATGGGGAAGAGAGTGGGCACCTGTGACTTGTCACTGCAGCTGTGGATGATACTTGTCATTCTCTTTGACCAGCCTTCCAATACCTTCCAGCCACAAATATTTGACTATCATTGTCAATGATGTTCTGGTCACACTAATTGTCCAATACCGATCTTAAAACATATTTACCGAGGCTGATAAACTATAATTAGACAAATATAAAATAAAATACAAGAACAATATATCATAATAATAATAACGCAAATAGTTTAATAATAGCAATGAAAACAGCCAAATGAAATACACATACACCTTATATCAAATGATATTAACTTTGTGAAAGCATTAATTTATGATATTTTTTAATAGGTTTGATTGGAAGTGCATTTCCGTTCTTTTTCTGTAGCTTTTGGTGTTTTGACACTAAACCTATTTGTGCTATCTGCTCCGGTTCTGGATCTATGATGGAATTCAACAGTCCTTGTTATATGATTACTTACAATAGCTGCTATGGGACCCGTATGTATATTTCTCACAATTTAAATTTATCATAAGTACTCTTAGATGTGGTTAGATATTAATAAATAAGCACTTGTGATTCCACTAATATTTTCACTAACTTTAAAATTCTATAAAAAACTTGGTAAATAATCACAAACTATTCTCAGGATACACCAATTATTTGTATGGTTTTTTGGTGTCAAACCAATAAATTAATACCGGAATCACCCTACCCAACTCATGAAATCGTGCACAGTCATTCCTATGAGGTCAATCATCCCCCATCTTTAGACCAAACACCAGTCTAGATAACCAGCTCCTAATGAGTTAATTAAAACAAACTAATTTGGAGGACTTCACTTAACTATAATAGTAATTACATACACAACTCAAATTGAAATATTAGTTATAGAGGCCATACACCCATTAAAATATCATCCATTTAAATATATACATTACAGAGGTATGACACATTATTTGATCTTCCCATGATCATCCAGGAATGCCATTTCTTGAACTTAGCCCAATATAATAGTTTAGAAAAAACCTGTGAAATAAATTAACTGAATAAATTTGGGTACTTGATACCAGTCCAATCGATTTATCGTGTCAGTAGAACACACACTCCTGGTCTCTGCTGCAAGGAGATTGATATTAAAAATCCTTAATACACAAGCAGGATTGCAATAAAGGTAGACCAAATCTGGTTACAGTGACTCTAAAATGTCACAGTATCCCTCCCCCCTCCCCAGCGGAAAAGAACCACCCTAACCCTGGTGCTTGCACAATAAGGAAAGGATGGGGAAGATATCTGCAGAAACATCAAGGGGCCAAAAGGACAGACGACAACAACATTACCATAACCAATGGAGCAGAACCAAACTAGTGGAGAAGTTTAATAATTTTGGAGGTCCCAGTTTCATTCTTGAACACCACTTTTACTTCCACGCCATATATCAGTTGAAACAAAAAATGAAGAATTTTTTTTTTTTTTTTTTTTTTTTTTAATATTGCATGGGAAGGGCTGGAAGAAAAGGAGAAATCTAATCAGTAGAGAAGGTGCCATGAGATATATTACTCCTATGGCCGGAAAAACTTAACAAAAGAATCATTTATGAAAAATAGATAGGTGGGAGAAAAACCAAAGATCAGTGGTGGTGGTTGGTGAGATAAAGATTTTTACCTTTGGCGGGGGGAAGAGTACAGGACGAAACAATAGAAGAGGAAGAGAATGGAAGGATAATGTGGAATAATATAGTGTAAATTGGTGAAAAGGCTGATCTAAATCTTGTTGCTGTGACTCTAAAACGTCACAAATTAGAGTGAAGATCCAGATATGATCCACAAATATTCAGGTGTATCTAGAACCTAACCAGCACAAGTGATTTTGGTTTTTAAATTATTAGATAATTATTCATTATTCATATTATTGATATAATTTCTTGGGACACATTTTTCATCATTTTTATATAGAGAGGAACATGGGTGTTATGGAATAGTTGGGTATTATGGAATAACAAGGTTTCTTCTTCGGTAAATGATGCTGCCAAGTGGAAATATCATAAACTACTTCTAAATATTTGCATTATGCTCTACAGTAAGTATAGTTCATTTACTGCATCACAATGTTTGCTAGAGAGAAAAAATTTGTTTTAGTTTTTCGAAGAATTTCTACAGGTAAGTTTTCAAAAAATTGTATTAATTATTATACTCGTGCCTTATATATAAAACTAAGCATAATTCACATTAAAAGCGTAGCACTTTTTCATCCAATTGTTGTTTTGTAGCTGGTGACTCTTTTCATATAGGTAATAAGCTAAAGTATACCATAATAACTGACAAAGTATTTCGATTTTAAATATTTCCAATAGAATAAATAATAAGAAAAATTTGACTTGATAATATACAAACTAAATAACATTTAATTTATCATTTCCTTTTTTTAAAAATACTAATAACTATGTTTTGTTTTCAGATATAGCGAAGAAGAAGAAATATTATAGAAAGAAGTGAAACTTTGCAACCCTCTGCAGATGTCAAGAGGTATCACCACCATCTGTGAGAAGAAGATATAGTACCTGAAGGTGTCAAAGGAGTTTCAAGTATCCAGAGCTTCTCTTTTTCATCTTGTCAACAGTGAAGAGGAATACACCAAGGTAGCAGCATCAATCATTCTCGTACAGTTGCCAGTTTTGTCTAAAGAATTAGAGAAAGAATTAGTGAATTTTCTGATTCAAATGGAAGCCATGTTTTATGGTCTTATCAGAAAGGACATTTGTACTCTAGCATTTCAACTTGAATGCAATGAAATACCCAACCCTCTTAAGGACGATTACAAAGTATGAAAGGATTGTTGTTATGCCTTTATGAAGAGAAATCCCAAGCTATCCATTCGTAAGCCAGCGGGGACTTCTTTTCCAAGAGCTAAGGGATTTAAGAAAGAGGTGGTTGACAAATTATTTCACCTCTTGGATAATAATGTTTTCAAAAAACACAACTTTCCTGCTAACCAAGTTTTAATGATGATGTAGCTGGCTTATCATTCATCCAGAACAAAATATCATATGATTTTTACATCATCTGAAAAAAAAATCCCTTATGACAATCATTACCTGTTTGAGTGCAGGAGGTGAGTTTGTCCCTCCTCTAGTAATTATTGCCTGGAAAAACATGAACAAACAGCTTATGAAGGATATTCCACTAGGGACCATTATCTCATACAACCCATCTAGTTGGCTCTTTTATGAAATGGTTTTTGCATTTCATTCTTACAACAAAAACTTCAGCGGAATCCCCTGTAATGGTTGTTCTTCATGGGCATGCAATTCACAAGCACAAGATAGATGTTATAAGTAACACTCATTAAACTTAAACTTCGATTCCATATTGTCATATGGAATCATATTTTGGGGAAATGTAACACATAGTAGTGTTCTGTGTAGGTTGCAAAAACAATCTCTTTGAATTATTTTTGGACAAAATAGAAAAAAAGTCATGTAGGCTTCTTTTTTAGTTTAGTAAATACTGCCTTTACCATGTCTTTTCATTTTTGAGGGTATGTCAATCATACATAATCACCCTGAGTTGTTTAAGGGTAAATTGTTACTATCATTATTATAATACCAGGCAAAGAAATGACTTGCGATGTTAACAATATCGTCTTGCTTTGGGTCCATTACATGAGATTACAATTATATAACCAGCTCCCAGATATCATTATAGCAGAAACTACCTATTTAGTATTCAGAAGAAGAAGAAAGGAAATGCTTATGAGGAAAATGTATTATTCCGTTCACAGTTTTTTGAACAAATGTTCAGAATAAAATATTAGCTTTGTACAGAGTTGTAAATACTTCACAAGTAGCATCAGGGATTCAATGATGATGTTAAATTGCTGTTATATTTGTTGTAAAATTAAAAATGTGGGGAAACTACTTTTGCTAACCAAATAAAAAAATGATGAAAATTCAAGTAAATTGCTCAGCTAAGGGCACCAGGAAGCTTAAAGCTTACCAATTTTGAAAAAGTTAAAATCTAAAGTCTGTTAAAGTCATGTTTGTCTGATCTTGTATTCTAAAGTTGTCCCTAAACTTATTCAATGAAATTTGTTCAAAACTTATTATTCTAATACGGCTTTGTTTCTTTACATTGAAAACTGATAGTACTTTTGCATTATCTGACACTTTGTTTACAAAATTATTTATATCAACCTTATTTAGACTGTCACTAACTCCACCAGATTCTGTAAGTTCAATTTTCCCTTCTATTTGATCTAATCTATTATTTATATTATTATTATTGTTTATAGCACATTCATTCTCACACACATTACTCATTATTTTTTTGTAATCTATCTTATCTTAACTCTTTATTCCATTTATCCATAGAATTTAAATTATCTTGTTGAATTTTCTTTATTTCTTTTAACTGTTCTGATCAAGTTTGCTAGTCACATCTTCAAAAAATTTATTCATCTCTTTAAACAATAGTTCTAACATTTGTTTTTGCTTCTCATCTTCACTTATTTGATTGTTATCATTTATACTTTGCATTTTTCTCATACCTTCACTTAAACTGTCATTAACTCTACCAGTTCTCTTAAGTTCTACATTTTCTTTATTATTACATGACCCATTGTTTACTTGATCATCAGCTTTCATAACACAATCATTCACACAAATACTCTCTACATTATTTGATTCACGATATGCGATAGATACATTATCTGATAGACAATATTTAACATATACACCTAATCGAAAAATATCGGGTACCGGTACTTCTTCTGACAAACTACTTCTCAGTTTTCTATAAGTTTTATTTCTTACTTTAAACTCAGCATTTAACATGTCTGACTTTTCCTTTTTTAACTCTATTTCACTATCCACTTCATTTTGTCCTAATCCTACATGCCATAGTTCATCCAATTCATCCCGTCTTAACTCTATATAATATTGTTCAATTTTTCTACCCATATTATCTATTAATAATTCTCTCCGTTTTTTTTTTTAATATTTGTTCACAGTTGTAAAGCACTTAATCGATTCTTGTATCATTGATTCAAACTCTCTCATCACCCTCTCTTTTTCACTTATTAGATTATTATTTATTATACCTTCCATTTTGAATATTATTTAGACTTTAAACTAAGTTTAGAGTTAATTGTTTTAAATTATTTTCATCTTATCTTTTAATTTTTTTTTTCCAAATTTTAGAGAAAATCATTCTTTCTACTTCACTTATTGTTATGAATATTCTTACCTTTTTTAAAGACTTCCAATTTACCAAAAACCACTTGCTTTTTGACTTATTTGCTTATATTATGAAACATAAACAAACAGCCTCTAAGTTGGTGCGACACTTGTAAATTTATAAAAATGTGAAGGGTGAGAAGACCTACTTTATTAACTAATTGCCCCACAGTTGTGGCGACAATTGTAAATATATAAATGTGGGGAAACTACTTTTGCTAACCAAATAAAAAATAATGAAAATTCAAGTAAATTGCTCAGCTAAGGGCGCCATAAAGCTTAAAGCTTACCAATTTTAAAAAAGTTAAAATCTAATTATTATTTGTTATTAAAAATTCTCAGGGTCGTGTTTCTTTTAAAAGTGTACTTTCCAGTGGTTATTTGGTAAATGAGAAGTCCTTTTTTATTTTTCTGAAACTGAACATACTGTTTATTAGAACATAATTATATCATTAGCACATATACATCAGTTTATTATTTATAATTATATCATGTTGAAAGTAAAATGTAAATATTATTTCGTCTTGAAGAGACCAAGAGTTTCTATAAATGACTACCTTAAATAGTTGCAACTTGTTTAATTAGTTTTTTAATATGAGTACCTTTGTCTCATTAATTTTAAATTATGATTTATTACATTAAATTAGAAATTTTCTTAAAAAATACTTTCTATATTGAGATTTATTTATTTAACAAATTTTTAACATATTTATTATTAAAGTTTCATCATCAGTACTTTCGTATAAAATAAGAAGATATTGTCTGTAGTTCATGTTACCACATTGTAGCAATCCCCAGGGTAGACATCTCGTGCAGTGTGCAATTCTCTTTCTTAAGGTTGAGGTACGCCATAATTCAACGTTGTATCTACGTTGTCTCACATTTTATTTTACGAATTCATGATTATCACGCATTTCGTCTTTATCACTGATATAGAGTTTATATTTTAATACATAGTGTCCTTCGGTTAAAAGTGTCGCTTTAACTGTGTATACAAAGAAGAAAGTTCAATTCGCACCATGGGCTCAGGGCTCATTCACAAAGAATAATTATTTCACAACGAAATATTTGTCCGTCTGTCTCTGACACACCTTCCAATTGCTATACGATTAGCTGACTCTAAATTGTATATTCAAATAACGTATATCGTTGTATTTTATTTAACATTTCTTATTTTTTCACTTTAAAAATGCCTCTTTCAATAAAGCACATGTTTCTGCCTTGTATCAGAAAACACATTCATCCCTTTTAGATGCCACCTCTAGACTGAACTTAGCAACTTGCATTTTCCGGATATAGCATACACCTATCACGTGATTTTTAGCCTTGTAATCTTGTCCACATGGCAACAGGTGTTTTGCACTTCATTTAAACACAATTTTACATAAATATTGAATCAATCTTAATACTAAACATTACCATCTTGACAAATATATTTTTTGGAAATCTATTTTAATTTCTCTTCCCCTTATTTTAAATGATATTCACAGACTTCAACTTGACTTATGTCGTCTACCTTCAAACCAATCATAAAATTCCTTTTGCAACAGCTGATATATTGGTACCAATTCAAAATTCAAAAATTGAGTATTACATTGTATGGGGAAATCTATTAATATTATGATTCTTACTGTTGTATTTGTGATGTATACAATTTTGTACAAGAGTGGGAGTATCGCGTGACATTATATGATGTAAGACGTCATATATGGTTTGATATGTCATACGACAAATCAATAAATGCTATTGGCTGCAATCCAGTACCTTTTTCCCACTAGCCCTTATTACTGATGCTTTCCCTGGCTACATATTCAAGCCAGTCTTGAACTCACCTTCCTACCTGTAACACCCAGTCGTAGCTATAATCAAATACAATGTGTTTTATTTAATGAACCCGAATTTAGTAATATTGTTACCATATACTATAGTGGTAACGAGCATAAATTACAGTATTTTGCTATATTGTAGATGTCATGATGTCATAATTTAAACTGAAGTTCAAGTATTATGATATTTGATGATTGATAATGTTGATAAGATCATATATTGTAATAAATTATTATATATATATATATATATATATATATACATATTGGTAATAATGGTATATTGAGATATGTTTATGCTTATGTCAGAGACTAGAATTAACACTTTAACCATATCACCGGTCTCTGAGACCGGACGGGAATTTTGGCTCTACTAAATTGGCACACCTGATAATTCGATTGATTTCTCCCGCTCAGTAGCTGTCAAGTAGTTTCTGGCCAATAGTTATTTTTACCATTCAGTTGCTTTTGAGCTGTCATTCCATGAGTAGCAGTGTTTTATTGTTTTTGTTACGGTCTCCTGTACCGGACGATATGTTTAGTGTCTGGCGAGTCCTGGCCTGCGATACCGGATGATATGCATTACGTTTGAAATTTTGTGGGTGTATCTACCAGTGTAAATATTATTGCACATAGTTTTTGTTTTTGGGTTCCCTATCTATTTTGTGTTTGACATGGCTCATTCCCAGGATATAAGAGTGGATGACGCTGACTTCAATGATCATATTTTGCAATTCCTTTACACAACGTAGAGCAAGAAAGTGAGGAAGACATGGATGATTCGCATCAAAATCCTGATCATTTGGTTTCTGATGCTGACAGGGAAACTAGTGACGGGAGTAGTTTAAATGACAAACCCTGAATAAAGGATGAATATGATATGCATTATATTGTTGAAAATTTTGTTCTTCCAGAGGGGGAGTCTGAATTCTTTTGGGGTAAAGATGACAGTATTTGCTGCGAGAGGGAAGAAAACAAACAAAGATGAATGCCCCAAAACAACATTTTGAGAGGACCACTTTGCGGCCCGACAAGAAGGGCTAGAAATTGTTTTGAAAATAAATAAACAAATAGTGTTTTTTGTCGAAAACATTATTTTCCCCTCCATTTCCTTATACATATATACAGATTATTTACAAAATGGTACAAATTTAAAAAATGTAAAGCACTGTAATGCCAAATTTTAATTCATACATACATGTATTATGACCTAAATTGAAATAAATCTTGAGATTCAAGTAAAAAAAATAACTTAAATGGAGAAAAAAATGTCCGGTCTGAGAGGCCGGATGATACTGTTAGTGAATGAAAATTCATGATACGGTTAAATAGTTAATGACATGCCTTATACAAAATATATTGTTGAAAAAAAAAAAAAAGGAAAAAAAGATGAATAAATAAATAAACCATATCACTATAATCTGCATACCGCTTCATTCCTCAAATAAGATACAGCCGTTAGAAAAAACCTTCATGGGCTCATTGAAATCACATTACAGTGAGGAAGTAAGAACCGTTTTACCTTTTAAAACACAGTTCATAGCCCTTAAATGTTGTTTATATCATGGAACTGTTCGGCTGAGTTTACTTTAAAGTACAATTTGGCATCATGGCAGTTAACGGTTTCAGTCACTGATAATTTCCTATGGATAAGATTATTTTCTCCAGTGAAGATTTTCTTGCATCGTAAGGTTTGAATCTACAGACTGTGACACTGAAGATCACAAAAATGATGGAAAGTTAGGTCTAGCTCTGACGAACCTGATCCTTTTCCATCTAAAAGTATTCTTGATAGTTTGGTTCTACCCCTCGAGATATCATCATTGCAACCACCGAAAAAGAAGATGTTCAACAAAGGTAAAAATCTGGAACATCTTCAATATTAACCTATTCTCCATATAAAAATCAGTTAGAGGTCAAGTTCAGTGCTAAGCAACAGCCAATAGGTTATAAGGAGTGGAGTATAAGGAATGGAGATAACAGAAAACATAAAAAACCAGAGACTTCCTAACCAAAAAAGACATAGAGATTCTCCAAGAAATTCTAAGGATAAATCAAGTGGTGATGATGAATCTTTCCATCCTGACATATCATCTGAAATTAGACTTCATAACAACTACTGTACCAGATTATAACGATGCAGAATATCACTTCTATAATGGGAAATTTTCAGAAGATTTAACATTTCTTCCATGGATGAATTTAAAATTAATTCTATTTATTTGAGATTATGTATTTTATTGTTTTTATTGGGCGCCATTCTGTGAGAAAGCACAGGCACTTAAACTAATTTTTGAGACCATGGATTACAGTACTTAGAAAATTGTACTTCACAGTCACAAACAAACTACACATGGTTTACAATATTCAAATTTATTAGGAAATTGTGAATTCCTCATCCATGCTGAAATTATATATAGGAAATAACATATATGACATATATACTATAAATAACTTCCTAAAACAAACAGGTAATACTTATAGCTAAATATCTTTCTGGAATATAGAAATCGTCCTGAAACACATAAATATATAATCTAAAATTAACTATTTAAACATGTATACATATAGTCCAATAGTCAATAAAAAGAGGATCACATTTCCTTCACAATTTATTATCTATTAGTTTATATTTTCAAAAATATGTCAATAATGCTCAATAGAAAATTTAATCAGTGAATACTTTTCATAAATATTAAATAATAGTTCTTCTCTTTTTATGATAGAATTTACTTCTATACAAATTCCAAGAAAAAAGTCTCGGATTGTAGTGTTCAACTTTATACGATCAATATATTTATTTTAATATTTTATAAATGTTAAATGTAACTTTTACACCTTAAACCAAGGTCACTTAACACTGCTTCTGTGTAAAATACAATTTAAAAACGGTTTTCTTTAATGAAAACGCTCATTTGAAGCATAACTTTGGCAGTTTCGTATAGTTCAGATAGTGAGAAGTTCTCATGTTGGCGAGAGAGTCGTTAATCAAACGCCAAATGTAGATGAGTGAATGCCAGTCCCAAAAAGTACTCTGTTCTAGGTTGGTTTTGAAATGTTACTATTGGTAGAATTGATGGACCAATTAGGTCTAACCTGACTATTGTATCGGTGCACAACACTGCACTGAATTTAATATGCATATTTTGGGATTTGCTAGTCTTCTTAAATCTAATACTTTATATAAAAAACAAAGTTTACAATTTTATGTCTTAACTTTCATAAATATTCAATTACTTAACAAATGTTATTCATTTATTCATGGTTCTGCAGCATTAACCAAATTTGGAACATTGTCTGTCCGTACATACATGATCTCAATATATGAATGCAATACAAGATATAATGCAAGTCTCTTACATCATATATGATTAGTAGCACTCACAAGAGTAAATGGTATTGAATATTACCCAAAATTCCTCTACAAATGATGGCAAATGTCTACAAAAACTAAACCAAATGTATAGCTGGTTTTTAGATAGTTCTTACTATTCTCTTTCATTGTCAGTTGTACAATAAAATCTAATATTTAGACAGTTTATTATACATTGTTTGCTTGTGTATGTAGAAAATAACAGCGTACATTTATTAGGTAGAGATAATAAAATAAAACAATGATTTCAAACTTGTAAATTACAAATTATTTATAATGGGTATTATTCACTTCCATAACTATAAATAAATTAAGATAATAACATAGAATCTAATTTATTATTTCTTATGTATAAATTATTAGGTTTAATTTTTTGGGTTTAATTAATTTAGGTTTAATTTTTTTTATATAGGTTATAGGACTTTAAATCTTGGAAAATGTCCGATACTTTCAACACCAAAACCATCAATAATTAAAGCTTTTAGTGATTCTTTTACCACTGCAAAAATAATAGAAACATCTGAATCGATAGCTGAAAAATCTAGAGAATACACCAAACCTCGGAGAACTAAAAAGACATTTGAGAAAATGCCTAATGATGCAGTGATGGATGCTTCACACCCAAATGCAGAGGAAAGTGGCAATGAAGAACATAAAAGTAGTCAACAAGTAACAAATGATTCATGGCAAGACAATGATACAACATTGCAGTGATTTTTGTTATTTCTATTACATTTTATTAAGTTCATAGTTGTATGAAATACAGTACAGTATACAGCAATAATAGACCAATAATACATTGACATATTAATTAATCAATTAATTTGCTACATGAATCACCAGTGTGTGGATAATAAAAAATAATATTAAAAATTGTCCACTTGCTATATTAATGATTGCTTGTAAGAAAAATTTTTGAACAAGAAAGAACAATAACTTTATTTTACACCTTATTTTATTTATTTATAAAAATGTTATAAACTGTCTTTTAATATAATGTTGAGTAAAAAATATTTATTATATAATATCTGATAATTTGCTTTACTCATAATATCTGGCCTCGTTATTTTTATTTGCTGGTAATTTTACCTTATTAGCTTTACCTAAATGATAAAACAACACTTTTTCTTTTTAATATTTTCACTAGGTATTATTATTTTCAATATAAAAAATCTTACGTAAGACATTTTTCTTATTTTGTAGGAAAGATTACTGAAAAAAAATATTGTGTGATAATTATTTAAATAAAAGTTTGTTAAGTTTCTACCATTAAACACCATTTTGACATAGGAGGAAGTAAATGCTTGCTGAAGTGTTGTGAGTTTATACAATTTCATTAGATGATTTTATAAATTGGGGAAAAGCTATTCTTTAAAATTTTCCAGTTTAAATATATAAAATTCCATAGTAAGATTCATAAACAATTCTGTTGTACAACTCAAATTCCAGTCTTAATGTTCTCATAGGCTGTCCAATAAATCTTCTTCTTCTTCTTCATCTTTTCAATACAAACTTTTTTCTGATGGATTCATTGAATGAAAGAAAATAAAATGTTTCACAAAAACCACTTTATGTATGCAATATGAATACAAGATGACATTTCAATGACTATGTCATAATCTTCAGTTGTTACAGGGTTACCTGACAGTAGGGTTTGTGTGTATGTAACAACTAACAATTATGACTTAGCAATTGAAACGTCACCTTGTATTTCTATTTCAATAATAAAGTGTTTTTGTGGGAAAATGAGTTTTCATTAATTTGGTGATTGAAGTTTCCACAACTGTAACTCATTACAGGTCAAATCCAATAGTATTATTAAAGTTCTTATTTAATTCATATCACCACATATAAAAATATAAAAAAGTAAAAGATGTTTTCCATGTATATTTGATTTATTTTATATAAACAAAAACTATTTAGCTCTCTATATTTAAATTGATTAACATAATATCTTAATATGTTGAGTAATTAATCTTTATTTACAAAAATATACAAAATATACCATGAAATTCTTTACAATAATCTTTAATGGTTTGAAGTGAACCACCCATGCAGACATTTTGGAACAGGGCCTGGTGTGTGAAATACTGTTCTACCAATTTCTCTCCAGTCTCTAGCATCAAGAACAATCAAACCAACCTGTTTTTCTAGACCTTTACCCCATACTAAAGCTGACAGTACAACACCATCATCTTCACCCTAAACATATACAAAATTAAAAGTTATTTATAAGGACAAAAGCAATGTATTACGTGATCTATGTTATAATGGGGTTTAAGGTTTGCCTCCTTTTACTGCAACCAAGATGAATATTTATTTTTAACTTTAAAAATGAGGTGTAGTACTAGTTATGGCTTTACTGATTATTTACATCATAACTTTATATCACTGAACACTCCTATGACAGCAGAAGAGATATAGACTTTTTTTAAATAATTTGTTCCTTCTCTCTTTGAAGACATATTGACAGATCTGTTAAGCAATGTGGAGAGTGGACAAGACAAAATACAAACAGACAGATCAGGATGAAAAATTCGTTTCTTTGTACATTTCCGCCCATGACCTAAGATTGACCTTATTTTACTGTATAATCAGAAATAATGATTATTTATAAACTTTTAACCCTTACCATTATTGTTGCACTCAACAATCCATCTTTTTTTTTTTTTTTTTTTTTTTTTTTACAGCTAAAATAGAGCTAATACTTATTTTTTTGTAAAATAAAATAAAAACAATGTATTTTCTTCCTAATTTTAATTTAGTTACTATAGTTACACAATAAAAGAACAATGTGTATAAAACAACTTTGATATAACTGAATTATTATTATTGCACTGGACACTCTTTCAAATCTAATTTTATTTTTTTTTGAATAATTAGAGATGAAATAGAACTAATACTTAAATTTTTATAAAATAAAATAAAAACAATGTATTTTCTTCCTAATTTTAATTTAGTTACTATAGTTACACAATAAAAGAACAATGTGTATAAAACTACTTCGATATAACTGAATTAATATTATTGCACTGGACACTCATTCAAATCTTTTTTTTTTCTTTCTTTTTTTGAATAATTAGAGATCAAATAGAGCTAATACTTAAAATTTTATAAAATAAAATAAAAACAATGTAGGCCTATTTTCTTCCTAATTTTAATTTAGTTACTATAGTTACACAATAAAAGAATAATGTGTATAGAACAACTTCAATATAACCGAATTATTATTGTTGCACTGGACACTCTTGCAAATCTATTTTTTTTTTTATTTATTTATTTTTTTTATTTGAACAATGTGATACCAAAAATGGTAATTTTAACTTGGATAACCAAGAAATAGTTACGTTAAAATTTGAATCATAAAAATAAACCGGGAGGTTTGTAAGTGAATTGGAGGGGGGACTACGGAAGTAAAATGCATAACTGAAAGTAAATGTTAAAACAAGGGTACCTAATAAAATTAACATAGATTTCCAAAATATAAAATTGATGTATAAAATGTTAGTTATAAGTTGTAGTGAATATTTAAATAAAAATTGTGTTGTGAATATAGACAAAAGCTTGTCGTCAAGCAAATAATTTGAACAGTGTCCCTGCGGCTAGAAAGGTAAACCCTGGATCGCGTGATGTGAAAAGGACAAGCATGCTTGATTCAGTTTGAATCAAGGCTCTAATGTCGTAAGTCGTATTTTTGTGTAGAACAAGTTTTAGATAAATGTGGTGAAAATGTGAAAAAACAGTCTTAAAGACCTTTTCACGCCGGCGTACTGAACGGCCTGGACGTTTGGTACGTTTTTGTCAAAATAAATCGCTGCCCATGCTATCAAATGGGACAGTTCACACTGCGCGTACAGAACGTTCCGAACGTCCTGGACGTCCGCGACGGTTTTCGAAGGATCGCTCGGAGAGTGATTTTCCACAAACGTCCAGAACGTCCACGGCCTAGCGCATGCGCAATGAACACTTCAGAACCACCTGCTCCGCTCCCCTCATTTCTGCAAAACCCCGCGTCATCTGCAGTGTGTTTGTTGTTGCTGGTGTTTTGTGCGTTTGTACCATGGAAGCATTGTTGGAGGAAGTTCGTGATCATCCTGTAATCTGGGACACAACCCTAGAAATATACAGGGACCAGGTTATGAAGAAGGCAGCATGGGAGGAGATTGCTGCAAATCTTCAGAAAGATAGTAAGTTGTCATTTACTGTAATGTAATAACATTAGAGTAACGATTATATATTTATATTGTTATTTAATGGAAGTCATCATAGTATAATTAATTAATGACCTTATTTTATATTAGTTTTACTAAAGGCTCAATTTAATGGTATTCTCCAAACCTCTTCCGTTTTTTATTTATGGGATGTATCCATTTACTTCTTTTTGTTAACGAATATGATAATACTAAGTCGTCGTCACTATCACTACTCGACTCGTTCATCCACGGAACAGAAAACCCGATCTCAAACCAAGGAACTGGCGGAAAAGACATCTTTGCACAGGTAACAAGTACACTGAGTGAGAGGTGGCACTTGACTGATCCTCATGAGCGAACAAGTGGACGTTTGGTACGTTGTTGGGCGGTGTGGAAGGGGCGCGTACCGGACGTCCCAAACGTTCCAAACATCCAGGACGTTCAGTACGCCGGTGTGAAAAGGCCTTATGGAGGTATCTGGCGTGGTCAGACGTTTTACTTTGTTAAAACATTTTTTAATAATGCAGTGAAGACGTTAAAGAGAGTTGATACAGGTCTCTGACCTAGGCAGACGTATTTTTTTGTAAAGGAAGTTTTAGATAAATGTGGTGAACATGTTAAAAACAGTCTTAAGATCAATGTAGTACTGATCAAAGTAGTATTTGTTCTAATCTGAAGCGTGAACTTTCAATTCAAAAATGTGAACTTTGTTAAAAAGAACGTGACTGGTATACACGTTAAGACTTTTCTTATGAATATATATCTGTTTATAATATGATATAAAACATGTCAATTTTTAAATATAAGTTTTGATTAAAAGGTTGAATTATAATATTTGAGACTATGTCTTATGTTATAAAAAATGAAAGTATGAAAGTAGAGTTTTTCTTTTTTAATAAATAAACTAATGAAATCTGATCTATTAAAAAATAAAATAAACATAAAATAATTTATTACGTAAATTCAAATAAATAAACTAAAAGTAAATTCAACCATTAAAATTCAATTTGATTTATCAGAAAATATTAGGATGCATTAAGATGAGATTTAGAATATTAATACCGGTAACAACTTTGATATAACCAAATAATTATTATTGCACTGAACACTGTGAAATCTAATTTTTTTTTTTTTTTTTTTTTTTTTTTTGTATGATTAGAGTTGAAATAGAGCTAATACTTAAAATTTCAATAAATAAAATAAAACAATGTATTTTCTTCCTAACCTTAATTTAGTTACTATAGTTAAACTATAAAAGAACAATGTGTATAGAACAACTTCGATATAACCAAATAATTATTATTGCAATGGACACTCTCTTAAATATAATTAAAAAAATAATAAAATTTCAATGATTTTAGCTAAAATAGAGAGCTAAAAAATAAATTTTATTAAATAAAATTAAAACAATGTATTTTCTTCCTAACTTTAATTTAGTTACTATAGTTAAACTATAAAAGAACAATGTGTATAGAACAACTTCGATATAACCAAATAATTATTATTGCAATGGACACTCTCTTAAATATAATTAAAAAAATAATAAAACTTCAATGATTTTAGCTAAAATAGAGAGCTAAAATATAAATTTTATTAAATAAAATTAAAACAATGTATTTTCTTCCTAACTTTAATTTAGTTACTATAGTTAAACTATAAAAGAACAATGTGTATAGAACAACTTCGATATAACCAAGTAATTATTATTGCAATGGACACTCTCTTAAATATAATTAAAAAAATAATAAAATTTCAATTATTTTAGCTAAAATAGAGAGCTAAAAAATAAATTTTATTAAATAAAATTAAAACAAAGTATTTTCTTCCTAACTTTAATTTAGTTACTATAGTTAAACTATAAAAGAACAATGTGTATAGAACAACTTCGATATAACCAAATAATTATTATTGCAATGGACACTCTCTTAAATATAATTTAAAAAATAATAAAATTTCAATGATTTTAGCTAAAATAGAGAGCTAAAAAATAAATAAAATTAAAACAATGTATTTTCTTCCTAACTTTAATTTAGTTACTATAGTTAAACTATAAAAGAACAATGTGTATAGAACAACTTTGATATAACCAAATATTGTAAACTCTCAAAAATTAGTGTTAAATTGTCAAATAGTTCATTGAAATGCAATCAGAACGGGAAAACTAAGATGTCAGCTGACAACATGAGAGTTGTAAGGGTACTCTCATGTTATACTCTGTAAGGGTACTCTGATAATAATAGTTATATTTGATTAACTATTATTATACATTAGCGATACATAAACAATCTGTGTACTAGTTAATCTACCTTTTTGATCAAATGTGTTTCAGACTGAATGATATAGGAAATTCCTAAATAGTTGTCATCAGCAAGGATTTTTGACTATTTAGTAAGTCATTGTGATTTCTTCTTTTCCAAATTATTAAATTATGACTTAGCAGGTAAGTTGTACAGTCTAATTATTTTGTATTTAATGATGAAAAGGCATGCAACCCAGCACATTTATTACACGATCTATAAGTCCCGCTCTGGGCCGGTAGTTACTAACCAGTCTTAGTAACATACTTTGTGAAGGACGGCAAAACGGAGGTATCCCGAGCAGTGAGTGTGTTGTCATTTACACAGTCCTGGACCTCTTAAGAATAATAAAACTACAATGAAACTTATACTATTCCTTTTCTGCATGAATTGCCTCGTCCAATGGTATAAATATATTTTTGTTTAAATTTATGTATAATTTTTAATAATGAAAAGTTTAGCAAATAAACGTTTTGAAGTGTGTAACTGTCCCAATAAATTTGTAACATGTACAAATAAACCTTTTTTAATATAGATTATTCTGGTATTAAGAATTGAAGTAGTATTTGTTAAACAAATTTTCTAACGATTTGTTAAGTGTCTTATAGGGATAGCCTTGCTTATGAAGAGGCATAAAAATGGTATTATCAAGTCAACTAGAAATTTTTTATTTAGCCCTTCACAGATTATTGAAGTAAATATAGCTCATTTAGCACCAACCGGGAAACTCGTGTGGATTATGGATGATCCTGTTCGGGGAATACAAAAACTCACTGTATAGGGGAAAGTTTCATTGTATACACAAGTGGTGAGATACAAAATGTTTTCAAGACAGCATTGATTTTCCTCCCCTCACCCCCGTGTGCCATCACTTGCCGGACAGCGGCCAGAGCGGGACTTATAGTGCGCAAGTTGTACACTGATGTTTGCTGCCAACAGTGGACCTTATTCACAGTTATATAGCTGCAATTTATTAATTTGTGATCAATATTGCATATATTGTAGAAGTTATTAAAAATTACCAATATATTCAAATAATTCAGTTTTTTGCTTTTTGTTGCTTTTTGCTCTTTACTATAATTTTGAGCTACTTTTTATAATAATTGAGGCGGTAGCTAGAATAAGGGCCTATAAGCAAAATGAGCGTTTTGAGAAAAACGCTGACAAACTTTTTACTTCAATGCCAAAAATTAATTATTATATCGAAGATTTTAGTGAAAATTGTTTAAGGAAATTAAACTTATTATTAAGCATATTTCATCATTTGTTTTGGGTAAAACCCTGTATAAATAATTGAAAAATTACTTTTTTTAAAGTGATGCATAGGCCCTTATTCTATAGAACATGTAAAAATTCATCTATAGAAGAAGGGCCTATATCTTTGAATGGGTTTAAATGGCTTAAAAGGAACAGGTTTAAATAAAAAAAGCAGTAAAAAGACAAATTGGAGTTTTATTTACCACTAAACTAAGTTAAATACATTAAAAGAAATTTTCTGAAAATCTTATTTACAGTTCATCTTGATCAGATTCGTCACTAAGAATGTCCTCTTCATCATTGTCATTTTCAACTTGTTCTGTGTTTCCAAATAAATCTTCGTAAAATTTTCGGCTTTCTTCATGTAGATAAATAAACAAATCTCGAAGATCTTTTATTTTTGTTTGTTTTAAGGCAACTCTTGGCATTGGACTTAGTGCAAGCTCCTGAGGAAAGGCTTTGGCATATCTGAATGGTGTATATACTGGGTTGTAAGTTTTTGACACTGCAAGGGTCCCACAAGGCTTGTAGTGTAGGATACGATATTTTTGTATTCCAAAGACATTATCTTTATTAGAAGGTGTCTTTAAAAAATAAGGCATGAGTGCTGTGTCCCAATCAAATACAATCGATGGGTCATGCAAAAGACGAAAGGGAGATGGGTTTTGCCTGCAAGTAACAATCCTTTCCAAATAGGTTTTCGGTCCTTCAACATTTTGTAAACTTTTTAGAGCGTTCCTTATAACTCCAAAATTGCGATCACATTGACCGAAAGAGTGTCCACGTACAGGAAAGAGGTGAGTAACTTCAACATTATACATCTTTGACATCCAAGAACAAAACCGTAATAATGTTTGGTTTTTATTCTGACCACCTGCAGCGTCAGACAGTAGAACAATATGTTTAGTATTCGGGTACTCTGCAATCTTCTGTTGCACACAGTCAAATATAAAAGAAGCCACATTATTGGCCCCCTTTTTACATTCAGATTCCATGAAGGTGTAAACAAAAGATGTATCACCATTGTGCACATGTACATTAAACAAATACATCCACAGCAATCTCTTGTAAAATTGTTTAGTTATAGACAGTTTTGGCAGAGGGAAGTTCTGTGCATAGTCGAACTCTAATACCAACATATCACTGTTCTTTTTGGCCTCCTCCAAATACTTTTTCTTTAGGCCAGAATAAGCTTCAGCTCTCTTTTTATGGAGATTAAACTCAACATGACATGGATCATGTGAATTTTTTCCAATTTTAGTTCACACTCTCGGCAATAATCACAGGTATCAGTTTTTGGTTTTCTAAAGGTGAATGCAGTTTCTCTAAAAAACTTAAAATAGGTTTTGTACTTCATTGCGAGTGTGTTTCCTGTAATACTCTTGTAATAATCTTGAAATTGACAAAATATATTTGAAATCGTCAGATCAGGGTTGTCAAAATAAAGACGGTTTGTTTTTCCTGGGGAATAGTGACTTGGCTTATTTGGAATCGACTTTAGGTGCTCCATTGCCAATGCATAAACATCGGTTGGCAACCTTCTTTGGTTCCCATGTTTTCCACGTTGTTCATCTAAAGATTTGTGATTGACAATTTTTTTCTGTAATAATCTAATTCGTTTTGTACCAACTTGATAAAGGTTGACAAACATTGAGCGGCAGACTGGTATTTCAATACCACCACTTTTAATAGAGTATTTCCATACATGATTTCTTTGTTGCTTGGGGTTTGCTACCTTCCTTGACTTTTCTGTTGGCTGGCATAGAGTCATGCAACTTGCTAAGTACGTATCTTGTACTTTCTTGGAACCATTGTCATAAAATAACTCGAATAAACCTTTTTGTTCTTCTTGACTTACATTTTTAGAACACTTATTAACACAACAGCTTTCAACTTTACTAAACGTTTTACCTGGTACAGTTTTTCCTGTAAACTTGGACTTGTATTCCTGGCCACTTTGTCTTAATGATTTTGCTACATTTTCTTTCCACTGGTTTTGTTGTACTGATTTCTTCTTTGCACCTTTTAACACTGAAGAATTATTCAAAATAGTTTGCCGACTGTTCATTTTACAATAAACGACTTATAGCACACAAATAAACACAATATAACCTTACTACTGCTATTGTAAACAACCCAGTACTGCTAATGAAGGAGGGAAATCGAATTCACAGCTGACCTGTCTTTGCCTAAAAAAAATGCTGTACCAACGTGAAAAAACAAAATTTTAAAATAAAACTTGGCAGGTTTGTATAAAAAGACATGGAGAATCCATTTCTGCATTCTCCAGAAGAAGGGCCTATAGACCCATAGGCCCTTATTCTAGCTACCGCCTCAATTACTGGTATTTAGTAAATTCACCATAAAGTTAGTGTATTTTGTATTTGACAACATACAAATCTTGTGGTTGCAAATCAATCTGACCTTTACCATTGATGACTTTGACATTGTCCTAAGATACTCGATTTCTGTTAAAATATATTTTACATTTACATATTTCTTCTATAAATTTTGTAATTAAAGAAAAAGATGGGTTTTACCTGTGGATTAGGTGATGGAACAAATATGGGCTCACTTGGATATATCCCTGTTTCACACCATGTCCAGGAGTTTCCATTCCAAGTGTCAACTTTTATGAGCTGTAAATATGTAATTTACACAAATTAAAAAATTATATTACAATTCTATAAGTATATAGAAGTTCAGCTAACGAACTGTCAACAACTTTAAGTCGTATTAGTATTGGAATATTAAATATCTATAAAAATGTACATTCACTTTTTGGTATAAAAACCATCCTCTCCTACCTACCCACTTAGTGTGGTAGCAATGTTTAAAACATTGACTAACATATTAAATCCTTGATCACAACCCATAATGGTAGTTGAACAAATATTAGTATTTTGTTTGCTTTGGTTAAAGGCCATTTTGAAATAGAGACGCAGAGAGAAAATATTTGTTACTAATAATTTTGTTTTAATAGTCTCTCAAAACATAATGTTGCTTAATGGTCATTCCTTTATGAAATTCTTACTCCATATTACAAAGAATAATTAATTATGAACAAGTTTTTTATAAGTAGTGTACAAAAAACAATTTTCTATCTGTAATTTCTTAATCCAAAATAGCAAACAACCGTAGTAAAATGTTTAGCTTTGACTGATAACCATCAATAATCTATAAGTGGAAGTAGAAATTATAATTGGTAGGTGCCATCTGATTTTAATATATAACAAATACATTTTAAAAGGCTAATTTTTCATAGTTGGTTTGGTGATGGTCCAAATTAAATATCAATTTTACTTCAAATAATCACCATCTTAAATTAGAAGTTCAGATCGAAACTGTTTTCTGTCAATAATTTTATTCTTTATGACCCTTTGAGGGTTATGTTCAGTTCTATTTCATTACAAAGTGTGTTGTTCCTTTTTCAATTAAAAGCAGGTAGTAACTATATTTTCTGTGTAAATAATATAAAAAATATATTTTAATTTTACCTTTAACTATTTTCACTCTGACTGGGTCATCTTCTTTTAAGAGCCACATAATTTAAATAGGTTTTTGCTTATGTAAGCAACCAAACTTCCTAACTTAACCTAATTGCCTGAAGTCATGACTAAACTCTATATTTTCTGTGAGGTTTGCAAGCCAGGTCTACCCTGGATAGTAGATTTCCAAGTAACAATTTGTATTAGTAGTTATTTATAATATTACGCTTTGCTATCTGTTACCTATGCTATATTTTTGGAACATCTTAATCATATAACATAAATCTTTTTCATAAGAGAAAATAAACATTATATTGTTAATAGTTTCAGGTAATTGGTGATACTTCTTGGGAAAAGTTCCAATTACCAAAACTAAGTCTTGTTGTTTAATATATATACAAAACAGTTTCACTACTTTTGATTTATAAACATTTCCCAAATTTCACATTTTTGTAACTAAATGTTTCTAAACACATTAAACTCGCCTGTATATATTGATTCATGCTAAAACAAAACATAATAACAAAATGAATGATCACAAGAAAAAATAAGTTAATAAAAGAACAGAACAATTATTAACAAATTTATTGCAATTGTTTTAATGAACAAAAGTTGTTCTGACACTTAGTTTCTTATACAACAGACTTTCCAATAAATTGATGGCCAATGGCTTAGTTAAAACTTTCGAATAGAGGACAGCAAAGCATAAAATATCACCCTTTTCTCAGAAATTGTAGATGTCTCAAAACATACATTATAATGTCTGTTGTGCAATTACCCGGAAGTTGACATCCTGGAAACTAGGTTTGCTTTCTTCTAGTCTTTTATACTGCAGTCATCAGTGTCCTAAGAATTCAGTTTCAATAAAGTTCCCATGAGAACAATATGTAGTATAGTTGTGTTTTGTGATCTCTCTCAAACTAAAATATTTAACTTTAAACCTTACATAGTTTAATTTTTCCCTTTATAAATTTACATTTTCCTAGTTTGCCAATTTGTTTATTCAGTACTGTAGTACGAAATGATTAATAAATAAAGAATATTATTTTATTTCAAATATTTTATTGTGTATTTTTGTGAGATTAAAACCATAATGCCTGTTGTACTATAAAAACTTTGATAATACAGTAAACAGTCATGAATAAATACCAATGTTTAATTGATTTCACTTTTATTGACCATATATGCATTAATATACTTTATTATACAGTAGGTTAATGAACATATAATTTAGACTCATCATTTAAATTTTCTGAATGTGTTCAATATCTAAACAAGGTGCTATTCTGGTGGTTTATCAGCCGTCCAATATAATATATAACTGCATCTATCCAAATAGCAAACATTTTATGTGATTCGAGCAGTGTCGATTATTAGAAAGTTTCACTGTATTAGTTTTGCTCATTAGAGTAAGCATGATGAAGAAAATACACATATTTAAAAAAGAAGAAACACTTTCTTACTTCAGTTTATCAAGCTGAAGTCATACCAAGCGGAGAAGTTTTAAAATAACGAATGTTAACTATAAAATATAATTAGCTTACCTACCAGATAATAGTTATATATATCTTATAACTTATAAGATAAATTTGGAAGATTAAAACATAAAATGGTACATAGTATACGTTTATTCATGTAAGAACAAATGTGAGTACATACTAACAACATTCACTGTTTATCAGAAAATTTCCAATTGCTAAGGCTCTTCAGAATAATAGCAAACTTATTTACTACTAAAAGGTGCATTTTTTTAAGACATACAAATTTTATAACATTACTTACAGTTCCAGGATTATCTAGATCTACATCAGATGATATTGCATAGAAGTATCGATAAGGCTTTCCTAAGTGAGAGGAATAGTTGATTCTAGGAGTTTCACAGCCCATGTTACACAGAAGTTCAGGAATTACAGTTACCATCTTATCAGCATCTTTGAAAGCCTTAGAAGTAGAGTTTGGTACATTGGACTTTGTACTAGTTCCAGAACAATCTTTACCAAGGGGAAGAACAAATCTTAAGGGTCGTGCTCTAAACATCCGAGCATAATTTGGGTTCTTATTTATGCTCTGAAAAATCCAAGTATAAATTGTAATAATTATAATTAATTTTAAACTGCCAAAATATTATAAATAGTCTTTTATAGTCCATTCTAAATTAAGTTGTGGAACTGAATTTTTTTTTTAAATTTCATACCAAAGGATTTCATATGAATATTTAAAACTGAAAAAAAATTTCTATCATATTTTTCTTACTTTACATTACATTTGAGAAAATAAATTTTCTAAATGATATACTTTAATGGTAAAAGCAACTTTAAAACATTAGTCATTTCAAATTTCATATAAATCTAACCATTTGATTAAGCTCCATAATTGTTCACAAACAAATGATAATGAAACAGTTCGCAAACATTTAGTAAAAATATAAATCAGAAGATCTAAACTAAATATTTTCTATCATAGTTCATTCTCTACATATGATTAATTATAGTTATTGAGTTCAGCTGGTGGTTAAGATATTACAGTAAAACTAAAAGTTTAGTTATAACAATAACGTATTTCTGTAAGTTTAGCTGAAAATTTGTATATGGAATAATTAATTAAAGTGCTCAAAGTAAGTACCTTTAATGCATCAATGTACATACAATCAAGCATAGAAGGATCACTGTAGCAACAAATATCAATTACAAGATTATCTTCCTCTTCATACTGGTTTATAATATGTAGGAAGAAAAATGCTTCTGCTGCAAATGTTTCCTGTTTTCCAGTTTTTCTATTCACAGCATGTATTAGGGTCTGGATCAAAATAAAACAAACATTGACATATATATATATATATATATATATATATATATATATATATATTACAAAAATGCATCCTTAATTTATATTATATTGTACTATATATTCTTAATTGCCATGGATGTCTCTATTAACCTAAACTTAAAACAAAACCAGTGCTACATATTGAGATCAAGATGCAACGGTTATGTATTATGAACTTCCATATCACCACACTTCTAGTACCAATGTAGAACTTATGACTGTTAATATTGCACGTGTTCATTTTAGTATGATTGCTACATATAAGACATGCACTACGACTGACACAAAGGTAACATTGCAGTTAATATAAAATCATTCTACAAATAATAGTGACTCTTTCCATAAATGATCATGAAAATTATCTTCTATAAAACCTGCCTGGTAAGGACCTGCAGTTCCTTTGGATATCTCGTCACTGTAGTGGGCCGGGGATTGAAATAGTGGACAAACTGGCAAGTCCATTTGGCTAGCTGCATGGTGGTAAGGAAAAGAGACTTTAGCAGACTTTGAACCAACACCGACTAATATATCTCTTTATCAAGAAATCATGTCACTTTGCATGTCACTCAGTGTGCATACTTCAATGAACGGTGCACCAACTGAAATGCTACTGAATCGTATTTTATAACCTTTGTAAAAGTTTATATGTGTGGTTGTGTAAAAGTGTTTCTCTGTGTTATTTGTACGTGTAAACTGTAATCACCTTTCTTTTTAAACGTTAACGAGTTCCATATGGAACGATTAACTTAATTAATCTTTTATTACTTTTATTAATGATGTAATGATATGGCTGCAGTAATATAATAACCAACAGGAGATGTACCAAATAAAAAGGTAATACAAAATTTATTAATAAATTTCTGCTAATCCGTAGGCTACAATATTAAAAATGAAAACAATTAGGAAATGATCACTATAATAAGGGAAGTGGTTGGCATTACAGGACAAGTAGGGGTTAAGGTCAGTCTTGTGTTTCAGATGTTGTGTTGTATGTGTTAAGTGAAGAAATTAGTGTAGATGTATGGTGGTGAGTGACCCTCCTTGTAAGTTGTAGTCTCCAGATGTGGATGGCCCCATCATATCCCTAGGCAGGATTAGGATAGGATAGTCATGGTGACCTATATAACAAGGTGGTCATTTTTAATGAAAGAGAACTTTTTATGTTGAGCAATGGATATAATTGAAAGAGTTTTATATTTACTCTTTTATGAGTTCTTTTATGAGTGTAGTTTATATGGGCTGACCATGTCAGATTCCTATAAACTTTGTAAAAAGAAAATTAGTTCATTTATTTTTAAATTTCAACATCAAGCTTCATCACAATTCATTTAATAATCCCAATGCTTTTTACATTTAATTCCTAGTTTGAACATTTTGTAACATTAATACACTTCATATTTCAATTAGTTCTCAAGTTGAACGTTAGGTTTCATCAACATGTTTGACGATGATAGTGTTATAAAAAATAATTTTTAATATTTCAAAATATAATTAAGTCTGCTAAGAAAATTAGATTATAAGAGAAATATAATACTATATTTTTTACTATAGACATTTGAGCAAAAACGTTTTTAGTACCAATATATTGTAATGATCGTAAAAGTTTTTTATTATGCTGTATGTGGACTTTTCTTTTTTTTGTATTCCACATTCATATGGATAAAAAAAATCAATTAGCAATAAAATTACCTACTGTTTAGTTCAATTTATTACAAACACAAGTCCTTTAGGAGTAGGAGCTGTTTTTGATAAATATGAACAAACTGAAGTTGTAAAAATGCAATTGTCAAAGTCAACTTAATATTATTTTATTTGTCATTTATATCTAACAAACTTTGTATACTCTTGTATGCATATTTAATGGGCATACTTCACAGTTATTAGTTTTTTTTTATATATCGTATATTTGTACATACATATGACATATCAAAGTACTTGTAATTTATATATATGAGCAGAAAATAAACCTATAATATTTATTTTACTTGTAACCCATTTTCAGGCCCGAAGTTTCAAATTTGAAACAACGCTTTTGTAAAAAAATTCTTGTACATGTTGTAATGTTTCACATTTTTGGATCTTAAATTTGTGTTAGTATTTGATTCAACATACGAAACAAGAGATTTGTGTTGTATCTCACAACGCGATCATATATTAAGAACCCGTATTGATGGACAGACAAGTTTCTGAAATTGGTCAATGTTATAGAATCGTGTGCAAATGAGTTGTATGTATGAAATTTGTAAATAATTGAATAATAGATTTATACATATAGATGAATAGACAAATTATTTGAAATCAATTTTGAATATACTAATTGAAAGAACATAATAGATAAATATATCAATTTATTATCAAAATACATAAAATGGAGAAATTTAATTTATATATGTCACTGGGCAACTTTGTATGTTCCCTATAGAAGGACAATCAGATGGATTGTGTTAAATTTTGTATTAATAAACATTGACTATTTGCTATTATTAACTTTTAAAAGAAATGTGAAAAGACTTTGATATTATATTTTAGAAAAGTCCATTGTATGTAAGTATATTATAAATGTTTGTTATTTCAGGAGCGCCTCCAATTAAAGTCATATTTCCTATTATGTTTAATGATGAATAACTATCAATTAATGTATGTCTATGTATGTACTTTCAGGAAAGATGGAGAAATAAACTGAAAAATTCAACAAACTGAAATTAAAGATATAGGTGGAGTGTTTGCATGGACTTCGAAATCTGTAAAAAATGGTGTTCCTCAATGATCCCTGTTGGGTCCAACATTGTTTTTATTGTACATAAATGACTTGGCAGATAATCTACAAGGTTGTACATATCTCTTTACAGGTGATACAACAGTTTTGATAAAATCGGGAAATAAGGAAAAATAATTATGAAGTTGAAATTTATATAAATCAGATAGACGATTGGCTATAAGTTAATGGTTTAAAATTGAATATTAATAAGACAAACATAATGAACAACATCAAAAGTTGATTTGTTAAATTTACAATTTAAAAATAACTTATTACTTGGAAAAACAAATGCTAAATTTTTGGGCGTACTGATTGATCACCATATAAATTGGAAAACACATATAAAGTTTCTAATTATTAAGAAATTAAATTCAGCCATTTTTGGAAATGAAAATATTTTTAAATGTCACAGATATTAAAACCAAAAAAACTGTGTAAACTCTTGGGAGACTCTAAGGAAGCAAACAATATTTTTATGATTCAAAAAAATATCTTAGACTTATCTTAAATAAACCAAAATTTCACTCATGTAAAGGATTATTTAAAGATTTTGAAATTTGAACGTTATCATCTCTTTATTTGTTTGAAGTTTTATGTTTTGTGCACTGTCACAAGCAGTTATTTGCAGAAAATTGTTTCACCACAACTATGGCACAAAAAAACAGGGAAGCAATGTTGCACCCGATTCACAGGCTTACTCTGCTGTAAAGGAGTCCTTTATATAAGGACATCAAATTACAATCAGTTAAATTTTACATTAAGATACAAAAAAAAAATTGAAGCAACTGTTGCTGGAGAGAACATATTTTTTATAACAAAAATGATTTCCTCAAAAATAGGAATCTTTTATAGTGTTTATTATATTTTATATGTAAAACCTGATAAATTATCAATCATGTATATATTTCTTACTGTTAAGTTTATTGCATTTGTATGGTAGTATTATGCATGTGAATGCAATGTGCTCATCTATATGTATGTTTTTTTTTAATATTTAATATTTATTTCTTGAACAGACTAAGAAAACTGTAGGAACGACTAATGGACTGATATAATTTTATTCTTAGTCATATAATGTTAAATTGATATTTATTATAGTACTGACATTATGTATAATTTGAGGACAAGCTCCCTACCCACAACAGTCTCAATGTTAACCAATCAGGTGTAATGCAATGAAATCAAATAAATAAATACCATAAAAATATAAATTTGTGTCTTTCTAAAACTATGGTTTGGTTTTTGATTTAAGTACATTTTCCTAGGAACCACAATCCCGAATTTTATTAAAGCAAAAGTGTCTATACTTCCCTTATAGAATGTTGCCCAATAAAATTTCTTAATGTATAACTATAGTTATATATAATGTGTAGTTATATATATATATATATATATATATATATATATATATATATATATATATATATATATATATAATTTATATATATCTTTGTATATATATAATTATATAAATATAACTTTTATTATGCAACTTATTTGTTGACTCTACAACAAATTGTATGTACTATATTTATATATTTGTACAATTTTCACAAAAAGCATGTGACATTTATTTTAAAAAACTTAACCACAAACAAGATCTACAAAATTTATTTACTATATACAATGTCAATATTTTTTTCAGTTACCAGTATATTTTGGATTGGGTAGTTCTGCAGATTATCTGGAATAAAAATGCTTTTTGTGTGAATTTTTTGCAAAAATTTAATATTTTCCACAAAATGGACTCTAGTAGATTAATAAGTTCCTTATATCCTGAAAATTGTATTTTTTTGATATACGCAAGTCTCTATTTTCTTATATATAGAAAATATTTTTCATTATTAAATATGTGTCTATCTTCTTATATATATATATATATATATATATATATATATATATATATATATATTACATGTACATATAAGAAGATAGGCACATATTTAAGATGAATAACATGATTAGTTTTTCTATTAATTATCCCAAATTAAAATTGTGTACACTTGTTTCTTCTATTTAATCATAGAATAAAATTCCTATTCTCTTTCTGGCACTCCAAAAAGTAACTTTAATATACTCGTCCCAAATGAATCCTGAGAAAAAATATTTAATTCTAAATCAAAGAAAAAATAACATTCACCTCTCAATCTTTTCCAAAAAAAGTTTTTAGTTTATTTTTCCTGTCTCAAATTTTTTTGAAATTTCTGATCTGATCGGGAACTGTTTTGGTCCCATGTTCAATCATGTCCTGAGCTGTAAAACCTTGCTTTCATCTTTCTACTTTTTTTTCTCTTTTATTCTTGTTGTTTTAAAATGAAAAATCTCTCGTTCATCACACCCTTATAAAAGAAAGGAAGAAAGAACATGAAATAAATACCCCCAGCCATTGAATACTTAAATAGTCACAGAGTGGGAAGAAAACAAGAGTTGGTTAAGATAGACCTAATAGGATAGATAAAAGAGAGTTATCTAACACAAAACTACTTTATGAAAGGTGTAAAGAAATAGATGCAGCTGGAGTCCTTAATTATTGCCAAGCCCATATTCACTATAGATGAGCTCCTGAAGGTCATTAATAATTAATTGAATCACTCATACCATTACTCTAAACTAACTGTAGAGACATCATAAACTTACATGTTTATCTTTGTAAAATTTAAAAACAGACATGAATGGGTCATTATTGAGTTGGCACTTTATCATGGTAGGTACAGAAATAGACAAAGGCTGTTCTACAATAATGAAATAGTTTTCAGTAATTCCAAATGTGTGCATGTAAGATGGATGTAAAGGCCATCTAGCTTTTATTGATGCCATAACTTGAGCTTCATTAAAGTTTACATTGCACTTATCTTTGCCATCTGTAAAAATAAAAATGTAGTAAAATAAAACAAACAAAACATGTACTTTAAGAAATCAGAAATAATATACAAATATACTTTTACATATATAATTATGTAAGATCATATTTCTGATCAGTTCTTATAGCACAGTAAATGCTAAAATGGAAAATAAATTATTGTTATTTTCATAAATGTAAACATTTAAAGAAGTTTATCACATAAGATTATTTTGGCACTTTTAATCAGGAAAAAGTTGAATGTGTTAAAGTTCTCCAAACCACAAATAAATATATAGTTGCAATTTAAATTCATATACTGTATATACACAATTATATATATACGGAGTTTTTCACGTGGTTCTCCCGGCACTTTCAGAAGGGAAAATAAAATATAAAATTCATGAAATATATCTTTAGAAATGATTTGTTTTTCCGCTATCTGCTTTTGTTTTTATGAAGAAGGTCTTTGGAAATAGAATATTGATTTCAGATTTAGTATACACATTTGTAATGTAGCAGTTTATATGTGTACCAGAAACCAAAACTTTATTTCAAATATTTTTTTAATGGACCATAAAGAATTTTAACCTCACATATTTTGTGAACTGTTGACTTTACAAAAAATTTTACAAGACAAAATACTTTTGTATGTTATTGATGAACAAAAGATTTTTTTTTTTAAATAGTTTCTGTAGCTCTTTTGATAGTAAATTGTCTACAACAACAAAAACATAAATGAATAAAGTTGATAAATAATAATTAATCATTTACTAAAACTAGAAACTGATTATAAAGGCTGTGGAACAGCAGAATGTAGTATTCTTCCCCATCACTCTACATTATCCTGTAGCTATAAAAGTCAGCAACAGACACAGTTTTCTTGAGAAGATATTTGGTTCTTGGAGTTGCATTGAGGTATGTTGATATAATAGCCACCTTCTCCATGGCAGAAATCAGGGGTACTGGAAATGGTCATAGGTATGGTGTGTCTAATTGATTTGTACCCATCTGTTGTCTCTGTTGTGGTGATTAATGTCCCTCTTCTCAAAATCTTGGCCAACAATGGAAACTGTCATCTTTCTAGTTATGGGGGTATTGAAAAAACTTGGTCCTCTCTAAAAGGCTTCCAATCAGTGTTAATCATCACTTGGAAGTCCTTCTGGCATTTAAGAACAGAATCAACAGCAGCCTTAACATACAGAATATATGTATTGTGTTCATTCAGAAACTTCTGCAGTTGGCTAACCAGTTCTGGCTTAACGCCAGGGTAGATGCCATAACTGATGTCCTTCTCATTGTCATCATCACCAACAAACTATATCTGGAGAAATGAAAACTGTTGCTGAAGCTCAGTCATAAGGGTTTCTACCTTGTAGTAGGCATGTCCCTCCATTTTGAATGTTGAAATAAAGTTACCCTCCTTCTCTGGCTCTAAAAGACCTCATTTGGAAGCATCCATTATATTTGCAGGCAGCAGAAAGAAAGTGCTTTGCCATTGGATGCTGATGGGTGAGGAGGCTGTGTAGGGGGTTTAGAGTAGTGCTCAAGGGCAGGGAGCTTGACTTTACCGCCAAACAGCATATTCCAGGAGTCTCATTATTCCACTTCTAGGCATAGCTCTAGGTATAGAATAAGCGAAATCTGTGATTCATATTTAAAACTAGATTAAGATTTATTAGTACAAGGCAATAATTTTTGATTTGTGGTCTTTCTTTCATTGTAATTAGCTCTAGCAGCCTGAGTAATTATTAACGTGCAGTTTGTTAGATACATAGTTTTTGCTGTTTTTATATTTACCTCTCGGGAATAGTCTGCAGGAGGGTTACAACATACCATTTGTTTCATTAAGTAAGTTTCTTAAATACATGTTTTAAGTATTTAGGTTTGAAACATGTTCATTTTTTATAACAAATGGAATAAGGAATAGGGGTAGAGTTAACTCTTTCACTATTATTTTTGTACTTCCTCATGATTAATGATAAGATGAAAAAAATCTTAACTTCTCAGAAGCCTAAAGAAATTTTTTTAAATAAACATTAGACTTCCAGGAAGTATACAAGAAAAATCTGTAGTAGTTAAATTTTGTTCAAGTGGTTTTTTACATAATTTCACAATTAGGCACTAAAATCTTCAAAACACTTATTTTAGAGAGCAACGAGATCCCAAGAGCCATATGTGCCAAACTTCAAGTTTGTAGGCTTTATAGTTGGAGAAGTGATAGTTACAATTTTTAATGGGTTTTTACATTTTTCCGCAGTTATGCATTTAAATTTTGAAACCCTTTCTTAGCGAGCACCTCAAAGTCAAGAGGAACATATGTGCCAAATTGCAAGCTTATATGATTAATAGTTCTGTAAAAGTGGTTTTCTGCATTTTAATTTTATTATTATTATTTTTTTTTTTTATTTTTTTTTTTTGTGATTAAACATTTAAGTTTTTAAAACCCTTTATTAGCAAGCACCTAGTAGCCATGTGGAACATATGTGCCAAGTTTCAAGTTGTAAGGTTTATAGTATAACAAACACACAGAACACAATTCTCACAAAAAATACGCCTAAGTATCAGACACGTTTCAACGACGAGGTCATCCTCTTCAGTGATACACGAGCTACACCAATCAAACTATAACTGTTATAATCATTTGATTGGTGTAGCTCGTGTATCACTGAAGAGGACAACCTTGTCGTTGAAACACGTCTGATACTTAGGCGTATTTTTTGTGAGAATTGTGTTCTGTGAAGTCAAGTTCAACATTTATTGTAAGGTTTATAGTTCTGGAGATTTCATGATGAGTGAGTATTATTTGGCTTCCATATTATAGGCTATTATCATTATGGTGACGATTTTATTTATTAATTATTATTGTTTATTTTCTATATTTTAAATATTATAGTGTTTCTTTTTAAATATTTTGAGTTTTTTTAAAATTTTTGTTTTATAATAATAATTTTGTTTGTATTTTATTGTATGATTCTGATTTATATATTGTAGCCTATATGGGGATAAGTAGAAGATAGAACTTCTTGGTCATAACTTTGCCATATGTCTCTCCTTAATACAAAATTTCTTGCCATCAGATTAGAGTGCTCTTAGTCAAGTCTTTATTGCCTTACTTTACTTACTGTGCTGATTAATAAATTGTAGCAAGTGCAAAATTATTGTATATACTTTATTTTTTATTTAAAATGTGATATCCATATTTACGAACACTTAATCTTCTAAAATACAAATATTAATATTTTTTACAATATTTTGGGTATGCTATATTCTGTTCTATATATTGCCAGTTAACATGGTAAAAATGTATGAGTATATCTAGTAATGTTTAATAAATCATGTACTGTGTCTGCTTGCTGCTTGTGGAATTTCCTCTCAAAAGAAATGGAATCTGTTAATTGCCCCACCTAAAGACATACTTTTTAGCCAAAATGGATAAGATATCCTATTTTTTTAATATTTTATTTATTTTCTTTGTGAATAAGTGTATGAATGTGCAAAGTTTTCAATTTGTAATTGTGCAATTGTTTCTGTAAGTTGTTCAAAATGTTTATTTATGTTTTTGATTAATTAAATTTGATAGGTGACAACAACTTTATATAAGTTTCATTCATATTTATATTGTTTTTACTATTTACTCTATTATTATTATTATTATTTCCATTTCTTAATTTGTATACATATTTTATTATTATTAATAATTATTATTTTTATTTTCATTTGAATTATAGCTCTATGTTGGTGTTAGGTTATAGAGAGGACTAACTTCACCCCTTAAAAATAAATACATCATTCATTTGAATTTTAAAAGTTTATTAGAAGAGATTGCTTATTCTATTGATAACAAAATTGGTTTATATTTTTAATAATAATCTTAAAATAGTTTATATTTTGTATAAAACTAAATTTTCAACATTTGCTTTACCTTGTTTCTTTTCTAGAGGGAATTTGATAATTGAGTATGATGGTCCTGCCAACTGGACACTCATACCTTGATTAAAAACTGTTCCATCGCTCATGACATGGGGGTGTGACGTGTGATTAACTATTCCTATATGTTTAGACATATTTACCTGAAAAGGAAAAAATAACTTTAACATCATGGAAGTTTTTTAAATAAATAAATTTATTTTTCTATATCTTCACTTTGAAACAAAAGATGTAAACAGATTATAATTAGGTTTATCTGAAATTAGGAGAGAGTATACAAACAACTATAATGAGAAATGTCTTCAGGTGTGAGTGGATTGTGCATGCCAGAGACAATACTATATTTATTTAACAATGTATGTAAAAATACAGGTTGTATAAAGAAATTACTTGCTAACCATCTAGAAGGAATAGTTTGGGATAGTAGTAATAGTTTTACAGAAAACTAATACTTATTTTCAATTTAGCTTTTAGTTTCTTTGTACTTATTATAATAAGCTTTGAGGGATACTTCTTAAGTTTTCATGGGTTTGAAAATCATGTTCGAACACTCATTTAAATTCTTAAAATAATCCCCTAATAACTACTTATATATATATATATATATATATATATATATATATATATATATATTATCTTTAATTACTATGCATATAAAAGGCTCAGTTCTATATTTTCTATTTAATCAATTAAAATTCTCCAAATTTAGGCTCAAATTCAAAGTTCAGTATTACGTTTCATAAATATGTTCTTTTGTTTTAAATAAATTTTTTTAATTATCCAAAATATACTCTTTTAAATTAATGATATATATTTTTCTTTACGATTTGTATTTAGGAAGGACCTTAATACAAAGTATTAGGTTTTATAACTGAATATGTAGTTCCTTAACATTATTTCAATATTCATTTAGTGTATCTAAAAATAGAACAATTTTATCAATAGCTCATAAAATGCTTTAAAACAAATAAATTGATTTATTTTTAATTTCAAGAAATAAGAAACAAGATATGTTGAAAAAAATGGTTAAAATTAGGAAAATGTAAGATTTCCAGTTATGAATTACATTAACATAATGGAAGAGTTATGAAATACTTTAAGATTTCAAACTATGTGATAAAGTGAAATTTCTAATTGAAATTTGAGAAAATGACTACATTTTCAATATATTTGTTAATTCAAATAAATAAAATTACCAAATATTATTAATAATAAGGAATTACTTTTTGAAATATATGTGATGGTATTGTTGAAAATAAAAGTTCAATTGCAAAAAAACTTTTTGTAATTTTGTAAACAGTAATAATAATTTATAAGTAGAAGCTTCTCCCATAAGTAAAAGTAAACAGATGGCAACAGATAATTAATTGTAATCCTTTATCTTGATTGAAAATATCTCATAAATAATAATAATAATGACAATTTATTATTATATTGTAGGTCTAATAACTCCACATAATCATTAACTTACATATAAAATTTTATAATCTTTATAGCAGGGCCAGATTTAGCATTTTGGCACCCCTGGGCACAATAATTTTTTCCACCCCCTAGTCTGGTTAAAGTTACTTCCCCAAAAACCTTTATTAAAAAATTATATCAGGCCTATATGTTAATTGCTTAAACACCACTCCACGGTGCAATTTTACCATTTCAAGTTTTTTAAGTAATTTACTTGGTTCTGGGTTTAACAAAATGCTGTTTTAAAACACTTTTAGTAATTTTATGTATTACATAGTGAGCTCATGTTTGTGGGACTGAAACAAAACGATCCAACCCGCAGAGTATTCCCGTAACAAAGCATAGCCATTGCTATGTTAATAACTTAGGTTTTGTTCAATTTAGTCATTTGGGCAAATAAATTTTTAAAAACTCTGTAATACATTATAAAATAGGTTTAATCTCAGAAACACAGCTTACATGAAGTATTTTGATAACGTGACACAAAAACTGTGATATTAAGTAAAACTAGATATTTTGTATGTTTTCTTAAAAGGCAATAGATGTACAGTAATCAATTCAAAAAATATGTTAAGTTATGGCTATTTATTTTTATTTCTAGATATTTATTTAAATATTTTTTTCTCTCGGCCGTGCGCCCCCAGGGAGCTTGCGCCTATAGGCCCGGGCCTATTGGGAAATCCGGCCCGGTTTTATAGCAATAAACATAATTAATAATTAAAAGAAATAATTGACCAGTTTTCCGTAAATGATATAAAAATTAGAAATAAAATGTAATGATTTTCCTTTTATAGATAACAATTACCCTAAAATTACAAACAAGATCTAAAAATAAATTTATATAAATGTGCTTTGATTTGCCATCTCCTTCTTCTCACAACAGATTTTTATTTGAATCTAACTAATTTTGTCTATATTAATATATGAGCAAATGGTTTTTTGGAAGTGAGTAATAACTCCTTATTCACATACCCTTTCCAGAGTGTCCAAAGATACAGGATCTATTCTGTGTATAATTGTTGATTCTGTAAATGCATAAAATTCATCTCCAAATGGATAGACAGAAATATTGGCATTGTCTGACATAGATTCGCCAGGATTAAACATAGCATTTACCCTAGATCATAAACACAACTTTAGTTACAGTGATAAATAAACTTTATTCTTACTTTCCTACATGCTATTCACAGATTTGTTGTATATACCTAAAACTCAGGAGAAAATTATTTTGTCTTGAATAAGCCTGCAATGTTAGACAATAAAAGTCAAGATTAATTTTTTATATGTCCATCATTCTTGTACCATGATTTACCCTGACTTATGTTTGGTTACAGACTTTAATCACAATATTATAAATTATTCAAATTTGATCAAAATTGATAGGAGTAACTTAGAAAAGAAAGAGCAACAACAATGATGAGATTTAGACAGAAAAATATTCAACTTATAAATTTGAGAAATTATTAATGATTTTAATTTGAAATGTTATGATATGAAGTTTTTATCCACGGTTTTAAATGTAGATCCATAACCTCTATAAATAAAAACATAAGATGCTCTTTCATGTAATGAAATTCAATAATGTTATGTGCCATGGTATGAAGTTATTAACAAGAAAAAACTTTTATGAGGGTGGGGGAAGGGACAGAGGGGAGGAAAAGGGGGCAGAGCCAATTAATTAAACATGGTTCACAAGGTGAGGTCACCTTACCATTCATTTATTTAAAAGTCTATAATTTTCACTTAAATTTTGTTAGTTTAAAAAAATAAATATTTATAGTTTATAATATTTTTAGATTCTTTCATAATAAAGAAAGGACAATTGTTCATACTCTCATTGAGAGAATTTCAATATTTACAAAAGTGTTACACAATTTTATTTGGAAAGCATGGGGATTATATTTTGGGAGATTTTAATAATTAAACATTTAAATATGATAGTTTCACCGACATGTTGGTGGGGGCCTACCCAGAGTCATGGATCACTTTGCCAGGTCAGTTAATCACAGCTAATAGTCTTGAAACATTAGTTAACTATACTAGCAATCTTTGATGAACATAAAATAAAATAAATCAAACTTACATTAAAACGCTTAATTACAGACATACTGGCAAATCAGTCCATTCGAACTATCATATAATTAGTACACCACTGATAGGCTTAGTACATGGATTTTAACCATGTAAAACCAATTAACGAATACTCTTGTTATTAATTGCATCCAGGGTCTTAGACTTGACCTTTCAAAGGATTTAATCGAACATAGCTTTAATATTACACAATTACAAAATTAAAGAGCCATAAGCAGAAACACGTCCTGCCACCTCGACTGATAGGAATGCACTGTAGCTCCAGCTCATTGAGCTTTTGCACACCTTCACTATTTTGAGTAATCTGGTTTTCTATCAGACTTGGGAGCAAGGCAGGCAACCCAAAATAAAATGATGTTGAATTATAAATCTGTGGAATAAGGGTGGCAAAATTTCGAATTCACCACAGCCACACCGCTCATGAAAAAGAAAAAAATATTGAGGGTCAAACTGTTAAGGATGTAATGTTTTAAATAATTATTTTATTATTATTTTTTTAATAATAATAAAATGTTGTTACAGATATTTAACTTCTTATGAAAAGAATGATTAATGTAGTTAATAAAACAACAATATTAATAATAATGCAATACTAGAATAATAAAATTTAATATTCTGCAATATTAAAAATTCAGATTTCTACCATAGAAATTGACTTGTTTCTTTCAGTGTGTGATTTTTTTTAAACAGTCATGGGTGAAGTCCATGTTGTTTTTCATATGTCTTATAACAATATTTTGTTCTTCTTCTTGTACTGCCAAGATTTCTGTCACTACAGACTACACAGTCCTTTGAATACCCTTTGGTCTCGAGGGGATATAATAAATGCAATTTTCTACTTAGTCGCTCATCTTCTTCTTCACAGTTAAAAGAATGTTTATGTTTTAGCATGTTTCTTGTATCGGCGATTAACTATTTCACCAGCTCTCTTCTGAATCTTCTTCGCCGAACTTTGTGTTGTCCTTCTTGTAAAAATAGGTTGTATAATATAAATGAATACCCGTTTCCAACAGGCAGAAAAATAACTTTCGCCACTCTTTTATTTTCTAGTGAAAGTGTATGAGGAGATTATAGTGGTCAACAATATCTACACCTCCTATTGACTCATTGTACTTACAAATTACTGTAGGCTTTGTAAAGTTGTCAGAAATTACCTTTTTATAATACATCTTACACATCTTAGCTGAATTATCATAAATGGTAGAGATCATTGTTACGTCATTTGTATCTCTTCCATAAAAGAAGGGAATATTTGACTTCTCATCTTTAAATTTTCATTTCACCCTTTTTTAATTGAATCTTTGAAACTTTCTTTCCGTTATTTTTCTTTGTTTTGGGCCTTACCTCTTCTGGCAAAGCTTTACTGTTTCTCATTTTAGTTGCTGTTAGAAGAACGTTCATGTAATACAGTACTGATTCCACAGCTAGATTGGAGTCAATCGATATTACCATATGATTGTAGAAGTTTATATACGATGTGTAAGACAATCCTGCTTGTGACTTCTAAGTCAGGACGCACTATTTTTCGGTTGTCCATTTCACTAAGTAAGGTTCCAAGACCAATATGTATCCTGTCGATGATTGTGATACTATGAATATTTTAATGCTCTATTTCATAGGCTTATCCTTACTGTAAACCATAAAAAAGTACTATGCCTTCAAAGCCTACACTGCTTTCATCAATACTAACTTTATGTGTAGGAACATAAAATTGCCTAAATCTGCTATCTAAATAAATCACTACACTATGAATTTTTGCAAAGCGTAACATTGCACTTGATATGAGTTGAGTAGATGGGGGACTTGCATGAAGGTTCCACAATATTTGCTGAAATCTATCTTTTGATAAAAATAGTTATTTGTGCAACTAGTGAGCAAAGTGAGCAATTGCCTCACTCGAGAGAAATCCTTACTCACGAGCCGTAGGCGAGTGAGGAATGGTTTCTCGAGTGAGGCGATTGCACTTTGCACTCGAGTTGCACATTATATTTTTCCTACAGTTACCATAAAACAAATAAATTGGTAAAGAAACGTAACATATTTTTACACAGAAGTGAACTTTTAATATGACATTTAATGTGAAAGTAGCATTAATAAATAATGTAGTTTAATATCATAAGAAGATTTAGAGACACATTCCTCGCCACATTTTTTGATTCTTCTGGAGTACAAGATTCTTCTGGTGAACTATTATTACTAAAATCGTCATTAACGTCCATTTTGCGACAGCAAAACCACCTTCAATGTTTACAAATGGCAAATCAATGAAATGGTGGCTTCTGCCGTGGCCGGAAGTGTTGTGACAAATACAACAGTACAACAGCTGACCAGCTGATTTACAGCCAGTGCTGCCAACGTATTTCGCGCGCATACGACCTTGTCTGCATGTTACGCGCTCACTATTTCGTGCCTTCACGTTGCAAATCTGGAGTGAGACAAAGTAATTAGAGTGAGACAATGTTAACATTGTCTCACTGATGAGCGAATTGGCCACTTTGCTTTCTCAAATCAGTGAGAGAACATGTACATTGTTAGGTAACTGTAGGAAAACTTTTTTTAATTAGTTAACAATCAATCCAATCGTTAGTAAAATAATCATTCATTTATGATTTTTTGAGATATTGGCATTGGCATAATGATTAAAACACCAAGGAAAGTTTTAACTCAATAAGAGTAACATTTTTCCAGGACAGCCATACTGATTTCTTTTGTAAAGGAGTAATCACTTAATTTTTTTTCAGCAGGATATCTATTCGTTTCTTTAACAACCTCTTCTAATAAATTATTAGTAAAACAAAAACTGAAAAAAAATCTACTTCTGATAGGGGATTTCGTCCTGGTGGTGGTATAAAACCACTGTAGTTTCGCCAATTAAATCTGTGTAAACTTAAATCACCTTCTTTCCAATCCTTCCAGCCGCTTTTTTCATTGGCATTGTATTTTACTGTCCCCCCCCCCCATTTTCTCTATCCTCTTCAATTTCAATTGAATAAAATAGGTCCCTTTCAGTATTTAATAAAATATCTAATTCACCAATTAAATCTGTATAAACATCACTCTTGTGATCTGAATCATTTTCTATAGAAAAATCATTATCAGCTGTGTCTTCTAATAAGTCTCTAATATCATGTGACTTCATCATCATTCATATAAATGTAAATCTCTAAATATCTATCACTCATTTTACCCCACACACTGTACAACTACTAGACAATTATTAGACTGAGATAGTAGTTTAGGTTTTTAGCAATTACAGTAAAACCTGATCCATATTGCAGTTTTTTACGTTCATAATACAGTAATTCCGAACTGTTTATTGTAAACAGTATCACAAGGAAAAGAAAGTTATTTATTACGCTAACCTAAGTCATACAAAACAATAACATTATTTATTTAGAGTTATAGTTTTTATAAACATAATCCAGTGTGTGCCAAACCAAAAATAAATTCCTAACCTACCCAAACAAAGATTTATATACATGTCCAGTGGTGCTGGAAATGTGCAGAGTGTTCAAGCAAGTAAAAATTTGTCCAACTGTGTTGGACACCCAAGCTGTGAGAAATGTAATGTGACACAATATTAAAAGCTAGCAGAAATATGGCAATGTCCAGTAAAGCTGGATATCTGATTTCAGAGAACTTTTTGATAAAAATGTTAAGATTGCAAAAGGTTAAGGGCCAAAATATAATCATTTCTTAAATCAATTATAAATGTGAATTATGATTTAGTGACATTAATATAGATATTTGATAACTAACAAAACATTAATAGTTACTGTTTATGTTGTCAGCACCAGAAAAGATCATCTGCTTAAATCCTTCAATTTAGACAGTCAGCTGTTTTCCAAATTGTTTGCTTTAAAACATTGTATTTATGACTGCCATAATGAAGCACAAAGATAGTAAAATGTCTTCAACGGCTTTTCTAAAAGATATCTTAAGGGTTTGCAAATTCACAGAGAAGCTTTAATGAGATTTTTAATGTAAATATTTTTAGGCATTTACTTGGGAACTAAATGTGGTGCTAGTTTTCTATCTTTTAAGAAAAAGTACTTACAAACTAGTAAAACAAAACAAAAACTACTACAACACCTGATAGAGAAATGATCAAAGGGAGTGAAGGTTTTGTTCCAAGAGGAAAATATTATCCCGTAAGTGCCACAATATTTCGTGAACCCAGTCAATACCACTTGTACAGGGAGTAGAGATTTCTTTAATGGCAAACAGTATTTGGTTTACACTACCCAGAAAACAAAGATTCATAGCAAACAAGATGACAAGAGCATAGCAAATTTAATCTTTGTCTAAGGATGAGGCTCAATAGCAGAATATGCTATTAACATCAATAGCAGAACAACAAATATGCATTAGCATTAGTTAAAGAAATCCATATCTAATTAATTTCTTATTGTCATTAAATAGACCTTTGCACAAATTTGGTGGTCCAATTTGTCCATGGACTTTTGGTAGGTTTAGTTAAGTCTAATCATCAAAATTTATAACCCAAGCAATGCTGTGTGTGTTAATTAGTACATGTTTAAAATTTAAAAAAAATTAGTTCTATAAATAATACAATTAAGACATACCTCTGAAATATTGTCTTACAGGGATCAGGCATAGATTTTGTCCCAAATTCAGATACAACAATGCGATTGGCAGCATGGTTCTTTTGAAATGTTTTTGTTTTTAAATATCTACATTGATAAGTTACTTCACCATTATCAATTCCAAACCTAAAACCAAATCAGTTTTTAAATTAATTGTAAACAAATCCTAAATCATTAGGAAACTGTTGTACTTCTATAAATATATTTTCACAAATAGATATGATATATAGAACATTACTCAATTCATTAGTTAAAATTCCATATATAAATAGTAATCTGATGTTATTAAAATAAGTTTTTGTCTTCCCTTGAATGTATCGTTCATGGAAAACGCAGTTGAATTTCCCATTAAAAATTATATAATCAAAGACTATTACAAAAAATAGTTACCAGTAGAATAAACAAATCATTTTATAAAATTAAAACAACCATATGTATCGATATATTTATTGTAGTTTTTAAACAATTGTCATACAATACAATAAATATATAAACGAATTTTCCCAGAAATTTTTGAGTATCTTAAAAAATGTTACACCTTCACCATCTCATACATAATTTGTCCTTATTCTTCTTCAAATTTATTTAGTAAATATAAAAGGCAGGAGTCACAGCAAGAACAGTCCAATTTTTTAACTACATGCACCACATCTGTAGCAGAAGTGAGGCCATTCCCTTTGAAACTAGTTTATCTCCCCTCCCCTCAACGCAATAACTTTTCAAAAAATTCAAAAATCATATAAATGCATATTGACAGGACCAGCAATATAATAAAAAGGGAAACTTTATTAAAGAATATAATATTCCACTTAATAGTAAAATATCTTTTACTATAAAAAAAATAGAAAATAAATATATGTTATTACATTAGAAATCATTATTCAAACTTCAAAATAAAAAAATCAATCACAAGTGTGTAGCTTTTGTTACAGTCAGTAGTAACAGTATCCTATCAGAAGCCCAGGCTATCATGCCTCAATAGCTTATCTTGAGTATAGTGTGGAACAAACTTCTTTTATTTCCCCTGTTTGGCAAACCAATTGTAAGTTATGTTTTACTTTTTCAAGTTTAAATTTTATTTTTATGTTTGCTGAACATCAGTGAATCAGGAGAGGATTCACACTCATTCAATCTTATAGGGTTGTGAATTCTTTGAAAACTGTACTAGGGAAAATCAAATACAGAAGTCTGTTCCTCTGAAATACATGCATACATATCCTTTTGTATGCTTTTGTAAATGGAAACCAGCCGTTTAGTGAAAGTTGTCTTTATCATTGACTATTTCAATAACAAGATGTACACGTTGTACTACCCCAGTAAGGAACTAATTGTTGATGAAGCCATGGTACTGTGGCAAGGTAGGTTAGTGTTCAGGCAATACATAAGGAATAAGTGTCATAAGTATGGCATTAAAATTTACTGCCTGAACGAACCTCAAGGTCTGACTATTCGAATTAAAATTTATGTAGACAAAGGAGACTAATAATAGTGGTAAATGGCATGCATCCAAAGTAGTGATGGAAATGATGAACCCCTACTTACTGAAGGGACACACTCTCTTCATGGATCATTTTTATAATGGGTTCCCTTTAGCTGCAAAATTGTTGTCAATGAAAACGTATGTGACAAGTACATTGAGAAACAAAAGAATATAGTTACCTAAGGAGGTAATCTCAGCAAAACTGAAGAAAGGGGTTGCTGTGAGGGAGTTCTTGTGGCAAAATGGAAGGACAAAAGGAACGTGCTTTATCTGAGTACTGAGTATGAAAACACTATGGGCATAAACAGGAACAAGCGAAATCTGGCAAGGAAGAAGCCTTTGCCTGTAATCAAATACAATGCGAATATGAAGGGAGTAGATCGCGCAGACCAAATGCTTTCTTATTACCCTGAGGTTGTATAAGAAAGTTTTTTACATGTCATGCAAATGATCATGATAAATGCATGGTCTATATACAAACTGGCCTACCCTGACAAACAAATAACGCTTTATGATTACAGGCACCTGGTCATAAAATCACTTCTACCAATGAATGTAGAATCACCAGTAGCTGTGAACACCAGAAAAAGGTCCACTACGTACTGTCGAAACTTGAACAGCGAGACACCACCGGAAAATGAAGCCGAAAGCGATACAGGATGTGTATACAAGAGAGCAAGAGAAGTGAAATACTGTTTTACTGTCCGGCATGTCCTGGCGAACCAGGCCTATAATCCTATTTGTTATTTTAACAAGTACCATGACTCAATGTACTAAAAAAATAGGGACTCTGTAAATAGACTATGTAGGTCTATATAGTATAAGTGTGTATAAACTATGTAAAGTCCCAATTATAAAAGGTTTACATATATATGTGAAAAACCGTAGAAATTATGATTAGTGTTTATATATATAGGGCAGAAATGGTAAAAACAGTGACTTTTGCACACCATTACCCCAGTGCCGGTACCAATGCAGGGTGTGACGCCTATTGGCGGCGAAAATTCTGACCCCGCCAAACACCATGAAATCGTCAATTTCGACATCAGGATACCAGAACATAACTATAAATGGCAATCGGTAAGTGAATTTAATAATTTATATTTATAGCTGTAGGAGATAGTATATACGTTATTCCAGCATTGAATGTCTTAAGGTACTGCTACAAGTACCCAGCTGGGAAGGTTCTTGTTTAATAACAACTTATACTATGTTTATCGTATATGTTTATCGTTTATCATTATCGTACATGTATGTTTAATGCACAAGTAAAGTAATATAGAATCAAATATAAAATTTCACTCACCCTGTACATAGATTAATGAGAAGTATTAAGACGTATTTAGTATTATGAACCTTCTCAAAATGAGAAAAATATGAAACCTTACATAATAAGATGTAAAACTGCAAAATAAATAATCTGGTTTACCTGTGTAACAGTGCTGAACTGTCAAATAAATGCAGGAAGGTCATATCTCCAACTTTGAGTCCACCAGGCCCATTTCTTAAGAGTGTTCCTTTCAGCCACCTTGGGATAAAACCTACAAAAGAAATCAATACATAAACAAACACAGTAAAGTTTATTAAACAAATGTATTATAAACAAAATAATACTAAATTATCATGTTTAATTAAAATTAGTATTTGTTTACTTTATAATTTTTAGAGAAATTTGTGTGTTTGTGATAAGAAAACATTTAGTCTTAAGATTTTGTAAAAATACACGGTTAAGATAGAATATTTTTGAATGTACACCTATCAGGTTCCAATTTTAGAAACATGGTATCTGATTTTTCTGAATGCTCGTACAGATTCTAAAATATAATTTACATAACCTAAAATTTCAGAAGACTCTAAGACCAAAACTTTTTTTAAAGTACAATTGAATAAAAATTGGCTTTAACACTTTTACTGGAATAGACTTGTCAAACAATTAAATGCTGCGCCAATGCAATAGACCAATATACTGGTAGCCATAACAATGCAATCATAATGCTATGTATTGTTAGAGAGAAGATGGTTTTTTCACAAGACAACAGTATTTGTATTATAGAGTCATACTTCAGAACTTGATCAGTGGTTGCAGTGAAAGAATCTTTTCCAACCAAATGATAATACCGAGATAATCCAAATCCTAACAAGACTAGTGGCTAAATTTAAAGAGACACATTGCTAATAACAAGGTACACAATAGACCAATGACAATGTTGAATGCAGACACAGTTACTGAAACTAAAAACCAATTAACTGCCTCTTCAAAAAAAATCAATTAGAAGCTTGTCTTCTAAAATTAATTTGCCGAAATCAACCATTTATAAGGCGACAAAACATTAAAAACTATGGCTATACCGAATTCAAACCATTCATCAACTTTTTGACCCCGACAGAGGAAAACGGATAAATATTGTCATTGTTTTCATTTATTCATGCGTGAGAGAATTCATGTTATGGACTTGTTATTTTTCATTTTTCACTGATGAGGGATGATTCCATTTGGACGGGTAAGAGCCAAAACAGTAGGATTTGGAGTGCTAAATATTCCCATGTGATTATGAAAAACCATTGCACACATAGAAGATGGGCGTATGGTGTGAGATATCATGAAACACAATTGTAGTACACCATTAATATAGAATGATATCAGAATATTTTATTTTAATTCATTGCACCATGAGAAGGGGAAAATTGATACTGCTTTTTAAAACATGACAGAGCGACACCACACTACACAAATTCAACTTCTGATCTTGTTAAGATATTCTTTAGTAATCACATTGTTTGTCATGGTGGCTTATGCCAACTGAAATTACTAAATTTGACTCTAAAGAAGAAAAAATCCTATGGTAACAAAAAACGAACACTTCAATAAGTGAAATTCAATATCAAACAAGCACTATTAAATATCAAGCTACAAACTCTGATAAAAGTTACAAACACTAAACACATTAAAACTCATTTACCCTAGAATATTAGGTATTGAAAACAATTATTTTATAACTTACACATCACTTTTTTTTTTTAAGTAATATAAGCCTACCTATTGACATGAGGTGATGGGTTGCATTTTATATAGGACACTCTGTAGAAGGAACTTAAATTTTTAATGAATTATACATATAAAAATGTACCCTATTTTTATTTTATCCTAATTTTAAGTGCTTGAGAAGTAATAAAATTCTAATAGTCTTTACTTGATCAATAAAGTAAAATTTTCTTATGTTGCTCTTTTACCTGTTGTTGTGCCTTTTATTGGTTCTATGATTTCTTGCTCACATGATCTCATCCAAATAGAAGTATCACAATTAGGATACAAATCTTTCCCTGCTTTGAATTTGTTCATTAAGTGTTCTTTGCTAAGAGAACAAGCTTCATCGAGTAGAGTGCTAATACCACTTTCTACTGGAATTCCTTTGCAATGTTGATCAGGAACACTATCATAAGACAAAACAACATCATTGTTATTACAGTCACTATTACATTCTGAATGTTTTATTGTTGATATACAGCAATGTCGGGTTGGACTTTTCTCCCAATCATGATATTTTCTGTAGGAGATAGGAGTCCATATACCAACTGGTGTAAAATATCCACTTAATACTGTTCTCCTACCATCTTCAGTTTCTATCTGTCCCTTAGCTGAACAAATTTCTTCTTCTCCTGCATCACTAATTTTAAATTCTTCAACTACACTTACACTTTCATATTTGTCTACATGAGAAACTGGTAAAAAATTATTATATTCTGATGCTAAAGTTACAATATTTTCTTGTTTTTTCCTGTTTTCCTTATGTAATTTATTTGATTTTGATAAAAAATAATCTTGAATTTTCTTTTTAAGTGATGAAAATCTAATGAATACAGTTTTAGATTTTTTATTATTTAAATTTGATTCATTCTTCTTCTGATCTACTATATACTTTGCTTTATCTACATCCTTAATTATGCTTTTAAGATTCTTATTGTTGGGATCTTTCGTTATTAATTGAAAGGATTTATTTTTAATAACATCACTTAAATATATTTTATTTTGGACCTGGTGATAAGCTTTTAAAAGGTTTCCAGATTTACTCACTTGTCTACGTGAAGTACACATTTTGCTAGAAATAACTTAACTGACCCGCACTTCTCATTGGCATATACATAATCTGACCTGCACTTCCCACAAGTTCGACTTATATGTGTTTGAGGAAGCTTAAAGTAATTGGGTTAGTCAAATCTATCACGTGAATGAAGTAAGGCTTCATAATCATATATTGATTCTGACATGTGATAAATAGAGAAAAGTTTTGAAAGGATTCATTTGTAAAGGTCTTTCATTTCATATCTTTAAATAATTTAAAAATAAAATATCATGGCAATCCAATTCCTATTATTTTTGTTTAGTAGTATATTTTGTGACTACAAAAGGAAAGGAATGGGTAGGTCAGTCTCCTAAACAGAGATTCTACAAATAACAGCTAATTTTAAATTAAAACTAAACAATTAGGCAGCAATCAGACCCAATAGATGATTAATTTATACTTAAATACTCATTTTATTGTGCACTAAGTGAAGAAAAAATAGTAACTTATCCTGTCTGCATGCTATACATACACAACATTTGATAACCATTACATATTATGTTTAAAAGTAATGTTAAATATGCAATATCGAATTATCATAATCACGACTCAATAAATATATTTGTAAAAAAAGACATTAGAAATCAGATGATAGGAACATTAGGACAATGTAAGCTCAGAAAATTAATAATTAATGATCAGATCTGATATCAGATCTAGATTATCTGCAATTTAGTGAATCAGATCTAGGATTATAATTCACTAAAAAAAAAAAAATTTTTTAATGTAATGAGTGAGGATGAAATAAATTTTGAAAAAATTTGAAGAAAAATTAACATTGGAAATGTTTGTGTGTCATAATTCAGTGTGCTTCAACTTCAGATGAAAACCTAATCTAGGTAATAAATAAATATTGGCAATGTAGTAACAATAATTGGAATTAAAATAAGAATGTACAAATCCTACTGTACCTTATCCCAAATTGTAAAATCACTATTTATAAATAAATAGCCCTGAACTATTTTAAATTCGTATCAAAAGACAATTCCATTTGGAATTCTTAAATGAATGTCATCAGGTCTAATAATTATTTAAAAAAATAATAGTTTAATAATAATTGTTACAGATATTATGTTAATTTCCAAATCTGGGGTAGACACTAATGTTTAAGGCTGATAGGTCAATTAAAATGAGGCAAAAAGGTACCTTGGAAAAAAGAATTTCGACCAAAACAAAATTATCACTAAGCAGCTTCAACCAAATCCAAGGTTAACAAAACCAAAGGAAAACATTTAGAGAGAAATAAATGTACATTTTAAATGGTTAAGTAAGACTGTAATAAAGTGCATAATATAATTAAATAGGTATTCCAAACGATGATCTTTATTGACTAAGGAGTGTCAAAATTTTTTTACTTATACACAATCTAAAATGCAGTGGTAACCTATCATCTTATGCATGTGACTAAATTAAATAACTGTGCATTGAGATAAGATCATCATCAGATCCAAGTGACTATTGCTACTAGATCTTTACCACCTGGTAGCAGTTGCATCCATTTCCCACCTATTGTCCTATTGTGGTAACAAAGGTCACAATAGATTTTTTAAATTATATACAGGGCCGGATTTAGCATTTTGGCGCCCCTAGGCCCAATAATTTTTTCTGCCCCCTAGTCTGGTTAAAGTTACTTCCCCAAAAACCTACAGCCACAAAAACGTACCTCTCGACGACATCCCTACAGCCAGTTCTCCCGTGTTTGAGATCAATGTTTAACGAATTTGATGCGTAATGTTAAAAAATAGTTTAACTTTACCATTTGTTCCAATGAACTTCAAAATCAGAATGATTTTTTGTAATCAATTCAAAAAATATGTTAAGTTATGGCTATTTATTTTTATTTTTAAATATGTTTTTCTCTCGGCTGTGCGCCCCCTGGGGGCTTGCGCCCATAGGCCCGGGCCTATTGGGAAATCCGGCCCTAATTATATATATATATATATATATATATATATATATATAATGTTTTCAATTTTTGTTAAAAATATAATATTTTAAATTTAGTATTATTATTAATGACAAATCCGCATAACAAAAAATGTTTTAAAATACCGGTAACCTATACTATAACCAGAGAAAATGCATTTAGAGTTTTCACTATATGTGTTATTTTTCCAATAATAAGGAATGTATTGCTTGGTAATTAGACAATAAACTCTTCTTTTACTAGTGTACTACATATTAAGGCAGTTTAGAATTTTATGATGTGTCAATACTTCAGATAACTGGTGGTATTCATGTCATGGTCTAAAACCATAAACACAATGATTTCTTTCTTTCTTTTTTTTTTTTATATTTCTCCAACATTTTGTTTCCCATAACTGTAATAGGCATGTGTTCTTATTGCATTAATTTAGCTGAGTTAAATTGAAATCATTAAAATGATAGATCCTGAATTATTTTTCTTATGTGTCCCTTCACTTTTAGCTTGTACCTACTTGAATGTGTACAATCCAGTGGCATGTAACTGTTCTTTATCACAAGAAGGTTTTAATCCAAAGAGGGTTGAAGTAAATGTTCTAAGTTTGCTATGAAGTAAAAGGTATACAGATTTTATTTTTATAAATAAAATCATATGTTGTTTTTAATATTCATTGTTAAACAATCCCTGAAATTTTAAAAATTCATATATCAATCAAATTAAATTAAAAGTACATCTTCCAAAAGATTCTATACATTTATTTCAGTACTGATATTTTCTTTGTTTTTTGTTGAAGCTTACACAATATTTTGAGTATAGTTTATGCCATTCTTAGTTTTGCCTTCTACTGAAAATTTTGCATAAAAAAAGTGTCATAATTTGCTGTTGAAAATGAAAAACGAAAAAAAAAAAAACTTAAGAAGAAGAAAATAGAAATAATAGCTTATTCTACCCAAAAGAATTTATTTTAGGATTAATATTCTCTAACTATAACAATACTTAAACTTTTATTATATGACTGTGCACATTGTTATATTATTTATTTTTTCAATAACTTTATCCATTTTATTACATAAAGTATGCCATTCAATAATTTTATTTTAAATGAAGTAGTTGAAGATTTGATCATTATATATAATTACAATATGAGATAAATAAAAATGACATTAAAATTTTAAATGTGAGGTTTTTGTTACTTTCATATGAAATATTAATTTCACTATTTTGAGCATAAAATTGTACAATTTTTTTTAAGAAATTTATATTTTGTGTTATATATATATATTAAAGATAATGTGTAAAATGTTTTAGAAGCTACAAGAATTATTGAAATATTTTTATTTAATGTAACAACAAGCCATTGATTAAAATTATGAAACAGAAATAAATGACAAACAATGCAAATGTATAAGCACTTCTTATAAATAACTTTAAAAACAGGAAAAAAATAAAAATAAAAATACTGTAACACTAAATAAACTAAAATATTTGGCTCTTCCAGCCTTATTGATATATTATTTTTCAAAGCTTCATAATATTAATCTTTATTTCTGTAATAAATAATCCTCGTATACGAGTATAATCATAATTTAACTTAAAATTACAAATTTAATATTTATACATACATTTTTGCGCCAGACATGATGTTATTTTATAAATTTAAAAATTAGAGGAAATATGTCCTTAACTGTAACTGTGACAAACCTGTAGAGTAATAGTTGACAAGATAGGGTGGGATGGGGTTGTATATTTAATCAATACAAAATGACCTTGACTTAAATACGGAACATCAGACAAAGGATGCAGTTTGTATGTTGTGAAGTAATATATAGGCTACTAACACAATCCATTTTTATTTTCTTAGACTGAAATTTACACAATACTAAATTAAACAGTTTAAAACAAGAAATTTTTTGATGCAAAATGTTATTAATATTTATAGTTTTTAATTAAAACTCGATAAAAAATATATTAGACTACCTCTTCATTTGTGGGAGATTAACAAAGTCGTTAACAGCTTAAAGTTCAGGAGTATAAAGCCAAAATATAACATTTTACATAGACATGAAAATCAGCAAAAATTATGTAAAATTAAAAATTTCGTAATTATATTCTAGTCTCTTGTAAAGTTCAATATTTTTAATGAATGTGGTGAAAGTTTTAGAAAAATATGACCATAGAATCTAAAAACTTGATAAAAAACTTTGGTGAAAAAAACTTCTACAGATAAATAAATAGATATTTAATTTAACTCTACTTTCTGATTTAGCTATAAATTTATCACAGCATAGAATAAAATTATTTATTTATTTATATTTTACATAAACAAATTTATGAGTACAATCAAACCGAACCATACACAATTTTACTGAATTTCATAACTATGCTTATATGAAGCTGCTTTCCCTCACTATGTTTGTCTCTAACTATATAAATCATTCTTTGCTAAACATCATTCACCCAAACAATACAAAACACTATAAAAAAAGTATTAGTCATTAAACCTGAATGACATCATAAACTATAAAAATAAACATATGGATCATTGTTTTGAACCACGCTGAAAACTTTAAATACCGTAAAGATTATTCATAATTACCGTCAAGCACTGTTAGGAAAAGGATTTTTTAAATCTTTTATTTAGATTAATAGTTATTAAACTGTTTAGTTACTCCTAATACAATGAGAACAAAGTTATAAACATCATCGAATTTTTTTTTACCAATTCCAAAATCATTCCTTTTATTCAGTTTGTGTGTAAAGACTATGCATTGGAGGAAATTGATATTTACTACCTGATATTCGACTGACTGTCAATGAACCCCTTTAATTTATATTTTTGTAAAATTCTTACTCTATATAGTACTTTATTTTATACTTTATTTTTTATATTTATATGAATTTTGAAGTCATTAGGAAAATAGCTTACAACTATATTATTTTATCTTTTTCAAGATTTGATGGTGTCCATGTGTCAAACTCTTTTTAAAATATAATCTATTAATCAAAGATTACTATTAATATATATTTATTATCACTTTCAATAATATAGGTAAAACTGACTTAGGAATCACACCATCAACTTATATTGTTATAATTATTTATTTATTCCTTTTAATGTTTATTCTCCACAAAATGGTAAAACTTTTTTCACCAAACCAACACAGTTCTTATTTTTCGGCATTAAAATAGCTAATGTTTTTTTTATTATTAACCAGTTTTTTTAATTATTAATCTACAAAGTCAATCTAGGTTTGATCTCATTAGATATGCTACTACAGTATTTCTATTTATACAAAAAGGCTCAAGAATATAAAGCTGTCCCACCCAACAACACGGAATTTTACAGACAGAGCTAAGAAATCATTGAATTTTACAAACAACAATTTACATCTATTTAATATCCAACCTAATCCTAGGCGGTTTTCATTGTTAATCTTTTTTTTTTTTTCTTTATTTTTACATATCCTAATATAGTGTAGGCCTACTTATGATATTCTAGTTTTACACTATGGTGTGGGTTCATAATAATAATTTGAATTTGCCCCTAACCACAATCACTGGAACTTAATAAAACACAATTATCTGATTGATTGTTCTTTATTAAATATATCCACTTAATGCCCTGATATAAATAACTTGACAAAGGGCCAGCCCAAGCCCTTACTGGTCAACTGATATGTGGAGTGGGAGGGATTTTAGCCTGCACTCAGGTTATCATAGTTTTAGGTTTATTTTATTTTAGTAATAGATATGTAAGGTTAGATTTAGTTTATAAGCAAGACCCTCCGATGATGATAACCATGTTATCGAAATGTCCATCAGGGCATTAAGTGGATATAATTAATAAAGAACAATCAATCAGATAATTGTGTTTTATTAAGTTCCAGTGATTGTGGTTAGGGGCAAATTCAAATTATTATTGTGAATTTCACCACAGTGCTCAACAAGATTGTATCTAGGTTCATATTATTAATCAATTCTATGTATTTTTATTGACTTTTCAGCGATAAATGTAATTTATAAGAATTAATTTTACTACTATTACTGATTAAAATCTATACTACCTACCAACTAAAGAACTGGTTCTAAATTAAGTTTATAAATATTATTTGTCAATATAATTTATTAAAATAAACCTGTTTCAGATTTTTTTTTTCCTTCTTCAATTCATCAAATTTTCAATAGTTTTCGTAGTATGTCTACCATGTTGAACAACCAACTATGAGGTACGTCCAGAAAGTAAGTTCCATTTGGTAATAAAAACAAAACTAGTACAGATACAGAAAAACTATTTATTTCAAGAAAAATCTACAAACTTCGACTATTTTTCTACATAACTCCCACCATTTTGTAGGCGCTTGTCATAGCGAAGCACAAGTTTTTGTTTGCCTCCTGTGTTGGCAACTATGTGGTAACATGCTCCTTGAGCTCGTAATCTTTGCTGAAGTTTTGACTACCAGGGAACGATTTCAGGTTATGGAAGTCGCTAGGAGTGAGGTCAGGGTGGTCAACTGGTCCCTGCCAAATCCTGTAAGAGTTGTCGTGTCACGTTCACAGTGTGAGATTACCTTCGGGGTAAAAAATCCACAGTAGAGTGCTGTCTGTTCTAAAACACTGTGCACATAACATTTCGAATTGCCAAGATTTGGTTGGCTTTAGTCTTTAATTGTGACGAAGATTGTCGTTTTGATTCAAGGGTTTCATAATCGACCAATACTCATCCCCGTTCATAATCAGACACTGTCTTTGATGTAACGTGTTAAAAAGTCAAGTGTACTGCCCTAACACCATTTTTATGTTGCTCTGTAAGAGTTTTTGGCTACCAACGAGCACAAAGTTTTTGAAAAAACAGTTTTACAGAAACAATTTTATGAAGATGTGATCTTGAAATTTGCGGAAATTTCATAGAAAGAGCGGAAATTTTAAACTTACGGTTTTCCTTAATCATTTATCGTACTGTACGAACAAATTCATCACTAATCAAAGATGGATGCCCACTTCATGCATCATCGTGCACTTTAACACGTCTTTCATTGAACTGTTGAACCCATCTCCTTACCATTAAATCACTCATTGGTAACTATGATTATGCTAGATAACAACTTGACAATAAGGAAGTGCTGACAACATAGTATATAATTGAAACTATACAAACAATTATAAAGAAGACATTTCTCCTTGAATCAGAGCTGAAAAAATTAATTACACTTGAGATAATTTCAGACTCCCCACATGTAAAAAGAAGAAGAATTAGAAATCATATTTGTTGGTCGCAATGCAAAATACCTTACTTTAAATATATTATTTTTAAATGAAAATTACTCTTATTGGCTTACTTAGATAATCAGTTTTTAGTAATAAACAACATTGTGACTCTGACAATTTCCATGAATTTGCAGCTTATTGGATTCTTGAAAAACAGTAAATTGTCATTAGATATATAATTGATAAAGTCGTAGAAATACTTATTTTTCTGCTGCTCCATGATGGCCTAACTGGTTGCACAACACAAAGAGTTTTTATCATGTAAAGTCTGTTGATGTAGATTGTTTTCTGGCTTTGGTTTTTATGAATGTTAAGCAAAATAAGTGATGTAATAAGTGATAAGTGAATAAGTCCATTGACTTAAAACCAAACTATAGGTATAAAAACAATGTTATTCAAAATTAGTTGAAAACTTCAATGCTTGATAAATAACAAGTATTTTTGGAAATTCTGTAGAATTATGGAGTTTTCTTATCAAACGATTCCAAAAATAAATATTAAATTGTTGTGGAGAAGAATATAACAACCAATACAAGTTATTCAATGTGTATAATATATAACTAGGAATTGTAGTTAATCTCCAAGTTAGAAACAATTTACCATTAACGTAATAATGTTAATTGATGTTAAAAAGTAAGTAGGCCTAAATGAATATTTGAAGACAAACAATATGAGTCATAATATTCATGAAATAATAAAATTATTTGCCTATCTCTGTGAGTAGTCACTTCTATTCTGAAATTTGATTATAAATAGAAATTATTAACGATTTATTTTCATGTTAAAAGTAGATGGCATTTACACTCGTTAAAAATACAATGAGCACATGTAGAAACTAAAAATAAGTTTCTATTTTGTTTTCTTAACATTTTTTTTAAAATTAAGACCATTTAAAAATAATTAACGTTTTAAGTAATTATTATTTGTTAATTGAAACCATTTATATAGAGTATTTTTAGTATTAGGATTACAATATAGAAATTATTTAAATTCGAACGCATGGCTGAAGTATAAATTTGAATTATAACATTGAGTTTAATATCTAGAGTAAAATAAACTCCTATTTGCATTGATGAGAAAAAATAACAATAATAGTAAATGAGTGCCGAAACCCGATTTTGTGACTTTCTGCATTAGAATGACCTAGTCAGCTTATATGCCATAGGTATTTTGAAAAAGTCTAATTATGTAGTTCAAGGGGTAGCTAGTTTCTAAAATTAGGTACAGTATCAATAAAAGTATCATAAAATGTCTTCACTGATTTTTAAAACTTTAGTAATAATAGATTTTCGATAAACCTAAGTGCAACTAAATATAAGCAGACACATAGTTTAGTAAATTTAATTTCTGGGCTGAAGAAAGTAAAATCAACCCAATTTTCTTGTGTGCATTATCACCAGTTGTAGAGAGTACAGTGTACTTCAAAAGATGTCCGGTATTTTAATTTGGTACAGTCATAGTCGTATATAAAATCAACTGTAGGAAACCAAATCAAAATTGATTCACAAATGATATAAAATATTTGAATAATTCAAAGTAAAATGAACTCACTAAGTTTGAAAGTGAAAGTGGATCATTATCTTAAAGAAATGAATAAACAAATTGCACTGCTTAGTTTGGTCTGTTTTTAATGACAGTAGAACCCTGTTAATCAAAACTAAAATTTAGTCTGTTGTACATCAAAAAATTACAATATTTGTCAAAGAAAATTCAGTTTAATTGTGGTTTTAAATAGATCAAAACCAAATAAAGATTAGTTTAAATAAAAATTTAAATACCACCAAAAGTATTATTATGTGAAAATATTTTTTTTTAAATAATAATAATTAAATGTTTTTAATAGAATTTAGAGTTTGTAATAATTCAAAAAACTCATTTCTCTGTTTTGTCGCTTTAAGACGATTTTGTTATAACAAACCGGTACAAACAATTACTAAAAACGCATATAGGCCTACGAATTCAACAAAAAATAATTAAAATATTCTTAATGGCAATACGGTTCTTGTTACTTCAATCTCTTGTGAAAATATTAACATACAAATTTACCTTTTCACCTAAGAATATCCTGATTAAGTTTTTTAATGCGAACATCTTATGTTTCTATATTTTATGTAATGATTTCGGATAATCCGAAAAGGTCCCGGTCCCAATTAGTTATAGACCAGCGGTCTTGACTTGTAGCTGTTTATTTATCAAAACTGACTGCTTTAATGTAATAAAATTTCCACAATAAAACAACACATTTTAATAATTAATTTAGAACTTGTACATCGGATTGCAAATGAAATTATTTTTACTATCCATGTTGCTTAATAAAATTATTAGTTTTAAAATGACTTATTTTAATGATATTTTGTTTTGTGTGGCGTGATTATTTTGAATTTGGAACGTGTAAATGGATTAACTTCACAACTTGAGTAACTACCCACAATCTTATACGGATTATATTTTACTAAAAATGTTAATATGCCTTCAAAATACACTTACGAATATTTCTAATTTTGATGTACATTTTTTTACAGATTAATCAATCATTATGTTCCTTCGTAATTTCAAAAATAGAAAACGAAAATTGAACTCGGGTACATTTTTTGTTTTACACAATAAAACTCGCAGGTTACAACCAATTTAAAATCTCAGTGTTTTTAGACAACTTTGTTTGACATTCAGTTTCGAAAATTAATTAGACTGTTTAAAAATCAGTGATGACCTTTGTTAATAAAGTAGTTTTGGGTGTTGTCCTTGATCTTAAAACTACATTTTGCAGGAAGTCCAAATAAAGATTTGATATTTACTCGTGTGTTCTATTGGTTGAAGGGGCACCACCATGTATGTAAGAAGTGACGTCATATTTACAAACAAATAAACGAAAAATGTCTTTTACTACAGATAGTAATTCATCAGAAACCCATGTACAAGGTATGTACTAAATCAAATCCGATTTATTGTAACCGTGTTCCTTTCACCAATTTAAGTAAAAGTTCATTTTAAACTAATGTCAGGAAACCCTTAGTTTTCCGTTTTTTTATTATTTGTTTTTTTTTTTATTTTATTTTTTTTTTTTATTATTTTTTTTTTTTTTAAACAAAGTGTATAAACTTTTAAAAAGACGAAATGATGAGTTTGGTATACATACACTTTGTTTTTTTTTTTAAAACAAAGTGTATAACTTTTAAAAAGACGAAATAATTTGGTATACTCATTTTTTTTATGTAACTTTTTACCAATATACCAAAAACCAAGACTATATTTTGTACAAATGGCTTTTGATAATAAGTTTTAATGTCTAATATCACGAAAGCCAAAGCACAAAATATTTCTTGTCTTAACATATAACACAGTAGTATATTTTTATTTTGTTATAAGATAAATTTAACAGAATTATCAATAAAAATAATAAAATAGTATCTTGGTAATTAACTACATCACCCAGAAGGTTTATTCTTGGAAGTATTACATGTTACATCTTGTGCTTTCTATTAGAATGCTTTGTTATGATATTTTTGAAATTGAAGCACGTTTAATATTGATCAGTTGATCAGAGGTCTAACAACAAAAACAGCTTATCGTTTATATTCAGTTTTAAACAGCTGTACTGTACTTTGTTTAGCTTATGATTAAATATATAAGGTTGTGATTCATTTTAATATTTCGAAAGATGTTGATATTTTGAGTTGTGGAAGACGTTTGTTTTATCCACATAACAATAACTTTTTTTTGCCTTTCTTTTCACTGTTGTGAAATTTGTTTATCTGGACACTTTTAGTTATGGGAGTTGTTTTTTTACAAATAACGGGTGTCATGCATTTAATGTGTGAAGAATTCAATAGATGAGCGTCACAAGCGACTCGTCCTTAGTCTGAATTTTGGAATTTGTTTAAAATATACTTTGTCTGTTGCAGTTCAGTACTAAGAAGAATTTTTAACATGTAACAGCTGAAAATGATGACCTAATTGTTAAATCGTCCTCTTGATCAAATAAACTGTTTGTTGTAGAAAATCTGTTTCCTTTTACTTGGTGGTTAGTTTTTCCATAAGTGTTGTTCATTTGAATAATTGTTATATTTAATAAAATAGGAAACACGTCGAGCACTTATTCTAAGGATCAATCACTTTGTATGTTATCTGTTGTCATCAATGTGTTTTAATAAAATAACCTGTGTGTTTGTTAAATAACTTTTATTTGTTGCAATAAACAATTTAATCTTTATTTTTTTAGCATTGAGTAGCTAATTTATTAACCTTTTAATGAAATAATTGTAAGTAATACTTATCTCGAAACCTGATAGTTTAACATTAATTGAACAAAATGTATTTCAATCACGTACACATTATGACATAAATAAATGTCATAACAATGCATACTAATTCAATGTTTCTTTTAAGGTGTAACATATGTTATACAACCAATTAATAGTAAGGAATAACTTGTATCTTAAACTTTTGAATGTTTTAGTTTTTCGCTATTAAATCCATCCTCTCCTAAAACATTTCCCTATTTGTACTCTCCAAAACATCGTCACGCTTTCACTTCCTCTAATTCCCCTAGCGATTAGTTTTCAATTTAATGTCGCTTTAGTATCCTTTACATTAATTCCTGCCACGTGTCTCTAACCTTATTAATCTCCGGACTTTTATGTTTTACTACATCAGCACCTTGTATTAGAGCAATATCTCCCATGACCTAGCCTAGTTCTGCACTGGCCTATAGATTTTTCTTGGAATATTCTTTCAAATATTTTTAGATGCTGCTCATCTCTCTTAACTAGGATTCATGCTTTTCAGAACCATACATCATAACAAGCCTTATTATGCTTTTTAATATTTTTAACTTTGAGATGTTCTTGACTTCATCATTTTCCGTAACGCATAATCAGCGGTTTCCTCAGAGGATCTTGGTTTCATTAGTCGTAGAATTACCTTAAATTCATCTCTGAAGTCAGGAATGCAACTTTTTTCACTTTACTAAGTTATTTGTTCATATTTAAGGGTTATTCTGTTGCTGTTTTCGTAATTTGCATATATTAGTTTTACTTTCGTTAACTCGCAGACTATCTTGTTACATATTAAGTTTTTATTTTGGAAAGTTTCTTCCATTTGTCGATTGAAGTTCCCAAATCTGTTGCTAATCCCATGTATTAAGAATTGTGTTTATAAAAATAATAATAAATAACGACAGTAGAAAAACAAAGTGTTATCATACCTATGTTTGTAAGAACGTTTTTTGTTCCTCTGCAAATGATCCAAGGAATTTGCTGACAAAATATCACAAACATTATTAGTAAATACGCTCTGTATATTGAATTCATTTATTAAACTTTACTATATGAAAGTATTTTATGGTGTTATAAATTATCTGTCATACAAATATATATATATATATATATATATATATATATATATATATATATATATATGTTCTACATCTTCTATGATCATTTTAATTATGCTCTAATTATTGTTTTTGTATTGACAATTGCTGCTGTGCTGGTAAATGATGAAATTTTAGTGCTGTAATTTCTGATTTGATAAAAATTTCTGCTGAGCCGGTAATTGCTTCTATACCTGTAATTTTGGTTTTACCGGCAATTGATTCTGTGCCGTTAATTTGTACCATGTGGAACATGCTTTCCTGCAAGTAATTTTTCTGTACTACTAATTTCTGCTATGCTGGTAAGTTATTTCTATGCCAGTATTTAGTGTAATACTTATAAGTTACAGTTTAATAGCCTATAAACAGAGTATAAGAGACAACTATTCTTTTAGATTCATAATATGACCTCTATTGCATAAATTCAAAATTTACTGGTCATGCCTTTTAAACCCACAGATTAATACTAACAAATACGATAATTTACTTCGAATTCTGCATTTATTTATCTATCATTTCTGCATTCTAAAATCAATAATTTAAATACGAACAATTTTGTTTTGGATCCGAGTAAGAATAAACTTCGTATCATTACGAACTCTTCACGAATAATTTAGTATAAGCTTCATAATTTCACACAATTCCATCAAACATTTTACACTTTTAATACTTTCTTTAACAATCTGAATTACTAGTTGTAATAACCATACCTAATTTATTTATCAAGGTAAAATTAGTTGTAATAAACTAACAATAAGAATCTTACCAAGAAGTAGGGAACACATCTTACATTCTTGTACAATATTTATGTTTTTCCTCAATTAAAGTACCCATTACGGCATTGTGAAAGATATAAAACAATATCAATGTTATTTTATTTATAAATGTAATTGTTGATTAACAGGAAATCAAGTGTAATTTGCTAAGAACAAAGTTACTCAATATGTCAGCAGCAGATATTATCTGTAATTACTTAACGAATGGTCATTGTAATTGCTATAATATATCAGTTTTTTAAAAATTGCAAATAAATCAATAAATTGTAGAACATGATATAAGGATAGTTTTGTTGAAGAAATACTCGGTAGTAAATGTATTTATTCGGAAAATATTATGAAAATACAATTGTCTTGAGCAAATTTTATTAGGAAATATACTCGTAGCTATTTCAGTCGCCATTATGACAAAATTGAGACCAAAATTGACATGAAACCAACTATTTGGCATTGCTTTTAGAAAAACTGTTTGTATTAAATTGTATAAAACAACTTGTTTCAATAAGACCTCGCCTTATGTAGGACTATAAACTTGTGTGACAAGTACATTTGGTATTTTGAAAGCATGACTTTCGCAAGCTCCTGAACTAGAAATTCAGTAGGGCTACTAAAAGCTAAAACATTTTCCACGCTTCCAAGATACGATAATCTAGTGGCTAATTTCGGAAACACAAAGTGCAGAATGTAGCCAGCAAGTCAATTTCAGCTCTTTTTTTCATAATCTAAGGTTAAAGTGTGACGTGTGACTAAATGCTTAGGTCAATAGGAATCCATTTACACTGGATTAGACACGCCTGAATAAACTGTATTATAAATACAAATTAAAGTTAAAAATACTAGCTCCAAAACAAACTGTTAGTTTACCTCTGATAAGCTTGCTACATGCCACCTTATATATCACTGAAGATTCAACATTGTTATAGGTTAAATGAATACAAATTTTATCTTCATTGGTGTTAGTTAATATTCAAGTATAATCTGAACTAATTAGATGCATATTATATTGTCTGCCTCATCAAATATTAATCATACAATGAAACCACGCGCTGCAGGTTGAGTGGATTTTTCTTATCTTCCGTGTACATGATATGATAACTTTTTAGCTAATATCCATAATGAGATAAATGTCAAAATTTCTTTTATAAAATTGTATTTATGTGTTACCGTAGAAGTTAAAAAACCATTTAGTAGATTTCAAAATTTACTTCCATTTGTTGATATTTACTGTTGTGACGAAGAAAAAGTCTAAATATCTTATGAATATTTACATTGTAAAATTTAAGCAAGAGATATAAATATAGTCGAAGTTTACTCCTGGGATTATTTTATTTCATTAAGTATATTATTTTAATTAAGTACTTTTTTTACGTTTTTGTTGTTTTGAAATCTATTTTTTGCACGATAACTTTATAAAATTCCATCTGAATTTTTTATGAATTGTTTACAGTTACCCGCGAATATAAAGCAGTGATTAAAATGTTGTTAGCTGTCAACAATTTTGGTATGTATTACAGTTTAAGCTAAATACTTTTTTGTTTTCTTACCCAGTATACGAAGTGTAGGTTAAGTTTGGTAATCGTCGAAAATGTCATCGACACTATTTTATGATTGTTCTTCACTCTTCATGGTTTCAGGAAACCAAAAATTTAATTTTTAACATGTAGTTGTCCTTGTTGTCTGTAAGTAAGCGCGATAGGGCCTAAAATAGTAATTGTGAACATGAAATTTGGTATAGAGAACTATAGTGTGATCATGTAGAACCTTATTAAAATTCAAAAAAATCGAATTGAAAATATCAAAATGGTGGCCATTTTAAATAGTTTTTTGATAATAGCTCATGTTTTATTGAAGTTATAACACAGTGAATTAGATACAAATTTTCAGATTTCAATTTTGCATAGAATGATACTAATTTTCAGATTTCAATTCTGCATAGAATGATACAAATTTTCAGATTTCAATTCTGCATAGAATGATACAAATTTTCAAATTTCAATTCTGCATAGAATGATACAAATTTTCAGATTTCAATTCTGCATAGAATGATACAAATTTTCAGATTTCAATTCTGCATAGAATGATACAAATTTTCAGATTTCAATTCTGCATAGAATGATACAAATTTTCAGATTTCAATTCTGCATAGAATGATACAAATTTTCAGATTTCAATTCTGCATAGAATGATACAAATTTTCAAATTTCAATTCTGCATAGAATGATACAAATTTTCAAATTTCAATTCTGCATAGAATGATACAAATTTTCAGATTTCAATTCTGCATAGAATGATACAAATTTTCAGATTTCAATTCTGCGTAGAATGGTATCAACCACATCTCTCTGCGATGATAAATTACGAAATTATTGTCAAAAATGTAATTTCGAACCCTAACCTTCCAAGATAAAGTGATATTCGTAGGGTTACAAGATCCGGCAAGGCTGAGTTACCGATATGAGCGAAGCGAATGGAGACTCTTTAATTAATATGTACACGTCTACAAGGCCCATTATGGCCTAGCCGACGCCGACAGTGGTGATATATTCAATGACGAGGTTCAGAATACCTGTGAAAAAACTTATCCTACTCTGTAAGACCCCTGTGATCAACCAATAAATCGCGTAAAAAAATATCGGCTGGGTTTGAATTTTGTTATTGAAAAGCTTTTTATGGCGATGAATTTTTTCCTCCGGACGTTTCACATGATGCGTTGAGCTAATTTTCTTAAAATAATCCCCGCCCTCTAAAAAACCAAAACCATATAAAAGAAAATATCAAGTTTCATGCACATTTGTTGTGTAGTACAATTGAAGTTAACATCAAAAATGGGAAATTTTGTTTTCTTAAATTACTTAGAACACTGTCCGTTGTACAACCGTTGTTTCTAATTTGGTTCTTTTCTTGCCGCCATTTCTAAACGAGGTGATATTTTTTAACTCTATTTCCACCAATCATCTTCTTTTCAACAGATGTTTAAAATGAGGTGTCACACGACCCCCTTTACCATTTGAAAATTTCAACTTTGGAAAAGGGGGCACCAAATAACAGCAGTCAAATGGGTGTTCCAGACATTCAAAATATAAATGCCACACACCGCACGTTCATCTAATCAATACAAAGAAAATTATATAGGGTGTCTACTTACTAAACTGACACCCTGTATATAAATCTTGCCTTTTCAAAAGAGGGAAAGATGGCTCCAGAGAGAATTTTCTAAGCACCACTCGCAGTATATCTTCTGAGAGTGATAACAGAATTTAAAGAGATTATTAAAGGCTTTACCACCCAACAAAACATTCCGTAACGAAGCCTTGAAGTGGGCTGAAAAAATATAAAACATTGAAAATTATCTTATATATAGAATAACTCTTCATTGCACTATGGTAGCGAACTGTTTTCATTTAATAAATTTGTATAATATAGTTTCTTTTGGAAAAAAAGACTTAGATTTTTTATTTATATAATAGTGTGATTAAGTAAATAATAGGGCTATGTAATGACTAATAATTGAATAAATTACGTAAGCTGTGGCAATTTCCTACTGTGAAATACCCAATCATAAATATTTTTAAAAAATGTTTCTAATATTAGAATGAATTTAATTAAAGGACAGGAAAATAAACGGTTTTAATGTGAATAAGGTCATGATATTTCAACGTTCAACGGTAGGGGAATACACAAGCGAAAGACCTTAGACACGTAACTTATATATACTTGGTAAAACAGCTGTGTTTTGATCACGTGATCAAACACGTGTTTACCTCGTGCATTGAACGTGGGGGAAGCCGGCTGTACAGTCACAGCCACAATAAACATCGAGTTGTGGCGATACAGACCCATTGTCTCCTGAACTAATTTGCAGTTATTGATATACGGCATGTGGCTTTGTTTCTCGCATGACTCAATTGCAAAGAGTACAAAGGCCGTTATTCTTTATCTCCTGCAGATATAGCCGAGATAGCAGAATCTATTTATTCAAATTAGTCATGTTCTATTTAAAGGAATTTCTGGCTCTGGTAGGGTGTCATTAAACTTTATACAATATTCTAAACTCAGTTCAGAATTATTTTAAATTAGACTGTTGATAGATTTATGAAACAACAAGACATGCAAACCATTTAAAATATGAGATTTTTGTAATTAATCAATAATTAATGTAAAACACTCACTGTGAAATGTCTTTACTTTCAGGGTAATTATCTCATCTCCATATTACCTAAACAGGAATACAGGTGATTTTTTTTAACAATACAATAAACGTAATTTTTTAATTAACAACAATAATAAGTAGTGTGTTAACTTGTAGCTATTTCAGGTGGAAACTAAAAAAAAAATGTTCTACCAAAACCAATACACAAATGAAAATAATGTACCTTTTTAGAAAATATAATTTTTAGTTTTAACGATAACGGGAAATATTCTCAAGTATTGTGTTTACATTGATTTTAATAATTTTATGATAGATGTCTTAAACTTGGAACTAATAAAATTATATATTTTAATCATTTATTCTAAATATAAAAAACTACGCAACCTTTTAGTAGATGTTTTGAGTAAAATCATTAAATCTGATTGGTCTGCAAGGGCCATGTACCAGCAGATGGATATTAAACAACCTAATTTTATGAATAGTAGATAATAAATGATAGCACTACGCAAATCTCTAATGAGATTATAGACACGTGTAAAATCAAGGTAGCCTAGGACAATCAACATTAATTTTCAAAACACAATTCGATTTAAGACCGTGAAATGAATTACAATATTATAAGTCACTTAGAATACGTTTTGTAGGTATGCTATTGTTATGTAGGCCCTAATCAGTTTCACAAAAGATCACCATCTCTAAAACAACGTAGGCAAATCTTTTTCTTTGCAATATTCTAAAAAAAAATCAGTAAATTGCCTGGAATTAATAATCCATAACTTATCGTAAATATATGTTGTAAATAAAGAAAAATATAATATTAATTTATTAATTAATTCATACGATAATAGCCTTATATAAATAAATTCATACAATATATGAATTAAATACACACATATTAAATATAACTATCTTCAAATCAACTATTGGATAACACAACTTTATACCAGTTTATTATCTTTATTTGTAAGTAAGTATGCAATATTAAAATACGGCATTTGCTTAACATAATTTTATGTTCCTCATTCAAAATTTATAGACGACATTACAAATATTTGGTGGGTGGGGACTTTATAACAGACATTTAAAAACCAAATCCATTAAAAAATCAAGGAATCCCAGAACGTCTAGATGTATCCCATCTACCAGCCTAAACTGCTAAAGAAATTTTACTGTTTTCCACGACAAACAAGAAAGTAATAGCCTACTATTCCCTATCCTTCCAATTATCACTTCATTAGGTGTTCTATTTGTGTACCATGAAAACCGATAGTGAACTTTTGTTTTAAACTCAAAAAAAAGTCAGAGAAACATAAATGAATTTCTAAATAGTTAGTAAAAGGCTTTTTTGTACTTAACTTTCGCTTATGTAGAACATGTTCTTGGAATATTCATGTTGTATCATACCCTGAACCTAAATTCAAACTAACTTCTTTGTTATGTGTGTACACATTTTTACTACACTATTTAATTTATCTTTACTTCACACAAAGAAATAGCAATTTCATCAACGGACTCGAACCTCTATAAAGTTAAAATAACGTACATATATGTAGTCTATATACAGTATTGTAATATGTTTTTATACTGCATTAGTGGGTCAATTAATTTACTACTAGTTTTTGTTATGAGCAAGACTGCCAGTAACAATAATTGACACGTTCGGATTTAGGTATTCATTTTTTTTATATTATTACATAGATTTTCTTGTTGTTTTATTTTTTCAAAATTAACTGCATCAGTAATTCTTGAAGTTAGAGATTTCATGGAGTTGGAGGTTTTCTTTAAATCATTAAGATCTTAAGGATATTAATGGAGATTCCATAATAAAAATAATATTAACAATCTCACCATTGAAAGTCTTAAATATATATGGGATACAAACAATCTCGATTTTCAAAATAGTTTTCAAATGTTGTGTATCTTGTGACCCGTGAATGTAAAATGTGTTTTTCCTTGCCAAACGTCAACACATCTGCTTCTGCTTCCATTTTAACTTATATCTCAGTAATTGTGTATGGTTAAAATAAAAACTCTGAGATTTTCGATCACTGAAGATGCAAGTTGAACGTAATTTTCAAAACGTAAAAATATTGAGTTACCTGCTCCAAAATTAAAACTAACAATAAAACTATCTCAATCTAATCGTATTGATTAAATTGGTTTACACAATCTGTACCATAACTCGGGAGTTTATATTTGACCTTCTTTAATCAGACTGTACCGTAACCTTAATTTGGACAACTCTGAAGATGATGTAACATACGACTGTACTTTGTCACTTTGCCAGGCATCGGTGAAATCCACTTTGCGAGGTAATCCTTCAACAACTAAATGTTTTACGCAGTTGACACACATGCTGTCCAAGTTCTTACAAACATATTTTCTATACATTGTTTGTAATTTTAAAATTATTTAAATTGTGTACAAACATTACACTCACTTTCTGACAAATCCTTAGGTAAACAAAACGTATTCATCGCATCTCCGAAAAATTCCGGACCAGAAGTTGTTCTTCAATTATGAAAATTAAGATTGAAAATGAGACATGGTGTGGCACGTTGTAGATGCTTGTAACCTAATTAAATTATTGCCTGAACACTAGGAATGATTTTAATTAATTTTGGTATAAGATAAAAATTCTGGTCGTAGCTTGAGACTTGCTTTTATATTTAATGACTAAAAATTTGCGCTAATTAATTTCCTCAAAATTGGTTCTAACTTTTCTATCTAAATTTTGCTACAATCTAAATTATAGTAATGTAAAGATTAAAGTCTCTAAAGGACGAAAGCTATTAATTAAAAGTTGTTCGGAATCCCTTGTATCGATGGTGAATATTTTGATCTTCTAGAAGGAGGTAAAATATTTAGGTTATAAGAAATATTAATATATTTCAATGCTATTGGATTGCTTGGTAATAATTATATTATGTATTTTGTGAGCAAATCCTTTTGGTTATATAGCTACTGCTACACCACCATTTCGCTGATCATAATTAAAAGTCCCAGGGTAAGAAGAGAATTTGTCACTGAATGAAAGATTTTGAGAAAACTAAAAAAAACCCTTAAAACTAAAGAAACTAAAAATAATTAAATATTGTAAGATTATGGTATTTTTAATTATTGATTATCTTGGATTAAGCTGAAATTAATATTATTTTGTGTTAATTAGTATAGACTTGGAGAAATAACAAAAAACTAATTTACTACACGAAACACAGGGGGGAAAGGACGTAGTATGTCACAAAATAATTCAGCTATGATTTTATGTTGTTTTATTTATTACACCTCTTAAAAAAATTATCTTTAATGAACTCTACCATATAAGTAAAAGTTTTAAAAATGTAATAATACATACTGAAAATTAAAAACATTGGTTAATAGCGTCCTTTAAAAACAAAAGTAAAATTCATTAAAAAATATGTAAAAAACTAAGAACTATGGGAAATCACATACAGTCTTGCACTCGTACCAGATTTTAGGCTATTAATAAAAAATTGTCCTTGTCGCTCACAAAATCTCTTCAAGTGCAGTAAGTCCTTTAACTTCGGTTGAGATATAGGCAAGGATTAAGAAAAATCTGTACTGGAATTCACTGGAAGACCATTTCCATTTGTAGCGGTTTCGATGTCTTGTTGGCTAGTATTTCTCTCAGGGCATAGTTCCAAGCTCAACATAGGTTGGTCAACTTCTATAACTGAGAAGGTTTATTTCGTGCTTTCTGAAACTTCCCAATCCACTCTGAAGTTGTCTCACAAAACGACTTAATAATGAAATGAATAAATTTGGTAAGGAGGAAGTTTTTGTTCTGCCCTCCACATGAAACACAGAATATATGTAGCTGCTTTACTTCAAGGCAAAGTCCATTGATAATATAGTGGTGAATCAAGGAAATAACTTCTAAGGTAACTTTGTTGTCTGCAACTAAATGAATGTTTGTTGAATGAATAAAAAGATAGTTGCCTACGATAGTACATTTAATTTGTCCGTATATATTAGGGATTGGTAGATTTTTACCATAATCTAAACAAACTGCATGAAAGATAAGGTTTGTTTCTCGCTTTTCTACCTACAACATTATTCATTCAGAAAAATATTGGAAATAATGTGGATTTCCAATTCTACTTTTTCTTCATTTTTAACACTCTATAACTTCATCCAAACTTGCTGAAAACCGTCACAGTCGCTACCTACACGTACAACATCTTGGGTAGTCAAACGTTTATTAAAGTGTTTGTTAATAAGCTAGAGTAGCTTTCGGGAGATACTATAACATTTGTATTCTGTCTTAAACGTGTGAAACATTTTCGTGATATTTAAACTTTTTGTAAGGTTTTTTTTTATTTTTTATTTTTTTATTTTGACATACAAGAATATTACAATCTTAAGCTACTGCTTAAATAATTAATACATATACAAGAAAGCGAGAAACATGCATTGAATCCTAAAACATAATCTAGGTTCTAACTATGCAAACCTTATTAGGTATCTAAAACAAAACAAACAAAAATAAATTATGATAGATCCTGTGGCTTCATCCGGCAAAGTCTTCTTGTACATAGTTCCGTGTCCAATAGTTGTAGAGCTTCCACGTTAACATGATTAAGGAGTCTCTTCTCATGTCTATTTGCATAATCTTTTATAACGTCTTCCACAGATTTCAGGTTTAAGTCTGAATGTAGATCATCATTGCGCTGATACCATCTTGCGTTGGTCATTGCTCGAATTACACTGTTTTGGCTTCTTTGTACCAACAGTCGATTAGATTTCTTTGTACATCCCCAAAGTTCCACACCATAGGTCCAAATTGGTCTGATTATAGTTAAATACAGTAGTCTTTTATTATAAAGGTCCAATTGCGATTTCCTGCCAATTAGCCAGTACATTTGACGTACTTTAAGGCGAATCCTTTCTACTTTTTTTTTTACGTGGATTTTCCATGTAAGATGTTTATCAAGATGCATTCCCAAATATTTAACCGAATCATGTTGTGGTATTAGCTTACTATTTATATAAACACATTGCCTAGTATCTACGTGTCGCAAGGAAAATGTAACATGTGTTGACTTTTGTTCATTTAGCTTGATTTTCCAGTCACAGGTCCATTTCGATACCCGATCAAGACAACTTTGAAGATGTTCAGTTGCCTGAGCTTGAGTTTCACCAGTGGTTAATATTACTGTGTCATCTGCAAATGTAGCAACAGTTGAATTATTAGTGGTAGGAATATCTGCCGTGTATAACAGATACAAGATGGGTCCGAGAACACTGCCCTGAGGCACTCCAGCAAGTATGGGATAGAAGTTTGATCTAGCATCGCCATTCACAACGCAGAACAAACGACCCACAAGATATGATTCCAACAGTCTACAGTAATTACCTGGTAAAATTTTACTAAGCTTGATAGCAAGGCCTTCATGCCACACTCTGTCAAAAGCTTGTGCAGCATCAAGAAAAGCAGCACAACAATATTTTTTATCTTCAAAAGTCTTTTCTATGACAGCAGTTACTCTGTGTAATTGGTCTATTGTGGAATGTCTACTGCGGAACCCGAACTGATGATCCGGTATTCTTGTTAAGGGCTTAAGTCGCTTGAGGAACAATTTCTCCCACAGTTTAGATATCACCGACAGTAGTGAAATTGGTCTGTATGACGTCACATTTTCAGTAGGTTTGTCTGGTTTGTGCAGCATAATGATTTGTGCAATCTTAAAACACTCCGGTACATACTCGAGACGGAAACAAGCATTAAATATGTGTGTGAGAAGGACAACACCCTTACTCGACAATTCCTTAAGAACTTTTGGTGAGATTCTGTCTACTCCTGCCGCTTTCCTTGAGTTTATGTTTTTATCAATTTCTTGAGCAACTTCTAGAGGAGTTACAGGCTTAATACAAGAATAACCACTATACATCTTTGTCAGTGTGACACTAGAAGCGATTGTATGAGGTTGAAACACATTATGTAGATGCCGGGAAAATAGCTCGGCTTTTTCATTATCACGACACATCCAGTTTCCCGACTCATCTTTAATTGGAGGAATTCTCTTTACAGGTCTCTTAAATTTACTAGTTGCCCTCCACAATGAGTAGTCCGAGTCTGCATCCACTGACAAATTCTCCAAATACGCATCAAAACTCTTCTTCTTGATATCCTTAATCAATCGATTTAACTGGTTGCTGATACGATTAAATTTGTTCTTGTCTTCAGGAAGCCTTGAATGATGCCAGATGCGCCGTGCCTTCCTCCTTTCTTTGATCATTTCTCTAACTTTTACTGGATAACATATTTTGTGATTTTCTGTATTTCTGCCAGCTGGAGTTGAGATGGTTGCTGCCTTGGAAACTATGTAAATAAAGTTTTGTGCTTGGTCATTAAGGTTTTTGATAATTTTAAGTCTTACTCTAAGGTTAATTAGCTGGTCTAACACACATCTGAATTTATCCCAATTTGTAAACTTGCCAGTAAGCGAGCCTCTTTTCTCCCTGCGTATAGCTGTCGTGCTAAGGGTCATCAGAATCGGTATGTGATCTGACGAAAGATCCACAATATCTTCAACCTCAACATAACTTGAAGATACACCTTTAGTAATGAAAAAATCTATGACATCAGGTATTTTGTTTTTGTCTGAAGGCCAGAAAGTTGGTCTTCCAGCAGAGTGGTACTCACAAGAGTTAACGTTTATGGCTTGCAGCAATTCCTTGCCTTTAGCTGTGATTAGACGGGATCCCCAAGCTGTATGCTTGGCATTAAAATCTCCACCTATTATAAATCGTGGACCCAGTTTTTCAAATAAATCATTAAATTGTTCTTTTTTGATGGCGTGTCTAGGAGGGCAATAAACGGATGCAATCACAACGTCCCTATTATTTTGTTCTACTGTGATTACAGTTCCCTGAAGAAAATGTTCTTGAACTTCTTCTCTCTGAAAATGCTTTACATTGTTTTTGACGATAACAGCAGATCCACCATGTGCTCTACCACTCGGGTGTATGGAGTTGTAAATTGTAAATCCGAAAAGTTTTAAATGGGTCTTATTTGTAAAATGAGTTTCAGTAATGAGAGCAATATCTATATTTTCATGATGGAGAAACGTTTCAAGCTCTCTACTACGTAGAGCCAAGCCATTGGCATTCCAAGTGATGATAAGGTAAATCTTTTTGATATTTTTAAAATGTAGTTACTGTAACGGCCTTTAAAAGAAAAAAATTGAGTTTTTAATTTCAAAATTGTTTCATTAGTTGCATGTGGCCAATTTTAGGCTTTCCTCATTTGTTCCTGGGACATATGCCAGTAAGTAATAAAGAGGCTTGTACAATTCTGAAGTTTTTATGGGATATATCATGAAAATTGATGAATGTTTTTGGAACAAACCGATATTTCTGAAAGTCTATCGTCATGAATAACTCTTACCTTGTAGAAAAAAGAGGCATCACGCGAAGAGTCGCAATCTTCTCTAGAGAGACGTTGTTTAACTGATAAAACCATAATAAGTCCTGTCAATTATGAATTTTGCTCATTTACAGAAAATAAAGCATTGTAGTTCTTTAATATTTTGTTCCTTTATTCTGAATCTATTGTATCAAAACATTTCAAACATTTTCACTTGCGTTTTGTCCAGTTCATGACTTTGAAGTTTAAGCTCCTTGTTCACTTCACGCATACAACCAATGAAGATTTCTTTTTTACACTGTTTTCAATAGCATTATCAGATTCTTCACTTTCACTATATTCCATTTCGAACATTCTAATAGCACTGAATATAAATTTTTTGAAATAGAAAGAATAATACATGGATTCTTAGTAAGGCTACAGTAAACTGCAAATTAACAGTTGTTTACTAGTTTAGTCTGGAATGTATAGTCACAACCAGTCAGAACGCAAGTACCCTATGCCCTTCTTCCATAAGACAGATAGATTAAAACCATCTGTAACCAAAGGAATAGTTTAGATAAGTCTTTTTAAATTTGACTAGACTGTACAGCTTCCTGGCGAGCAGATCAACCAACCGAAAACAGAAAGTTCCCAATATACTGACAAATGCCCTTTTACTACTGGGGTCTTCAATTGGCTTTGTCAGACAGAGCAGGCCTACATTATACAGTACATCAAACATAACACAGATAGAACACGAAAATTAGATCAGAACTATTTTCATTATTTAACACTAAATAAAACCACTGTTGCCACATATTTATTGTAGTTGGTCTACGACTATCAGGTAAATTGGTTTGGTGTACTATTTTCGGCTGACAAAGTCGACTGTAAATACAAAAGACCGATATAGCGGTAATATACAATAGAAGATATGATGACAATATAAAGGTGACTAGCTGATGGTTCCAGTTTCACCTGGGGATAGTTGAGTTAGTTTTATAAAGATATATATTTTTTAGCACAACCCTAATGATGGTACTATGGAAATAAATTATGCCCAAATACACCAACACACCAATTTTGATCAAAATCTACTCATAAATAACAAAGATGATACTTGTTTTAGGAGTAAAAAACACCCTCAGAGTAGAACATTTTCAAATCCATTGCTTAATATGCGTCTACAGATCTACTCCAAACCATGTTTAAAAAAGCATAGATCCTGCTTCTTGGATCCAGAGATATGCTTCAGGGGTAAAAAACACTCTTGGAGTGGGACATTTTCAAATTTATTTCCTTATACGCGTCTACAGACCTATTTCAAACTATGTTAAACTATGCATAGCTCTAGGATTCTTGGATCCAGAGATATGCTTCAGGGGTAAAAAACACTCTTGGAGTGGAACATTTTCAAATTTATTTCCTTATACGCGTCTACAGACCTATTTCAAACTATGTTAAACTATGCATAGCTCTAGGCTTCTTGGATCCAGAGATATGCTTTAGGGGTAAAAAACACACTTGTAGTGGAACATTTTCAAATTCATTTCTTAATACGCGTCTACAGAGAGAGAGAGAGAGAGAGAGAGAGAGAGAGAGAGAGAAAACAGTCAATTTTTAGAAAAAATATTTTTTTTTTGAACCCACGTCAGACACTCCCTAATTGAGAGTTGGAGGAAACGCCTGGAGGGCCTACATTTAATTAAACGCAGAGAATCCTTTTTTATTTAATATTTTTATACATATAAAAAACCTCATCAACTATTTGTTTTTTCTAATCCCGTTACGTATTGTTTATATATTACGTATTTGTAAGAAAACAACAATTTCAAATGGCAGCTACACTATATCGAGTGATATTTTAATAACAGACTAAATACCTTCATTGTTCCAATGAGGTCTTAAAACGTAAGTAATTACCTACAGACCGATATTTATTTACATATCATGATTTTACAAATTTTAAAATACATAATTTTCATGTTGAATCCATTCAAATATACAATGTTTACAAACTGTTCCCTCATGTTTACAAAACCTAAACGTTGTCATATATATTATGTTTGTCACTATTTCCCGAAAATTCTGAATGATGAGATATTGGTCAGAACATAAAAACAATCAAGGATCCTCTCCTAAAACTTAAATATTTCAAAATCAACCTAGACGATTTCGATAATATTTTGAACAAATGTTAAAATGTTTGTGTATGAACCAATAAACCAACCAGGTTACATTTACTCGTATTTACTAGAACCATAATTAATTATTGTCTATTCCTTACGTTTGTAAACCAGTACAAACCAGTACATTGGTTTGAGTAATAAACCATCACATTTTACCAAATTTGTTTTTTTTTTAAATTTCAGTTAATTCTGAGATATTTATCCTTTGTAATCCATAATTTATTTTTTACTTATCAACTTTCTAACAAATAATTATCTATTCGGTATTATTGGAGTTGGTAACGAATAGGTTTCGCTTTTGTTCTTCAGATGCTATGTGCTAATTATAGTGGTTAGATGAAGTTTTGAGTTTAAGTCCAAATTCTGAATGATAGATACTTCAAAATTTATGTTATTCAAGAAATAAGAAAAACATTAAATATGATCTGAATACGCCTTCATGCCAAAAATGCTGTTTAATGGCCTTGAATGAAATATGATAGACATTGTTCTTTTTTTTTTTACTCAAAACTCAAACCAAAATGATTTTTATAAAAACTTAACATCAATTTGTTTACCTATCTTACTAATTTAACTGTTCTACGTGTTTGTATGTTAGAAAGTAAAATAAGAATAGAACATTTGAAACTCTAAAGTTATTTCAGCTGCAATGCCAAATTATGCGCTATTTCTATCCCAGTTCGTTCTATGGAACTCACATATTCAAGTAATTTATTCCATAAACATGATATTTTCTTTTTATACATCAATATAGATTTTTGTGTTTTAAAATTTGGTTTTATTGGTTTGTAACATTAATGCGAAGAAAAAGGTTTTTAATAAAAGTTGTCTCTTTGCTGTTTAAAACTATACTACGGTATTGAAAACAGACAAAGATGGCATTAAGTATTCTATAGACACAGTTAAGAGTTATTGCCAACATAAACTACTGAAACTTCCGTCGATTAATGAATTAATTGCTGACTGTTCAAAGTAGTCTGCTTATCCTATCCTACCAGTCTACCTTGTTGTGTAAGTCAATAAATAGTCATGCATTATTACTTCAACACTATCTTTCTGCTTAGAGAAATTTTACCTATTCTACCTGACATAACACCAAACCATAAAATAAGATTTTTTTTTTCAAAAGAGTGAAAAAATGTTTTTAGATCAAATTTTGTTAAAATATAGCTTATAGAACAAAAACTCGAACATAAGATCTCACAAAAATTCGTTTATTTAATCAAACGCGTTTCAACGACAAAGTCGCCATCCTCAGTGATACATGAGTTACAATAACAAGACTATAACCAAACCAGCATTGTTCCCACCCCCGTATCAACTAAACTAAAGGAGCGTGGCTTAAACCTACTTTCTAATATAAGATAAAAACAACAAACCAAGGGTTTTTTATATATAAAATATAGCTTCTAAAAATCTAAACAAAATACATGGTCGCCAACTTCCCAAAATGTCAATTACAATATTTTGGTCACCAAGAGAAAATAACTTTGGACGGTAACAGTTTTCTAATCAGGAATATTCCAAATAACAAACCTTGGATAGTGAAAACAGTTGTTATACTATTTAAGAATAATAAACTTATCCATCTCTAATTACTACTGCGATAATGAAAATGACTCCTTCGGAAGGTTGCCATTGATGGAAAGAACCTTTACTATGATGGAATGTTATCTATTAGGGAAAGTTCTAGATAAGAGTATGGTTAACCCTAAAGGGTATACCATAAGGTCTTGGAGATAGGTCTCAAAGAACTCACGAAAACGGGAGTTAAGAAACCAACCTTCCATCGGTTCATCTCTTGCACTGATATATGACCACTCTTTCCTTACACCACCTTCTCCTATTTATTTCTTCCCTCTACCATAACCGGACCATTTCCCCCTCTATAAAAATAAACATGAATGCAGTTTTAGAAAACCCGTTATATTTAAACGATATACCGATTGAGTTATAATGTAAAAACGTATATAGCAAATTTATTTTAAAAAATACGATTTTGCATAACAAAAAATTGAAAAAGCCGGCAGCAACTACCTCTCCCAAGCCCACCAAAAGTTCCCCGCACCGACTCACCGACTCATGTCAAGTGTAGTTCCATACCGGTTTAACTACCATCCACATTCCTATCCGCTCTGTAAAAATCCACAATCCTTGCCCTGGCGACCCTAGAGCCCCACTTTACGTCGAGCTCTAAACAATAACCAATCACTCTCCTCTCGTGGCCGAGTAGTCCTTTTTAAGGCCAGAGAAGTGTTCCCAACTATTCCCCGAAACAAACACCCCAGACCCTCCCTGGTCGACGTTCCTACCCTTACCTCCGTCTACACCTCCCCTCCAGCAACCTAAGACAGGTCCCTCCACAGGGAAGCCTACGTCAAGGGGATTTAGATAAAGTGTCTCAAATCTATTACTGTATAGGATATTGACTTAACGTAGAATAATTCAGTACAGTACCCTATCTCCAAATCATGTATAAATAATAGCCTAAAAACTTCTCTTTTTTAAATTTCGGATTCCAGAGTGTTCCAAAATCAGGGGTATCAAAATTTTTAAACTTGATTGTAAAATACTTAACGCTTATTTATTTGATTCTGTTAACACTTCAAATGTAATATTTTTTTTAAATGTTGTACCACATCTTTGTCTTCCAATCAAAATTACTTTTTTTTATATAGTTAAAAAACCGTAAATAGCCTAAAGTATGAGTTTCTTTTAAAAATATATTGCTATTTCTAAGGAACAACTAACAAAGATAAAAACAAGCTGGTATGTCCCTAAATTACAAATTTGGACGTTATATATAAATGGTGTTTCTTAAGGTAGGCCGCCATTGTCACCTTTGCCACAATATAAAACACTTTAAATGGGAAACCCTTTTTAGTTTATTGTTAAGTTAAATAGCAATGGTGGCTCAATTAAAAAACACACTGTATATAAAAATTGACTCTTCATAATCGGGTCTAGCTATTACAATAAAATTTATCGAGACTTATGATATAAATCAATATGTTAAACAGCATGTAATAGTAAATAAAGGGTTTAAAGTTAATTGAAAACATTAAAATCAACACTTATTGCCTCTATAGATTATTTTGATAATTTAAAAATTATTGGAGTAATTTTCTTTAACGTGTTGATGGTTATTTTGGCATTCGTCATAAAAGTTCGCTTTTCACTAAAACTTATGCAAAATCTATTGAGTCGCTTATGAAATATTATTCTAAGAAGATATCCACGCTTTAATGACTCCCGTAACCGATTTAATTTTTCGGAGAAAGTAACTACTTGTTGCTTGCGTTTCATAAAAAAGAATTTGAGCAATGTGTGTCCAGCATTAATAATGGCATTTGCCAGTGGTTTTTAGTTGTCATTTGTGTATATAAATACAAGGTATATCTTACTTTAAATTATGTAAAATAAGATCTAAGCGTATTTCAAATAGAAAATTATCTGTTTAAAACCATCACGCATAAACACACACACACACACACACACACACACACACACACACACACACACACACACACACACACACACACACACACACAGGTATTTTCTGTTATTGGTAAAAGTCATGTTTCCTTTGTGAGATTTATTGAATCCCGCAGAAGAGAATAAGATTTATTTGAGTTGAACACAACAGATGAAATGAGTACTTTTATAATATGTCTTTTCAAAAGTGACCGATAAAATATTTCAATTATGTGATACTGAAACTAGTATATAATAGTGATATCTTTGAGAAATAGTGTATAGATGATTATCATGTCGCAGTTGATCAAAAATATATTTTTTTTAAATAAGGCTTTAAATCTGTTTTTGTAACAAACTTAACTTGATTTTATTGTTATAAACGATAATTTACACGCACCAATTATTCTGTTATTGATATTTCTACATCAAACGTTTTTCTCCGAAGGTTACGAAGTGTTTAAGCTTTAAATAGTTGGTTCACAACACATTGAGAACAATTGTTTATCATTGCTCAACTAAAAAAGGTCTCTTAGAAATTGTGTTTGTGTTTATATCTTAAATAGAAAAGATTGCACGTTTCCCTTTGCTATTACAAAGCCTGCTTTGGGAGAGTATGATCTGAAGGCTTTATTTCATCACTGCTTGTTGTTCAATTTGGTGTTTCTATATTTAGATTTCATTATTTTTTTCTTACTCTTTCTCTCTCATTAATCACTCATTCAATTTGGCATTCACATAAATTGTCTGAAATCCACATATGAATGTATTTAAGGTCATATTTTATGGAATCAATTTTGAACAAATAGTAATGGGTTGCTCGATAAATTCGTTTCTATGTTTACGGACTTGAAGAATGTTTGGATACCATTTATTAGTTTTCATTATCAATTTCAAAACTTAACGTTTGTAAAGTAAGTTAATTTTATTACATATAATTCAGAACATTTGAATCGGTTTTTTTTTAAAGGGCGTAAGTCAACAATACTAAATTTTTCAGGAGCAACAAAAAACTGTTTAAAATCTCTAATTTTTTTAGGGTAGTCAACTTTTTTGTAATATATAGTAAAACTGCTATTTTTGCATGATAAAAAAAATAAATTAAGTTGTTATGGTAACAAATGACCATTTTATTAGCAATAATAAATATTGAAAAATCGCCCTTTTAAAAAAAATCATAATCAAAGGATTAAAAAAATAGGAAAAACCTCCAAAAATTAGTATTTATTTAAAAAAACATAATTTTTAGGTTATGTTACAGAAACAGTCAAACATTTTTTAAGTTAACAATTTTAGGCGCCTTCGTTCTCAATTTCTCCCTCAAAATCACTGTCAGGTCCATCTGCATCCGTTATGGGCCAATTACATATTTCTTCGAAGAAATGTGTGAACTCGTGGGGTACGTACGCCCTCAACTTCTTTATGTCCTCAATCTTGCAGCGTTTTATCGGCCATTTTTGTGCTGGACATGCAAGTTCGGTTGGTGGATGAACTTGAGCATTACTCTTACTCATGAAAAAGTTGTGGCAAACAATACCGTTGATGTATGGGAATGCTTAAACGTACCCTTTCATTTTACTGTCATATTCAAATTGGAATAGGGTACTAATTTGGAAGTATACCTTATCCTCCTTGCGTACATTCTTCCCCTTTGTTTCTTTTGACACACAAGACATCTTGTAATATATTTTTTGCCAATTCTTGAAGTCCAACACATCATCTGCTTGAACTTCATGAACAGTAAACTTATTTGGTTTGGAAGAACTCTTAATGATTAATTCTGTTATTTCATTAACAGTGAACACACGATCGTGATATCGCAATGTTTTTGAAATAGTTCCAAAATCCCGGTCGCAAGGCATAAAACTATGCCCGCGGAGGGGGAAATACTGTACCACTTTATTGAACCGTCCAGAGTCTGTCAAATACAAACAAAACCTTGATAAGGCCTGATTTTTATTTTGTCCTGAACAATTGTCACAAAATAACCTTAATTCAGTAAATTTATCAGGGACTGTTTTGAGATACTCATTTAGAAAGGAACAAACTTCGTTCGGGCCTTTTTTTCCTATCCCCTCGTGATAAAGGAAAATGTTTGATGTGTTATCTTTAATATTATGTACACCAAATACATTAACAGACAGCTGTCTTAGATAATAAAGTTCCTGCACAGGAACTTTGGGTAGACTCATGGTTTTCATATAGTCAAAGGCTAGTGATAGTACATGTTTCTCTTTTAGGCCATCCTCTGATTTTTCATGTTGCAGAGCAGAATAGAATTTGTTGCTTCTTTTTTTGTGTATTAGCAACTCTGCAACTGCTGTTCTTTTAGCAACCTCATTAAGATGAGGACTTCTTATTTTAAGTTTTAATTCCTCACAAAGGCAGCATACATCGACCTGAGGACGCCCAAATCTATAGTTAAAATTTTCTCTAAAAATTCTCCAATAAGTAACTAGGCTAACTTTCATTTGTGGGTTTTCTGCTCTAAAAAGTTTCCACATGCCCTTCAATGTGAGTTCAGCACTTAAATAGTATGTTTTCTTTCCACTGTAGTGGGACTCTTTCAAAGGGAAAGATTTAATATGTTTGCTAACAGCATAATGTATTTCAGGGGACAGAGTATTACTGATAGATTTCCCCCTTTTGTCCTCGGGAGTGCGTCCTAAGAGTTTTAAATGACGAATTCTTCTAATTCTTTTTTCACTCACAGCAAACACTGACAAAAAAGCACGGAAACATACCTCTTTTCTAGATGCTCCTACAATTGCATGGTAAGAAAATGATGCGCTTTTCATTCCCCTAGGCAGAACATCTTCTTTCTTACTTGGGCGTCTTTGTTTGACATCAATAGCATCAATTAATCCCTGAAGATACAAATCCTGTTCATTCTTGGACGGCATATTGTAAAACTTCGTGAAGATATCCAGAGAATTGTCATTTCCAATTTTTTCCAAACATTTGTTCAAACATCTACAACAACAACAAATACATAAGCCGTGTCCGAAACCAGTGATACATTTATTGTAATTCAAATTTCAACAAAAGAAACAAAACTCACCAGCCAGCAACTAAAGTAGGCCTAGGCCTACTTTACACACAGAACAATATAATAGCATAGCTTATACAGATTGATGTAGCAGCTAGGCTAAATGTTAGGTTAGAAAGTGTGGAGAATATGGAATTTATCAACGATATCTTCATATTTTTCAAAAGTTTATACATTTATATTTGACAATATAGATCCCGTAAGCATATATTAAATTTTATTTCTATTTTTAATCAATTGAACAATCTTACCTGCAATGAAATTCTGGTTGTTTAGCTGAAACTTCTCTTCCACAGTGATTCACATAGGCTTGTCCCTTTAAGTGGGATTGCTTTATTTGATTTACTTTATAAGAACTTGGATTCTTTCCCTTTCTTTTCCGAGGGCTTCCAACAACAACTTCATCCATAATTAAAAACTTAACTCACTAAATTCACTTTAAAACATCACTGCAACGATAGATTGAATTGAGGTTATGCTGTTATGCAATGCAATGCAACTGAATTTAACTAAAAACACTATTGCCAACATGTGATGAGTTGTATTTACTGAAAGATTTCTTTTAAATGGGCGTAAGTCATCTGGTCAAACAGCTGTTCCTTGTGTTTTCTACTGACATACGCCCATTTAAAAAATAATCTAAATGACATACGCCCTTTCAAATGAAAACAATATTTTGAATGTCTTTATAATGCCTCAAATAGCAGTATTAGAAACGCCTTTTTAAGTGAAATCATTAGCCCCATGATGGAACTTCAAAAAAATGAATTTATCTCAATTTCGAAAAAAATATGACTTACGCCCTTTTAAAAAAAACCGATTCATTTAAGAAATAAACTAACATTTACAAAATGAAGAAGGATTTGTGAAAAAGAAGTTAAAATATAGGAGCAACAATCTTTGTACAACCATTGTACAAAACTCTATCACATTCTCATATACAATCAAACCTGCAAGACTAACAGCAAAAAGAGTACTTAAAAAAAAAAAATATATATATATATATATATATATATATATATATATATTCCCGAACTAGCCTATATTTACATTTACGCGCGGCTTAGCTCGTTGAATCGAGTTACAAGCTCTTCACTTTTCAACATTATCGGTTTTTCATTTATGACACTCATTGTTGTCATTTTTATTTGTTATTCCGTAATACACGTGACTGAAGTTCAGTTGTCTTTTTACCAATGGAAGTGGGTTTCGAAGGTTTACTGGAAGACTGAGAATGTTAAAGAGGTTCAAAGACGTTGGAGGTTGGGAAATAGAATTTGGAACTCTACCATCAACAAGAAATACAATTACAAGAATTCGTGACAAGTTTTTAAAGCCGATAGAACAGGGGGAAATGTAAACAAAGGATGGTCTAAAGAAAACCTCAACGAGTATTGAAAAATGCTGCTTTAGTAAGAAGACCTGACATGATCTCCAAAGAAATCTTTTAGACAATGTTTTCATGAAACTGGTTTTAACAAAGACATTGTTCGTAGAATTTTACAAGACTATACACCCAAGACTTCTATATGCATTAGTAGAAGATGATTCAGAGAGGGAGAGAGGTGACTATAAGTTTTGTGTATGGTATCAGGACAAGTGGAAACAAATGAAGGGTTTGAAAATTTAATTGTTTGGTCGGATGAAGCCACTTTAAACTTAATGAAACAATTAATAGACATAACTGTCTTTACTAGGCTAACGCAAATCCACACATAATTTAACAAACTCATATTTATCAAATTCGTTTGAAGTCTTTAAATGCGGGTATGATATTTGAGCGATTTTATTTGTGTATAATTCGATTTAGTAGGTTAAAATTAATTTTGTGCACTTCTGAAAAATTCCAATCGAAGTGCCACCACACAGAAAAAAAAACAACATATCTTTACTTACGGGTTAAGCCGTAAGACAAAATTTGATATATACATTCCTATAAAACAAAAAAGTGGATTTAACAAAAAACAAACAAAAATTTAAAAAAGTATCAAGGAATGGTTTTACCATGTTGTGAGAAAGGAGTGTTAGTAGGTAATTAAACATTATATATATATAGGTAGACAATTTTACTCTTTCTTTGGCATTTTTGGAGTTTTAGAATTGAGCATCTTCGTTGAACCCAGTTAGTATATTTATGTTTCTTTGGGTTTTTGTGTAATCGTTGTATTTAACATTTTATATATATATATATATATATACTTTATAGAGATATGTATGAAGATACATATTAAACAAACTGCCCTGCATACATTCAATGGGAACCATTCCCATGCACAGACTTATTCCCATGTAAGGATGATTTCCTCAAAAATTTATTAATGTAAATATATTATGTAATGAGAGTTTTACAAAGAAATAAACTGATGAAAATTTAGAATAGTTTACATCTTGATCTATATATACTACAAGGAATCTAATTGCAATCCTGATTTTTTTTTGAAGGAAACATTCTACCAATGAATGTCAATTTAATGTTCAAAGGAGTGTAAACATAATATCTCATAACTTTGAGCTGAGGAAATCTCTTTTGGGGCAAAAAATATTCAATTTTGTAAATGATTTATATTTATTTACTTTAGGACATGATTTTACGAGGGTGAGCTAGTTCTCATTCAGTACTATTTTTCAACTATTGTTATTTTAGCTATTTATTAATTAATTGTGAAAAATACACGAATGTTTAATAAGGGGACATATGGTGTAACTGATATTTTGATTTTGATGTCTGAAAATTAAATAATAAAATTTTTGAACAATGTAAAACAAGAGTAAAGCAAATAAAAATTACGTGTACAATAGACCATTGCTAATCTATTGTTTCCTTGAATGCTATAATGCAACCTTTAAAGCAGTTGTATAACCTACACACTATAAATGATAATTATTATTGTCTGATAACGTCTTTCTCAAGTGGTCATTCCCTTCTTTCTGATAACATTAATGTTTACAACGCTATTAAAATTGCATTTTAAAATATCAATAACAATTTCTCTTCTCTAGGCTAATATCTATTTTTTTTAAATATTTGATCATAATTTTCAACAAATTTAACATTTAAACATATAAGTTAAAAACGTAACTTATATAAAATATCTAACAATGTAAATCTTACTTAAATTAAAGTTAAAAGTTCCATTTTATATTTTTCAGCTATGTTTTTAAATAAAATTAATAGTAAGAAATAATGTTTTCCTTCTTTTGTATTCACTTTAGTTACTTTACAATATATAACGAAGTATAAAAATATAAACTTTAGTAAAGCTTTTTTTTTACAAACATGAGATTTAATTTGTTATGAAAATGAACTTGTATAATCATTAATTAAAGTATAGAATTTATGTTGGTAAAACTATTTCATTATAAATTATATTATTTATAAATGCGTTAAGCTCAAATTTGTTGACGTATTATTATTAAACAATTTTGAAACTGAAATAATTTAAAACTAGTATGCTGAAATTAAAAAAAAAAAAAATACAGAATGACTTTGCCGGATGGAAATCATCAGCTCTAAAGATACACTGTTCGATAACATAGATAGAAACAGACTTTCAGCGATTATTAAGACAATATTGATGCTTTTTCTGTCAGTTCCGATTTCTATTACAGAAAGAAGAACATCTTACAGTATCTTCAAAAGAATTACAAATTAGTGGTTGTCAGTTTTGTATTAGTGATTCTTTGAACAATAAAGCACTCAACTCTTTGGAAGTGCAGACTTTAGACGATCCGATAACTTTCTTTATATTTTACTTTAAGTTGTCAATAAATGTATACAAGTCACATGAAAGTTATATGAAAGTTAGGCTCTAGAGAAAATTACATGGAGCAGAACAGTTTTACTATTATTTAAATAATAATGTATTTGAAATATACAAGAATGTATAGGCTAAATAATATACAAGGAAAATATACTAACTGAGAATGTTTTTATCTCCTGCGGGAAAGTTTAGAAAATAGTTCGAATTCCATTTATTTATAGTTTATTATTTATTTTAAGTTTTTATACAATTGCTCGTTATGTCTCGTTCACACCATTATATTTATTACTTCGAAGGCCGCATTGTATTCCAAGTCGAAGCATCCGCGTGTTTGTCTTGAATACTGTTTTGAATGGCTGTCATTTAAAAATAAAAACACGTTATTCCTAAAATCTAATAACGATTAATGGTCGTAACTGTCTAACAAACGCCAACATACTGACGAAATGACAAACGTTCGAATTAAATAGGAATTCGCTTCGCTTGGACAATAAAAAAAAGTATTGAACTTAAAAGGGTATTACATACCCAATTTCGATACTCAATTTTTATGCCCAATTTAAATATATAATTTTTAATCACAATTTTCATTCCCAATTTGACACCCAATTACAATACTCAATTTTGATTCCCAATTTTAATACACAATTTGATTCCCAATTTTAATACACAATTTGATTCTCAATTTTAATTAAAATAACTTAGAGTGTTCTTGTAAGGCTTCAAATAGTAAAATTAGTTAACTTTAGTTTTCCATAGCAAAATATAATATTAAAGAATGAGGTTGAAAGTGTAAATTATCTTATCTTATCGTTTTATTTTAACCAGAAAATTTACAATTTTAGTAAATTTATATAAACGTTACACGTTAGGGAGACGGTGTAGATTTAAAATATTAAAATTGGTCATTCGTCTTTCAGCATCTTTTGATAATTCGACTAATTACAGTTCTTTGAAACCTAATACGGTTTACAGACTGCGTCTTCGTTAATTAATCTTATAAATTACCTTTTATAAAATATATAATCCACGGGATTGAGGATAATTATGAACCATATTTATTTTTAGATAAATATACTATGTACATTTCAGTAAATACAGGACAGTTTAGAAATGTGACGTCTTGTGATGATGACGTTATGGCTACATTTTATACTATGTTTTTAGTGATTACATCCTGATCTAGTAAAGAAACCATCTTGTGCAATGATTATGCAATCATTGGTCCTACTGTGGGTCTATCCATATCTGCAAAATTAATTCTCGCCATCTTGAACAATTCCTAATGATATATGATTAATTACATCATACAGAATGGAAGAGGAAGAGGGCAGTTGGGTTGGGATAGATCTAAAACTAGGTTCAGTTATGACAATCAATTAGAGGACTAACCTAAGGTGGTAAGAGTACTTCAGCGACATACGGATTCACAACGGGTCCGTGTTTTAAACAATCGTAGTTACGTTCTAGGAACGATGTCACCACTAAACAAAAAAGAAAAGATTTAGAAAACTAGGCCTTATCAAGTCATACCCTAATCACGTGACTTCATGTACGACATCATCTTGTGGGGTCACTGGTTGTAAACTGTCCTAGCTTTAACTCGTAGTTATTATCTACACAGCTCTTTATTAGACTTAGACGAGCTGTGTATTACATCAATACCTAGTTTACGGTCGTGTACTGATTCATAGTGGGTCTGTGTTTGCAATCATTGTGCAATCACTGCGAAAAATAGTTACGTTCTAGGAAAAGATGTCATCACTAAACACTAAACAATAAATTTAGAAACCTCGGCCTTATCATTCACAACGTAATCACGTGACTCCATTGATGACATAATCTTATGGGGTCACCGGTTTTGAAACTAGCTTCTACTCCTTATTATTTTCATTTCGTTTTTTGAACTTCCAATCATTATTAAGTTTACTGTAATATAATTTACACAGTACTTATTATTATTATTTTTTAATATTTACATAATAAATCGAGTAATTTTTGTGTTTTTAAATTTATTTTATCATTTTTTTTCTACTTAATGAGAAATTTAATAATAATAATAATAAAACTGTATTTATCTGTACTTAAAATTAAGACAGAGTCAAGATTGATGTCTCTAATTATAAACACTCATTAGGTGATAACGATTAATTTAACAATATTTTGCACGATTCGGTTGAATTGTTTTTGCGTTAATAAAGAAGATTATAAATTGAAATAAATATATGGGTATTTTCCCACCCAGCCAAGGTATATTAAATAAAATATTGTACCTTGTTGGTTTTTTAGTTTGTCAGACATGATGTAATTTTTAATTACACTGTTATCCTATCAGTGAAGTGTGTACTAATTTTGTTGCCATTGGAGGTGTAATCTTTTAATTTTTAAATATAAATTTCACAGTCTGTAAATTGTTGCCATTTTTCAAATAATTCTTTGCTGTTATAATTTAATTTAATACGTTTTTTAAAATGTCAGGTTGTAGTTATGGTAAACAGATTGGGGTCAAATAAAAATGTAACTGTTTTTATTATTTTTTCAATAAATAATATTTTATGAAAAAAGTTCGTTGTTTCCTCTTATCTTAACTTGAAACATCAAAAACTGAACAAAAGCCTAAAAATAGGGCTCAAATTTGAAAGGTGTTTCAGAAAGAAAAAAATCCGCGAATACAAATCATTTTAAGTTGTGTGGAATGGGTGTAGAAAATATAAATCTATGCTGAAAGAGGGCCCGCGGTCTCTAAGACTCTGTATATGTTACAGATCTATTATCATTTAATTCAATAAAGCTAGAAATTACGAAAATTTCATAACTATAAGCTAGAGTCAGTTCATTGAAGTCTGTGTTAATCCAATGATTTTATCAATGTTATTGTTCAGTCTATAGTGGCGATGCTAAATATGTTGTTTCTAATACTTCTAGGCTCTTGTGAAATGATTTATTCAATTACTGTACTAGTAACATTTACGCTATTACGTCAAAGAGCCTATTTCATTCTATTCATCTATTTATCTAACAAAGTAAGTAGCCTTACAAAATCTATGATTTATCTTTTAGATAACAACATTGTCTTTATAAATTAATTGCAAATCCACTATAAATTTGTTGACAAAACTAGATGAAAATCCACACAACTTTGTCTCCAGTTTTGTTATATTGTTTTAAAACGTTTCAACGCTTCAAAACACATCCGTTTTCAGAATCGTTTACATAAAACAGATTCGTTTCTTTTTGAAGCGTGGTAGCACCTAAATCTAAACAAATGGAGCAAAAACACTTCACTCACCTATTATAACAATGGAAGTTTGTTATATTTAATTTATTAAGTTAATATTTAATTTTTTCTAAAAGTCACACGTTGGTGAGCCAAATATAACATACAAGTTATATATAATTATTTTGATTACTCTAATTTAAAAGTCACACGATGTCGTGTCAATCTGATATTTAAGATGTTAGATTTACTTATTTATTTGCAACACTACTAAAAGGGAACAACTTATGATTATTACTCATAAACAACACCGTTTACCTGGATAAAACAATCTCTTTCTTTTAATTTTTAAAAGAACAAAATTACTATAGCAATAAAACATATACATGAAATTTATACTTACTATCTAGAAAAACCATTTACTCTCCATTCATTCCTTAAGATTAATTTATTTAGCATAGACAATTTTTTTAAATTACAAATTTACTTTATTTTAACTCTTGTTAAAATCTTCAAATTATCAGTTCCTTTTTGTTTATTATATTTCTTTACACATTTATTTAATACTTTAAATTATTATTAACATTGATCATCTTTTTATTTAATCTCGGCTAGCTCAGTTCTTTACAATTAATTTAAAAAAAAAAACAACAAAATCTTAATCTCGGGTCTTGGGTTTTTTGAATGGCTCAATCGAAAGTGAAATCAATTCTAGGTGAATTTAATAATTAACAATTAATTGGTTTTGTACTTATCAAATCTGCTGGTCCTTCTTGCTCGGTCAGTTAGCACTTTACACTCCACCTAACTTTAATTTATCTTTTTATTAAACAAAAAACACAAAACACCACACTGCTTAAACACTTTTCGTTGGTATTTAACGTTGTCTCTCCTTCCCAGATGCCGTTCCAAATAGGCCTCTTCTTCCTCGAAATCGTCCCAAATCTGTCTCTCCTTCCTTGTAGTCGTTCCAAAATTACAGCACCTGTTCTACGATGATTGGTCCCTCCTTCCTCTGGTGAATTTAAACTCCTTTTCCAAATCTGTCTTTTTATTAAGAACTCCACAAACTCCAAATCTAATTTCCTTTACTAATTCAAACTTACTTTACTTCAATTCAACTTTACTTTCAACTTATCAAAAACCTTTCAATATTAAGAGACTTCTTGTCCCTTACTCGCTGAAAAAAACTATTCTTTTGTACACAGCGTACTCTAGCTGTGTCCGCGACCTTCCGTCGTGGCGACTCTGGTAAGACTCTCCTAACAAACTATTTTCTAATGTTCCTTCTCTAAAACACTGTTTTTCGCGCCCTGTTCGCTGATTTGTCGATTTCTACCAACTTCCTCTGCTTACGACTTTCGCAATTCCTACTGGTTGTTTTTGAATTCTGCCGTTGTGTTTTTTAAGTTTGGAGCGTCTCCGATTGGCCGACCTACTTTCTACTTGCGTTTTTCTAAAATACCGTTATAATGCTGCTTTCCCTTGATTTCTCTTTTTTTTCTAGTAAAAACTCTGCTACCCTAAGAATTCCGTTATGTACACACGTGTTGGCCTCAAGGTTCTTGAAATCTTAGTGCTATTGTAGCCTAGCACGTACAATTTTTATTACAGGCGGCATCTGCCGTTTTCTCTTCATTTGTTTCTTAACATGGTTCTATATTTATTCTTTTATTCAAGTTATATTTTAATTAATTTATTTTTAGATTTCATGATTGATGATTTTATTTAGTTTAATTTAATTGATATCATGATATCGTTACAGTGTCCCCAGATAAAATTAATTTCCTTTGGAATACTAAGAAATAATTTTTTATCTTAGCCCGTTCACTTATGAACTACAATTTTGTAAAAGAACCTTTTCTAACAATGCCTTTGTCCATTGCGGTTGGCCACATAACCATACAATAGACCCTTACTTCCTTTTGTCTTATTTGCAGGGAATTTCTGACCATTTGTTGTGGGTCATAAATCCTTTCACCTTCCTTGTTTACATTTTTCTATTGTTATTTTCTCCAGTATTTATTTACACTTTAGCCTAATATTACCTAACTATGATATTTTTTTAACATCCTACAATTAAATACTCCTCTTTCCTTATCTCTATTAACGTATCCTAACTTATATGTGGTATTTCCTATTTTATTCCTAATTACATATGGTCCCTCGTACAGTTCACAAAACTTATGATATCGCTTTAGGATTAATTTCGATGGTACGCATGCTCTCACCAAAACTCGTTCTCCTAATTCATACTCCGTGGGTGGGTGTTGTTCATTATACTTCCTCGCATACTTCTCTCGCTTTTCTTTTATCCTAAGATATATTTCCACATCGCTGGTTATTGGTTCCTTTTGATTATCCGGTTTTATGAGGTATCTTGTCCAACTGCGTGTCGGTTTTCGTTTGAACTGTGCTTCTATGGGAGTTGTTTCGATGGTTTCGTGGTATGATTCGTTGATGCAAGCTTCAATAATTTCCAATATTTTTCCCCAGTCTTGATGTTTGTCCTTTAATAGAATTCGGCAAAACTGTCCCAGCTGACGCATGATTCGTTCCGCCATGTTTCCTTGTGGATTCCGAATCGCGACTACCTTCTTCCTTATTCCCAGTTCGGCTAGCCCTGCCGAACTGCCGAACCTTTACATCCCATTTCGGTGATGTAAATTGCGTCCCGTTGTCGGATAAAATGCATTTTGGTTCCTGTACTTCCTGTATGTATTTCTTCACCTGTTTTAATGTAGTTATGGTTGTTGTATTTCGGACTTTATATAATTTTGTGTACTTTGTAAAAGCGTCTATCATTACGAAAATATATTTACATCCTCCAACTGATTTTGGCAAAGGTCCATAGTAATCTACACAGACTAACTCCCCTACCCCTTTTGGTACTATTGGTGATAACTCCGCGTTTCGGTGCTTAAGGTCAAATTTACATTTTTGACACCTTGGACATTTAATTAGCTCATCTCTGATGTATTTTGCGATGTGGTCTCCTGTAAAATCTTCCTTAAATATCCGGTAACATTTATTAATTCCTACATGTCCATATACTTCGTGTATCTCCTTAGCTAAAATTTTTACAAAGTTACTAGGTATCATTAATTTCCAAATTTCTTTTTCCTTCCTAAATAGTTTTCCCTGATATAATTGATAATGCTCCTGAATTTTCTGATTATTTTTATTTAAATTTTCTATAATGTTTTTGCAATTTTGATCCCCATTCTGTACCTTTTCAAAGTTTTTTAAAGTTTTTCCTATTTCTAAATTAAATCCTTTCGCTAATATCAATATCTCTATCAATCTTTCATCGCTTGTTTCCCGTATTTCCGCGTTGTCTTCTGGGAATCTACTTAATGTGTCCGCTACAACGTTGTCCTTTCCTTTACAATGTTTAATGATTATATTGTACTCCTGGATGAGTAAGATCCATCTAGTCATACGGGCATTTAAAAGTCTACAATTATTCATGAATGTAATGGCCTTATTATCTGTGATTACCGTTAATCGCTTCCCTAACACATATGTTCTAAATTTCTTTAGACAGATTACTATACTGTACAGTTCCTTCTCTGCTGTACTGTAAAATCGCTCTGCCCCTTTAAATGTACGGCTGGTGTATGCTATCACTGCGACCTCTTGATCGTCCCCAATCTGGTATAGTTGACCTCCTGCTGCGATGTCACTTGCGTCGGTTTGTAAATAAAACATTTTGTTATGGTCTGGGTGGCGTAGCGTGACTACTTCCTCGAACTCTTTCTTAAGCCTTTTTAAAACTTTCATCTATTTCGCTGGTCCATTTGAACTTCGCTCCTTTCTTTAATAACTCTTGTAGCGGTGCTGTTACACATGCATATTTTTTTGAAAATTTGTGATAAAAGTTGGTAAGTCCTAGAAAACCTTTTAATTGTCTCGCTGTCTTTGGTCGTGGAAAATTTCTTATAGCGGCCATCTGGTTTTCCTGTGGTTTAATCCCTTGAGTAGTTAATAAAAATCCTAAATATTCTATCTCTTGCCTACAGAAATTTGATTTATTTATATTCACCGTTAAATTAGCGTTTTTAAATACCTCCAAAACTTTTTCAATTTGATTTATGTGTTCCGTCCAATTTTCTGCCAGACACAAACAATCATCAACATACAAGGTAAGAAATTGTTTTACTTCGTCGGTTAATATTGAATTTAGGCCCCTTGTTAGACTGGCTAAACTAGTACTCAACCCAAACGGCACGGTCTTGTAGCGGTAGCATAACCCTTTATGTAAGAAAGCGGTATAATCTCTACTTTCTACATGTAGTGGTATCTGCCAAAAACTACTAGTTAAGTCGAAGCTGCTCATCCATTTAATCCTTTTCTCTATTGTTAAAAGTTCTTGTATTGGCTGCGATCCCTCATAATCCGGAACAGTTCGTGCGTTTATGATCCTTGCGTCCAAACATATCCTTACACTCCCATCCTTTTTACAGACAGGAACTATAGGGTTGATATATGGGCTGTTGCACCTTTCAATTATGCCGTATTCTAGCATTCTTTTTATTTCAAGGTCAACACTCTCTCTGAACTTCATCGCAATAGGCCAACTCCTTTGACAGTATGGGCTTTGGTCTGTTACTTTTAATTTATGCTGATAAGTTTTTATTAATCCTGGTTTTTTACAAAATACATTTTTATACTTAATCAAAATTTTGCTTAATTGCTGCCTTTGTTCTTCTGAAATATGCCCCAACTCATTAATTTTACTAAAAATTTCTTCCTGACTGGTTTCATAATCTTCCTTAATCATGTGTTGGATTAGCGTTTGATTGTATTTTTCTTCCGGGTCCTCAAACATAATTTCTCCCTTTATACCATAATTATCTTCAGCAATGGTATTTAATTCTAACTTATTACTAATAAAATCGACGACAGCCTTATTTTTCACTAAAAAGTCTAATCCTAATATGCAATTCCTAATTAATTCTGGTACTATGATGAAGTGAATGTCTATCATGAACTGTCCTACTTTTGTCTTAATAATAATCTGTTTTTTCACATTTTTCGAACGTAAACCTGTAGCCCCTATTACCTTTACTCCGGCAACTGGTAATTCTTCAAATTTTCCCATTATTTCTTTGTTTTCGAAATAATACCGTTCCGACAAGGAATTAAACTCGCAACCTGTATCCACTAACGCTTGTAATTTTAATTTATTAAATTCTATTTTTATTTCGGGACATTTAGTTAAATTCTTATCTATTAAACATGGGTTATCCTTGGCTTCTAAACAATCCTTTAGGTCTGTAAATAACGTATTCATTATGCTAGTATGTCGTAAATCTCCTTGTCGGTCATGGCTTACGTCCCCTTGTGAATTTCACTTTTCCTTTCTGTTTGGAATTTGTTCCTTTACAACTCGCCTGTCTTGACTTCTAGGGTCATTGCTCGCACGTGCATTGTACCCTGCCCCTCGCCATTCTTGTCGTCGGTCATTGTTTTCACGCCAATGGGTCGGTCTGTCATTCATCGGTCTACCCCAATTGTTTTGTCTGTTATCATACTCCCTTTTATTTTCATCGGTTCTTTCCCTTTCATGAAACCGCTCGATTTTTGCATGCTCGAATTCCATTAATAATTTAATAAAATCTTGCTTCTTTTTAATTCCCCTTGTAATTACAGCTATTAATACATTAGGGTGAAAATGTTTCCCTGTCTTATAGACTAGCTGATCTTCTGTTAATAGTGGGCTTAATTCCGAACACTGTAGCATTAAATTCTCTACATACGAAATAGCTTCACCGCCCATTCTCCCGTGAAATTTTCCGAATTCTAGCTGGTCCCTTATCTTAGCCTGAATGATTTCATTAAAATACTTTTCCCTAAAGTGTTCCTCAAAGTCCTTGAATTCCTTTACACTACTTCGATGCAATTCCCACCAAATCAACGCCTCGTCTTTAAGATATCTGCCGATCCAATTAATACTATTTGTTAGGGTACTTTCGCTTATTTCTTTCATAATATTAAGAAATTGTATCGGAAAACGCTCCTTCCCTGAAAAACTGATATTTCTTATTTCCGGTTCGTTAATATAGCCTTCACCTGTGTTTCGTACATTCTTAATTTTCCTATCTAAATCGACGAGCTTCTGCGCAACTTCAGCCGTCTTCTTTGCAACTTCGTCGATTTTTTCGTTGCTACTTTCGAAATTTCTTACGCATTTCTCCCCGATTTCTACGTCCTTTTCCGCGAGTTCTTCCATTCTTGCGTTCACGATCACTCCACGGTTTTCGATCTCTTTTACGCGATTCTCCGATTCCGCGCGATATCCACTTATTCGAACGCCGATTTCTTCCTCCGTTTTCTTCAGCTTTTCGTCGAAGCCCGATCGAACTTCCGCGACCGATTGTTCGATTTTTTCGACGCGGCTGTTTATCCCGTCAAAACGCTCCTCGATTTTCTTACTTATTTTTTCTTCGACTGCGGCTACACTATTTTTTATTTCTTCGCGTATCTCCTTGGTGTTTTTCCGGTTTTCTTCCGCGTTTTTCTTATTTTCTTCCCTCATTTCCTTGTTTTCGTCCCTCATTCGCTCGGTGTTTTCTATCATTTGCATCATCATCGCCTGCAAACTTGCCATACTAGCGCCTCCTGACTGTCCTTCCGTCGTTGTTGCTATGCCTACATTTCTGTCTACTGTCCCCGCCCGTGAATCTACGCCATTTTCTAATTCTAGCCCTCTATTGTTGTCTAACATTCCTAATTCATTCCCTTCTTGATTAAAATTTTCGGCCTCTAACCCCAATTGATTATTAATTTCATTTGCATTAGCCATTTTTAAATCCAATACCCTTTTCCTACTTCTAGTTAGCATAAAAAACACAATTCTACTTTTATTCTATAATATAACCTAACACAAATTTTCCTGCAACAATATTATATTACTTATTCTACAAACAATCTTATTACTAACAATTAATGTTTCACTTTAATTGAGCCACCGCGGTTGGACGCCAAATATAACATACAAAGTTTGTTATATTTAATTTATTAAGTTAATATTTAATTTTTTCTAAAAGTCACACGTTGGTGAGCCAAATATAACATACAAGTTATATATAATTATTTTGATTACTCTAATTTAAAAGTCACACGATGTCGTGTCAATCTGATATTTAAGATGTTAGATTTACTTATTTATTTGTAACACTACTAAAAGGGAACAACTTATGATTATTACTCATAAACAACACCGTTTACCTGGATAAAACAATCTCTTTCTTTTAATTTTTAAAAGAACAAAATTACTATAGCAATAAAACATATACATGAAATTTATACTTACTATCTAGAAAAACCATTTACTCTCCATTCATTCCTTAAGATTAATTTATTTAGCATAGACAATTTTTTTAAATTACAAATTTACTTTATTTTAACTCTTGTTAAAATCTTCAAATTATCAGTTCCTTTTTGTTTATTATATTTCTTTACACATTTATTTAATACTTTAAATTATTATTAACATTGATCATCTTTTTATTTAATCTCGGCTAGCTCAGTTCTTTACAATTAATTTAAAAAAAAAAAAAACAACAAAATCTTAATCTCGGGTCTTGGGTTTTTTGAATGGCTCAATCGAAAGTGAAATCAATTCTAGGTGAATTTAATAATTAACAATTAATTGGTTTTGTACTTATCAAATCTGCTGGTCCTTCTTGCTCGGTCAGTTAGCACTTTACACTCCACCTAACTTTAATTTATCTTTTTATTAAACAAAAAACACAAAACACCACACTGCTTAAACACTTTTCGTTGGTATTTAACGTTGTCTCTCCTTCCCAGATGCCGTTCCAAATAGGCCTCTTCTTCCTCGAAATCGTCCCAAATCTGTCTCTCCTTCCTTGTAGTCGTTCCAAAATTACAGCACCTGTTCTACGATGATTGGTCCCTCCTTCCTCTGGTGAATTTAAACTCCTTTTCCAAATCTGTCTTTTTATTAAGAACTCCACAAACTCCAAATCTAATTTCCTTTACTAATTCAAACTTACTTTACTTCAATTCAACTTTACTTTCAACTTATCAAAAACCTTTCAATATTAAGAGACTTCTTGTCCCTTACTCGCTGAAAAAAACTATTCTTTTGTACACAGCGTACTCTAGCTGTGTCCGCGACCTTCCGTCGTGGCGACTCTGGTAAGACTCTCCTAACAAACTATTTTCTAATGTTCCTTCTCTAAAACACTGTTTTTCGCGCCCTGTTCGCTGATTTGTCGATTTCTACCAACTTTCTCTGCTTACGACTTTCGCAATTCCTACTGGTTGTTTTTGAATTCTGCCGTTGTGTTTTTTAAGTTTGGAGCGTCTCCGATTGGCCGACCTACTTTCTACTTGCGTTTTTCTAAAATACCGTTATAATGCTGCTTTCCCTTGATTTCTCTTTTTTTTCTAGTAAAAACTCTGCTACCCTAAGAATTCCGTTATGTACACACGTGTTGGCCTCAAGGTTCTTGAAATCTTAGTGCTATTGTAGCCTAGCACGTACAATTTTTATTACAGGCGGCATCTGCCGTTTTCTCTTCATTTGTTTCTTAACATGGTTCTATATTTATTCTTTTATTCAAGTTATATTTTAATTAATTTATTTTTAGATTTCATGATTGATGATTTTATTTAGTTTAATTTAATTGATATCATGATATCGTTACACTATCGTCATTAAAAATGTCAATTCCGCGAATTCTTTATCAAAAAATAAAAATGGACGACGTCTTCGATCGAATATTTTTATAATAAGTATATTTAAGCTTAGTTTGTGCCATAAACTAGTCCTCAGCGTATATCTTTTTTATTTGCTGCTTTGTACACACATTTGGGTCAATTCTTTTTTTTTTTAAGTTATACAAAACAATAATAATTTGCTAGTTATTCCAAAATATACCCACATACCAAACCAGACGTTAAGACTGTAGATCACAGCATAGATGAGAAACGAACGTCCTTCCAAAAACCACGCATTTAACAATAATGATATATCTAAAAAAAACTCGACATCAATTTATTGATCATCATATAACGTTATACTATATTAGTGAGATAATAAAAATTAATAAGAACATTTTAAGAAAGTGAAATAATGTAGGACAAGAATAAGAAGGTAATGAAAGTTCAAAGCTTTACTCACATTAGCCACCACCTACGTATTGACGTCACCCTGATGAAAGGAAACGCCTTAGATATGCATGGCCTACCTCCAGCTATCAGAGAAATTTAACATATTCCTTCCTTGTCGCTGTAAACATAATCTTTGTAGCCTTCAAGAGAAACAATATCTAAATTGTTAGAACTATACTGCAGTCATTTGTGCCAATGTCCTCAAGAGTATTGCCACACCTTAAGTTATAAAAAATAATGTTGTCCATAATTAAATTTCGTTAAAGAGTTATGAAATAATCCACACAAACATTACTCAACCTCCTAAAGCCACCTGCTTCTTTCCACATAGTCTACTATTAACACTCACACTTAGAATAAAAATGTCTTCTTCTAGGTACAAAGACGGGAATGTAAAATCAAGAATTTCTGATTTGGCTGTATATCCAGTAAAAGTTAAAATATATGATACGGAAACTTTCTCACTCACTCAAAACTATTCCTTCACCAAATATATCATGTCGGTAGTTGTTAATCAAACATTCAAAAAGTGAAAACTAACAGGTTCAAGTCTTTATAAATTATTTATAAAGTGAAATAATAAAGGCTTAAATTTACACTCATATATATATAACCATATGTTAAAGAGTGCAAATTATATATATATATATATATATATATATATATATAATTACACACACACACACACACACACACACACACACACCTACGAGGCCCATTATGGCCTAGCCGACGTCCAAGGCCGTAGCGATATACACAATTACGTGGTTCAGAAAATCTGTGTAACAACTGTCTCAAACAAACTTACTAGATTAAATTCCTTTATCTACCAATACAATTTTAAATTTCTTACAATTCTGATTTTAAAGCTGTTAGATAATGATAGATTGTCACATATTATTAATAGAGATTATTCTGACATTTACCATCATTTGTGTGTGTAAAAACTAATAGACGACGTTTTTAGAGTATAAATCAACTCTTGTTATCAAGTGTGAAGCCTAGAACATAAAAGAAAAAAAATACACTAACATAACCTAGTAGCCTAGGGCCATGTTAGAAACTAAATCTATAATCTAAGGAAAAAAACTCAAGCCTAAAACTAGAGCTGACCCGTCAAAGATATGATTGAATACAAATTTAATCAGATAAAACCACCACTCACAAGCTTACATTACACAAAGGACTGTATGCAACTGATTTCCGTACCAACTGTTAGACATTACATTTAGAGGATCTGCTTGTATTATGTTACATATCGAATCCGTAGAGTGACATAGTCCGAAATATGCTTTTTCCATTTCTTCAACCCGATATGGGTTTCCTTGTGGATTCCTCCTCCACACCCCCCCCCTCATGGACACATTTGTCAACTATGACAAATTAACACGTATGGTCATGAACACACTTCCCATGTGAGGTAATTATTATTGTTCCATCGATGTTCATTGTAGGAGTGAACTTTGTAGGAAGTTAAATTATAATTTTTCTTCAAAACGGTGCGGTATTAGTTATTATTTAGCTGTGGTATTTTTTTGTATAACTTATACAAAACCCTTTGTGTAATAATTTTACCATTTTTAAGTAACGTATTTGTAATGATTTCACCTAAAAAAAGGGAAATTTTACACACACAAGCAATGACTATGTTAGCTTCAGTCATCCATTTTTAGAAGAGTAAAATAATGGACCTCTGACAAGACTTGAACAGGATTTTGTTTTTATGGGAAAATGGCTCATATATATATATATATATATATATATATATATATATATATATATATATATATATATATATATATATAATTTTCCTTTAACCTAATTTAACGTATAAATTATCATGACTTTTATTTGTATATATTCTTACTGCACTCGTATTATCAAATATTTTGTTCCAGAAAATTTTTAATTCTTTAAATAAATAGTTTTGAAATTTGAAATAATCATGAGATGTTACAATTTAACGAATTTTTGTTAGAAATTTTATATTTAACGAATTTCTGTGTACAATTTAATGCTGTGAAATTGAATTCAAACAGTTTTAAGAACAAGAAAGATTTTTCTTTTATGGAATTTTGGAAAACCGTTTCCTTCTTATACAATTTTTCGTTATTTTGATTGTTTGATTTTTACACTGGGAAATTCTTCATAAACAAACAAAACGTTTTGCTAACTATAAAGTTATAGATGGTTAGGACGCATGATTACATATACACAGACAGACATACATACATATATATCTTCAAAAATGCTACAATTGCATAGTTATTTTATTACCCAAAAGTTCTTATTTTATCATATTAGACTACACATTTTGTGAAAGTAAAATTTTAATAGTTTGCATGAAATTTCACTATTTAATTATTTCCGTTATCTTATAAGGGGAGAGTAAGTAGTTGGATTAAGAAAAAAGAAAATTAAATTTAAAATAATTTAGGATTAATATTACAAAATACAAATATAATAAAACAGTTCCAACACCATTCTTCTTTCAAAAAGAACACTTTTTTAAAAACTTTTGAATAATAGACTATTCTCGTAATCCGCATTTACCGCAAGCTCTTGATCAATGATTAGAACCATTAGCTATTTAAACGATCTTGCAAGATCGAAAATAGACTTTACAATTATAATCTTCGAAAAACTTCCTTCATATGTGAAGTTGGTCACATTCGTAGTGAATTTGGTTATTAGTAGTTTGAATTTAGCGAAAATTGCATCCCTATTATTATTATATATAGCAACCTATTAGCAACTTTTTCAGCAGGGAAATTGTCACTTTTTTGTTTTCAGAATTTTAATTTCTGCTTCTAACTCGGCAGCATTTAAGGCAGATTGGTGATACAGATACTCACAATCATCTGGGTTAAGCTTGCAATCACCTAAGGCAAGTTTCATAATTTTCTCGTAACAAATAATAGTAATACATCTTAAATACCATGACGAATCCAAATCTATTCAATAAATGTACCAACGTGTTGATCCACGTTTCAATTGTCCAAACTCAAGGTTAGTTCTGAACCAAGAAAACACTTCACCTCTAAGTGGACGATAATGAAAACTGATAACACCTAATCAGCTACGTATGTTACACATATCTGAATCAGCTTCTCCTATCTTTTATTGCAAAATTTAATTGAGTTCGACCTTGTCCTTTCTCAACAAGCTTCGTGTAATTAGAAAATAACTATTGTACTATTTTATTACTAATTAGGCCTAATACACGAGATGATTCACAAGTTTTTATTTATTGCATTTCAAACAAACACAATAAGATGAGATGTAATTTAGTTTAAATACAAACTTTGATGCAAATATCAGTACCCTTCCAAAATTAGCCATTATGTAATAAGATTTTATCGAATTGATACAAGAAATTAAAGGACTCGAAGATCAAATGTATTTAGTTTTGAAGACAGCTTCTATCAGATTATTCTAATTTAATAACATTCTTTGCATGCCTGTGAAATTATATCATACTAAAAATAAAGTAGATTAAATGTTAAAAAAATATTATTACAACTATTTGTTTAATATCTGATAAAATTTTCACACTTATACTAACTGTTTTATAATATACGCGTCAAAAATAAAACTCATTTGAAAATAGATTGTAATAATTTCGGTATAATGAATTTAGTGGAGATAACCTTATCACAAGCTTAACGTTATCTCTTCAACCACAAGGATATTACAGACACAAGTACTGGTGGATTATTAACAATTATTACGTCACCGAGAACACATGAACATTGATTTTATATGTAAACAAGTTAAGATATAAACCCTTTAGGCTGTTCAGTAACCAGTAACATCACTACATTCAAAAAATCTTGATTACATAAAAGCTTTAATTACTACTGTTCCAAAAAATTTAAACCACATTTCCGTCATGTTTTTACGTAGGGCTGGCCAGTTTACCCAACGATGAGTGTTATATTTTCTGTTGTAAATACAATTTTCCACATGGAATATATTTCCATGAGTTGCAACTTGTTTAACGATTTGATACGAAGAAATAATGTAGTTAAAAAGTTTCTCTTTTAATTCCTAGATTATAGAAATACATCTAGACTCACAAGCAATATATTATCACAGTCGCCTAAGTAGTAACATTTTCCAATTACTTTCTTAAATTGAGAACGACATAAATCAAATTTATACCAGCAAGCCCTAAATAGTAACCACGTATCATTATTTTTTATATATTTTATACATTATTTGTGTATACGATATGGGTTAAAATTAGCTTACATTTAAACCAAAAAACTTTGAACAATAAAAATAAGAAATAAGATAATATATATTTATATGTAAACGTCTTTAACGCACGATAATTTTAATACTAATAACATAAATGTCAGGTAACGAACTTAGCCCAATAAACTCAGCGTAATGTTTTACTACGATTTACTCGTCAGTGGTCTTATGCATACGTGTTGCCAATTTGTCAATTATGTTTGATAATGGATAATTAGGTTTTATTGTTTAGTATATCTAATTTTAATTTCACATTTTAATGAAGGAAGAATTAATAATTACACTAAGTAAACCAACAAGTAATTTAACGAGTAGGCCTAAAGGCAAAAAATCGAGTTGACTAATTTGGTTTTTGGAAATATTATGTTTAGGGTATCAAATAAAATTATAAGTTATTCTGATTACCGTACGAATTGTATGTTTATTTGACGAAAAGTTTTATATGTTAGCGGTAAGCCAAATTAAAAGTGTCAGATATCATGTAGTACCCCCCCCCCTCTAACTTGAAAACGGCGTGATATCCTGTAAACCTGAAAAACAATTGGATTTGAAATTAAATTACAGTGCGATATATATATTAGAGTTTTTTATATGACGAATACAACTTTATTTAATCACACAATGTGAAATGCGTAAGCGTCTATGTTAATAGAAGTATTTGTGAGATGTAAAAAAAAAAAAAAAATTGTTTTAAATAAATAAAATAGCAATTAAAAAATAAATTGTTTTTATTAATTTCTCTTTATTAGGGTCCGTAGATAAAACCAAGTAGGTACCCTTAAAATTTCACGACCGTGTGTGTCTCTCTGTAAGTCGCAACCAGTGTTCACAAACAAGACTATAGGCCTAAATCCTAAGTATATCAACTTTCCATTTATATTCTTTAAATTATCCTATAAATAGGGAAAAAATGTAGCTATAACAAAAAATGACCTTGGGGTAGATAAGGGGCAAAAAATATAGAGTTGAAAAACTTCATTTTTGAAAATATTATGTGTAGGGTATTGAATAAAACTAGAAGTTATTCTGATTATGAATACATATGTTTATTTAACGAACAAATTAATATGTTGGCGCCAGACCGCTTAAAAAGCTTCGACTTAATAAAATTAACTGTCTCTATGCAAAATTATGTCGTGTAGTTTTAGAACACGTTTGACTCTCTTTTATTTAGTACTTCAATGAAGAGATGAAATTGTATTTCGAAAACATTTATCGCAATCAAATCATTCAAACAATAACTAAATTATCCACCGTGCTAATGATTGAATTCATATAAGATTTAGTGAATGTATTGAGCAGAAAAAAGAATGTCCTTTATATGCTTCGCTTATTATTAACCTATAAACTTGCTTTGATGCTCTAGTTCTAATAATTAATAAATAAATCAGGCCCTCGATCACGATGAAATTTAAATTTACTCTGTGTACATAAAAACAATATATGCTGCAAATTTAAGATGACTATTCAGTTTCACCTCTGTTTCACCTTACTTCAGCTAAACTTACAGTTGCTTACTTTAGCTTTACTCTGTTTCAGAACAGTCACTAAAAATTATTTCTTGGCTACCATTGTTCATCTTTCATTAGTACATACGGCAATATAAGAGAAGATTTAGTCAAACTAGAAAATTTATAATCGATACTCTTCTATAGTTGACAAAGTTCAAATTCGCTTGCCTATCATTTATAATCGATACTCTTCTATAGTTGACAAAGTTCAAATTCGCTTGCCTATCATTTATAATCGATACTCTTCTATAGTTGACAAAGTTCAAATTCGCTTGCCTATCGTTTATAATCGATACTCTTCTATAGTTGACAAAGTTCAAATTCGCTTGCCTATCATTTATAATCGATACTCTTCTATAGTTGACAAAGTTCAAATTCGCTTGCCTATCATTTATAATCGATACTCTTCTATAGTTGACAAAGTTCAAATTCGCTTGCCTATCGTTTATAATCGATACTCTTCTATAGTTGACAAAGTTCAAATTCGCTTGCCTATCATTTATAATCGATACTCTTCTATAGTTGACAAAGTTCAAATTCGCTTGCCTATCATTTATAATCGATACTCTTCTATAGTTGACAAAGTTCAAATTCGCTTGCCTATCGTTTATAATCGATACTCTTCTATAGTTGACAAAGTTCAAATTCGCTTGCCTATCATTTATAATCGATACTCTTCTATAGTTGACAAAGTTCAAATTCGCTTGCCTATCGTTTATAATCGATACTCTTCTATAGTTGACAAAGTTCAAATTCGCTTGCCTAACATTTATAATCGATACTCTTCTATAGTTGACAAAGTTCAAATTCGCTTGCCTATCATTTATAATCGATACTCTTCTATAGTTGACAAAGTTCAAATTCGCTTGCCTATCATTTATAATTGATACTCTTCTATATTTGACAAAGTGCAAATTCGCTTGCCTATCATTTATAATGGATACTCTTCTATAGTTGACAAAGTTCAAATTCGCTTGCCTATCATTTATAATCGATACTCTTCTATAGTTGACAAAGTTCAAATTCGCTTGCCTATCATTTATAATTGATACTCTTCTATATTTGACAAAGTGCAAATTCGCTTGCCTATCATTTATAATGGATACTCTTCTATAGTTGACAAAGTTCAAATTCGCTTGCCTATCATTTATAATCGATACTCTTCTATAGTTGACAAAGTTCAAATTCGCTTGCCTATCATTTATAATTGATACTCTTCTATATTTGACAAAGTGCAAATTCGCTTGCCTATCATTTATAATGGATACTCTTCTATAGTTGACAAAGTTCAAATTCGCTTGCCTATCATTTATAATCGATACTCTTCTATAGTTGACAAAGTTCAAATTCGCTTGCCTATCGTTTATAATCTATACTCTTCTATAGTTGACAATGTTCAAATTCGCTTGCCTATCATTTATAATCGATACTCTTCTATAGTTGACAAAGTTCAAATTCGCTTGCCTATCGTTTATAATCGATACTCTTCTATAGTTGACAAAGTTCAAATTCGCTTGCCTATCATTTATAATCGATACTCTTCTATAGTTGACAAAGTTCAAATTCGCTTGCCTATCATTTATAATCGATACTCTTCTATAGTTGACAAAGTTCAAATTCGCTTGCCTATCGTTTATAATCGATACTCTTCTATAGTTGACAAAGTTCAAATTCGCTTGCCTATCATTTATAATCGATACTCTTTTATAGTTGACAAAGTTCAAATTTGCTTGCCTATCTTCACCACTTCTCCGTCATCATCGGCTTATATAAAAAAAAACAACTAGCCCCAGAATACTCTAATAACACCAGAGTTGGAAGAAAACAAGAGTTGGTTAAGAAATACCTGATAGGGAAGATATTAGAGAGGAATCTAACACAAGACTATACAAAAAAAAGGTGTTGATCCAGATAGGTCCCTCAGACTGCCATAGCTATACTCGTTATAGTTTACATTTCTCCTAAATAAATATATTCGAAGAGATTGTGACCTATAATCCGTATTTAAAAACTAAATGTAATTAAAATTATTTGATTTCAATATATTTTTCTTACAGCAGTTGCCCTTAAATAATGTGGAATTACGATGATCAATAATCAGTAAAAATGCATATCTAACGTAGCGAAGATCTAACTTATCTCTATTTTTTGCTTACATTTAATTAGCGTTGCTTTACCGTCTGTCAGGTTGGTTTATACATCAAACTAGGTGATTAATTATTTATTGATTATATCTACTCTTTTGATATTAATGCTTATTTTTTATATATATTTTTTTAGTTACAATAATAATATTTTAGATAAAATCTACCCTATATCCCTAATTTAAACTAGAAGGACAGATATTTTGTAAACCAACTTTTTTTGTTGGAAATTAAAAACTGATATACTGTATCAACAAAACATTATGAATCTTTCTTGTTATTATACTTTCTCATTATTAATGTACCAAGTCATTCAAAAGTAAGTTAAAACTTTAAATGATTGTAGTTTTGTTATTTGTTCTCCAATCTCTGAAAAAAAACCTTTATTGTATGAAGATATAATAATTTTGGAATTTATTGAAACATCAGCTTCTTATTTTCATTGCTGATTGTTTGTTACCATAACAAAAAGTTTTCTTATTGTTGACTAATTTTAAACACAGCAATCTAATATGTGGTAAACTTTTATTAGTTTAGAATTAATCAATTTTTTTTTATTCCCTCGTGAATTTACTTTTACAAACACGCTTAGCATTAATTTAATGTTATTATGATTGTGAACGGAGTTTTTCAGCCAAGTTATGGCAGTTTTGTACTGGCAAAGGTTTGAGGGACTGACCGTGCAGTGTTGCGGATATAAAAAGCTTGTTAGTAAGTTTGAAACAACAGGGCTCATTAGAGACATCAAGAGGCCAGAAGACTTTCAATCGTAAGAGAAGGTATATTGAAGAACTGAAAGAATCAATTATTCAAAACAGCTTAGATAAATGTCAACAGGTTAAGAAATATCACGCAAAGCTTAAAGAAACTATACTACTTCTCCAGGAAGAGAATGTGGCCACTTCGAATACTTCTCTTCAATTAATAACTGTCACGAGTAAGAATTTGTCTAAATTTCTCCAAATTAAATTTCATTTAATTCCAAAGGAATTTAAGTTCTTCATTTAATTTTATATTAAAAAAGAATAACTATAATCAGTTAAAGTTTTAACTTATTCACTCAGATATGTGAAAAGTAGAAAAATGTTTCTTGATTTTTTTTAAAATAAAAAACACGGTAAACTTAAAAACCTGTCCTTGTACTAACCGAATGACTGCCAAATTCATTCAGTTAATCCTAGTAAAAATTTGCTTCATAGGAACTCTTACCACTTAGTTGTACTATCCTTACCCCCAAAAAATAAAAACTTTTTAAACACTTAATGAGCCACCAAATCTTGTAAAAATTTGTTAAATGTTGAAAACTAAGTTCTAGTAAAACATCTCCAGTTATGGTTATGGTGTCAAGAATCCTTTTTCGTATTGCTGTTCGCTTTCAAAATTGTGACTACAAATGTTAACCCATCTGAGAGTTGGTTTTTAACTTATTAATGGTCCTTGGTAATAGCACGCAATCAAAACAAGTATGTACGTTATACGAACATGCACTATCTTTCAGTAACATTTAAACTTTTACGAGGATGGTATCAGAGATATGAGAGGTAACTTTCTTGTCTGTGGTAATAGCACGCAATCAAAACAAGTATGTACGTTATAACGAACATGCACTATCTTTCAGTAACATTTAAACTTTTACGAGGATGGTATCAGAGATATGAGAGGTAACTTTCTTGTCTGTGGTAATAGCACGCAATCAAAACAAGTATATACGTTATAACGAACATGCACTATCTTTCAGTAACATTTAAACTTTTACGAGGATGGTATCAGAGATATGAGAGGTAACTTTCTTGTCTGTGGTAATAGCACGCAATCAAAACAAGTATGTACGTTATAACGAACATGCACTATCTTTCAGTAACATTTAAACTTTTACGAGGATGGTATCAGAGATATGAGAGGTAACTTTCTTGTCTGTGGTAATAGCACGCAATCAAAACAAGTATATACGTTATAACGAACATGCACTATCTTTCAGTAACATTTAAACTTTTACGAAGATGGTATCAGAGATATGAGAGGTAACTTTCTTGTCTGTGGTAATAGCACTCAAACAAAACAAGTATGTACGTTATAACGAACATGCACTATCTTTCAGTAACATTTAAACTTTTACGAGGATGGTATCAGAGATATGAGAGGTAACTTTCTTGTCTGTGGTAATAGCACGGAATCAAAACAAGTATGTACGTTATAACGAACATGCACTATCTTTCAGTAACATTTAAACTTTTACGAGGATGGTATCAGAGATATGAGAGGTAACTTTCTTGTCTGTGGTAATAGCACGCAATCAAAACAAGTATATACGTTATAACGAACATGCACTATCTTTCAGTAACATTTAAACTTTTACGAGGATGGTATCAGAGATATGAGAGGTAACTTTCTTGTCTGTGGTAATAGCACTCAAACAAAACAAGTATGTACGTTATAACGAACATGCACTATCTTTCAGTAACATTTAAACTTTTACGAGGATGGTATCAGAGATATGAGAGGTAACTTTCTTGTCTGTGGTAATAGCACTCAAACAAAAGAAGTATGTACGTTATAACGAACATGCACTATCTTTCAGTAACATTTAAACTTTTACGAGGATGGTATCAGAGATATGAGAGGTAACTTTCTTGTCTGTGGTAATAGCACGCAATCAAAACAAGTATGTACGTTATAACGAACATGCACTATCTTTCAGTAACATTTAAACTTTTACGAGGATGGTATCAGAGATATGAGAGGTAACTTTCTTGTCTGTGGTAATAGCACGCAAACAAAACAAGTATGTACGTTATAACGAACATGCACTATCTTTCAGTAACATTTAAACTTTTACGAGGATGGTATCAGAGATATGAGAGGTAACTTTCTTGTCTGTGGTAATAGCACGGAATCAAAACAAGTATGTACGTTATAACGAACATGCACTATCTTTCAGTAACATTTAAACTTTTACGAGGATGGTATCAGAGATATGAGAGGTAACTTTCTTGTCTGTGGTAATAGCACTCAAACAAAACAAGTATGTACGTTATAACGAACATGCACTATCTTTCAGTAACATTTAAACTTTTACGAGGATGGTATCAGAGATATGAGAGGTAACTTTCTTGTCTGTGGTAATAGCACTCAAACAAAACAAGTATGTACGTTATAACGAACATGCACTATCTTTCAGTAACATTTAAACTTTTAAGAGGATGGTATCACAGATATGAGAGGTAACTTTCTTGTCTGTGGTAATAGCACGGAATCAAAACAAGTATGTACGTTATAACGAACATGCACTATCTTTCAGTAACATTTAAACTTTTACGAGGATGGTATCAGAGATATGAGAGGTAACTTTCTTGTCTGTGGTAATAGCACGGAATCAAAACAAGTATGTACGTTATAACGAACATGCACTATCTTTCAGTAACATTTAAACTTTTACGAGGATGGTATCAGAGATATGAGAGGTAACTTTCTTGTCTGTGGTAATAGCACGCAATCAAAACAAGTATGTACGTTATAACGAACATGCACTATCTTTCAGTAACATTTAAACTTTTACGAGGATGGTATCAGAGATATGAGAGGTAACTTTCTTGTCTGTGGTAATAGCACGGAATCAAAACAAGTATGTACGTTATAACGAACATGCACTATCTTTCAGTAACATTTAAACTTTTACGAGGATGGTATCAGAGATATGAGAGGTAACTTTCTTGTCTGTGGTAATAGCACGGAATCAAAACAAGTATATACGTTATACGAACATGCACTATCTTTCAGTAACATTTAAACTTTTAAGAGGATGGTATCAGAGATATGAGAGGTAACTTTCTTGTCTGTGGTAATAGCACGGAATCAAAACAAGTATGTACGTTATACGAACATGCACTATCTTTCAGTAACATTTAAACTTTTACGAGGATGGTATCAGAGATATGAGAGGTAACTTTCTTGTCTGTGGTAATAGCACGCAATCAATACAAGTATGTACGTTATAACGAACATGCACTATCTTTCAGTAACATTTAAACTTTTACGAGGATGGTATCACAGATATGAGAGGTAACTTTCTTGTCTGTGGTAATAGCACGGAATCAAAACAAGTATATACGTTATACGAACATGCACTATCTTTCAGTAACATTTAAACTTTTACGAGGATGGTATCAGAGATATGAGAGGTAACTTTCTTGTCTGTGGTAATAGCACGCAATCAAAACAAGTATGTACGTTATAACGAACATGCACTATCTTTCAGTAACATTTAAACTTTTACGAGGATGGTATCAGAGATATGAGAGGTAACTTTCTTGTCTGTGGTAATAGCACGCAATCAATACAAGTATGTACGTTATAACGAACATGCACTATCTTTCAGTAACATTTAAACTTTTACGAGGATGGTATCACAGATATGAGAGGTAACTTTCTTGTCTGTGGTAATAGCACGGAATCAAAACAAGTATATACGTTATACGAACATGCACTATCTTTCAGTAACATTTAAACTTTTACGAGGATGGTATCAGAGATATGAGAGGTAACTTTCTTGTCTGTGGTAATAGCACGCAATCAAAACAAGTATGTACGTTATAACGAACATGCACTATCTTTCAGTAACATTTAAACTTTTACGAGGATGGTATCAGAGATATGAGAGGTAACTTTCTTGTCTGTGGTAATAGCACGGAATCAAAACAAGTATGTACGTTATAACGAACATGCACTATCTTTCAGTAACATTTAAACTTTTACGAGGATGGTATCACAGATATGAGAGGTAACTTTCTTGTCTGTGGTAATAGCACGGAATCAAAACAAGTATGTACGTTATAACGAACATGCACTATCTTTCAGTAACATTTAAACTTTTACGAGGATGGTATCAGAGATATGAGAGGTAACTTTCTTGTCTGTGGTAATAGCACGCAATCAAAACAAGTATGTACGTTATAACGAACATGCACTATCTTTCAGTAACATTTAAACTTTTACGAGGATGGTATCACAGATATGAGAGGTAACTTTCTTGTCTGTGGTAATAGCACGCAATCAAAACAAGTATGTACGTTATAACGAACATGCACTATCTTTCAGTAACATTTAAACTTTTACGAGGATGGTATCAGAGATATGAGAGGTAACTTTCTTGTCTGTGGTAATAGCACGGAATCAAAACAAGTATATACGTTATACGAACATGCACTATCTTTCAGTAACATTTAAACTTTTACGAGGATGGTATCAGAGATATGAGAGGTAACTTTCTTGTCTGTGGTAATAGCACGCAATCAAAACAAGTATGTACGTTATAACGAACATGCACTATCTTTCAGTAACATTTAAACTTTTAAGAGGATGGTATCACAGATATGAGAGGTAACTTTCTTGTCTGTGGTAATAGCACGGAATCAAAACAAGTATGTACGTTATAACGAACATGCACTATCTTTCAGTAACATTTAAACTTTTACGAGGATGGTATCACAGATATGAGAGGTAACTTTCTTGTCTGTGGTAATAGCACGGAATCAAAACAAGTATATACGTTATACGAACATGCACTATCTTTCAGTAACATTTAAACTTTTACGAGGATGGTATCAGAGATATGAGAGGTAACTTTCTTGTCTGTGGTAATAGCACGGAATCAAAACAAGTATGTACGTTATAACGAACATGCACTATCTTTCAGTAACATTTAAACTTTTAAGAGGATGGTATCACAGATATGAGAGGTAACTTTCTTGTCTGTGGTAATAGCACGGAATCAAAACAAGTATGTACGTTATAACGAACATGCACTATCTTTCAGTAACATTTAAACTTTTACGAGGATGGTATCAGAGATATGAGAGGTAACTTTCTTGTCTGTGGTAATAGCACGCAATCAAAACAAGTATGTACGTTATAACGAACATGCACTATCTTTCAGTAACATTTAAACTTTTACGAGGATGGTATCAGAGATATGAGAGGTAACTTTCTTGTCTGTGGTAATAGCACTCAAACAAAACAAGTATGTACGTTATAACGAACATGCACTATCTTTCAGTAACATTTAAACTTTTACGAGGATGGTATCACAGATATGAGAGGTAACTTTCTTGTCTGTGGTAATAGCACGGAATCAAAACAAGTATATACGTTACACGAACATGCACTATCTTTCAGTAACATTTAAACTTTTACGAGGATGGTATCAGAGATATGAGAGGTAACTTTCTTGTCTGTGGTAATAGCACGGAATCAAAACAAGTATATACGTTATACGAACATGCACTATCTTTCAGTAACATTTAAACTTTTACGAGGATGGTATCAGAGATATGAGAGGTAACTTTCTTGTCTGTGGTAATAGCACGGAATCAAAACAAGTATGTACGTTATAACGAACATGCACTATCTTTCAGTAACATTTAAACTTTTACGAGGATGGTATCAGAGATATGAGAGGTAACTTTCTTGTCTGTGGTAATAGCACGCAATCAAAACAAGTATGTACGTTATAACGAACATGCACTATCTTTCAGTAACATTTAAACTTTTACGAGGATGGTATCAGAGATATGAGAGGTAACTTTCTTGTCTGTGGTAATAGCACGGAATCAAAACAAGTATGTACGTTATAACGAACATGCACTATCTTTCAGTAACATTTAAACTTTTAAGAGGATGGTATCACAGATATGAGAGGTAACTTTCTTGTCTGTGGTAATAGCACGGAATCAAAACAAGTATGTACGTTATAACGAACATGCACTATCTTTCAGTAACATTTAAACTTTTAAGAGGATGGTATCAGAGATATGAGAGGTAACTTTCTTGTCTGTGGTAATAGCACGGAATCAAAACAAGTATGTACGTTATAACGAACATGCACTATCTTTCAGTAACATTTAAACTTTTACGAGGATGGTATCAGAGATATGAGAGGTAACTTTCTTGTCTGTGGTAATAGCACGCAATCAAAACAAGTATGTACGTTATAACGAACATGCACTATCTTTCAGTAACATTTAAACTTTTACGAGGATGGTATCAGAGATATGAGAGGTAACTTTCTTGTCTGTGGTAATAGCACGGAATCAAAACAAGTATGTACGTTATAACGAACATGCACTATCTTTCAGTAACATTTAAACTTTTACGAGGATGGTATCAGAGATATGAGAGGTAACTTTCTTGTCTGTGGTAATAGCACGGAATCAAAACAAGTATGTACGTTATAACGAACATGCACTATCTTTCAGTAACATTTAAACTTTTACGAGGATGGTATCAGAGATATGAGAGGTAACTTTCTTGTCTGTGGTAATAGCACGCAATCAAAACAAGTATGTACGTTATAACGAACATGCACTATCTTTCAGTAACATTTAAACTTTTACGAGGATGGTATCAGAGATATGAGAGGTAACTTTCTTGTCTGTGGTAATAGCACGGAATCAAAACAAGTATGTACGTTATAACGAACATGCACTATCTTTCAGTAACATTTAAACTTTTACGAGGATGGTATCAGAGATATGAGAGGTAACTTTCTTGTCTGTGGTAATAGCACGGAATCAAAACAAGTATATACGTTATACGAACATGCACTATCTTTCAGTAACATTTAAACTTTTAAGAGGATGGTATCAGAGATATGAGAGGTAACTTTCTTGTCTGTGGTAATAGCACGGAATCAAAACAAGTATGTACGTTATACGAACATGCACTATCTTTCAGTAACATTTAAACTTTTACGAGGATGGTATCAGAGATATGAGAGGTAACTTTCTTGTCTGTGGTAATAGCACGCAATCAATACAAGTATGTACGTTATAACGAACATGCACTATCTTTCAGTAACATTTAAACTTTTACGAGGATGGTATCACAGATATGAGAGGTAACTTTCTTGTCTGTGGTAATAGCACGGAATCAAAACAAGTATATACGTTATACGAACATGCACTATCTTTCAGTAACATTTAAACTTTTACGAGGATGGTATCAGAGATATGAGAGGTAACTTTCTTGTCTGTGGTAATAGCACGGAATCAAAACAAGTATGTACGTTATAACGAACATGCACTATCTTTCAGTAACATTTAAACTTTTACGAGGATGGTATCACAGATATGAGAGGTAACTTTCTTGTCTGTGGTAATAGCACGGAATCAAAACAAGTATGTACGTTATAACGAACATGCACTATCTTTCAGTAACATTTAAACTTTTACGAGGATGGTATCAGAGATATGAGAGGTAACTTTCTTGTCTGTGGTAATAGCACGGAATCAAAACAAGTATGTACGTTATAACGAACATGCACTATCTTTCAGTAACATTTAAACTTTTACGAGGATGGTATCAGAGATATGAGAGGTAACTTTCTTGTCTGTGGTAATAGCACGCAATCAAAACAAGTATGTACGTTATAACGAACATGCACTATCTTTCAGTAACATTTAAACTTTTACGAGGATGGTATCAGAGATATGAGAGGTAACTTTCTTGTCTGTGGTAATAGCACGGAATCAAAACAAGTATGTACGTTATAACGAACATGCACTATCTTTCAGTAACATTTAAACTTTTACGAGGATGGTATCACAGATATGAGAGGTAACTTTCTTGTCTGTGGTAATAGCACGGAATCAAAACAAGTATGTACGTTATAACGAACATGCACTATCTTTCAGTAACATTTAAACTTTTACGAGGATGGTATCAGAGATATGAGAGGTAACTTTCTTGTCTGTGGTAATAGCACGCAATCAAAACAAGTATGTACGTTATAACGAACATGCACTATCTTTCAGTAACATTTAAACTTTTACGAGGATGGTATCACAGATATGAGAGGTAACTTTCTTGTCTGTGGTAATAGCACGGAATCAAAACAAGTATGTACGTTATAACGAACATGCACTATCTTTCAGTAACATTTAAACTTTTACGAGGATGGTATCAGAGATATGAGAGGTAACTTTCTTGTCTGTGGTAATAGCACGGAATCAAAACAAGTATATACGTTATACGAACATGCACTATCTTTCAGTAACATTTAAACTTTTACGAGGATGGTATCAGAGATATGAGAGGTAACTTTCTTGTCTGTGGTAATAGCACGCAATCAAAACAAGTATGTACGTTATAACGAACATGCACTATCTTTCAGTAACATTTAAACTTTTAAGAGGATGGTATCAGAGATATGAGAGGTAACTTTCTTGTCTGTGGTAATAGCACGGAATCAAAACAAGTATGTACGTTATAACGAACATGCACTATCTTTCAGTAACATTTAAACTTTTACGAGGATGGTATCACAGATATGAGAGGTAACTTTCTTGTCTGTGGTAATAGCACGGAATCAAACCAAGTATATACGTTACACGAACATGCACTATCTTTCAGTAACATTTAAAGTTTTACGAGGATGGTATCAGAGATATGAGAGGTAACTTTCTTGTCTGTGGTAATAGCACGGAATCAAAACAAGTATATACGTTATACGAACATGCACTATCTTTCAGTAACATTTAAACTTTTACGAGGATGGTATCAGAGATATGAGAGGTAACTTTCTTGTCTGTGGTAATAGCACGGAATCAAAACAAGTATGTACGTTATAACGAACATGCACTATCTTTCAGTAACATTTAAACTTTTAAGAGGATGGTATCACAGATATGAGAGGTAACTTTCTTGTCTGTGGTAATAGCACGGAATCAAAACAAGTATGTACGTTATAACGAACATGCACTATCTTTCAGTAACATTTAAACTTTTACGAGGATGGTATCAGAGATATGAGAGGTAACTTTCTTGTCTGTGGTAATAGCACGCAATCAAAACAAGTATGTACGTTATAACGAACATGCACTATCTTTCAGTAACATTTAAACTTTTACGAGGATGGTATCAGAGATATGAGAGGTAACTTTCTTGTCTGTGGTAATAGCACTCAAACAAAACAAGTATGTACGTTATAACGAACATGCACTATCTTTCAGTAACATTTAAACTTTTAAGAGGATGGTATCAGAGATATGAGAGGTAACTTTCTTGTCTGTGGTAATAGCACGGAATCAAAACAAGTATGTACGTTATAACGAACATGCACTATCTTTCAGTAACATTTAAACTTTTACGAGGATGGTATCACAGATATGAGAGGTAACTTTCTTGTCTGTGGTAATAGCACGGAATCAAAACAAGTATATACGTTACACGAACATGCACTATCTTTCAGTAACATTTAAACTTTTACGAGGATGGTATCAGAGATATGAGAGGTAACTTTCTTGTCTGTGGTAATAGCACGGAATCAAAACAAGTATATACGTTATACGAACATGCACTATCTTTCAGTAACATTTAAACTTTTACGAGGATGGTATCAGAGATATGAGAGGTAACTTTCTTGTCTGTGGTAATAGCACGGAATCAAAACAAGTATGTACGTTATAACGAACATGCACTATCTTTCAGTAACATTTAAACTTTTACGAGGATGGTATCAGAGATATGAGAGGTAACTTTCTTGTCTGTGGTAATAGCACGCAATCAAAACAAGTATGTACGTTATAACGAACATGCACTATCTTTCAGTAACATTTAAACTTTTACGAGGATGGTATCAGAGATATGAGAGGTAACTTTCTTGTCTGTGGTAATAGCACGCAATCAAAACAAGTATGTACGTTATAACGAACATTCACTATCTTTCAGTAACATTTAAACTTTTAAGAGGATGGTATCACAGATATGAGAGGTAACTTTCTTGTCTGTGGTAATAGCACGGAATCAAAACAAGTATGTACGTTATAACGAACATGCACTATCTTTCAGTAACATTTAAACTATTAAGAGGATGGTATCAGAGATATGAGAGGTAACTTTCTTGTCTGTGGTAATAGCACCCAATCAAAACAAGTATGTACGTTATAACGAACATGCACTATCTTTCAGTAACATTTAAACTTTTACGAGGATGGTATCAGAGATATGAGAGGTAACTTTCTTGTCTGTGGTAATAGCACGGAATCAAAACAAGTATATACGTTATACGAACATGCACTATCTTTCAGTAACATTTAAACTTTTAAGAGGATGGTATCAGAGATATGAGAGGTAACTTTCTTGTCTGTGGTAATAGCACGGAATTAAAACAAGTATATACGTTACACGAACATGCACTATTATTCAGTAATATTTAAATTTTTACGAGGATGGTATCAGAGCTATGAGAGGTAACTTTCTTGTCTGTGGTAATAGCACGGAATCAAAACAAGTATATACGTTACACGAACATGCACTATCTTTCAGTAACATTTAAACTTTTACGAGGATGGTATCAGAGATATGAGAGGTAACTTTCTTGTCTGTGGTAATAGCACGCAAACAAAACAAGTATATACGTTACACGAACATGCACTATCTTTCAGTAACATTAAAACTTTTACGAGGATGGTATCACAGATATGCGAGGTAACTTTCTTGTCTGTGGTAATAGCACGCAATCAAAACAAGTATGTACGTTATAACGAACATGCACTATCTTTCAGTAACATTTAAACTTTTACGAGGATGGTATCAGAGATATGAGAGGTAACTTTCTTGTCTGTGGTAATAGCACGCAAACAAAACAAGTATGTACGTTATAACGAACATGCGCTATCTTTCAGTAACATTTAAACTTTTACGAGGATGGTATCAGAGATATGAGAGGTAACTTTCTTGTCTGTGGTAATAGCACGCAATCAAAACAAGTATGTACGTTATAACGAACATGCACTATCTTTCAGTAACATTTAAACTTTTACGAGGATGGTATCAGAGATATGAGAGGTAACTTTCTTGTCTGTGGTAATAGCACGCAAACAAAACAAGTATATACGTTACACGAACATGCACTATCTTTCAGTAACATTTAAACTTTTACGAGGATGGTATCACAGATATGCGAGGTAACTTTCTTGTCTGTGGTAATAGCACGCAACCAAAACAAGTATGTACGTTATACGTTATATCTTTCAGTAGCATTTAAACTTTTACGATGACGGTATCACGAACAAGAGAGGTAATTTTTGTTGTCTGTGACGTTATGGAATATTAAAATATGCGAATGTACCTATGTGTAATATCGAGGTGTATTGCTCCGTACAATATGTATTGTTAATCTTTAACTAAATAATTCATTGTAGTCATAAAATTTAGATTTATAGTCTTAGAGTATTTCATAAAGCTTAATTTAATACTCGCAATATAGCTTACACGAGGGATTAAGTGCTTTATTGCCCCCCCCCTTCTTTAAAACCTAAGTACTTGTTATCATAATGTTATCACCGGAAATGGTTATCGTTGTCACAACTCCAATGTTATCAGAATGTCCAACATTCGCAGCTTTAATTTTGTTATTACTAAGGAATATTTCTCAGTTTTCACTAACTTGCAAACAGAACAAACAATATGTTAATTTTAAATGGTTTCTTTTTTAAATAATGTAATCAAGTAGGAAATAGAGAATATTATTGTTAAAATTTAATTTGTTTCTATTAATTAATTCAGCAACGAAATACATCGACTGCAATGAAGAAACAGAACAAAATATATTTATGACGATAGTTGTTGATCACACAAAACCTTTTGATAAATTTGGGTCCTCTAAAACGTATTAAGTCATGACGTAATAGTCTTCTAAACCAGCTATATAGAAATGTCTACAACTGTAAATACAACAAAACAATATTTCAATGGTGACAACAAACGCTCAAAAATAGTACACAATCAAAATGACACTACAGCTTATGGCAAGACCTCTACTTTAATCGATTAGGCTATAGTGTTATTATTATTCAGCCTGCAGAATTAATGTATTTTTTAGCAATAACTAATAAACAACTAAATCTATAAGCACTGTTTAAAAAACTTGATTTTGACCAAATAACATTTTGTTTCTCTTTAAGGCCTACAATTAAGCAGGAAGATGTCTGGAAACTGATTAAAAATAACTTATGTGGTTATGATTATCATCATACGAAACAGCTAACAACTTCTGGTGTCAAAAATTATGTTGAGTCTCAACAATCTAATGGGTTGTAAATTACACTGTGTCTTTTTTCTTACGAGGAAAATATAGGTAGGCCTACAGAACATCTATTTGCGAAACTTCTAGAGAGTTTTAACATTTTTGTTGTGTGCTCAAAACATAAATTAAAATCAGATTTCAGTTATTAATTTAAACTTTTGGTGAAAGACGTTCGTACAGCCTCCAATATTTTGTTATGAATTTGGCCTTAAATAGATTTGAAAACAAAGTTGTCAATGTTTTCTTATTTCGAATATAACTATTAGAAGAGAAATAATATCAATACATTTGGAATATTATGTTTTAGCTGTCGTTTGTAAATATAATAATTTTTTTTTAATTTGTAAAACATCTTATTTCTAGTAATTTGCAAAATTTATTTGTAAGTTTAATAGCTAAATAGGCTATCAACTTGGTCGTATTCATAGAATAGGTTAAGCACAAAGCAAATACAACTACATAAAGGTTTGAATTAATTTGTTTTATGGTAAAAAATTGTCTCTATGTAGTCCCAAATAGACATTATACATAAATACAATAACATACTTTATACATAAGGCATACTCTTTTTAAAGACATTGCTTTGCGTGTAAAATCTAAGTTTTAATAACGGAGATGAGAAAGTTTGTTTAATTTCAAATATAACGATTACATTTTATGCCCCAAATAAACAGTAGGTGTGAATTTTGAAATAATTCGGTATATCTTTTTCTCAGAAATGTACAATCAATCTATTTTTTAAACTCAGAAGACCCAAAAGTTTTTAATCCCCGAAAATTAAATTAAACATCGATTATTTCATCACAACTATACTTTCTGTGTAAACATTTATAGGGTGAGAAAGTAAAATTTATATTCCTATTTAAGTATTTTTACATTTTGGTATATTTTTATGTTTCCGCACAAATGTGCTTTAGAAAAAGTGTGTGCAATATTTGTAGACCGTTATTAATAGATATACAAATATTAATATTAATATATATATATATATATATATATATATATATATATATATATATATATATATGGTTAATTAAATATTTGTATGATTGACAAATTATCTTATACTATTAGTCCTATGTTTATATTATAGTTTATAAATTCATTAGACCAAAACAGATATAATACAAAGTCATATATTAATATTAATAATAACAAAAATGTAGTTATATAATGATTAAAATCAGATTATTGGAATATTTTTATTTTTAACATAAAGCAATTCTTGCAATATATATATAACTAGTATTCTCCCAATAAATGTAATATAACAAAAGTATGAAAATCAAAATGAATTCATAAGTTATACTATTCACTACACGTGTAAAAATAATATAAATCCTACTGACTAAGTGTAATTTTTATACTTTATAATTTATGTAATTAAAATAATTATTTTTATGCAGCAAATTGTTTATGAAAAATTAGGTTTTGGAAATTTTAAAGAAAACTATTTCTTTGCTAAAATTTTATAGAATTTTATTCTATTTATTTTTTACAGGACCACTATTATTAAATAAATTATTAAAAAATATGAACTTATTTATAAAATGTATTTATATATGTTTATATTTTATTGGTTTACGAACTTTATGTTATAGAAGAATACATACAGCTTTATGTTTACTAAAATTTCAATTTATTGTTTTCTCTTTATTTTATTTGTATTTACAAGATATATTATGAATTTCAATTTGTTTTGTTGTGTGTGTGTGTGTGTGTGTGTTATAACATAACAGAACGTTTGTTATATAATATTTTTTTATCTAATTTATTTACTTTAAATTTAATTCTTTTGAAACTATGATGGTTTAAGTAAATTAGTTCAACAAAACAAGTTTTTATCCTTTAACTAACTTCAGGATTTATTGGCAAAACAATTATTTATAACAAATAGTATCAATTTAATCTATCTATTCATTGAAATATCTTAAGGCTACTTCATTCTCTCACACTTGCATTCTTTAAAACTAATTTACTCTAATACACAATATTATTGATTACAATTTTAGAATCTACAATTGATTATTCAATTTACATAAAAATCAAAACTCTACAAAATGTTCAACAGATCTTGTCCAAATTGTTCTTATTAACTTTATCAATTTTATAACAAAAAACAAGACAAATTTCTTTAATTAACTGATATTTCCAAATTTACTTTATTTTGCCGGCTAGCTCAATTACTTTACTTTTAAATTAATTATACAAAAAAACTTGACTCTTATCTCGGGCATGGGAACTTTTAATGACTCAATTAAAGTGAAATACTAACTCTAATGATTATTTATTATGAAATTTTGTACTTATCAACAATTCTCCTCGTCCGCTATAATTTTGGCACTTTTACACAACACAAATCACTAACGATGCACAACAACACAACGTATCCTTAGCCTGGGAAGTCGGATGCTGCTAACACTGGTTCATTGACTGGTGGTGAATCTCTGGTGATACTCGGCTAACTCTGTGTGGTCTCCTTACTCGTTCTCGACTACTATGGACTTCGACGCGATGATCTCTCCTCTTCTTTTATGAATTTTATACTCTATTTAATTTATGATTCTAACAAACTTCAAAAGAAACTACTAAATTTTGTGGCGCTCTGCCTTTAAATTAACCAATGACTTAGAATTAAACCCTCAGGTTAATTCTTAACACTTAACACCTCCTCCTCTGATTCCTAGCTGTAAGCCAAGACCTACACGCTCTTAACCCCAGTTTTAGACTGACTCTCCTTACTGTTGGATTTCACCTCTCCCGAAATTCAAGTGTAGCGTCCTCTTCGCTTATTGGTTAAAATCTCATTTTTTTAAAACTCAGGCCTCTCCTGATTGGACCTCTAACTTTCTAAAAATCGTTAGTTTTTTCTTACACGCGCTGGCTTCACCCTCGGAGATACCGTTAGGAATTCGCTTTCTCATTTTTTCTTGGTTCCCATTTTTTACAACACGCAGCTGCGTTGAATAGCAAAACTCCGTTATGTTTTCTACTAAATTTTTATTTGTGTCGGCGAACTTTCTTCTCTTAAGTAAAACAGAATGTCTTCTTTCCCTTGTCCTTGTCACGTTTGTCAATTTGTACAGTTATTTTCCATACTTAACCTTGCAGCTGCTCTTTCGGTAAGATTTGCTCGTCCACATGTGTTTTGTTTCAATTTACACTTTTACACAATTATTTATTAATGTTAACTTTTGATTGATTATTATTATTTTAGTATTTGATATTAGGCCTAATTAATTATTTATCCATTGTGATCGTTTGAGATCGTTATAGTGTATATATATATAAATTATATAAATTGTATATAAATTACATCCTAAGCTGCTAACATAGCTATGTTTAACTTTCTAAATTAATATATAGAGAATAATATATCAAATATTTCTTTTTTAACATACCACGTTTTTAAAACGACTAAAAAGTATAAAATAATTTTTCATGACCCTTCTACAATTTTGAGGGAGGATTGTTAGTGGCTATGGATATATTTGGAATACTTGGAGAGAAAAACGTGGGGCGTAGGCAGTAAATAATACAAGTAGACAATCCGGATGAATTCGCAGCTAATTTCGGTGAATCGGAAATGAGAATCACTGTAATTTAATTTTTTACTCCTTCAACTATCATAGATTGCCTGCGCCCCACGTTTTTCTCTCCAAGTATTCCAAATATATCCATAGCCACTAACAATCCTCCCTCAAAATTGTAGAAGGGTCATGAAAAATTATTTTATACTTTTTAGTCCGTTTTAAAAACGTGGTATGTTAAAAAATAAAATTTATTTGATTTATTATTTTCTGTTTTTAGTCTTATGTCCGAGTGAAAGATTTCAATCGGTTCTGTATATATTGATGAGACTCTGACAGGGACATATATAGGAAATTCCCAATGCATTTCACATCCTGTTTAGCTGCAAATGTCTACAAATTCAAAATATTACCTCTTATTACCTATAATAGTTCTATTAGCCTTGTAACTCAGAAAATCAAACTAAAGAAGTAAACAAAATGTATTTTATTTTTGATGTACATGAATTAAAACAATACAATGTCAGATCTTTCTCCATTACAAATTATAAATGTATCATAAACTTATGATGGTGAAGGTCGTATTTGACGCATTCTTCCCATCTCCGTCATGGCATCTTCATTGCTAGGTGATTTGCAAATGAGTTTTGAGCAATCGAGCTCATTTTTTTTATTTGATTTATTATTATACTTTTCAGTTCGTTTTAAAAACGTGGTATGTTAAAAAAAAATTATTTGATTTATTATTAATCCAATAACTCTCACAAGCCATGAAAAATGTGCCTCATCCTACTTCAATATTCCGGTTACCATTCAAAAGCGATAACGCGGTTAAAAAAAATCTATATTGGCCAATTTTTATTTGTTTAAATAACTATTGTTTAAACAAATGTGGAGACAAGAAACCAACTGAATATTGTATTGTCATCCAATTCTGACCTATGTTCAAAATTTCAGGTCTCTAGCTTATCGGGAAGTTAGTTAAACTCGATTGCAAAATTTCACCCGGATATACTGACAGATATGACGGAAACCGAACTAATAAAAACGTGGTAAAATGTATTATAAGAGGATAAAATCTATATTAAGATTGTCATGGAAAGATAAGGGAGTTTTGGGTCCCTGTGGATGAAAAAATTGTTTTTTATTTCATAATCTCTGTCATCTTTCAACTGGCCATGTTTAGATTTTATGTTTAGCCATTTTTACCATCAATAATTATCACGTAATTTCGTTGTATCCTAAAATTTTATTGTACTTTTCATAAAACAGAAATTCAACAAATTTAACCTTTAGGATCTTCAAAAACCTGAATATAGGGGTTGTAGTAAAACTTTAAAAAATAACTTATTGTACTCCTCATTATAGTTGAATTTATAAAAATTTGTTCAACCAATTTCTATTTAATCTTGGTGGAATGAAAAGATTAATAACCTAAACTAATGTATCAAACCACAGATAAAAATTATAATTTATAAGAAATTACAAAAAAAGAAAAGAATTTTTTTGCACAACAAAACTATAGCCTAGTCATACAAAACTAACTGGGAGCTATTATAGAATTTCACTTCATTAAATCTCGCAATATTGAATTTCACTTCCTTATTTCAATATTGACTCTCCTCTGACTGGCCTCGTAGCTATGCATATATTAAACAGCCTCCAGTCTCTTAATTTTTACAGGGGTCTCGCAGCTATGACAACGATAAACTCTCTTCGGTGAACGATTCACCAATCATTACGCTCGACGCTCGGTCCTAACATCAAATTAGAACAAGATAAGAGTATATTATTTTCATAATAACTTCGTTATTTTCTCAACATAGTATTGTACTTAGGGAGTATTTAATTTAGGGTGAAGTTAAATTACTCAAAATTTATGGACAAAAGTCTGTTTGAAATTACCGACATTTTTAGTATAATATTTCTTACTTCCGATGTAGACAGAAAAAAATCAATGGTAGAAAGTTAGACATCTAGACTTCAAACCACAATACAACCGAATACTTAAATACAATGAATCTATTTCTATACAAACAAAACATAAAAATTGTATCTCCCAAGTCCAATGTCAAAGGAAAATATAATCTCACAGCCACAGTTTATTACCCTACAAAAAATATTAAATATCTCTTAATCTGGTTAATTTACGGGTAATCTAATCAGCGCACAGAATGTGCAGATCATCTAAGAGAGAATTTTGTTTGTTCTGATCTTGCTTTAAACAGTCCTTGATAATACGCCCCATGGTGTCATCTATTACCTAAGTAAAAATTGAGGAACGACTATAAAAGAATATTACAATTTAGAAAAATCATGAAACTTATCACTTCTTTTTTGTGTAAACTTTTGCCACTAGAAGTAATTAGTGTGGAAAATAAAATAAAATAAAATCCAGAACCATCCAGCCAAGTTGGCCACATATTTTACTTAAAAAGAAAGACTGCGTTTGTAGACTAATGTCCTGTTCGGCGCTCATGATTTTTGCATCCTATAATAAAATCATCCATGCAAAACTATCTGAATCTCTGGTATTTCACAGCTAAATTTACCACACCATGTTTTATTGTCAACTATTATAATAAGTAGACCAACAAAATAAATGTTGTAATGGTTGTTTAGGGTTCATTAATCTTCATTTTGTACAACTTGGCACTATACGCTATAGAATAATATTAAAATCGAGTCATTGTGTGTCAGGGTGTCATCTATATAAGGAGTAACTTTTGTTAAAAATGTTTATATTATTATTTTTTACCGTTTCTCGTTTTATTAAATTTAGAAATTCTTACTATTGAGATCTCCCTTATAGAAAAACCTAAAACAGAAAATATGATATGTCCGCCTATTTTATGTCATAGAAGTAATTTGGTGCCATTTTTGGTTCATGTGTATATATAATCCATAAATTGTGTGTAAATAGTAAATGCAAATTCAATGGATGATATTTGTATTACTCAAATTTGATATGTATAGACCTACTCGGTTTTACGAATCGTTATATTTTGCCAAGTAGAAAAAGTAATTAGTAAATTCAAAAATGGCGTCCTATTTTCAATTTTCTAAACATGTTTTTCACTTACAATTTTTCACATGTAGGTACTACAATGTCGTATATAACTCATTTTTTACATAATTAAAATCTTCATCCACCTTTGCTCAAATTTATGTTTTTACAAATGAAAATAAGAGATTTATTATTGTAAACATTAAACATTCGGTAAAAACATAACCACAAAGTTATAAAAGTTTAGTCAAATTTAGTAAGTAAATAAGCTATGGCTTACTACATTGAGAATTATTAGAATAAATTGACGCACAATTTGAACATGGCAGCCTTTTAAAACAATTTTTGCCCTTTTCTTCTTATTTAGTTTCCTACATGAGCGTAATAGCTTATTTAATAACAAGGACGATAATTGAGCGCCAACACAAATTCTGCTTTGTTATCGGTGATTTTTAACTACTAGACATTTGTAATGACAGAGCGATATTATTTTTAATTTAAAAACAGTTATAATTAACTTCTTGATACACTCTTCCTCATTGTAAGTGTAATAGTTTCATCAACTCAACTGACGAAGGGTTTCATTCTTTGTCATAATTTTCTCTGAAAAATAAAATTAAAATAACTGACTTCTGCAAATAAATGAATAGATATAAATTAAAAGAATATCTATAATGGAAGAAATGGTCTTCCGTTTAAACAATAAAAGAGTCAAAACATTGACTGTGAGTTATAAACAAAATTATCTCAACTATTAATGGCGCAAAAATGTAAACATGGTTTATTAAGGCACGTCATCCACGTCTATTTCAGTGACACTAGGCCAAGGCTGTGAAACACATAACACCGCAATAAATTTGTTGATAAACGTTCCCGAGGAGACACAGTGACAGACTAAGAGAGTTAATTCAGAAGCGTGCATACAGGTCAATGATAATCTAAGGTTTAAGGTTGTCCATAAGTAGGCGCATGTCTTCCTACATATTTGCATGTCAAATATTTCTTCTCAAGCTTGGAGATAGCACATAGCAAACTTAAACAAGATCATTACTTATTAATTTTTATTTCACTTATCTACAACTCACTTTACATAAATAATAAACACAAAAACATCGCTTGTTTACACAGCAAGTGTTTTAACTATTAAAGGAAATATTGTTGGTTCTCGTAAACTCATGTAACAATAATTTTGTAGAGAGAGAGAGAGAGAGAGAGAGAGAGAGAGAGAGAGAGAGAGAGAGAGAGAGAGAGAGAGAGAGAGAGAGAGAGAGAGAGAGAGAGAGAGAGAGAGAGAGAGAGAGAGAGAGAGAGAGAGAGAGAGAGAGAGAGAGAGAGAGAGAGAGAGAGAGAGAGAGAGAGAGAGACAAGTGCACTCGGAAGAAAAATTCATGACAGAATTAGACTATTTCTTGTATGATATGGTATACAGTAGCTACATAAGGCTCTGAAGTACCAACTACCATGTTCATAACAACATGTGAGCAGATTAATCGAATGAAGGTATTTCATTATTATTTTTTGTTTTATTTTATTTATTTATATATCAGGACACTAAAACTGTTGCTACGACTATTATGAACATTTCCTGCTGGTCTTCGAAACTATCTGTAAAACTAAGAGTCAATCAACGTGGAGGTCAAAAGAGAAATTCGACATTGTGAAATTCAACTGGGGTCAAGCTATTGTACCTCAAAATGTGTGGAAGCACAGTTCAGGCATTATTTGGTTTATAGTATAATTATTGAATATATGACTAAAAAGAAGCTTCTTAACATACGAGTTTCAATATGTGGATTGAACAGTTGTAGTTTTGTAAGGTATAAGTTCAGAACGGGTAGAGTGAAATTAGAGCAAAGAATTCGGCACTGTTCTTGAAACTACCTGAAATATAGCATTAGATAAGCAGCACTAGACCTTCTAATAGGAGGATAATAATTCTGAACTTCATCCCATACCATGGAGATGGGCGATTATTTTTATGTAAAATCAATGGTTATCAATCAAAGTACAAAACCGCTGTAAGTATCTTAAAATCTTAAAACCCAAGATTAAAAACACATAACGTAAGTGGTAATTTTAAATATTAGTTTTATTATAAATGTATCTAAGTATTTTAATATACAGACTATATTTACAAGCAAATCTCCTGACTGATTCACCAGTGTTCAAGTTAAACCAATTGACGTAGAAACATGATATTTGTGAATTTATGGAGAATTTTAGTTCCATAACTTAAGGACCCACTTAAAAGGGTTTATTTTTATATTCGGCCCCTAAGGATGGATCAAACATGTTTTCCCGGATTCTTTAATATTTCATATACCCAATGACTAATCGGTATGGTTTTTACTAGTTTACAAATGCCTAAAAACATAATCCTTAACATAAGCTATTAATTTAAAAATAAGTATATGTAACTCACTAACGTCCAGTCGAAACCCAGGACCTAGAAACATGAAATCCGCCGTGAGGGAAGGACACAGAAAAAGGATTTTCCTAAATTCAGTCACTAAGGGAGTTAAAAGGCATTGAGACCCACGAGAACAAGACATGGTTTTTATGACATAGATACGCATTTGTCCTGACTAATTCATCAACGAGTAGCCCAAACTCTAAACTTAGAAATATGAAAAATTAACCTAGAATATATTTCGCTCAGTATATGTATATTCTTTCAAAAATGTAAGAATACACTGAGAAGTGATTTTTCGAAATCTAGATGAAATTTTACACATATTTTTCGCCAATATAATCAAACATTTTCCCCCGTATAACGCCGGATATAACAACTACAATAGATCTATATTCTATGCAGTTTATTCTATTATAATAATTTGCCTAAAATAAGAGTTAATTATAATTGAGATTTATCTGTTTGTCACACGCATATTAACTGCATTATTTGTACTATGTGAAGCATGAATGTTATGAGTAATATCTGATACAACATTAATTTAGTGTTTGATAAATTTATATCTTATCGTGTTTTCAGGCATTAAAGAATTTGAGTTATACAATACAGCTCTAGATTGTTCCAAGTTTTATGGTCTCACGGGTGTTGGCGAATTCAAACTATTTGTTAAACAACAGTAATTCCACCACAGTAATTTTTTATATATCTCATTGTAGCTTATTGTCTTGACATAAAAACATATATCAATTAATAATGTTAAGAGACACTTATAAAAAATATATTTCATAAAAGAGATACTTTGCACGATTTAAGCTACTAATTATGCAAACAAGATATATAACTATATTATATAAGAATTATTAAAACAGAGAGTCAGTAAAAATCAAAACGTTCCTATAAAAACCGAACGCCCAGTTATTAGAAGCAGGCTCAAAGTTCCACCAACTATAACGGTATTTGCCGAGGTCGTAACACAAATAAAACCTACAATAAGTTTGTTGACATACGGAATGACGTTATTTACCTTTAAACTTTACGAAAGTTTTACTACACTCTGCTGTGAGTCACAGTTGAATTCAATGCTTTGTTGGATTTCTTCAGACTCTCATATAGGCATGATAGACAATTATTTTAAAAACAAGCAAACACACGGTCATTCATATGAACACAAATAGGAGCGTGAGCGAACATGTGTACACACATTATGTATTTCAAGAAACAAAAATGCTGTAATTTTTACCAAAAGTATTACGAAAATGAATGGCATAGATGAACTTTACTATTTCAAATTCACCTATCACAATGCAGCCCCATAGATGCATCTTACCTTGTCATCGACTCCATATAATCAACTGAAACCATGAAACATAGATCCAATTACTTATCATGTTGCAAATAAATTATAACCAAAACTTTTGTTAATTCCTAAAGAAAACGATGTTCCAATTATGTAAGAATATTTGTTCTGCATACTTATTATTCTGTAATGATTTTATAACTATCATCTGAACACATGGTTCTTTTTTTTAATAACTAATAAACAGGAAAAATATTAAAAGAAGGAAATACTTCAGAAGTGGATAAAAATTTGTTTTATAAATACTTGATTTTGTTAAAACAAAATCTTCTATAAATAATTGTAAACCCTATTTTATTGAAAAAAGTCTGTTATAAAATCTAAGAGATAAAACCATTTTTTTTCAAAAATTGCCATTTTCTGAAGCTTATGAAATTACACTCAATTTAATTTATTTGATTGCTAGACCATAAAAATTATTTTTATGTTTTGGTGTTTTAAATGTAAAAAATCTATTAAATATTTGAGTGTTTATGTATTGTTTTAATGCAAATATGTTAAGTATTTTAATATAATTCAATACTGTATTTAACGAATATATATTGTTTTAATAACTGTTTTATTTTATTTAATTTATTATGAATATCTTGTTTTAACTAATGCATGCTAAACATTTAAAATATTTCATAATAATTATAACAAAAGAAAAATAATATATCAGCTTTTAAATGGGAATTTTGTAATTCAGGTATACAATTACAACTTATAAAAAAGCAACTTGAATTAAAACTATAAATTAAAATGAAAAAGAAACATTTCACATTAAAAAAAATCCATTATTATTAAATGGTTTATCAAAAAACCAGTCCAGTATAATTTGAAATTTTAACTGCTACAAGATGGTTAATGGTTTTGAGATAGAAAACTGTGAACGTCTCCTTAGCTTCGAAAAACACGTTCAGTTAAGTTTCTTTTGTAAATTATTTTAAAATTACTCATTTTACGCAACAACAATTAAATTAGTACTAAGTTTAAACTGAGAAAATTTCAGAATATTCTGGGACCTCATTTAAAAAATTATTATAAAGAGGTTGGAGACTTCAATATATGTAATATTTTCACAAAATATCTTAATAAAAATTAGTCACGTTTAATCGTTATGAAACAATAATTTGAAAATTTTGAATAAAAATGAGTTAAGCCATTTTAAAGTGTATGGATTTTTAGTTTAAAATGATACCTCTCTTAAATTACAACCCCCTCGATCAAATGGAAAACAAATCTTGTAGAGTGAACATTTTACTTGGAGGGATCTGCGTGTCAAGAAAATGTTTGCAATTTGTATGATTTCGTTTTTAGTATACATTCTCATAACATTACTTATATGTGAATAACATATTTATGTATAAATGCGTAAAATCACACAAGTTTTTAAACTCTTCATTTCGTGAAGAATTGTTGTTTCTTGTAGTATAAGCGACGAGAGGAAATATAAAAAATATATCTACTTTCAATTTCAGATAGAGATAGCATAAGTATGTTTTGTAGTTCGTACAAAAGATCTAAACCACTAGAAATTCATGAATAACTTAGAAACCACATATCACAGACCAGAGAGTATAATTTCTTATTCGTGCTATAGCAACCTTGTATTTTATAAAATTATATTTTTCTAACAAGATTAACGGCTGTTTTCAATCAAATTCTAATGTTGGTACTATGTTCGTCATCAGAAACCCAAAATCATTAGGTTGAACATTTTAAATAAATCAAATCTTTCAACATAATTTTTTTCACATTTGACTTTTCTTCGTTTTTCGTACGTAAAGGCTTATTGCATACCAATGTGAAACTGCTGTTTTAAAAGTGATTCAATAACTATGAAGAAATATCAAGTATTATTCAATTAGACCAAGTTTCAACGGAAAAGAACATGAAACAGAAAAAAACGGACGGCCATTCTGGTGGGGTGAAACAGTGCATAAACAAATTCGTATACCAGTTGATTTTTATCAAACAGAAAGTTAAAAGAACAAATTGAAATCAACTTTAAAAACGTTCACATTACCTCCCCCCCCCCCAGCTACCCTTCTACTACGAAAACATTAAAGGTAAACATTTGTTAAAGTTGTATGGTAATAATCCAAACCGATAATTTTGCCTATTTCAATGAATTTTTAACTATTTTTCATGAACTAAAATGAGCGAACATAAATTAAACTGGTCTTATCAGTAACTAAAAGATTGAAATCTCTAAACTTATGCATTATTTTTTTATAATGTACGAATTCTTTACCACGAATTCTTAATTTCTTCCATATAAATAGTAACCGTAGTAATTTAATACATTTCTCAGATTCAAACACATTTTTTTTAAGAAGCATTAGAAATATCACTCGTTGAACACATGTAGTTGTGAAATAACAACGTGCACAATTTTAATGTTTTATTTTGGGTACATGTAAGTGATCAGATAACATTATCTCTTTTAGTCAGACACTATAATGAACAAAACGTAAACTTTTAATATTAGATTCTTAAGACATATGACAGTTTGTTTTTCTCGTTAATTTTCAAATCGACTATAATGTTCAGAAGGAAAAATAATATTTCGTCACTTGTAAAGATAAAAAGGAAAGTTTTACAAAATATTTGTCAGAAGCTGTGGTGTCTTTCAAATAACGATCGGTACCTATAATTTTGCTTTAATATGAAAACGATGATTAAAAACTTATGTAAACTAAAAATACAGAATCTAAGACACCAAGATTTTACTAATCACGGCTGATGTAGCATTGAAATCGGTCTATTATGCCCTGGTGCATCCGTTTTTAAGTTATGGAATTGCACTCTGGGGAAATTTTTCAGAACAGAATATGAAATGCGTTTTAAAAATTCAGAATAAAATAATTAGCAACATATTAAATATGCAAAGGCAAGATTATGCCGTAATACATTTCATTCTTTCAAAACTATTACACGAGTCAGCATGTTTTGAATGTAAGCGCAATCATAAACAGAACACGATAAAGTTATGAATATTATCATTTCTACAAAATAGAAAATGAGTTAAATTTTAATTTCAATTCACATAAGTATAAATTATTTGAAAAAAGCCCTCCTATACATTAGCAACATTACATAATGTACTTGTAAAATTAAAACATTTAAAATTACTTTAAAAGAACGTTCAATTGATGGTGGTTAATTGATTCTTCTCAAATATATCAGCGTTTGTAAATTATATGTATATGTGTACATGTATGTCTGTATAATATATGTATATATTACATTTTGGATTCTTAGTTTTAAGATGCTTCCTTTTAATTTTATACATTTTATTATATTATTACTTTTTATGTGTATATCTCATTGTTAGGATTTTGTCTTTGCCTCTATGTCTGATTTACTATGTATGGATTATTTGTACTAATGATATTTTTTACTTGACAAGTTTCATGTAGTAATATATGAAAAAAAAATTAAAGTTAAACTAAATGGGTAGCACATGCTGAAGGATTCGAGTTAGAACAGATTATTTCACATATTTTTCATTAATTCCTCCCTGGAGAAGTGTCAAAGTATTTAAAACCTTAGCTAAGAAGAATGGAATACGACCGGTAACGCTTTCTGTAGTATCTATCTGTTGATTAGATTGGCTTTGTAATCTCAAACAAGGTATTGTGAGTCAAATGGAAAAGTTTCTTAATAATCGCCATCCTAAACGATAGCCAAGGGACCAAATGAAATAAAGATCCGGATTAAAATTCCTGTAAGATCGGGGTTTTTTTACTTAATTAATAACTGAAAATGGCCGTTTTGTGCAATAACAATGTAGCTATAATTTTAAAAGTAGTTTTTATTATACACTTAATATTCACCTGTATGAAGGTCAGAAGATAATAATGGGTGTGAAACTTTCCTTGTCAAGCAGTCAACAATGAATATACTTAAGAGACCTCAAATTCCAACAAAGATCCAACTGTGAGAGGACTAAGGACATTCCTCACCACCCTTACCCCCATAAGTTAGTTCCACCCGGTTGGTTTGCACACTACCGGCTACTATACCAGGGTAACTGTTCATAGTTCCTACCTGACCCCGGAACACTGAATGTTTAGTAACGTTTGATAATAAAAACAAACAAAAATGTTTGTTTGTTCGAGTTGTATTTTTACCGTCTTAGCAAGTTCTGCTAGAACATTTTTTAAAAATCAATTACTTGTAAATCAAATTATAGCTAAATAACCTAACTACATATATTTCTTCTTATGTATAAGTTGTTAGTTTATTTATGAAACCGTTCTCCAGTTATTTGTAGTATTCCATTATTGATTTACAGTTAGTTTAATTATGTATAAAAGAAACTATGGAATAAATAAATACAGTTAAATGTTATAGAATTACTTCACCCATAATAATAGACATGTTTTTTTATTTAGTCAGAAACATAATAGTAATAGGACAATTTCTTGAAGTAAAAAAAAATAGGTCAAGCTTAACCACCCGACAATGTAAGATTTGTACAAAAACAACCTCATTACGTTCACACTTGACATTCTTGTGATTACTTACCCTCAAGTGCTTTATTAACCGTTGACATATGATTTAAGGTTTTTCTTTCATCTTCAAATTTGTTTTTTTCAACTTTCAAGTGGGATCGCGTACTTAATGTCAACTGATGAAATCAACGCTGTTTGTTGTGTTGAGAAATGTGATCATTGCGTGAAAATCACGTTGGCTTATGCAGTTTTATGTATGGTGTGGTTATTATCTATAAGTGAGTATATCAACTTTAAAATGTTTACTTCAGATAGGCATATCTAAGATAGGTGAGATCTAGAAAAAATTATAGACTTCAACTAAGATAAAAAGTTTGATAATATGTGTCATGCAAGAACGGAAAAAAGGAATAGAAAATACTGTACCCGAATGATTGTTCACTTCCTTTTTCTGAATATATTAACTAGTGTCAACACTAGTTTTAAATGACGAATATTACATTTGTTTTTACAACACATATTAAATATTTTTATAGATTGTAGTTGTTTGTATAAATAAATATTAACTATATTTAAAGCAACTTTTCTCGTCCCATTATATTTGCTGTTATTTAATGTATGTTTAAGTAATTTCAAATTATTCAGGAAACCTTTATACCAACACTAATGACAACACTATACAACTTGACCTATTTTAAGTTGTTGCTGAAATTTGCATCTTCAAGAATAAACACGTACAATTTATTCCTTATAACCCAACATTCAAAATTTTATTTTTGTTGATATGTATATCTATTTTAGTGTCCCCTGAATTCACAAAAGAGGTTATTAGAATGATGTCTATCTGACTGACTGACTGTCTAGCGTCTGTCTGTTGTATGGTCGTTGATGTTAATTAAACTTAGAATGTGGAGATAATTATTTTGACTAGATCTCGAGACCAACTTTTAATTTATTTTTTAAACTCAAATTTGGAGGTAGCTGTTATAAGAAAAAATACAATTTTTGATTTTCTGAAAATCGCCACCTCTGCAAAAACTGATAGTTCGTGGGTTATCGATTTAAAAAAAAATCAGTCATGGGACTCTTATAATTGACGTAATTTTTCAAAATTAGCTCTACCGTTTTTGTTCAAATTTTAATGAAATTTTAAGAGTTTTGATGATAAATAATTTTGGTTAGTTTTGATTTGGGTTTTGGGTAATAGGTAGTGAAAACGTTTGTGCATTTTTTTTTTTTTTTTTTTTTTTTTTTTTTTTTTTTTTTTTTTTGTGCACGATTAATGTTTGTACAGTTGACTTTTTATTTATATCTTGTTACATTTTTATAACTGCATTTATACTTTGGTATTTATTAAGCTCTATATAACCTCATATTAAAGAATTGTTACTTTAGTAAGATAAAGATGGAGTTGTTTTTCACAAAATATATTTTTGAAATATAAGTTGTTTATAAATGTAAAATGCATCAATAGAGTCCCTTTATTAGTTAACTAATGTAATAACCATAGCTTTTATTGATGAATTTTATGCACTGCTCTCTTTCTTTAGAGTTAACATAGAATCACTTAAGTGTAATAATACTAAACTATTATTTGTAGTAGATTGGTTGTGAATACTATGTTTTGACTATGGTCATAGTAACCTTCAACGCTCAGGTAAAACACGCCCAACCTGCATGAAAGGATGAGACCACCTGCTTGGTTATGGAAAACTTCAAAATCTTTCCATCAACACACACGTTGCAACCTGTCTCAACGCATACAAGTAAAGTGAAACACACAAAATAAGTGAAACTCATAAAATCTTACTTACTTTATTTGTTTAAAAATATAAAGTATCAATTAACATATTTTTTCCTTTTCTTTATTTTTTCAATATAACAAATGCTGTTAAAATGTAGAGTATTTTAATATATTAATTTTTTATTAAGGTTAGAAATTCATGATTGAGATTGATTTATTATTTATTAATTATAAATATTTTTTTCTTTTAAAAATGACAGTACAAATTACATTAAAAAAAAATTTATTCAATTAATTTTATAGACACAAAACGTTCATTAAAATATTTAAATGAGGAATATAAATATGTATAAAAAATTAAAACAAATTCAACATTAGAGTGATATTCAGTAAATAAACTTATTATTTTCTTATGTTATTCTTTTTGTTCGTGCTAAATAATTTTGCATACTCATTTGTACAAAGAAGATACAAGATGAAATTAGACAGAATATGGGTGAAAATTTTAAATAGAAGGAAATCTAATTATGTGTTTTTTTAATTAAAAAATCAAGTTAAATCAACATCTTAATAAAGAGTTTGTTAAATAGTGCTTAATTCCTAATGTGATGTTTTTGTTGTAGCTTTATTAAACTTGAACTCAATGTCCTAAAAGTATTTATTAAAAGTAAATAACAAGAACAATCAAAAACTATTAAATAGTATTTACAAACGTTTTAGGATTTTCTATAGATATCATGTGGCAAACTTATTTGAAACTGGACAGGATTTAAAATATATAAAATCTTTTTAATAAATTTTTGTTCCTTTTCATTATTTTTTTGTTAAGGCACTATTCCGGAAAGCTTATTTAAATAAAAATGATAGAGGTTTGGAAATGAATTACACGTTCCAATGTGTTGGTGTAAAACATTATGTTCTTGTGCTTGAAATTCGTGACAATAATTTTTATCATAAAATCTTAAATTCAAAGTAACATTTATGAACAACTGCTCATATATTACGCGCATTCCACGGTGTAAGAGCAATTAATTCTGATAATGTTTTCAACAATTAAACCTAACAATTGTTTATTGACTCTTTCCAGAACTAGGTAACAACCTAAAAACAGAACGTATTTATTATTAGATTAATTGAATATTGCATAAGAAAAGGTTAATTCTTTAACTAGAAATGTTACCCCGAACTATAGTTATCTCTTTAAGTTATTATCGCGAAAGAACAAAACAAAAAATCTAAAACTCCAGCTCACAAGTAGCCTTCGCAATTCATAGTGAATTTTTAGTACAATAATGGAGTAAAAAATCATTAACCAAATCATATGAATTTTATTTCTAACGTCTGCTAAAATATACGTAAATGTAGTACACATGCTGTAGTGTTCATGTTATAGGCTTTCTACTTGGTAAACCAATTTATTATTTGTAATATACACAAACAAGTATTGTTGCATTTAACCCGTTATAATTACACTTGCAGAACAAATGTTTTCAGCGATAAAATAATAATAATAATAAATTAAAATTACTAAAATGAAGAAATACAAAAGCCATAGAAATCAAAAAGAAATATAAAAATGGTGAAACTTTTAAATAGTACTATTTTGTAAAATACGTAAATAATATTTATATATACAGTATTGTTCTTTTTTCATTTTTGAGATGGGGTGGTGGGAGAAGATTTTTTAAATTTTGTAAATAGTGAATAACTGTCCCGAGAACAGATTATACATATCTATTTCTGTCTTTTTAATAATAGAGGTGGTATGTTTTCTAAAAAATCACTCTGAATATATATTTTTTAATATAAAAAAAAACCAATCTTAGAAACATAATTAAAGCATTGTACTTTTCTTTAGGCTAAAATACAATCATATTTCATTACATTTTTTTTTTTTTTTTTTTTTTTTTTTTTTTTTTTTTTTTTTTTTTTTTTTTTTAATAAACAAATTTCAAAAACTTGATTTTGTAAAATAATTACTTGTTGAGCAAATATAATGTCACCAACAGATTTCAGGAGATAAAAGGCAGTGTTCATCGACACGTCGCATAACTATCTTCTCATTACAACTTTTAAGTCGACTCCTACATCTTTGACCTACTGAAAGATGGTTACCGTTACTTGAAAACGGTGCAACCCTTTTGAATTTTAATTACACCATTGTTTTCAGGGGAAAAGGCAGTGTTAATCGACATGTTGCATGACTATCTTCTCATAAAGAATTCGGAAGTTGACTCCTATATCTCAAACCTCAGGTAACTCCCAATATTTTAGAATACCACAAAAACTAGAGTTTCTACCTAAATAATGAATGGTATCATTGAAAAATACTTTAAATATAAATTGTAGAAAAAAAGTAGGGAGGAAGGAACTTTATAACCACCCGGTTATACAAATCATATAAGAAAAATATAAATTTATGATGGATTTTAAAACCTATCAAACTGAATTATGAATGCATAGAATAGAATAGTGCAAGAATAAATTTATTCATGTTTGTGTTCTTAAAACAAAATGATAATTTTTGTTCCCAAGTAAAAGTATTCTTGGTAATAGTCAAATTTCAGAAAAAAATCGCTAAAAGCACAAATAAAATCAAAATTATAAAATATACAGGAGAAAATTCTTTGGTTTCGATTTACTCTATATTATACAAAGATATAAGTAAAATTACATAATATATAGAAAGCTCCGGAAGATGTGGTTATGTTTGAAGACACGAGTTGTTAACATGAACTCGGTTTAATCAACTAATTAATTAAAAGGGTCAATTTAACACTAATTATTCAATTCTAGGATAACCTTAAAATGACCCACATCAGTCAGTTTTTTCATTAGTTTTAAATTTAATCTGATTAATATAAACAAGAATGAAAATACAAAGCAGGAAATCGACATTTTTTCTCTCTAATAATACTGTATGGTACATAGATTATAAATAAATAAAAAGAGTGCAAAGACGTAATTGAAATTGAACATCTTGTTATTTCGGAGACCACATTGTTCTAACTTCTATTTAAAGTGTACTACAAATACAGGTAATATATTTTTACAATATGACAACATTAAAAAAAAATCGAATTCGTAAATAAAAAAGTGCATAAATTCAACTCATCATATTACAATGTACTTTTACTAAAAATGTACACTTATTGAATTATATACAATATTGAAAAAAATAGAAACAAAGCCATAGTTTTTATTATTTAAAAAGAAAAAGTTTATCTTTTTATATCAATCTGTTTTGTCCATTTCTGGAATAGCTAGAACGAAATAGCATGTATTATTGAAGTCTAGTTAAGTCAATAAAAAAATTCTTAACTTTCCAAAAATTGAATCATAAAGGAGATTAGAAGGTTGAAATCGTGTTTTATGGTTATTTAAAATTCCGTGTTCTTAGTAAACTGTTCAAAAATATTTATGAAAAAATTGGGAATGAAAAATATTTTAGATTAAAATCAGATGATTATCAGTTACTTACTCCTTAAAATAGCTTATAAAACTTATCATGGATATTAAGACGACATTGGTAGTTAATAAACGCTTTGAAATTAATATTTCATGCAATTTCCTTAAAACCCTGAAGATATCATGAGGTTTGTCTGACCAAAATGAACTATAAAATAGTAATATTTTTTCTAATTAAATAATATTATGTTTTCAACAACATATATATATATATATATATATATATATATATATATATATATATATATATGTTGTTTTTAATCAAAGTAAATACAAAACAAATATATATAAATAAAATTACTTAAGAACTATATGTGAAAAACTAAAAAAGTCTCATCAAAGTTATATTCTTAAATAATTGTTCAAAAATTAAAAAACAGAAGAACAAAATAATGTTGTTTTACTTGATATGTGAAACAATGAAATGAAATAAATTGTAAATTCGAAGAGAAAACTACTTAATATATAAAGAAGTAGTCTAAATAATAAGAGTAACTTGATCTGCAGTTTTACAACGCAATAAAATACAATAGCAGAAAGCTAACACAACACGACCTTGACAGAATGTAGTTTACACTTCAACTGAAAGGTACAAGGGAGATACCTGTCCTAAGTTCACGGATGGAGGGTTGGTAGTGGAAATATATTAGGAAAGGTCTCGCAGACTCCACGATAAAAATATATCCAGAGTATTATTGTAAAATTCTTATGACACAATGAAGTTTAACATATTTTGATCGAAAAATAAAATTCATTTATCAACAATACTATTTATAGGTATTATATAATATAATTTAGATAAAAATTTCATTCCACAAATTTTTTAAAAGAAACTACACGAACAACATAAATACTGTATCTAAAACATTTAAAGAAAAGTCCGAAATCGTCATTAGAAAATCCCTAATGCAAAGATTCCTAATGTAAGATGAGAAAGCAATATTTATTTAAATTCTCAATAACACGAAATATTAAAACTGAAATTTCAGCCAAGATTTAATAAAAGACGAACAAATTTTGTTTAAATACATATAAAGTTTACTTTTTTTTACATATATAGCCTACAATCAATTAGTTTACCGAAATTTTTTTAGTCTATTAATTACTATACGCAGATCATAAAATAAGTGGCCTACCTATATATATTTATCGAAATGTAGGAGTACTTGATTTAAAGAAAATATAACAAAAAATACAGATTTTTTCCTCAAACAGTTTTGATCGAATTTTTTCAAATATAGCCCTTTAAATCACAAACAAAATATATTGGTTATTAACATGCTAAAAATTATAATTCTCGCCAAATAATAACCAAAAACAGAAAAATATCTTCAAATTGCAACACCAAGGTCGTGATGATAAAGTTTTAATCAAATTGCAGTAAATAGTAGAGGTTAACAATAACGTCCTTATTATCACAAAATAAATTAATAAGAACAGTCAGTTATCAACAACTTGAGCAGGCTCATCAATGATTACTGGTGTTCTATGTTCGAAGGCAATAAAAACACTTAACTGGTCACATAAATAATGCGTAGCCTATGTTGCCTAACTTTATAATTCCAAGTTCATTAAATACAACAGCAATCTGTTTACTTCTTGTGTATCAGGGTCAATGCCCTAGTCTGAACAGACCGAGTATTGTAGTTTACATAAACAAAAACATATTCATTACTCAAACATTCCATTGTAAACAAAACAACATTATTAGTCCCGTGTGTCAATGGCCCATTTTGAACAAGAACGTCGACAAAATGCTGCCTAACTTAACTCAGTTTACCATAAGGTATCAGCAGTAATTTAAAAACAGATAAGGTATTTTTATTCTCTCTATTTTTTTGTTCATTTTAAACAAAAGTTCTAGGTTAATACTAGCAAATACAGTATTGCACTTATTCATTTTTTATTAGTAATTGCAATTATCCGATTTTTTCTTCTTCTTTTAAATTTGACACAAACATACTTGTTTACAATAGCTGGGACAAGTTATTTAGTTGGTAATCAATCCATTTTTTTGGACAATTTCAACTTTCGACTGTTTTATATATTTTCTCAGGATTTATTTCTCACTTTTAAATCTTACAATTTTACATAATGGTGCTGTTTTAAAATTTGTATACATTTGAATTCAGATTTATTTTCTAAAATAGAAATAGTAGAGCAATTTATAAAAACATAACTTTAATCGCATAACATAACAATTAAAAAATAATAGGCTAATAATATCTTTAGTAGCCGTAATAATTTAGTTCAGTAAAATTTAGCTTATATACACGATATATTTATTAGTTAAAATCCAATATTAGCCTAACTATAACTCATTTGTGCAATTTGATAACTAGACCAAGGTCGAAGACGTCAACAAGCTGCTACACAAATAAATAACATTAAAACTCGTCTCAACGTAACAGCTGCTTGGAAAAGTTTTTAGCATCGTACAAATATTTTAGTATGTGATAATGTACCGTATCTTTGATATTCCAAATGTTTTCTAAACATCAGTTACTTTAAGCGCAATTTATTTTTAATGAAACTACTATTGTACACTTTATTTCATAAAAACATAATTTGTCTACCCTATAAATCATATTTCTTTACCATTTATTATTTATAGCAAGAAATCACAAATTATTCCTTTTCTTCCCCTCTCCTCCTTCTCATATATTTTCACAGCCATCATAAAACACATATACAAAATACAAATGCGTAGTATAGCAAATTCCATTCAGCATATTTGTTATGTATAGAGGACAAACAAGGAGAGAGAATGTTGCGCTGTCTCAGCAGGTTAACTTCCGGTTCAAGTAGAATTGAACCGAGATTCAATGGCGCAGTTTCAAGACAACCACGCAGTTGTTTTTCGAACTAGTTTTTTATGCCACCAGTCTATGAAATCAACTACGCGCCTGTTTTACTTTCTCACACAACACGATCGGGTTGGGAGTGTAAAAATAACAGTGCCCATCTACAGCTGATAAACCTAATTATAATTGTTTTGATTTTTCTCTTTGTAATAATAAGGTGTGGACTTGGATTTTCACATGTTTACCATCATTCTACTGCATCGACCATCTTTTTATTTCTTTATTTTGTAGGTGGAAAATTTCAAAAGACACTGGAAATCCGGTACTCCCATAGTGTGAGAATCTTACTCACTAAAACTACCTTTCTTCCTGTTAGTACCCTATCGCATATGGCAAGGATTCAGGAATGGTTTTCCATGTACCAAGATGATCAAAATATTTTGATTCTAATAATTTGATATTGGAAAGGAACTGTTGAGAACCCAAATCGCTTCAGTTCAGTAAAATTAAATGAATCGTGAAACTGTGTACATTGTTTTGAATTACTGTTAATAATGTAACAGGTGGAGTTAATTCTAGTTGCATTTTAAAATAATCTATGTAAATTAATATATTTAACAACAAAACCTTACCATACAGCTTAAGTTTTAATTTAATTATTGATTCGAAGTTCTGTTCAGCTCAAAAGAATGTTAATTATTGCATACCCAGTATATGAAGTAAAGGGTAAGTTTGGTAATTGCAAGAATTCTACCTCTTTTTTTTTTTTTTTAATGATTTTCACTTTTCATGGCCTCAGAAAACTGAAAAATTATTTTCGACAAGTTGTCGTTCTCGTTGTCTGTACGTCAGCACGAAAACAGCCACAAAAATAAGATAGAAATATTAAATTTAGTACAGATGACCAGATTGTACAGATGTAGAACTCTGTTGAAATTTATAAAAATCTATTTTAAAATGTCAAAATTATGACCATTTAAAAAAGTTTTTATTTATATCTTGTGTGTTATTCAACTGTTAACACAGTAAATTAACTAAATATTTTCATATTTTAATTCTGCATACAATGGTACCAACCCAATATCTACGATGACAAATAGGCAAGTTATTGTCAAAAATTTAATTTCAAACTCTGACCTTTCAAAATAATGTGGATTCGTATGGATCCGAGCGTAGCGTGTACATCTTCGAGAGCCGCTGACGCGAGCGAAGCAAGTGACGACTGTTTAATATATACACATATACGAAATCCGTTAGGACCTAACCGACTACAAGAAAGTACTGATATAGACACAATTAAGGTTCAGAAAGCTCAAGAAATCATCTTTAGAGCATTACATTTAGAGGATCTACTTGTACATTTAAATTACATCATTTATTTATTTACATTGTAGGATTTCTTATTACATTGTATTGTATAATGGGGCTGGGTAAGTACTAGATGGTCCCATCAACTTTTTTTGAGTTGTACTCTTCAAATATATTACATCTTAATTAAATGGCACTACAAAAACAAAGAACACAATCCTATCTATACCTTTGGGTTAATGGCAATCGGCGCTCAAACTATTTAAAGACAATGTTATTTTTAGAATAGCGGCGACGCTCTTTAAAGTTCTTAGCCTCTTGCATCTCCAATAAAATGCTGCGGGAACACAAACTTTCTTAAATCTCATTAATATGAAAGTCACCATTTTTTGTACAAAATTACAAAAATATAATTCATTTACCTTAAAAAATAAGAATATTTGAACTTAAATTAAAATATGTTACACTTCTGTTAGCAAGTCTCGTGATCTCGAGAGGTAAACACATTTGGCCTTGAATGAACATCTGTTCAGGATAGAAACCTGTAGACCCTAGTAGGGTGTTTTCAAGGACAGGCAAGCACTCCCAGCTTAACCTTTCATCTTTCATTATTTGTATCTTTCACAAAAGAACGTAAATTGTGAGTTTTTATAAAAGACTATCTATAATATCCAAATCGTTTTAAGCAATCTTTTTATAAACAAGTGTTTATATTAAAAACACACATTCCACATTTACTATTGAAAGTGCATACAATTTACAAAGATTCTGGTTCTGTCAATGTTTACTATTCATAAGGGAAACAAATTTTAAAATATTTTTGAAAAGGAGAAATCTCCCCCAACCCCACTAACCCAAACTTCCAAATTTTTACAGTAACCAAGCTTGTGATACTTTAAATTAAAGACCATAAAAAATTACGAATTTTTGTAAAAATAAAACTGAAATTGGCCAATCCGTTCTCTCACTACGCTCAAAAGTGTGTGCACAACCTTTTTTTAGAACTTTAGAATCGTAAATAAACAATAAAATTAAATGACAACTTGTTTAAACTATTCATAACACTGCCAATGTGTAATGTAAATCTAATTTTACCGGATATTTTTTAATAAAAGAGACAATTTATGTCCAATTAGTTTGTTGACATTAGTAATTTAAAATTCAATTTTTTAATGGGACCCATTGTTGAAATTCCCTTAGTTTGACAAGTAATTTGGTATAAAACATCTTCAAATCATTTGGGTAGTTGTAAAGTTATGATTAGCGAGTTATTTTTAACGATAGTAAGTTACGACCATAGTGTCGTTTCATCCACTTAACCTCTACAAAAATAGAGTTACTAAACAAACAAATGAAAATTACATTACACAACATTTATAAACACATTACATGTTTATAATACAAGAAATAAATTTTAATTATTAGGTACATAAAAAAAGTACAACTAGCTTACAATTTAAACTTAAAACAGACACAACTAAAACATTAATTAGTATAACAAAATAATAATGAAAATATATTTCTTTCGTTTTGTTACAGAAAAGAAAAAGGAATAATGTGATATCATTAAAGACGATTTCCTGTAAACAAGCTGGTGATCTTAGTGGGCATTCAATTGATCCTCTTCTCTCCATCCATTGATTTATAAAATATTCATTTAACCAAATTATAACGTAATGAGGAAATGCTCCATCTTGTTGATAATGAAGAAGATTTCCTTCTAAATACAGTACAACTATCCAAGTTCATTTTGTTTGGTATCCAAGGTTTCTATGATCAGAGAACCAATATAATTTTCAAGTAAATTTAGGTATGTATCCATTCAAGTTTCCATCAATGAATAATAGCCCGATAGTTGTATCTCCCAAAATTCCTGCCAAAACATTGATTTTTTTTTTTGTCATTGGGATAGATTCTCACAAAACAAATTAGGATGTTCATCAGACCAAAAACGGAAGTTATGTTTATTTACAAACCAATACAAATGAAATGTAAGGTACCTTCGTCACTATATTTTTTACGACATTAGGGTTAGAAGTGATAAGCTCACTCCTTTGTTCACAAAATTCTATCCTCGGATCGAAATAATCTTCGCTGAATTGATGGCAAGTTTGTAGTTTGTATGTATAAAATTTGTAATTTGTATTACATTATGGACAGCCCCAACAGAAATTCCCGTGAGAGCTGAGACACTACGCAGTGATGTAGTAGAATTTGCCACAAATTGATGGACTATTTCAATTTGAGTCAATTCGTTTCTATCAATTTGAAACTATCTTTTCACGTCTCTTTTTGTTTTAGTTTTTTTTAAATCCATCCAGTTTTAGTAATATTCGAACTAATTGTAGCAGGTATCTTATGTGATATCTTTTCACTTGCATACTTTGCTTTGAATAAGTCAGTGGTTCTTCGAGCACATTGATTTTCTGATCAATAAATGAAACTTACATCAACTCTCATTTGTAAAGTGAAACTATTTTTAGGCCGAGAATTTCACAACTACGTGTAAAAGAATAGAACTTCCACAACTCAAATCAAACTCAACTGCCAATCTTCGCCCACTAATCTAATTTAGACTTTCCCTTATCTTATGTTAAGAACTAAGTCTGCATAATTTTAATAATATAGAGCAATGAAATGTACTTTGTAACTTGTCAAGTTTTCAGATTAGGTTCAGCTGAAAATGAATGTATACTGTATTACTGTTATGTGTCATATCTAATTACAGAATAACACATTTAATAAATACAATATAATTATATTTCAACTTTGCTTTTCAGCGATGTGTCCTAAGCTAATTTACATATTTTGAGTTTTATAAATAGTTTAAAAAAGTTCGTTAGTTAACTCTAAGGATTAATTACAATTCTAAATTTATGAAAATATGGCTGTTTTTGAGTGTAACGAATGAACGGATAGGTGGATTTCAGTTTTTACAAACATTCAACATTTTTAATGAAATTACAAGCAACTAGCTATAGGTTGTCATTACAAATTTGGAAATTTGGGATAGTGGGGTAAGTGGAGGTTACCAATTTTTCAAAAATAGAAAAAATTGCCATTTATGAATAGTAAAAATTTACATCTTTGTAAAATTTAAGGATTTTCAATATTAAATGTTGAAAGTTTTTAAATGAACACCATGGATAAGTTAGGTTGGCTTGGTTCACCAATTTATGAAACTTAAAGTAATTATAAAAGTTAATTTCATGGAGACATAAATACAGTAAATAGAAATAAGTGGATGAATTAAAAATTAAACCTATATAGATGAAAAACTATGTCATAATTTTCAAACTAATTCAAATTTAATTATTATTTACATTGAAATGTGTTCAACATTTACAAATTTAAAAGTTCAGAACATCTCATAAGAGCACATTAGAAAATTTCAACTTCTTTAGCTGTAATATCTATAGTGGCCTTAAATTATTTACGAGTAAATTTAGAAGAACAGTTTACATTTTTAATCATATATCTAGGAAAAGTTGGACAAAATTGGTAACATATCGGTTTGAAAAAAATTTAAAATATATGCAAATAAACATCCAATTCATACAATAAACTTTATGCATTGATTAAAGTTGTGCAATAATCTACGATTTTAGTAATAGTAATTAAAACATGCGTATTGTAAACCTGTCTCTTCATAAACATTATGAGAACTTTATATATTCTTGGGTACGTTAAGTATATTCATTTTTGGGAATAAATATTGCTTTATGTGCATCGCCTATATTCAACTGACCATTAATCTCTGTTTCAAAACGCTACTGCAACCTTACATCACTAAGACTTACATTAGCCACTCTGGTACATTTCCACAGTTTGACTTTTATAATCAAGTATTATTGTTAACCTAATCATTATGTGCAGCACATGTCTTATAAAAATAAAGTTGCTTACAACGATACCATGCACATGTATTATAAAAGTGAGGTTGCTCAGAATTACATCATTGACATGTTTTATAAATAAATGTAAATTTGCCCTGAAATACATTATGAATGTGTTTTATTAATGTAATATGCCTAGAACTATATCATGGACATATGTTATTAAAGTAAAGTTGTGCATCTGCACCAATAGATACTAATAAATAAACTAAAAAAATCATGTCAATTAAATGACAAATGCTATTTAGAGATTCCATACGATACAACACATTCTGAGCGCAATAAGACTAAGGTACCCTGAAAACAACCCAATGTTTCATGAACATATTTGGGCTGATTTTATCCATCAATTGATTAATTATAAATTTGGAAGAATTCAAATAATCGGTACTGGTTGTCACGTAAGACTGCAAGTCCAAAAATCTTGTAACGGTCCGCATCACAAAGTTAGAACGTGTAGGAAATTAAATGCGGAATGAAAATTGCTTTTATCTTATATAACAGACGCGTTCATCATAGGCATCAGTATTTTTGTAAAAATTAGTTAAGCTTCTAAAAAGGTAATTTGAACAAATTTAAAATGTGTACAGAATATTTCTATTATAATTGTAAAAGATTATTGAACAATAATTGAATAATTTATTACAGAAGAGAGAAAATTTAACATTTAAAGCCTGTTGTTTATCAAAAATCGTGGCATGCATATTTGCTTATCATTATCATGATAGTATTGAATGAAGTATTGAAATATCATTCAAGTCAATCAAATTTTATGTATAGAAGTGTTTTTGATCATTATAAATAATTTAAAAAACGTGTTATTTCGCTTTAATAAGTTAATGATATATGTTATACATTTAGCCAATCATGATTCGTAATGTGCATAATGTTTGTGTGAATGTTTCTTAATCTAGTTTTGAACAATACATTATAAAACTTTGAATAATTTTCACTCTCTCTCCTGTCAATATATTTTATAATTGAAGAGGTTTTGTTAACAACACTTTTTTATACATTTGTATATTATTTATTATTTTAATTATATTTCTAAATTCAAAATTGTAATTAAGTCGCAATCGATTATTTAGAATTATCTAAATGGTATTAAACTTTCTAGTTTTTAACAAAAACCGTTAACTCATATATTCAGAATGCTTTCGACATAATTTGTTTCAGTTTCTCAGGTGAACAGTGATAGTTTATACAAAAAGATATTGACAGAACATTTCGTTAGGATCGATGTTATTGGTGTGAACATGGAACAAAGGCGAGACCACTATGGTTTAATGTTAATATTTGCTCTAAAAACAAGACATTACAATAGTGTTTATGTAATGTCATTTTATTTTATAGTTACGAATAGGCGAGATGCCACTTTGACTGTGGGCCAATATTCGTTACCAAATTACAGTTCTCGTTTTCATATTTGAATCACGTGCTGTCCTCTGGTTTATTTTGAAATTTCAAATTGTACCTTTATTTTGAGTAGTAATCTTTCTTTGTTATAAACATTTTACAGACAATAATGTCCAGTAATTCATTGCCATCTGTATAGTTACACATCACGTTCATCATAGTTTTAAAACTTATAAAATGTCCAAAACCAAACTTTAATATTCATCCGTTGAGTATTTAAACCATAAATTTTCGACTGATTAAGTGACATTGGAAGAACATTCACATTGATTTTAAACAAAATATTAAAGTAACACCGGAAAACATCATAGATACGTAGGCCTACAGCGTTTGACAAAGTTAACAGACTTCGAGATCAGATTCTACAACAAACAAATAAAACAAGAACAATGATGTTTTATGTTTTAAAAGAAAGAAATCATTTCCAAAAACCATTATTCGGAAACATTGTTTTCCTGAATGTTCTTTTGTGTAAGTAAAATTTCTCTAAATGTTTTAGTGTGTACCTTATAAATTATTGTTTTTTAGAACAATTATTTTTTTAAAATTATTACAAACCTGTCATCGATATTAAAATATCAGCGATAAAAATAAAATATGTTTATGTTATGTCAAAATTTAACATAAGTATATACAGGCAAGTATATATGTCTTTTTATTTTAAATTAATGATATTTTGATATATTATTGGCACTATTTTTGTATCGAAGTTAGCTGAGGTGCATAAACCTGACAATTGCCCTTTTATTAAAGCAGTTTCAATTGGAACTAGTTAACATTAGAGATTACAATCAGGAAGTAAAACAAAATACTTAAAAGTTTTATTATGGCGGCTATTAACTAACATTCTAAAAACTAGTTGGTCTATACAATATATGAATTTAGTATTTCCATGCAAAGATAATATTTAGGTGTGGTTTAGAACTGGTTTTGCCAAATTCTTTTTTAGCATTAATATCTCTCCTAAACCTGTTCGTGCTTGGCACGCTTAATAAGGAATTATACTGCATTATTGATCCGTTGAAAAGTGGTTTTGTTAGCAAAACACTGTAGAGTGTAAATAATCTTTTAATAGCATTTACAAATATTAGGATAATCGTTATAAAAGTTTAGATTGTTAGTGTAAACCATTAGAACTTGCATAGTATCATAGTATATGGTAAGATTTATTTACACTATATAAAACAAAATGAGTGGTGCGAACATTCTTATTCTAAACTAAATTATAATTTACGAAATAGACATTTATAAAATTTTAAAAAAATTGTTTTACTGTAAGTAAAAAGTAAATGTCTTTACTTTGTTCTCTAATTTCATTTTATTTCAAAAGCTGTCAGAGTAATAAATTGGATACATGAGTTATTATTTTAAAATATAGTTTTTATGGGGCTGCTCCAGTCAACTCTAATTTTATCGTTTTATTTAATGAACCACAATTGAAAATCAATTAATTCGACTTCATAGCTTCATATATCTTCTATTAGTCTTTTCATTTAATTATTTTACATATTGCGTCGTTTATTACCATTCTACAATGATCAAAATATAACGTTGTTTGCCATATTACGTAATTTTTTACGGGGTATCAACCACTAAATACCCCACTCTTTTCTACTCTCTGGCCGGGGTGCGGGATATGTGGCTAAAATCACAGATGTCCATATTTGGATCCCTCTCCGTGAGTACGACAAACTCTTTATTTGTGGGTTCTTCTATGCCTTAAGATTAGCTTGAGATAATCTAACCTAACCTATCATGTAGATTGTGTTATGTTTCTGAAAGTGATATTTTGGAAAGAGTCCAGCAGTTTCTTTCTTGATGCTGAATGAAGTGAGTACCTAGTTGACACTAACTTTCTCATTTGCAAATCTTCTACGCAATTTCTTAAAGTTTACATAATTATTTAAACAACTCAATGCTCAAATCTAACACACGTTCTGGACCTAAAACAATCTATAGTATAAAACATATTTACCTACAAAAGTCGCTGCTATTCTGCACATGCAATTTCTCGTAATATAATATACTCTATTCCTACACACTTAAAAACTTAGTGACGTAGACAATCTACATAGATGGTTCCCACCACCAGCATGACTAAAATGACCCTTCACCCACATGGAGGGTGATCATCAATTTAAAATACACAACCCTTAGAACACACATAGGGGAGAATATACTGTTGTTATCCAAATTATAAATATTAGACAGGAAGCTTATCTTAAACTACTTTCCTATTTCTAATGTCATATTATATTCATTCCACTCTTTTAAAATCTCGGTTAAGGTCAAGGGATATAAAATGCAACATGTATAAAAATGAACCAAGTCAGTTAGATCGTTTGCAGATTTAAAATTGTAAAATTTTTAAATTATCTTCAGTACAACTGAAATCAAATTTGAACTTATGGTTAATGGTACAAATGTTACAACTTATAACATAAACGTTATTAAGTCCTTTTTAACTGGGCTACAATTAAAATCGTCAACCTTTTGAGATTATATTAAATTTTTTAAAGACTTGATAATGAACTACGTAAAATCTTTAGTTCAATTATGGACTCTTGCAGACCTAACCATCATTATGGATTTAATAAAACTAATTTAAAAAAAAAATTAATTTCGATGATTTTAAATATTGTAAAAAGAAACCCACACTAGAAATTATGTTATCTTAAAAATTATATTAGTTTCAACAAGTTCGGAAAAAAAGTATAGAAACCAAATAATCCATTTTTCCACTATGCAAATCCACACGGAATTTATTTAAGTTTAGATGATATCTCTTGCAACTTCTGAGAAAGTTCATGCTAGCGCAATGAAACCCTCGTCCTTAAACTCAGTTAATATTATAAACATTAATATACATCAACAAATAAAAAATCTAAATTTGTTTGTGTTTTGTTCAGTTTTCTGGCCATATTGAGCGTTGAGCGACATCTCTAACTTAACAAAAACTACAAAAATACACCAAAATATAAAATATAAAAATAATTCTAATCTTACCATAATTTGGTAATCTATTTATGCAGTAAATCAGAATCTAACTAATTGTAGGGCAGAACTATTATTTTGAACCCAAATTTGGTTCCAATCCAATAAATATTGGTTTAAAATAATGATTTTTAGTAAAAACGAGTCTAAGTATGATTTAATAAGTTATATTTATATTCAATAATACTTGTTGTAGAGACGTGATAAACATTTGTCCCGGGTCAAACTGCAAGAATATTCCTACATAATAAATGCCATCCACTTATTTTATCATATTTACTTTGTCATAGATTACATCATCTTACCTTATAAGGCTTAACTAGTATGTGACAGAACAGAGTCCTATATTCAAGAGTGTGATAGTGCAAACCTCAAGTGCCAAATTTAGAGAAAAAACCTTGATTCTGCAAGGTGAATTAGTCTTATCTAATCGTACATTTTATTGTTTGTATTTAAAGAGTATTACTCGTAACGATAATCTATTAATTGACTGATTTCAATTCTCAGTACTTAGGTTTACATTTCATTGATGGACAAAATTTAAATACATCATTTATCATTCTCAAATCTCATTCATCAGTTATCGGTAAAAAAAAACAATAAAATTTTAATGAAAAGTCAAAAACCATTTCTGAAAAAATTAAAGATGACTTCTAAAAAGACGAAACTTTTACTGAAAGTATAAGCCTACATATTTTTATACATGACTCATGAGAATTTCTTACGTTGTATGTGAGAATAGACACTTTTAAGTTTCATATAATACCAGTAGACTGATGCTAAATCCATTTATATAAATCTTGTGTTGATAAATCGTAATGTTTAAATAAATATGACCCCAACTCGCTAAATTTATACTGTTGACCCGGCTCTAGTGAGCCTGGTATTCTTTAATAGAATTGGAATAACTTTATCAATTATTATAAAATATAATATTTTTAAAACATATCGTACTTTATTATTTTTATTGCAATAGAAACAAAATTCATTCTTAATTTTCTATGTAAACTACAATCATGAACTAGGTATAAGTGTGTTGAAATGAATTTGGATTGAATTTGTATAAATTTGGAGCTCTTATTTGGCATGGGTTATTGCCAACCACACAATGACACACAAACACAGGCAGCTATCTCCGAAAATACAGTGCTAAGAACTACCCGAAATGTACAAATTGGTTTAAGCAATAATCTTACACTGACAGCATTTAGTCATGCCCATTGAAATGGTATTTTCTAAAGTGTTTCCTCTTGCTTTTGACAAACCAAACGGATATATCAATAAGCAAGACCAAAACTAAAGCGACCATTTCAGCTGACTATAATATGTTCACTTTGTGCTCTTGATGGGAAAGTGGAAAGATATATCTGTGTATATAATTACACAAATTAGAATATTTTTAAAGAGATTGGAGATGACGACCGAAGTTTCTTTATCTCAATGTTCAATCCATCTGTTTCTGAAATCTGCACACCTCTGAATACCCCCTGAAAAACAAACTTCTAGACTGAATCGTACATATATCAACAGACATTTTAACCACTTTATCTGTTTTCTCATTTCCACGTAGTTCATAATTAGCCTTCTTATCCTTCAAGGTATCCGATGACTACAATTTAACGGTTTTTATTTTTCCAAAAATTCAAGTGCATTTTGCATAATCATCGAAAATATATACATTTTCTCTAAAATACCTATTTGTTTTGAATGATATAGGCAACATCTGCATTGACAGCAAAAACTTCGTGCTCGATCCTATTTGAGCATACATTCATTTAACGCAATGAATACCTTATTTTCCAGCAACTCATCAATACATTACATGCCTGTAACACTCACCTTGCCATCACCTTATCCCATAAACTATGATCGTTTTAGAATTATCCATATGTATTATGCCACGAATTCCACGTTATATTATAATCCGCTTTGTCAATACGTAATCCGCAAATGTTTATTTTACTCTTATTTCGTTTTCGTTTTTATGTAAATATATTTTTTGTACATATACACTATAACATTATGAAGAAGTGAAAAAATTAAAATAAACTAATTTGTTAATTTTTTTAAAACCCTAAAACAGTATTATTATGTGTTAGTTAAAGTTAGAAACATTAGCGTGTGTAACATTAGACAGCGGGAATTTAAACCCCAAATATTTTTCATTTACAATAATTCAATAGTTGACTAAAATTTGGAGGATAGTCGGTAACTGTATATTAGATATGGGTCTAATAAATTTTAAAATTCCAGGGTTCGAATCTTGTGGGAAACATTGAATCAAGTATAGATAAACAGCAAACTCTGTAAAATTCGTTACAATAAAATATAACAAAATCCATACATCGTTTCTCTACTAGATTCAATAGTAAAATAGATGATTTATTCAAATCCGAAGTATCTCCTGTTTTCCAAAACCTGAGACTGTATTGATAAGGAATGTCCTGTGAATGCGGGTACACAATTAGCTTCATAGCTGAGATGCATATCAAAGACAATTTAAACCCTATCAATAATAATTAAAACCCGGATTAGGTAAAATGATCATATGAGCACAATATATTCAAAGTAATTTTGAAGGCATTAGTTGTGAAAGCCAGCTGTTTATATCGACACATTATGGAGCGGGCTATTCACGATGTATTGTCAATTTGAAAGTTCTAAACATTCGCGATCAAAATTATTATTCCCGACATCAAATTTTTACTTGCTTATTTCATCTGCGATAAGTTGAAAGCGATAGCTCTCCTAATGCCCTTTTTAAAGGAACTCAGGTCCTACGAACTGTTCGAGAGGGTTTGACCTCGAAGATCTTAGTCAGATTGGCTGCTGAGATTCCTCAAAAAACTCTAGACCAATTGACGGAGTTAGTTCACATCATTGAGAGGAGGTTCGTTGTTTCCTCCCCTAATGACGCGATCCCGGTTACCCACCAAGGCAACAAACATCCTGTACTCAGCTCCAACCACTGCCCACACTGGTATACCCATCCCCTCATGGCCTATCACTCATCCAGACATACATTATCAACTATAAACCCCAACACCATCCTTCATACACCAGTATGAACAGCTGAGCCACTTCCTCCAAGAGGATATCTACCCACCGTTCGCGGCACTTACTGACCTCATATCATAAACCTTGATTAAAATTAAAACAGAAGGCTCTTACGGGCGAGCAGCCTTCTCTAATGACCTTTAATGCCTGTAACTCCGCACTCAATTCAAGTTTCACCTAATGAAATGCTCGTGCCATTTTTTAGATGGCCACCATCGATATCACCCTTGGCGTATGTACGCGGTAGTATTACCCGGTTTAGCTACTAGTTCATTTCCGAGGAATGCTGAAAACAACAGGTTAATTTGAACATTTCAGCCCCGTCCAAATCCGCAATCTATTTAGAGCACACGTCAACATCTTCATCTAACCTGGGATTTTGACAACACGGTCCTCCTTCCTTTTATAACTGTTATTGCCGCCCATTTTTAAACCCTGGCACAGTCCTTTCGTTTATAACTGTTAACTAGATCTATCGTTTAAAGTCCACCATCAATCAGAGCCCAGCGCGGTCCTCCTTTGTTCTACAACTATTCTCCCCGTCCTGAGTTAATAAAATCTCACCACAATTCTCTTACCTTCTATACATTTTCTAGCCGTCTAATGTTTTTGAAATTTATCCACGCTCTTCATTCCTTCTATAAGTTCTATAATGTTCTGAACGTCCATTATTATAGGAAGTCCACTAAGGTCCTCCTTTGTTCTACAACTATTCTCGCCGTCCTGAGTTAATAAAATCTCACCACAATTCTCTTACCTTCTATACATTTTCTAGCCGTCTAATGTTTTTGAAATTTATCCACGCTCTTCATTCCTTCTATAAGTTCTATAATGTTCTGAACGTCCATTATTATAGGAAGTCCAGTACGTTCCTCCTTTGTTCTACAACTATTCTCGCCGTCCTGAGTTAATAAAATCTCACCACAATTCTCTTACCTTCTATACATTTTCTAGCCGTCTAATGTTTTTGAAATTTATCCACGCTCTTCATTCCTTCTATAAGTTCTATAATGTTCTGGCCGTCCATTATTATAGGAAGTCCAGTAAGTTCCTCCTTTGTTCTACAACTACTCTAGCCGTCCTGAGTTAATAAAATCTCACCACAATTCTCTTACCTTCTATACATTTTCTCGCCGTCTAATGTTTTTGAAATTTATCCACGCTCTTCATTCCTTCTATAAGTTCTATAATGTTCTGACCGTCCATTATTATAGGAAGTCCAGTAAGTTCCTCCTTTGTTCTACAACTATTCTCGCCGTCCTGAGTTAATAAAATCTCACCACAATTCTCTTACCTTCTATACATTTTCTCGCCGTCTAATGTTTTTGAAATTTATCCACGCTCTTCATTCCTTCTATAAGTTCTATAATGTTCTGGCCGTCCATTATTATAGGAAGTCCAGTAAGTTCCTCCTTTGTTCTACAACTATTCTCGCCGTCCTGAGTTAATAAAATCTCACCACAATTCTCTTACCTTCTATACATTTTCTAGCCGTCTAATGTTTTTGAAATTTATCCACGCTCTTCATTCCTTCTATAAGTTCTATAATGTTCTGAACGTCCATTATTATAGGAAGTCCAGTACGTTCCTCCTTTGTTCTACAACTATTCTAGCCGTCCTGAGTTAATAAAATCTCACCACAATTCTCTTACCTTCTATACATTTTCTAGCCGTCTAATGTTTTTGAAATTTATCCACGCTCTTCATTCCTTCGATAAGTTCTATAATGTTCTGGCCGTCCATTATTATAGGAAGTCCAGTAAGTTCCTCCTTTGTTCTACAACTATTCTAGCCGTCCTGAGTTAATAAAATCTCACCACAATTCTCTTACCTTCTATACATTTTCTAGCCGTCTAATGTTTTTGAAATTTATCCACGCTCTTCATTCCTTCTATAAGTTCTATAATGTTCTGAACGTCCATTATTATAGGAAGTCCAGTAAGTTCCTCCTTTGTTCTACAACTATTCTCGCCGTCCTGAGTTAATAAAATCTCACCACAATTCTCTTACCTTCTATACATTTTCTAGCCGTCTAATGTTTTTGAAATTTATCCACGCTCTTCATTCCTTCTATAAGTTCTATAATGTTCTGAACGTCCATTATTATAGGAAGTCCAGTAAGTTCCTCCTTTGTTCTACAACTATTCTCCCCGTCCTGAGTTAATAAAATCTCACCACAATTCTCTTACCTTCTATACATTTTCTAGCCGTCTAATGTTTTTGAAATTTATCCACGCTCTTCATTCCTTCTATAAGTTCTATAATGTTCTGAACGTCCATTATTATAGGAAGTCCAGTAAGTTCCTCCTTTGTTCTACAACTATTCTCGCCGTCCTGAGTTAATAAAATCTCACCACAATTCTCTTACCTTCTATACATTTTCTAGCCGTCTAATGTTTTTGAAATTTATCCACGCTCTTCATTCCTTCTATAAGTTCTATAATGTTCTGAACGTCCATTATTATAGGAAGTCCAGTAAGTTCCTCCTTTGTTCTACAACTATTCTCCCCGTCCTGAGTTAATAAAATCTCACCACAATTCTCTTACCTTCTATACATTTTCTAGCCGTCTAATGTTTTTGAAATTTATCCACGCTCTTCATTCCTTCTATAAGTTCTATAATGTTCTGAACGTCCATTATTATAGGAAGTCCAGTAAGTTCCTCCTTTGTTCTACAACTATTCTCGCCGTCCTGAGTTAATAAAATCTCACCACAATTCTCTTACCTTCTATACATTTTCTAGCCGTCTAATGTTTTTGAAATTTATCCACGCTCTTCATTCCTTCTATAAGTTCTATAATGTTCTGAACGTCCATTATTATAGGAAGTCCAGTACGTTCCTCCTTTGTTCTACAACTATTCTAGCCGTCCTGAGTTAATAAAATCTCACCACAATTCTCTTACCTTCTATACATTTTCTAGCCGTCTAATGTTTTTGAAATTTATCCACGCTCTTCATTCCTTCTATAAGTTCTATAATGTTCTGAACGTCCATTATTATAGGAAGTCCACTAAGGTCCTCCTTTGTTCTACAACTATTCTCGCCGTCCTGAGTTAATAAAATCTCACCACAATTCTCTTACCTTCTATACATTTTCTAGCCGTCTAATGTTTTTGAAATTTATCCACGCTCTTCATTCCTTCTATAAGTTCTATAATGTTCTGAACGTCCATTATTATAGGAAGTCCAGTAAGTTCCTCCTTTGTTCTACAACTATTCTCCCCGTCCTGAGTTAATAAAATCTCACCACAATTCTCTTACCTTCAATACATTTTCTAGCCGTCTAATGTTTTTGAAATTTATCCACGCTCTTCATTCCTTCTATAAGTTCTATAATGTTCTGAACGTCCATTATTATAGGAAGTCCAGTACGTTCCTCCTTTGTTCTACAACTATTCTAGCCGTCCTGAGTTAATAAAATCTCACCACAATTCTCTTACCTTCTATACATTTTCTAGCCGTCTAATGTTTTTGAAATTTATCCACGCTCTTCATTCCTTCTATAAGTTCTATAATGTTCTGAACGTCCATTATTATAGGAAGTCCAGTACGTTCCTCCTTTGTTCTACAACTATTCTAGCCGTCCTGAGTTAATAAAATCTCACCACAATTCTCTTACCTTCTATACATTTTCTAGCCGTCTAATGTTTTTGAAATTTATCCACGCTCTTCATTCCTTCTATAAGTTCTATAATGTTCTGAACGTCCATTATTATAGGAAGTCCACTAAGGTCCTCCTTTGTTCTACAACTATTCTCGCCGTCCTGAGTTAATAAAATCTCACCACAATTCTCTTACCTTCTATACATTTTCTAGCCGTCTAATGTTTTTGAAATTTATCCACGCTCTTCATTCCTTCTATAAGTTCTATAATGTTCTGAACGTCCATTATTATAGGAAGTCCAGTACGTTCCTCCTTTGTTCTACAACTATTCTAGCCGTCCTGAGGTAATAAAATCTCACCACAATTCTCTTACCTTCTATACATTTTCTCGCCGTCTAATGTTTTTGAAATTTATCCACGCTCTTCATTCCTTCTATAAGTTCTATAATGTTCTGTTCGTCCATTATTATAGGAAGTCCAGTAAGGTCATGCTTCCTTCTATAATTGTTCTGCCCGTCCAGTGTTATTGAGTGAACTGAGCCAATGTCTTTAGAAAGAATATCACTCAATAGAGCGTTTACACATTTCATTTATATGATCTATCCACATCAATTCAAACAATTTATACATTTAGGGCAAACCTTTATCCCAGTAAAATGATTTGGTTTCGACAGAAATACGCCTTTATCTCACTAATTGTATTTGCTAAATATCCTTATTACAATACATGCAATAAAATGTCGTATATGACAACACAGCCTAAACAAGTCTCTATTGTTGTAAGAGTATGTACAAAAGTGGTATTGAGTATTTCAATTTATTGCAATACACTGAGAAGTGATATTTTCTGGTTTGGACTACACATGCTTTTTATTACTACAGTTCCTCTTCAGGTGATCAGTTACAGTGAACTTCGTGTAGTCTTAGGATAGATCTTGTTCTCTTTCATCTTCTTATTAGAATTTTCTCTTGACCAACTCTTGTTCTCTACCGACCCTGGCGCTATTAGAGTAATAGAAAGCTGGATTTACGATTTATGCTACTGACCGACGGTACTTGATAGAACTACATTTTCAGGAAAGAAAACCACAAACAGCTACCTTTGTTTGCTATCCAAGTAACTGTTCTTTCTTTAGTCATTGGCTGCCTCATAAATGCCGTCACTGGCGAAACCATGGTCGGCAAGACTCAATAAAAAGTATAATTTACTAAAAATTGTGTTTGTGCCTTTCTTTCCAGAAAGCTAGAGGGTTATATTTTATGTTCTTTCCTTATCTTTTCAAGTTGATGATGGCCGAGAGTTTTTTGCCCTTAACAACAACCGAACTAATACACAGAATTGTAAGAATTGTAATATTCTCCTGTTTATATAATTGTAAGTTGACAAAAATACAAACAAAAATTGTTCACTGTATGTGTGTTAGTATGTATATCAATATATTTGTATGTATACCTTTCAGTATTGATTTCTCAAATAGCTTTGGACTGATTTTGATTTTAAAAAACTAGGACTTTTATGAACTTAAAAAAATGGACGTATAAAATAATTGTCGTACATTTAAAAACTTGGTTATATCTTGCCATAAAATCACACAAAATTTCGATTTTTTTTTTAAATTATCAGCTCGAACAAGTTTTATTTGATTTTGATGAATTGTAAATTAAGGCACCATAAAAATAATCTTCATTATATTCCAAAAAGTCCATAGAAGTTATTGGGGGGGACAAAATCCCTATGATGCTGTCTTCAAAATCAGCTTGGTCCATTTGAACTAAATTGTATTGATCTATAAAGAATAATACAGTATTGTAAAATTACTATTTTGGAGTAATTGGTAAAAAAAAGAATAACAACTTGAAGATATACTTATTAGTATATAATAGACTACTTAAACTTTTAGCATTTTATATAAAAAATAAATATATGAAGAAACGTTCAGAAATAAAATACAGTAATTGAAATTCAGTGAAAAACAAACTCTAAAGTGGTTCTTTATTATTTATACTCTTTTATAGCAATGATTAGATTTAATTCCATATTAGTAGGGTCTAATGGTTTTATATGTATTCCAAAGAAACTTCTGCAACGGCTATGCACAGAGTTAACATTCATTAATAAATGTTTCCGTTATAAATGCTGGAGACAAGCATACAAAGTTATTAATGATGGAGTACGCCCAGACATAAATGACGTTCACGAGACATTTACTACATCATCTAATGGAAGTGTATTTCCTCTGCTACTGGGAGAAAACTGTCTGTTAAGAAATTCTATAGTTTAATGTTTGTCATGTTTGTTCTTAACAAAATACAATAATTAACAACTCTCCTCTATTTAAAGTCTAGTTGTTTTATCTCTATAATAATAGCAACACAATATTGTCTGTTTCATATTTCAATAACCAAACCTCGATACATCAGACACATTGTTATTAAAATGAACTGAAAAGATATGGTAATATAAAAGAGCAACTTATTAACAAACAAAGATCTACTAACAGTTTAGTAACTACGTTAAAGTTTAAATCAAATTATGGCCTAAATCATTGGTTTTACATAAATTCAGTGTATGATTCATCTAATTCCACGTCACCTGATGAATATGTAGCCTAGACGATAGCCTCTTGTCCTTATGATATTGTTATCTCACTGGGCTGTGTTCAGTTAACCTATAGAATGATTAATCTCTCAAATGACTTAATATTAGAGTTTCTCTCATTTATTGTTAAAAAAAATAATAACCCGTTGATATCCTAAATTAAATTAGTAATTATTTAAGTAACAAGTCGTTTTCAGTTAAGAATTATATCGGGTTTGAGGCAGAACACAGGGACGTACGTATTTTGTGGTTTCTAAAACAGTAAGTGCCCACACTGGGAGGCATAAGAGGCATTCAAAATGAAGCGAAGCCAATTGCGTTGTTGTAGCTCCTGATGTTTTATAGATAATTTTGTAAAAATGGTGTATCACTTGTAATTAAATTTTGTAAATCTAGGTGAGTCTGGGGAATATCTATCATTACGCTAGCTGACGACGTTCAGCAAACTTCACGGTGAAACATCAAAGCATTGCAATATCTACATTCATCAGAAAGATCACCTACATCGAAATTAGGATTGTTAATGTCGAATGAACGTGCAATTTTAAAATAATGTTGAGATCTGACGTTCATCTTGGCATCAAAAAGTTTGTTTACTTCACGATTCAATGGCCTTCGATTACTGTGATTGTCATTTTCTCGTCGACCAGTAAGTTTTCGACGGTATTCACTCGATCTTTTTGTGGCTGATATTTTGTTTTATACTGTGTAAATCTTATAATATCTAGGCGTCCAAGCAATTGTCACTCATTACAGCAATAAGCCATATAAACAGTTAAAATTTGCGAAATGTAAGCAATCAATCACAACACAATGTGAATCCCCACAAATAAAATAAACATTATATAAGTTAACCTCAAATAACTTACAACTGTTATAAGTTTTATTACAAACGGATTTTTTCTCAAACAAAACAACAAAATAAAATGTATCTTAAAATTTAAGCTCTTTGTTATTTTAAATCATAATTTTTTTTACAAAATAAGTGTTTCCAAGGAAAGTGAATACCTTATGCAAATCTACAGATAACACTGTTTAAGTTGACACCTCAATGATTTCATTAAAAAATACGAAAGAATAAGATTTTAGTAAATACAAACAGAATGATTGTATGCAACACTGCATTTATTCTTGATCCTAGAAAACCTTTACCTTTTAATGTGACATTAAACATTTATAAAGCACAAAACTTACAAAAAAACTGCAATAAATCTATGGGAAAACATTTTGGAATTCAAAACAGCTGGAATATTGTCATTTTTTGCGGTTGGTGTGGTGATATGTTATTTATTTGTTTACTTGGACTATTTTTGTACTGGTGGTATTGGTGGAGGAAAACCTCTTCCATTTTAATTGATTAGTAAGCATTTATTCGCTTAAAAATAACATACTCAGAAACTCTATAGAAAAATATTGATAAAAATAAAATCAAAATAGCAAACTGTTCCAAGTATCCTCCTCTTGCATTCAAACATAACTCCATCCGTCGCTTCAAGTTTTTAATCTTCTGAGAAGTGTGTTGATGTCAATATTATTAATTTCCCAAGTAATGTTATCTTTGATGCAGTTTTCTGTAATTTGCGTGCTTAATAAATATTTAATGTTAAATTAAAATAGCAAAGGTTTTCCTGCCTCACTCTATATTATGTGTATGTACAAGATAGAGGAGGTGGAAAGGATGGAAAAGCCCTTGTTATTAGCACTAATGAGCGTGAACTTGGACCTTATTGTACAGTTTTAGCTAAACGCCATATAATATTTAGTCTATAGTTTATCGACTTCATAACTTAATCATTAGCAGTTTTAGAGCTTTTGGTTATAGTGTTGTTGCTAATTACGTAGTTACGAATAAACACGAGTGGAGTGCTTAAATTAATATAATCCAGGCTACTTATTTTAAACTTGGTCAATAAACTTGCTTCATTTTGTTAGATTTTTAGGGGCAACATGTATTTAATAAAAATCATCGATTTCAAAAACACGAAATTTTGTATTTTTTTCTTATGGCAGGAACCCCTAAATTTTAAGTTACGGCAGTTATGTTTTACTTGCTTCATAAGGAGTCCAACAAATTAATCAATACCGCAAACACACACGTACAGCCTGGGAGGCATTTTTTAAACAGATTTTTACCGAGTGGTCTCATTAAAACTTGTTTCCTAAAAATTGTATTAATGAATGTTAAAAAAAAAAAAACTTTTTTTAATATATTAACAATGATCAATGTTTATCAATAACGTTGAAGTTTCATTCAATTCTTTATAATTAATTCTTTTCCACCTGGAGTAAGATCAAAATTAACAAATCTATCGCTCATGTTTCCACAAAATATCGTATTATTGAAAAATAAATTGTCAAATAACACGCGTAATAAAACACACACACACACACACCCTCACACACACACACACACACACACACACACACACACACACACACACACACACACACACACACACACACACACACACACTAAAGTTAATAACAGCTTTTAAAAAAAAAACATTTTGGCGCATTCTTTTAACTCTTCTGAAGAAAGACGAAATTTATGAAATTTTTTTCCACATTGTAAATATTTTTCTCAATGAGCACAATTGTATAAAAACAAGGCATAATGGAGGACAAAACCAACATCGTACATAGTTAAAATGATTACCAATTCAGTTAATTCTCTTAATAAGTCATTGAAATGTGTAGAGAAAGTTACAAATTAATATTATTATTTCAAAATAATTATTCATTTTTCTATCTTTTTTTTGCAGTTATAAGTGTGTTGAAATTTTCATTATGATAAATATTACTATTGTCTTCGATTTAAAATATTTTTAAACAAATGAAATAGACTTGAAACACTTTATTTGAATCACTCTCTCGCCAGTTTTCTACTCTAACTCCTCCAAAATTTTAAATTTTTTTACAACCTTGATTAAATATTCTATCTCGTTAATTTAAATGTTTCTTTAAAAAAATAAAATAAAATAAATTAAAAAAAGTAAATAAAATAATAATTAAAAAAGTCAAGGTTAATTAATTCTTTAATTTTAAAAATATTCAAGAAGCGTATTTTTACTCGTGGTTCGGTGATTACCAATACATAGACTATAATCAATGTATTGTGTCTGGTTTATTACTATCGATAACTATGGAATCGTATTTTTCGGAATTAGAATGATTTTTGTTGGTGTCGTTAACATATGTAAATACATTAGCTATAATTGTATTACATTATTATCATAAATAAAGGTAACGACATTAGAATAAGGTAAAAACAGGTATACAATAAGGTATACAAAAACAGGCCTACCCTTTTAGTAAATGAATGACATAATAAGAAAAGTTGAAAACTGGTATTTTCTAGTCGTAACTAACACCTTCATTTTTTTCTCTCTTTTTTTTATCGAAGTGTTGCAATAATGTACGTTCAAATATTAAATAAAATTACTTTGAATTCGTCTTCATTAACCTCAATTTGTTTGTCTCAATTGCGTAAATTATATTTAACGTAATTATAAAACTGTGTTAAAAGTAAATTAATGCTATTGATGTACTGTAGTATAATAAGCGCAGATTTATACATATGCACAAATATTATTATACAACTATTAAAATAATTAATACAAGGTACGATGTAACATGAATTTGATATTTTAAAAGAAACAAATTTTTCATATTAAACTCAATGACTTTGTTTTAATAAGTTCTTGTGTTTTTTTTTTTTGTTTTTTTTTGTTTTATTTAATGTAATAAATAAAACTTTTCTATTTTTTACTTTAAGTTACTTACCAAACTGGACGTAAAATAAAACTACAAAATTCTCAAGTATATTGCAAAATACTAAAATGAACCATGATCGTTGAATTTATTGTATTTCTTTTTGATTATGTCATAAAACAGTACATTTCACTAAAATTCAACCTAACCTAACCTAAAGCCGATTTGGAATAATTCGATCTTAAAAGACGGCGAGCTTTGTTCATTTTTTGATATTTTTGGAGGTTCGGCGACGAACATTTTTTGTTTGGTTTTTTATATAACAAAGTTTGTATAATATTTTCGACGTTTTTATTATATAAGGATCTGTTGTTAAATTCATTATACAAAATTCATGCATAAATAATATACTTAGTATTATCTTATTCTGAATAGACATATTATATGCTCAAGAAAACTGGGTCAAGACTTCAATCTTTCTATTCCACATTAGTAATCTAAACACATTAGCCTAATTGCTAACTTCAAGGAAATATTAACAGTCACTATACTGTTTGTTCAGGATTATTTGCGAGTCCAAGATGAATTACTCAAAATATATCACTTATTGGAAATAGATTCTTCATAAAAATATTTTGTCATACTAAACTCGACATAATTACAAATTACAAATTGACTGGCCAAGAATTTCCTGGTTTCCACGAATCTAGGTCTTCGTTATATTCGCATCTCTTAAAACTATTTACGTTTAGATTGCTTTCCATGAGATATTCTAGTTGTGTTAAAAACAAAATATTTAGAAATCTGTGTCCTGATTATTTAGTTTACTTGACAATAATTAGAAACTATTTCCTTAACCGGTGCAGTTCATTCGGAGTTGTAGATAGACTAAGAATTTAAGCTCAAGAAAATAGCTTGCCTCTTATGAAAGAAAGTCTGTGTAAATTGTTTTTCTAGTTTTATCCTGAAAAGAAATCAAAATTAAACTAAGATTAACTAATACTTTTCTATCACTAAATTACAAATTTAAATAATTGTATCATACTTTCTCTTAACCCTTAAAACTTTAAAAGTAAAAACCCGCTTTTTTAAAAGTAAATATGTCATCTGAATTGTTGTTAATGGGTGTGTTTGTTTTCAAAAAATCTTACCATAGGGATACACAGTCTTATAAAATTTCTTATAATTTTTTAAGCGTATATTGAAAAATACCTTCAAAGTGATTTTTTGGGAAAGATACACAATATATCTAATATCTGCTGCCTATTCTAAACTGAAATAAACATCTAACAATGGCATACTGTATGTATCATCTAAGTAGTGCCAGCTGCATCTACTATAGAAAAGATTGTTGAGGAAATTGAGAAACATTTCTTCTGAATACTATTTGATTATCTGAAACAGGACCCCTTATGCAGCTGTGTTACTTCTACTGCCTCTAAAACAGAACTTAATTCGAATTGTAAATAACACAATATGTATATTACATTATAATTTGAAACCGAGTTCAAGGTCGGTCGTATGTCACGGACAACGGACGTCTATATTTTTGTCAAGTGTTATGTTATGTCTTATCTGTCTAGTGATAAGATAAGTGTTGAGGTAGGGTGCAGCTTGAGCCCCTTGTAAAGATTTATAGCTGTTTAAATAAACGGCACTTCTAAATATATGTAAATCGGTGCACCTTTGTGCTTTTATTATAATTCTTAAAACACTGTTTTGAATTAGTTGTAATCTGTAAATGTAATTGACCCCAATATGTCTCCAGACTGTATCACCACCCCTCCGGTATGGAAATTTGGGGGATGGCAATCCCGACATACGCTAACTGGATCCTATTTTCATCTAGTCTTGGATTAGATCCCTCACTTTCATCTTTTCTATCAGGTCTCTTTTAACCAACTCTTGTTTTCTTCCGACCTTGGCGCTATTAGAATATTCAGTATCTAAGGGTTTTTATTTCATGTTCTTTTCTTTCTTTTTTATAAGGTGATGATGACCGAGAGGTTTTTTTCCTTTCAACAACAAGGGGAAATAACTCATGTCATTTGTTAGCCAACACATGTTCTCTTCTGACCCTGGCGTTATAAGAGACGGCATCGAAGACTAGGGGTCTCTCTTTTCTTGTATTTAATCTGGTGTGGAGATTGGCGATCCCATCGCTTGGTGGACAATCCACCTCAATCAGCCTAATGTTCTCTTCTGACCCTGGCGTTATAAGAGACGGCATCGAAGACTAGGGGTCCCTCTTTTCTTGTATATAATCTGATGTGGGGATTGGCGATCCCATCGCTTGGTGGACAATCCACCTCAATCAGCCTAATGTTCTCTTCTGACCCTGGCGTTATAAGAGACGGCATCGAAGACTAGGGGTCCCTCTTTTCTTGTATTTAATCTGATGTGGGGGTTGGCGATCCCATCGCTTGGTGGACAATCCACCTCAATCAGCCTAATGTTCTCTTCTGACCCTGGCGTTATAAGAGACGGCATCGAAGACTAGGGGTCCCTCTTTTCTTATTTTTAATCTGATGTGGGGGTTGGCGATCCCATCGCTTAGTGGAATCCACCTCAATCAGCCTAATGTTCTCTTGGCTTGAAGTAACTTATAAGGCGGCTTCCAGCCAAGAATGGGTAGATAAACAGCTGGATGAGATGGACCAGGGAGAGGTTTCACCAATCTCGTAAGGAGAGGACAAACTTCTGAAAATCCAAGAACACCAAGCTTCACTGGTTCACTAACGATGCTACTAGGTAACTGAGCTGACTAAAGATGAAGAGAACTAATCTCACTACTGATCAAAGAAGGGAGGCCGTCAAAGCCAAACTCCGGTGAAGTGGTGAGCAATGGGACCCTAACAAAAGGCAAGGGTAGGAAAACAGAAGAGAAAGTCAGAGTCGGGAATCACCTTAGGCACCGATGTGGGTTCCGAGACGGGGATGTGTGCGGTCAAGCGCTATAGGGCGGTTTGGCCACTCCGCCCTCTGCTGGGGGCCCTTTAAAAAAGGCTTGAGGTGAAACTCAAAATTCTGAAGTAACAAAACTCACCGTTATTTAGATCCATCTGGTGAGGAAGTTTGACGCCCTGGGTATTGTTTGCTTAAAGTGTTAGGAGGATAGTTTTGCTGTCGAGCGTTATTCCCGACACATGATTACTTTATTAAGATATTAATGAGCATGAGTTGTGTTTCGAGTTTGGTGATTAGAATTATTAAGAATTGTAAGAATTTGTTTTATCATTGTTTACTGCGGTTCTCCACTGATACTGGATTAGGTAGCGTAGTCAATTTTGTATTCAATTGGCGTTACTTATCTCATATTTTTCCAGCGAAATTATTTAATTTCAACTTAACATGCAGCTCAATTCATTATCATCTATTTTACTACGAAAATAGTTTTTCAGTTTGGCACATGGAACATAATATCAATCACTCCAGGTTAGCCTTCCTAAAGATAATCGTAAGATTTCCTAAATTGAGTCTTGTTGGTGGCTAAGCGGAGAGTTAGAGGCCCAGAAGGAAAAAAGATGAATCAGTCGCAATCTAGAAAATCAAAATGACAATCAAAAATGTCACCGTTTATTGTGAGTTTAATAAAACTCTTGAATTTCAATTAACTATTTATTAGTTTATGTTTAAAAGTTCAAAAAATTAAATGACATGAATGAAACTGATTTAAAAGTGTGTTATATTTTGACGCACTTATAGTTAAAACATTTCAATGAGACTGCAATTCTATTTTCGTCGTCTTGTGAAATACATTATTCGTAAATACGAACAAATTCTTGTTTAAGTAACTAAAACAAGTTTAACTATAATTGTTATAAGTTACAAATCAACGTTGGAGGAAAATAGTACGTTTCATTAGTAGGTTTGGTGTTATAAGATTCTAATTAATTATGATTGTAAATCAGCTTTAGTGAAAACTAGTAAGCTGGAGTTTATTCACTGGGTGACTACAGAAACTTACATCATTTTATTATTTACAAATTTCCCAAATAACGGAAATTAAACGAGCCAGTCATAATAAACCAAATTTAAAAACAAAATAAGTACAAGTAGGCCTAATACTTCCAGACAATGTGACATCGTCAGACCACAGAATTTTTGTCAAACTCTAATAAACTAAAAAAAAAAAAATGAAAATTACTCTGTATTGTCAAACCACAGCAATTGGGGATAACCACACCTTGTTTAATATATCGCCCATAATGATGTGAGAAGACATTCTACTAAAATACTCTGCTGATCGTTGCTATATTCATTCCACAGCTCACTTTACACAACGGTTATTTGAAACTAACCAACTACAGCTGGTTTTAGAGTTTCAATGTTCATTCTATCTCCGAGCGCGTATTCCATATTCTTGGACGAGTTCAGTTTTGGGGCAATCACTTTATAAATTTTAAAATAATTTTACGTTAACTGAAAAATATACTGAAATCGCCATAGATTTTAAAACTATAGTTGAAGCAGAACTCATAGCACGGAGTCAAATTGTCTGAATAGAACAATTGATAAGTGACACAAATTTTTAAGTCATTGATCTTTACACCAATTAAAACCCAACTGTGATAATACTACTTGAGAAGGACAAGCGGAAGTAAAAAACTACTTGACTTAGATACTCCCTTGTACTGACGTGAGGCGCATGCCTAGAGTGACTATAAAGACATGAGTATCATGAGTGTGGCAGCTTCAAGCTTCAGTTTGCAAATACTGTAGTCCAGTAAGGTAAGCTCTGTAATGAGGTGGTCAGTAAAACAGTAAGTGCTTCAATAATTTGAACTTGTGTGGATAGTTATGGTGGTAGTTGTTTTGTGATATTTGAGAATTTCAAATTAATTTTTCCGTGGGATTTAAAAAATAAAACAAAATGAGGTAAGTATCTTTAAAACCTCATAGGATTATTATATTATTTCAAAATTTTACCTTACCGACAGCATCCTTAATTAGTTCTTTTTTTAGTTTATATTGTCATATATCTCATTACACTACACGTGTTTCGTGATGTGATAGTATGCTATGTAGTGCCGGCGCGGTGACATCAGTGTAAAATAAAATATTGTGTTTCTTGTACGTGAGTGTTATGTTGATATTTGTATTTTGTGTTGAATGTTTTAATTAAGTGTTATCACCCGACGGTGGACGATAATGTCCGAAACACGTGTAGTGTAAACTGAAAAAAGAACTAATTAAGGATTGCTGGCGGTAAGTCAAAGATAACAAATAGTTAAGCATATCCGTTTGCTCTAGACTATCAATATGATATTTCAAAATGTTTGTAATAACACTACAGTATTTGCAACAATCTCGAAGTCAGTTATGTTCAATCAGAATATTAACATTACACATTGTTATAAAAGCACGATGGACACATTGTTGCCAATAGCAAGAGCATCGGGTAGTGTATAAATATTGTTGATAAAAGCGTGGTATATACCTTGCTGCTAAGAACAGGGTTTACACATTGTTACCAACTAGCAGCAGATTAACACATTTATTAATAGCACACGTCTAGTCTAAATGAATGTTATAGATTGTTGAACGGACGCACATTTTATTATTCAATTATAATTTGACCTCAGAATAGCTGTAATCCTTCATAACACGATTGTATTAGAATATCTAAATTGCATTATTGGAACGGGTTGTTACTTAGGCCTAATATCTAGGTCAATATTTATCTATTTATGTAACTCAATTTACAATTAATATTGCATTAACGTATTTGTATAAGTTATGTAAGGAATTTAAGTAAAGGCCTACATTTTTAATCTATTTTATAATTTATACTTCAAAACGCAAATTTGACATCATTATTTAATTAAAAATAGTTAATAAGGGAATTTTGTTTAATACACTCTATAAGATCCAGTTAACTTTGCTAAATGGAAGAGAGATTCTGCATTTATTACTTAGATACACACGTGTCACCTTATATGGCACTATAACACTGGGTGGGTTTTTCGCATTTCTCGGTAATTTCTCTCCATCCGAGACGATTAGCAGTAAAGTCTCTCCAGTTTTGAACCCACATATATATCAGGTCATCTCTTCTAAATCCTTCCTTTTCTAAAATATATCCATGGTGTTTACTGAAAGATCTTCCTTAACTGTCGCTAAGTTTCCTATATCCTGTATGTGCCGTAATCACCTTATTCCTTAAACACCTAACGATCTTATAATAACAGTATTACCAGTCAAATCGACGCTTTCAAAGTAGAAGCATAAGCATAAAATAGTAACTCCAAAACTCTAGTATTATGGTAGAAGAGAACAAAAGTTGGTCAAGAGAGACCTACTAAAGAAAGAAATCTTGCCAAAGACTAGAAAAAGAAAGGTTACGATATCTCACTACCTGTAATCCTCTAAGGGGGACTAAATAAAAATTTACTTTTGTTGAATTAAATTAATATTTTAATATCTGCTATCAAAGACCATTTTTACTGTTTACCAATGGTGTACTTCCGAACAACAACTTTCTAAAAATTACATTTGACTAGTAGGTTCTAATCTTCATATTTTATAAAAACTTCATGTAAATCAGAAAAGCCGAATGGAGAAATTATTGTTTTTTATAACGACTCAAAAACGGAATCAGGACGTAGAGTTTATTAAGAAAAATTTTGAATTAAAATCTGTTAGGAATATATCAGTACGCATATGAAAATTTAAGATGATAATTATTCATTTGAACAATTAAGAACGAATAAAGTTAGTTAATACATTGTCTTTTGCTATTTGTTAAACCCATGTGTATTACAAATATACAAATTCCAAAACAAATAATTAAAAGTGACCATATCCTTTCAATTTACATAACACAATAAATATTTCCATCACTAGTGTTTATTCCATCTATGCTAATAGAATTCTTTGATATTATAATTCTTTGAAGGTCGTTTACTTTACAATATCTGTTAGCCTTCAAACCCATTCTTTTTGTTGACAACAGAAATAGCACTAGTTTTTTCTCAGGTTATTTAACCTACAATCTGACTGAAATATTGGAAGCAACTTGGATCTGATGTACAACTGAGACCATTATTCTAAAAGTAAAACAATATAATTAATATTAATTTTGATTTTTTCCCTAAAATTGTATTTTGTTAGTAAAAATGATTGAAGTTTGCTTTTTAAAGTACTTTTTATCTATAACAGTTTCGGAGAAATGTATCGCAACACTGGGATATCGTACAGACTAAATTGAATTTCATCAATTGTTTATATCGCAACACTGGGATATCGTACAGACTAAGTTGAATTTCATCAATTGTTTATATCGCAACAATGGGATATCGTACAGACTAAATTGAATTTCATCAATTGTTTATATCGCAACACTGGGATATCGTACAGACTAAATTGAATTTCATCAATTGTTTATATCGCAACACTGGGATATCGTACAGACTAAATTGAATTTCATCAATTGTTTATATCGCAACACTGGGATATCGTACAGACTAAATTGAATTTCATCAATTGTTTATATCGCAACACTGGGATATCGTACAGACTAAGTTGAATTTCATCAATTGTTTATATCGCAACACTGGGATATCGTACAGACTAAGTTGAATTTCATCAATTGTTTATATCGCAACACTGGGATATCGTACAGACTAAATTGAATTTCATCAATTGTTTATATCGCAACACTGGGATATCGTACAGACTAAATTGAATTTCATCAATTGTTTATATCGCAACACTGGGATATCGTACAGACTAAATTGAATTTCATCAATTGTTTATATCGCAACACTGGGATATCGTACAGACTAAATTGAATTTCATCAATTGTTTATATCGCAACACTGGGATATCGTACAGACTAAGTTGAATTTCATCAATTGTTTATATCGCAACAATGGGATATCGTACAGACTAAATTGAATTTCATCAATTGTTTATATCGCAACACTGGGATATCGTACAGACTAAATTGAATTTCATCAATTGTTTATATCGCAACACTGGGATATCGTACAGACTAAGTTGAATTTCATCAATTGTTTATATCGCAACACTGGGATATCGTACAGACTAAATTGAATTTCATCAATTGTTTTAATTGCAACAATGGGATATCGTACAGACTAAATTGAATTTCATCAATTTTTTATATCGCAACACTGGGATATCGTACAGACTAAATTGAATTTCATCAATTGTTTATATCGCAACACTGGGATATCGTACAGACTAAGTTGAATTTCATCAATTGTTTATATCGCAACAATGGGATATCGTACAGACTAAATTGAATTTCATCAATTGTTTATATCGCAACACTGGGATATCGTACAGACTAAATTGAATTTCATCAATTGTTTATATCGCAACACTGGGATATCGTACAGACTAAGTTGAATTTCATCAATTGTTTATATCGCAACACTGGGATATCGTACAGACTAAATTGAATTTCATCAATTGTTTATATCGCAACACTGGGATATCGTACAGACTAAATTGAATTTCATCAATTGTTTATATCGCAACACTGGGATATCGTACAGACTAAATTGAATTTCATCAATTGTTTATATCGCAACACTGGGATATCGTACAGACTAAATTGAATTTCATCAATTGTTTTAATTGCAACAATGGGATATCGTACAGACTAAATTGAATTTCATCAATTTTTTATATCGCAACACTGGGATATCGTACAGACTAAATTGAATTTCATCAATTGTTTATATCGCAACACTGGAATATCGTACAGACTAAATTGAATTTCATCAATTGTTTATATCGCAACACTGGGATATCGTACAGACTAAATTGAATTTCATCAATTGTTTATATCGCAACACTGGGATATCGTACAGACTAAATTGGATTTCATCAATTGTTTATATCGCAACACTGGGATATCATACAGACTAAATTGAATTTCATCAATTGTTTATATCGCAACACTGGGATATCGTACAGACTAAATTGAATTTCATCAATTGTTTATATCGCAACACTGGGATATCGTACAGACTAAATTGAATTTCATCAATTGTTTATATTGCAACACTTTTTCTTAAATAAGTAGAAAAAAAAATACCTTTAAATTTAAGTATGATTACATACATTTTTTTAAGGTAAACACATTGAGGTCTTATCGCCTTAAAAGAAAAAGAAAGAGCATAAAATAGAAAATAGCAAACTTAGTGTCATTATCGACATTAAATTAATATCATTTGATACTTGATTTGCTACGTTCCTTTCATTCGCTTCATTTGAGTGAGCAACAAGTTATTCGTATTTAAGTCTCTAATTCTCCACTTGCTTCCCTCGTGTTAGTAGTATCACTTAAGACTTAAGTCAATAAAATCTATATTCTAATTACGCACACACTGTTGTAATTTGTCACGATATTTGAATTATTAATATTAATATTTTATCACAATTAATTTGATTGAAATTAATAGAGTCTATTTTGAGCAATAAGGCCTTTAATAACAAAACCACATATTATTTACCGTGTTTTACTTTTTCTTTCATCTGATAACTCAAGAATTGACTTTTATTGAAGTAACCAAATGAATGAAAACACAATTTTCCACATTAAAATCACTTTAGTTTTGCAACAAAACTACGTTTGAATGACAAGTCATCATCTTCAGTTACTACAGTAGGAAAATTGTGTTTTCATTCATTTGGTTATTGAATTTTTAACAAGTGTAGTTCATTTCAGCTGTTATTTTTGTGGAGATGTTTCCGTTCAATAAGATTTGTTATGGTTATGAAAGGTTGTTTCTAAGACAAATCGTTAAACGATTTTGATTCAATTGAGTTTTAGTGGTGGTTTTATTACACGCCTTAAAACATTTTGAGTTATGTAGATTATATTTTACGAGCACAATTTAAGAGTTAAAAATACCTTGCCCTTAAACCTTTTATTTTATACTGACCTTAAAGTTTCATAGAATTCAGATCTGACGGGCATGCAGAGATACTTTTTATAAAAAACACTTTGGGGTTCAAAGGCCCAAAACTAGTATAAGTACGAAATATCCTTTGGCTTAAAAAAATGTTTTTCATGAGAAAGACAAATTTATGTAAACCAAATCATTTAAATCATAAAGTTAGCAACATAAATGATGCTATTTCTCATTACAATTTTTCAGATGATTAGACATAAATATAATATGTTATACATTTTCAGTAATAATAAATTTGATGGAGTTATTATGGATATGGAGGTACTAAAGTCTCTAGTTCCACCAGAATCTACAACAGTTAACAGATTCCCAGTGGGCAGTAGGGAAGAGAGAGTAGGGGGTGAAGGCTGGCATGGTTCAGTGGCTGTGATCACTACTCCAGCTGATCATCTGACCAAGAAGAGACGGGGAAGTCCACTTAAACAAGTAAGTACTTATAATTGTAGTTTGTAAAATAATATTACAGTGCCCCCTCCCCCCACATTATAGCAAATTATATTTGATTAATGATATGCCTTACAGTCATATTTATAATAATTTGACTTCCAGAGCAAAAAAAAACTTGATGCAGTCTACAGACAGTTTCTTTCAAAAGTTATATACATCTATTGTAACAATTAAAATTGTAATAATTTTTAAAACGGACGCACATTGAGTGCTTTAAAATTAGACATTCTCCTGTACATTTCTTGTTATTATTGAACATAGACATCAGTAATCTCGTATGCAAATATTTTACCCAAGACAGAATATCCATTTTTTGGTTATTTTTTATACATTGTAACACGAGACTTCCAGAAATCATATAAGGTGTCAAATATCTGCAAGGCAACGTTCTGGCAGTCTCTATCAACTTCCTGATATTCTCATTGATTCTAAGCAATTTCATTTCTAAATGGTGTTTAAATATACCATTTATTTTAATGCGACTATAACAAATCAGACATTACGAAATGTACACCGTATAAAATAATTTAACTAATTGTTTTATTCGCTAAATTGTTTAACATATTTCATGTAGAAACCTTACAAATATACAAGATTAATTAAAACAATAAGATATTAGTATGATATGAATTTATTTTAGGTAAATTTAATAGTAAATAAATTAAGTTTTAAGTTTTACAAAAATTGTTTGCCATTACCGTTTATTACAATATAAATCATTAAAACAATGTTCCTTAACGATAGTATTTAATTATTATTTCTTAATTACACTTTTAGGTATGCGCTGCAGTATTCGGTAATATTGGTACAATCAACACAGGAATGATGTTCGGATTCTCTGCCGTTACAATACCTCAATTGTTACATAAGGACAGCTTCATTAAAATCGACCTCGAACAAGCATCTTGGATTGGTAATATCTTTAATCTGAAATAATTAATTGAAATTTTTTTTTATTAGTTATTTATAAAAGTTTAGATTTTATTATAGCAGTCTCAAAGTTTCGTGGCGGCTGAGAGCTTAGTACGGTTGGTCGAGCATCACTACCCCTATTAGCCCTCGTCCGACAACCAACTGGCCTATAGTTACAGCCAGAACATTTTTTTACAATTCGAAGTATATAGTCATACATTTATTATTTTCGTAATCTGCATCATATCATAAGAAAATCAAGCCCAAGAATCACTTAGTTACGATAATATTAAGTATTTAGATTACATTTAAATTTAAAGATGGTTAAACAAAATTAAAAGCTATATTTCTACAGGTTTGTTAGTAAACGTTTTTAAATCAGTTAATATATTTGGTAAGAAGTAGTTGGTTATCCATGCTGATGTGAGATAGGCATAAGATGTGTTTACGACACAAACTTATGTAAAAATTAGTTCTTTGAGCCAAATGTAGACCTAGTTGTTTTTAAACTAGATATTTAGGCCAGTAAAATTGTGTAAAACAGCGATGTCTTCTACGTCTGAGTCATCGGAGTCGTCATTGTTGTCACTACAACCAGGGGGACACGATCAAAGTTCAGTTTTGGCCGCGAAAGAAAAAGGGTGGACTGACGGCACAGTGAAAGGTACACTGAATTCTCCTCTGGGCAAGGGGAAAAGGTTAATTATTTGCCATGCTGGAAGTAGTAAAGGTTGGATCGACGCGCCTCCTCTGATGTTCCAATAAAAAAAAAATTTTAATGACTATCATGAGGAAATGAATTCGGAAATCTTTGAAGGCTGGTTTTTATCTTCTAATTATAGATTTTTAATTAGATTCAATTTTTTTTCGCTTACATCTTTTTATTTTTAAATGATTATCATGCATGTTATGAAACTTTTCCGTGAGATAAGATCTTTAGATAATATCGATCTAGATCCCTGTAATTTGATCTCGGTTGCCATATTAAGAGTTATAGACAAACACAACTGTATTTCTTTAAAGAAAAGATAACTCTTTCACACAAAACACAAAGAGACGATAGACATAAAGTTGAGTAACTAATTTTAAAAACACTCTTCCAAAAATCAAAACAAAACTTATTTATTTACTTCCATGCAAGAAGTACAAATATACGTACATGTATAAAGTTTTTGACCCTAAGTATATAGAAATACTTTTAGTTGATTTTATTGGTTTTAAAATGCGTGACTGAGAAAGTTTGTACAATGTTTTTGCAGCGTTTAGTAAATAATTGTATGAAATATGATGTCTAAACTGTCAAATTAAAACGACAAGAAGATTATTACATTGCAACTTTATCAGCGACTTTCCCGAATTAAAAAATAATTATTCACTAAAATTGGAAAATAGTTATTCAGTACATTTATAAAAAATCTAAACATATTTTACACCCATACATTTGTAATATAATTCATGAACTGTCAATACCTCTGGGACACACTACAGTTAGTACTGGCTTGTTAATACCGAGGGATCCAACCTTTCTGTCGCATTAAAGCTAAGCATTCAAAGACTCTATCTTCTTTTTGTTATAAAGCGATTATGGTAGAGAAGATTAATAGGTATTAGTGACTATCAAGGAAATTACAGAAAAAGTAGAAGGTAAAAAGGAAATTATTTATAGGTGTAATGTAAAAACGAATTAAGTGCAAGAAGAGACTGCAAATGACGTCATCTGTATTAATCTTGCTGTAATAATTTCTTTCTTTATTAAATTGTTGATATTTTCTAATTTTATTATTTTTTATATATTTAAGGAAAACCTAATTATCACCATAACCTAAGCTTTCAGTATTTTCGATGTTTTAGCTCACCTATACAGTAATTTCAACGAAAACTGATCGCGTATTCCAAATATGTAGATTATGATGATATCTTAATTTAATTATTCCCCCTCGAAACATTAATTATTTAAATATAAATGAAAGTTATCAACGCTAATAATTCAATATAAAACGAAATTTTTAACATTATGTAGACCATAAAATTAAGAAAATACACCTATAAATGTATAAATGTTAGAACATATCTGAATTTTTCTGTTTGTAGCTAGCTTGTCATCAATAGGTACACCAGTAGGTTGTCTCGTCAGTGGTTATCTCCTAGATGCCATAGGCAGAAAGAAAACACTCATTACAACATTAATTCCAATGATAATAGGATGGTTATTGATCGGTGCTGCTTCAAATATATACATGATCTATTGTGGCAGACTGCTCGTTGGTCTAGGCTCAGGTTTAATAGGAGCACCTTGTCGAGTATACACAGCTGAAGTAACACAACCCCACCTCAGAGGGATGTTAGCCGCAGTTGCTTCGGTTGGCGTATCTCTTGGTGAGAATTTAAATGTTTAAGCCATATCTTAAATAGTACATTACTAAGAACTGCAGAATTGTTAATTATTTAATAATAATTTCACAAATTTGTAGTAATCTGAATAGAAAACATTATTTAAGAAATATACAATCAATGCATTAATTATGCTAATGATGATATTTTATCTATTTTATATAATAACAAATATTAACAGAAAACATTTTGCAACCCATCAACGAAAATGAAATAAACTTCAAATATTAATTAGCATATATAAGGAAATACATCTGCAGGTATATCTCTCCCTCCAAATAAATGTATACAAATATAATGCTTTTAGTTAGTTGTTACAAGATATGATGAGGAAAACATTATCCAAATCTGATTATTTTAAAATAAATTACTTACAATTGATTTATTTTATTCCTTACGACTTACGCTACCCGTACGTAAACTTTGGACTGTAGGCTACATATTTTGTAATTATATGATTTTTTCCCACAAAAAATTGCTTCAATCTAAGTATAAATTACTTGTTAAAGCTAAAAAACCCTTGATGAATACTAAATATACCGAACGATATTCAGTATAGCCTAACCACTTCGTGTAGACCTTAAAACAAAATTTATTTTACCGTTAATCAACTGGAATCGACATTCATAATAGATTTATAATATATATATATTTTTTTTTTATTGGGAAAATTTATGTATTTTCACTTTTTCACTTATACGTTGTATAAAGAAATTTACATATGGGAGAAGTAAAAAAAATCTATGTCGAGTTTTTTGTGAATGTAGACCCTGAATTAAAAAACTTGTTTTTAGAATGATGTCGGTTCGTGAGTTACCCGAAAATAACAAAAAAGAAAAAATGCAAGTAAACAAATATTAACAAAAAATAACATTGGCCGCCGTCAATAAAATCTCGATTTTAATACGACTTACGCTGATGGTACAAACGAAGCCAGTTTAAGTCCTTGTTTCAATATATATTTTTTCAAAGAAGACATTCATGGTTCATTTGCACTTTATGATTAACAACTGCCGAAGTGATGATTTTTATTGATGACAGTTTTGTGGATAGGTGAGTTATGATATTTGTCCAATGATTTTGCACCATTTATTTAAATTTTTTTTCAAAGTACATTAACTGAAAATGCGTATTTATTTTTATAATAATCTATCTTAACAGGCGTTGGTTCCATTACCATTTTTACAAGTACAGTACTATTATATTGTTATTGTGCGTCTTTGTTTGTTTGGTTTTTGTTATATATATAACAAACTTTTGCTTCGTTTGCACCATCAGAGTAAGTCGTATTAAAATCAAGATTTTATTGACGGCGGCCAATGTTAATTTTTTGTAATATATATATATATATATATATATATATATATATATATATATATATATATATATATTATTATTATTATTATTATTATTATTATTATTATCATCATTATTATTATCATTATTATTATTATTATTATTTTTTTTTTTTCCGAGGAGGGGGGAATGCTTTACGCACCATCAGGAGCCGATCGCGGCTCCCGGTGTGTGGGACTCGCCAAAGTGGCATACCCACTAAACCCTAACCTCCTTATCTAAGGGCTTCAATTATTATTATTAATTATTATTATTATTATTATTATTATTGATTATTAGTTTTACATTAATTTAGTTTATACTCACTTGGTTATAAAACAATAACATGTACATTATTTATTTGTATTTTCAATATTGTATTTTTTCGTTTAGTTTTGTGGAAATATGTCATTAAATACGTGTATATTTAAATAATGTTTATCTCATTATATTTTATATGAAATCATTGACAAAGTTTGCAGTTTTAATCTAAATGAATTTCAACTGATTTTAGGAGTAGCAATAGAGTATGTTGTTGGCTCGTTTCTATCTTGGCCTTTACTCGCCTTTATCAGTGGTATGATACCAATCTTCGGTCTTATTGTAAGTTTCTTCCTTCCTGAGTCACCTTCTTGGCTTCTATCTCGAGGTTTGACAGAACAAAGTAGGGCTGCACTCAAGAGTCTTCGAGGAGAAACATGCGATGTTGAATCTGAGCTAAAAACATTGGTGGAATTCAATCAGCGAAACAACATGTCTGAAAAATTATCCTTTAAAGAAACATTTGCTAATGTTATCCACCCTTCGGCCCTCAAACCCTTCTTCATACTTGGAATGTATTTCTTTATCTATCCGTTTTCTGGTGTGAGCCCTGTGACATTCTATGCTGTTGAAATATTCGAGGTAAGGTGGTATTTGTTGCTGTAACTTTAATAAATAGTAAAATATCGATGTAATAATACAACTTCAAATAAACTTCACTATTATAATGTTATGAAACATCTATTTTAAAAATCGTGATAAGATAGACAATCGTTAAGTTGTGAAAGATAAACCTGTATACATAGTGCAATTCAAAACTGAAGGAAAGTGTTAATGAAACATGTTATTAAAAAATCCTGTAAAATTATAATAATCTCGACACGCAGGTACGAATTAAATGAATTTACTTTTTGGTTTATTGGATAAATAAAACTGATGAATTGAAATTGATTAATGTTAATAATGGGTAATACAACGTGATTTTTTATACAGAGTGATTCAAAAATCCACTCTAATACTTAGAAAACTTATTCTATGGATAAAATAAGAAAATATAAAATAAAAATATATCCTAAAACGCTTTGTTTTCGAGTTATGCATAGCCAAATGGTTTGATTTGATTTCTATTCTAAGAGTAAAATTAAGCCATACTATAATTTTTGGGTCCCAAAATAAAGGAACAATTTGGTGGTTCTATGTTTTTTAGACAATTGAATAAAATTAATAGCTTCCAGAATGTATCTTCAGTAATATTCTAGAACACCTGTGTAAAATACAAAAATTGGTGTTGAAAATAAAATTTTCAAGGTTTGTCCTAAAATAATATTGTTTAATGGAAAATAAACTCAAACACAAAACATTTCCGAACTATGTTTATATGAAGATTTTTTCTTTCTTATTTTTACTCCTAGAATCAGTACCCGAAGTACTGTCATGCAATATTTTTTCACACTGTATATATTTTGTATCATGAGTTGTTTTACTTTAAAATATGTAAATTCAAGGTCAGAATATTTACTGGGTTTTAACTTTGTTTTACTGTTTAAAGTAGGAAGTTGAGGTAGAGAGTCACGATTTACACATCGTGGCTTCATTTCAGATTTTTAATCAAAACATTAAGGAAACTTTTCAATGTCCCCCATTTTGAATAAATAAGCTGTTCAACATATTGCAATACATCCACATAACGTCTAGGTCATGAATTATAAACATTTCACATTGTTAGAATGTGTCTCGCCGTAAGGACTATATCAATAATATATTTTCTTTAAGGATATTTGGAAATAATGAGAATATATCTCTTGTTAATATTCTGTACTTTTAAATATAAATATGCCAACAATAAAATCCAACATTTTTTGTAAAAATTAATGTTTACCTTCAACTTGGATACATTTCAAGTATAAATCAACAATTGCACAATGAGATCTTAATTCATATTTCTAGAATATCAGTTCCTTCAGTAGTAGAGCCTACTCAGTCAATAAATCTTTGTCTAACCTATTTCAATATAAATTCTATGGTTATAAATTAAATTCATCTATAAGTAAACATTATATAAGGTGTCCCAAACACGTTCATCTAACCTTAACAGTCTGTACTTTGAGGAATTGATTGACTATAAGTTAATGGTGTAGAAATAACCAACATAACGTCGGTTTAATCTAAAGTAATTGTCATATTTTAATTATCTATTACTTAAAATATACCATTTTATTCGTAGGAATCTGGAGCTGATATGAACAAATACCTAGCTACAATCTTACTTGGACTGATCCGTCTTGGTTTCACAGTAGTTTCTTGTATTATGATGAGAAGATGCGGACGAAGGCCTTTGACGTTTATTTCAAGTAAGGGTATTATTTATTACTTTAAATTTATGAAGTCAATACAAACGATATTATTTAAAAGTAACTATCAATTTTATAATGTACAATGATCAACAACAAAATATTTACAAAAATAATTAAATCCAGTATGAAGTGACAATTAAAGATAGTTTATAATCTGGGAGCGCATCATTACTAAATAAACTTTGAAAGAAAAATAATTTATTTTTTTAATCATTTAGTAAACACTAAAGTATAGTATTTGAAATCTTTAGGACCCATCCTAGTGTCATTCTGACCACAGTATACAACCTGTTTACCCTCCGTAAAACTTACAATATCTTTTATCATGAAACTATCAATGTTATTAAATAACAATATCTTATTGGAAATATATACTACAGAAATATCTTATAATAACAATAATTAATTACAGGTGTACTCTGCAGTCTTGCAATGATTTGTCTTGGTGGCTACATGTATAAAGGTATTCAATGGAAAGCTGAAGGAATTACACAATTACCAGCTTCGTGGTTTCCTGTTCTTAGCATATTCTTGTTCACCGCTGCATCTACCATAGGTTATCTTGTGGTACCTTGGGTTATGATTGGAGAGTTGTTTCCAGCCAAAGTAAGTATTTAATTTAATGTTTTTAAAAAGGTTCAGCTAAATTCAATAAAAACAAAACAATACTTTTGTTTAACAGTATTAAATTCCATATTATATTAACTCCTTATAAATTAATTATTAAATAAGATCGATACCATGTACATCTGAGTCTGTTTAAGGCTTATAAAAAGAACAAATTGCAATTAGGAAAACATACTATACCTGATATGGTGGTTCTTTAGTGTTTCAAAAGATGCACAAACTTTCACACACAATACGAACGAGGGGGGGGGGTAATATTAAAACATGAGTCATGGTAATACCTACGAAGCATACTATGAGGTATGTTTGGGCCGATCATCAACATAATCGAAGATTTTGAGCTTATACTTACATAAGTATATCTTCAAGGACCACCACGAGTATACATTTAAAGATAATATTTAATCAAAAACGAATGTTATGAATTTAATTAGCAACATAGAATTATTACAGATGTTTTCCTGTAACAATCCATTTAATCTGTCGTAAAAGAAGTTGATTTAATCGGAAATTGTTTTTGTATATAAAATAAAACCAAAGACTCAATATTAGTTTAAGTTAGGAATAATATCAAACAATTACAATAATAATAATAATATGAAATACAAAAGAATGCTTATACTTATACTTTCTCAGACACCCACAATCAAATTCAACATTATCCAAATCGTCAACTTATTTGAGCTGCACAGACTTCATACAGTAGAATCTGACATGGTTCCAAAAACCACTTTATTTTATTAAGGGCGCCAAGTGTGTGTATTAAAGTAACAGAGGATATACTAATTAATTACTAAGTGAAAGCCTATTTTTACTTTACTAAAACCACAATGTAGCGTTTGTTTATAGAGTACTGAAAAATCAAAACGATCACAAAACACTAATAAACCAGTAATTTAGTTTAAAGATTAAAATTTAGTTTAATTAAATAACCCTACCTTCGGAACCAATCTCTTTATATTACTACTATTATATTATTATCTAAAGCCTTTCGTTTTTTTCCAATTATAATCGTGTAAACTTATTCCCTAGGTACGTGGAATCATGGGAGGACTTACAACATTTATCGGACATTTCTGTGTATTTATTGTTGTTAAAACCTTTCCACTTTTGCAAAGAACACTGGGCAAACCAGGATCATTCTGGTTCTACGGTACAGTTTCATTAATTGGAACGATCTTCTTTTATTGCATGCTTCCCGAAACAAAAGGCAGGACTTTGCAAGAGATCGAAGACTACTTCTCTGGAAGGACGAAAACTTTAAAGCCGCCAAAAAAAGAAGCTGATAACAACAATAAGGCAAATATAGTGAAATCTTCAAAATAAGTTTCTTTTTTCATCGAAAATTTTATGATTTCCTTTACATTTTATAAATGTTACGAGATTTGTTTATATTTCAGGTTATGTTAAATTTATAGGTTACGTAAAATAATTTTATATTATTTTACTAAACACAAAGTAATTGTAATAGCCATGGATAAATTATATTTATGTTCTATAACTGAAAAAGAAAAAAAACTTTATAATTAAACTCATAGATTAATTTGAATATTATTACAATTCATTATGGAAATACTCGCAAGTAATATAAACGGAGTAGATTTGTTGACAAAATTATGATCAACAATTTTTACAAAACTAAATACGTAAGGGTGTAAATTTCAAATTAATCTTTTTTATTCCAAAAAATGTACGTAATGAGGAAACCATGACAAATGTGTTTTGTTTTTTTTTTAATCTTATTAGTTAGATGCTACGGTTTTAATTTTAGAAAATAAAATCTTCAATCTAAATTGTGAATCGATTTAAACCTAAATCAAATCTAAAACGATCGTCGTTTTTTGTACTAGTTTTAATAATAACAATGTATATAATTCAACTTATTAAAAAATTATAATTATCTATCAAATGTGATTAATATAGTATGCATTCCCTCTATTTTTATATTTTTAATATATGTACAAGTATAATTTAGTTTATTCTGTTTTTATTCTGTCAAAAAAGTAAAACAGAGTGTAATTTGTCCATAAGATTAAAACACCTTTAAAAATCTTCCAACTTCTCAAAAAAATATATAATTATATGTCACTCATTCAAAAGAACGTATCAAAATGATATCATTGAAACCACAACGAGTAACTACATGCATTTTTTTTTTTTACAATCATTATAACTATCTTAAATTATTGTTATCTTCAGAACCTTCATATAATCAAGTTTCTTACATGGACACTATGCAACCTACTCAAAAATTGATAGCAATAACTTTGTGTTTATTAATATTGGTATTTTTTCATCTAAACACTTTCATACTTTTATTATCACTAAGCTAACTTTTAAGCATGGTGGGTAAGTGAAATATTATTATTACATTATTTGAAAATAACATTATGATACAAATTATTAAATAGTCATAAGTACTTAAATCTTAAGCCTTAAGTACTTTAAGCAATCTGGACTCATAACACAGAGTCTAATTATCTGAATAGAAGCATTGATAACTGACACAAATTTGTCAGTCATTGATCTTTACATCAAGGTAAACACGGCTGAGATAATATTACTTGAGTAGGACAGAGCGGGAGTAAAAAGCTACTTGAGAGATACTCCCTTGTACTGACGTAAGGCGCATGCCTAGAGAGACTATAAAGACATGAGTATCATGAGTGTGGCAGCCTCAAGCTTCAGTTTGCAAATACTGTAGTCCGGTAAGGTAAGTTCTGTGATGAGGTGGTCAATAAAACAGTAAGTGCTTCAATAATCTGAACTTGTGTGGATAGTTATGGTGGTAGTTGTTTTGTGATATTGAGAATATCAAATAGTTTCTCCGTGGGATTTAAAAAATAAAACAAAATGAGGTAAGTATCTTTAAAACCTCATAGGATTATTATATTATTTAAAAATATTTGTAATAACACGATAGTATTTGCAACATTCTTGAAGTCAGCTATGTTCAATCAGAATATTAACATTACACATTGTTATAAAAGCACGATGGACACATTGTTGCCAAGAGCAAGAGCATCGGGTAGTGTATACATATTGTTGATAAAAGCGTGGTATATACCTTGCTGCTAAGAACAGGGTTTACACATTGTTACCAACTAGCAGCAGATTAACACATTTATTAATAGCGCACGTCTAGTCTAAATGAATGTTATAGATTGTTGAACGGACGTACATTTTATTATTCAATTATAATTTGACCTCAGAATATCTGTAATCCTTTATAGCACAGATTGTATTAGAATATCTAAATTGCATTATAGAAACAAGTTACTACTTAGGCCTAATATGTAGTCAATATTTATCTATTTATGAAAAAAAAATACAATTATTTATTGCATTAACGTATTTGTGTAAGTTATTTAAGTATAGACCTACATTTTTAAAACCTTCTTCGTTTTGAATTCAATTTTAGATTGCAGTATTTGTTATGATACTTTTTGGGGTTTCAGCTAGTGCTTAATAGTTTAAAGATACCTATTTGCTTTTATGACAAAAGTGACTTCAATGTTAAATTTCAATTATGTATCAAGATATTTGTAGACAAAACAAAAATATATTAATCTAGTGCTATAAATATATTTATGAAGTATACTTCATAAGTTTCATAAGTGTATTTTACAAAAATAATTAATATTTACCGTCAAGTTACGATCATTTTAAAATATTTGTTTGTTTCCAAGAATTTAAAAAAGACTGATATATTCACAAAACATCCTTTATACAAATGCCTAATATGATGCTTAAAAAAACACAAATCAAACCAAATCTTTACCTAAAGGCAACCTCATAATAAGCTGTTTTCATACGCCCATATAACTTACTTTTTAATCTACTTTAATTTACTTTATAATATACTTCAAAGCCCAAATTTGACATCATTGTTTTGTTAAAAATAGTTAATAAGGGAATTTAGTTTAATACACTAAAATACTAAGACAACTCTGTAGGTCCCAAAGTTAACTTTACTAAATGGAAGAGAGATTCTGCTTTTATTACTTATTTACACTCGTGCCCCCCCCCCCCAAGGTTTTCCAGTTTTGAACCCACATCTATATCAGTTCATCTCTTCTAAAGCCTTCCTTTTCTAAAATATCTCCATGGTGTTTACTGAAAGGTCTTCCTTAACTGTCGCTAAGTTTCCTATATCCTGTATGTGCCGTAATCACCTTATTCCTTAAACATCTAACAATCTTACAATAACAGTATTACCAGTCAAATCAGAGATTTCATCAAGTTGAATATTGTGAGGGCTATATTTGTTATAAACGTTTAAGTTAATTAAGGCTAAAAAATAAATACAGGCTGAAGAATTAAGTAATAAAACCAATAGATTACAAAATTAATTATCATTAACAAACTTTAGTTCAATAATGTCTCCTTCATTTTTAATGAATTTGGTTATGATAGGTAATGTAAAGTGGGTTTAAGTTGACGACATTGAACGATATCTAAAGTTTTGTTTTGATAAGTAGCCAGGGATAAAGTCTTCAAATTTATGAGGGGATTTACAACTCAATAAAACATTATAATGTCTTTAAAAAAATGTAGCCTATACGAATGAAATAATTAGTTTTGAAAATAGAAATGATTATTAAACAAATTATTACGGAAAAGTACATCTAACACTTTTAAATTAACTAAATCCATTTACAGATTTTTTAAATAAATTTGCTGCAAAAGTATTTGCTTATTTCAAGTCTCTGGATATAAAAACAAAATGGTCACCCATGATGTAACGTAATAGGCCTAATCATAACACATTAGAACGTAATGTAATAAATACTAACAAAATTACCCACCAAAGTGGCAATTTATTTAACAAAAATTGCAAATTTGTTATTAGTACCTGATTTTCTGAATTTTTCGAGAATAATTATTATAAATTTGAATAAAACTATTTAATTACTTTTGTTTACTAAAGTGAAACTCGCTTTTCCCATTCTGAAAAAAAAAAATTTGGCGTTAACATTTTTTTATTGTTATTACTACTGAAAATGAGCTGCACCAATAATTCTTGAATAACACTTCTAGTTTCTATTTACAACGTTTTTTTACGACGTGAATTACAATGTTACATCGTAGGCTCCTCTTTGTCTCTCTGTGTGTAGGTAAGTGTAAATATAACAACTTTAATATTAATTAATATAAGTTTAGAACAATTATGGATTATAACTTACATTTACCTACACACTGAGTAATAGAATTGGTCTTCAAAATTCCCACACATCCACGGGCCCCTCTTAAATTCTCCTAAATTTCTGTGATTATATTGACTTTATGGTTGAAATTTTGATGAGATTTTCCATTTTGATTATTTTTCCATAATATACACATTTTCATGTTACCATCTTAATTACACAATTTTGGTAAAAAAAATAGTTAGAAATTGGTGATGTCCAAGTCTTTTCATAGTGGGTACATTTAGCTGTTTGGTTTCCACAACATATTTTATCAATTTATAGACTCTCTTAGCTAATGTTCACACAATGTTTTTGTAGCTTTATACCTGTTTATAAACTGTTTTCTGGTTTTCAGAACATATTTTATCAATTTATAGACTCTCTTAGCTAATTTTCACACAATGTTTTTGTAGCTTTATACCAGTTTATAAACTGTTTTCTGATTATCACAACATATTTTATCAATTTATAGACTCTCTTAGCTAATGTTCACACAATGTTTTTGTAGCTTTATACCAGTTTATAAACTGTTTTCTGGTTTTCACAACATATTTTATCAATTTATGGACTCTCTTAGCTAATGTTCACACAATGTTTTTGTAGCTTTATACCAGTTTATAAACGGTTTTCTGGTTTTCACAACATATTTTATCAATTTATAGACTCTCTTAGCTAATGTTCACACAATGTTTTTGTAGCTTTATACCAGTTTATAAACTGTTTTATGGTTTACACAACATATTTTATCAATTTATAGACTCTCTTAGCTAATGTTCACACAATGTTTTTGTAACTTTATACCAGTTTATAAACTGTTTTCTGGTTATCACAACATATTTTATCAATTTATAGACTCTCTTAGCTAATAATCACACAATGTTTTTGTAGCTTTATACCAGTTTATAAACGGTTTTCTGGTTTTCACAACATATTTTATCAATTTATAGACTCTCTTAGCTAATGTTCACACAATGTTTTTGTAGCTTTATACCAGCTTATAAACTGTTTTCTGGTTTACACAACATATTTTATCAATAACTACCCGATGATGTCTTTGTGCCGAAACTTTCACATTTTTGTATACTATTTCTAACATTAGTCAAAAGGTAAAATTTGGTGGCCCCAAAATTTTTATAAAATCTGGAAATATCATTAATGTTCAAAATAATTTTAAAATTTCAAAAAATGTCATGTCTTGGACCGTGAACCATCAAAATTTCAACCTATTATAGTCAATATAATCACATAAATTTAGGAGAGTTTAAGGGGACCCGTGGATGTGTGGGAATTCTGAAGACCAATTCTGTTACTCTGTGTTTAGGTAAGTGTAAGTTATAATCCATGATTGTTCTAAACTTATATTAATTAATACTAAACTTATTATACTTGCACTTACACAGAAAGACAGAGCAAGTATACACTTTTTGCTTTTCTGGTTTTTACTACAGATCAAACAAAGAGGATGACCAGAAGAATTACTGATGTAACGTAATTTAGTATGCAGTATGTAAGCTGAGGGAATGTTAGATTCAGATTTGGTAAATAAAATTTTGTTAAGAAAAATAATGGGTAAACAAATATTAATTATATGACTACTTTAAAGTATGTGTACTTCACTTTAACATTAACCTTGAAACAGTCTTTGTTAAAATTTTCATGTATAAAAGGAAACTACAACTTTGGTAATGTCTGTGTGTAGGTGTTTTTTTTATCCAAGATTGTTTTAAACTTATATTAATACAAAACTTATTACTTAGAAACACCTACACACAGAGAGGAGAGGATTTATTGGATTCTCCAATACTTTTGAAACCAAGGCCACACCAATTAGATATATTTTAATCAAAAACGTGATTTCTGATATAATCTTCATGAGATAATTTGACAAGGTTTATACGATTACAGTATTTTTAGTACTTTCAAGATTTTTTACTTTACATTCAACAGTGTTCCAGTTTACAGTAATGTAAAATTTAGTTTCTACAATATGTAATTGCTCTTATATTTACAACGTCAAAGCTCTTCCTATTTATTCAAATGAAGTAAACAAGGTAAACTCTAACATTAACTACAGATTTTAATAATACTCACCATTTTAAACATCTAAATTGCCCCTCTAATAAGCAAATTAAACGTATATACTTTGTAAAATGTCAAATTTGTGTATAGCAAAGTGGTTACATTAGGTTAGTATTTTCAGTATATGACAAATAATATTCAGGAAATGTCTCAACATAGACGATATAAGATTACATTTATTTCGAATACTAAAGAATACATTGTCTTTGATACAAATACTAAGTTGAGAAATATATAAGTTGAGTATTTAGCGTATATCAATAGATAAAATTGCTATTCAAATTCTTTGTTTATTTATCTTCATGGTTATGATTGTATTAACAGTTACACAGATTGTGCAACAAAACTGTTATCAATAATTCATTTCTAATACAATATTATCTCAATCTCAATGTGGATAGAGAATAGTTGTATATTTTCCCGATATCCTAAATCAGTGTTACAATCTGTATCAAATATTAAAATTAGTAATATTAGTCTTACATTACAGGCTGGAATAGAATAGTTTTATTTTTTTCGTTTACAGAGTACGGGTTAAATATATTTACGGCTTTATTTTTCGGTAAATTTAATTTAGAGTAATTTTCTTAAGCTTTATACACTCCGTTAAACCTATGTTGATAATATAACGCTTTAACACAGCAGCACGGAAAGAAACACAGTTACGTCATACAGAAAATATATTTTGTATGTGTTTGTACTCTACGGTGCCTGATATATTATTTGTAATAATTTTAAGATAAAGTTTTCCCAATTTATTTTGTATATTTTAGTTAAAATTAAATCGTATGTTTGGTGTATACAAACTACAGAAATACAATGACAATTGAAGGGTTAGATAAAAAATCTGGCATTTTTTGTATTTGGAGAACTTTGATGGAATTCAGGATCTATACGTACAATGGATCTCTGTGCCTATCTCTTCGACTTTTTAAAATTTGTACAACAATTGACCTCTCTTTCTTACAAGAACCTAATGTAGAAAAAAATACCTTTAAATTTAAGTATGACTACATACACTTTTTTAAGGGAAACATATTGAGGTCTTATCGCCGTAAAAGAAGAAGAAAGAGCATAAAATAGAGACTCCCAAACCCTAGTGTCATGGTAGAAGATAAATAAAGTTGGTCCAGAGAGACCTTCTAAAGAAAGAGATCTAGCCAAAGACTAGAAGAAGAAAGGTTAGGATACAGGTAAGGAAGGTTAGGATACCTTCTACCTGTAAACTTCTGAGAAGGACTAAATAAAAATTACTTTTATTGAATTAAATTAATATTTTAATATCGGCGGTTAAGGTTCATTTTTACTGTTTACCAATTATGAACTTCTGAACAACAACTTTCTAAAAATTGCATTTGACTAGTGGGTTCTAACCTTCATATTTTATAAAAACTTTATGTAAATCGGAAAAACCGAAGGAGGTAATTTTTGATTGTATAACGACGCTAAAAGGTAATCAGGACGTAGGATTTATTAAAGAAAAATCCTGAACTAAAATTTGATAGGAATATTTCCGTACGCATATGAACAGTTAAGAAGTTAAAAGGTCAGTTAATAAACTGTCTTTTGCTATTTGTTAAACCTATGTGTATTACGAACATACAAGTTTCAAAACAAATAATTAAAAGTGACCATATCCTTTCAATTTACATAACACAATAAATATTTCCATCACTAGTGTTATTCCATCTATGCTAATAGAATTCTTTGATATTATAATTCTTTGTTAAGGTCGTTTACTTTACAATATCTTTTAGCCTTCAAACCCATTCTTTTTGTTGACAACAGAAATAGCACTATTTTTATCTTAGGTTATTTAACCTACAATCTGACTGAAATATTAGAAGCAACTTGGATCTGATGTACAACTGAGAACATTATTCTAAAAGTAAATCAATAAAATTAATATTAAATTTGATTTTTCCTTATATTTGTATTTAGTTGGTAAAATGATTTTTAAAGTTTGCTTTTTAAAGTACTTTTTATCTATAACAGTTTCGGAGAAAGGTATCGCAAGACTGGGATATCGTACAGACTAAATTGAATTTCATCAATTGTTTATATCGCAACACTGGGATATCGTACAGACTAAATTGAATTTCATCAATTGTTTATATCGCAACACTGGGATATCGTACAGACTAAATTGAATTTCATCAATTGTTTATATCGCAACACTGGGATATCGTACAGACTAAATTGAATTTCATCAATTGTTTATATCGCAACACTGGGATATCGTACAGACTAAATTGAATTTCATCAATTGTTTATATCGCAACACTGGGATATCGTACAGACTAAATTGAATTTCATCAATTGTTTATATCGCAACACTGGGATATCGTACAGACTAAATTGAATTTCATCAATTGTTTATATCGCAACACTGGGATATCGTACAGACTAAATTGAATTTCATCAATTGTTTATATCGCAACACTGGGATATCGTACAGACTAAATTGAATTTCATCAATTGTTTATATCGCAACACTGGGATATCGTACAGACTAAATTGAATTTCATCAATTGTTTATATCGCAACACTGGGATATCGTACAGACTAAATTGAATTTCATCAATTGTTTATATCGCAACACTGGGATATCGTACAGACTAAATTGAATTTCATCAATTGTTTATATCGCAACACTGGGATATCGTACAGACTAAATTGAATTTCATCAATTGTTTATATCGCAACACTGGGATATCGTACAGACTAAATTAAATTTCATCAATTGTTTATATCGCAACACTGGGATATCGTACAGACTAAATTGAATTTCATCAATTGTTTATATCGCAACACTGGGATATCGTACAGACTAAATTGAATTTCATCAATTGTTTATATCGCAACACTGGGATATCGTACAGACTAAATTGAATTTCATCAATTGTTTATATCGCAACACTGGGATATCGTACAGACTAAATTGAATTTCATCAATTGTTTATATTGCAACGCTTTTTCTTAATTAAGTAGAATAAATTAATTTAAAAGAATAAAATAAAAAACCTTTACAATTATTTGAACCTATTTGTTTCAATTACTAACTCTGAAACAAATTTATTATACAAATTTCCTCTCGCACATATGCACTTAAACACAAACACAAATTAAGACATATTATAAAAATCTGAATATCTATCCCAACTTACAATAATTTCCTTTTTATGTAGAGTTAAAAAGAGTAAACAGTAACTCAGAACTGGTGATCCTTGAAGTTATTGACAAGGTCCTAATATAGAAAAAAAAATACCCTTAAATATAAGTATGATTACATACATTTTTTTAAGGTAAACACATTGAGGTCTTATCGCCTTAAAAGAAAAAGAAAGAGCATAAAATAGAAAATAGCAAACTTAGTGTCATTATCGACATTAAATTAATATCATTTGATACTTGATTTGCTACGTTCCTTTCATTCGCTTCATTTGAGTGAGCAACAAGTTATTCGTATTTAAGTCTCTAATTCTCCACTTGCTTCGCTCGTGTTAGTAGTATCACTTAAGTCAATAAAATCTATATTCTAATTACGCACACACTGTTGTAATTTGTCATGAATTATTAATATTAATATTTTATCACAATTAATTTGATTGAAATTAATAGAGTCTATTTTGAGCAATAAGGCCTTTAATAACAAAAATACATATTATATATCGTGTTTTACTTCTTATTTCATCTGATAACTCCAGAATTGGCTTTTATTGAGGTAACCAAATGAATGAAAACACAATTTTCCACATAAAAATCAAATTAGTTTCCCAACAAAAATACAAAACTACGTTTGAATGACCAGTTATCATCTTCAGCTACTATATCAAACACAAACCATACTGACATTAGGAAAATTGTGTTGTATGATTTTCATTAAATTGAATTTTAGTGGTTTGATTTTATGACAGCCCTTATTTTTGAGTTAAGAGGGTTATATTTTACATGCTTTTATGTTATGAAGATTATAATTAAAGGTTCTTAACTCTTGCCCTTCAAACATTTTTTAAACTGAACTTAAGGTTTCTTAGAAATTAGATTGGTGGACTTGCAGATACCTTTTTTATAAAAATCACTTTGGGGACTCAAAGGCCCAAAACTAGTATAGTACGAAATTTCCTTTGGCTAAAAAAAATGTTTTTTTCATGAGAATGACAAATTTATGTAAACCATATCATTTAAATCATAAAGTTAGCAACATAAAATGATGCTATTTCTCATTACAATTTTTCAGATGATTAGACATAAATATAATATGTTATACATTTTCAGCAATAATAAATTTGATGGCGTTGTCATGGATATGGAGGTACTAAAGTCTCTAGTTCCACCAGAATCTACAACAATTAACAGATTCCCAGTGGGCAGTAGGGAAGAGAGAGTAGGGGGTGAAGGCTGGCATGGTTCAGTGGCTGTGATCACTACTCCAGCTGATCATCTGACCAAGAAGAGACGGGGAAGTCCACTTAAACAAGTAAGGTTAAGTTACTGTTAATAAACATAACTGTAGTTTGTAAAATAATATTACTGTGCCCTCTTCCCACAACATTGCAAATTATAATTATTTGATTAATGGTTATGCCTTACAATCATATTTATAATAATTTTTACTTCAAGCACACAAAAACTTGTTGCAGTCTACAGACAGTTTCTTTTAAAGTTATATACATCTTTTGTATCAAAATTCGATTTGAAATAATGTTACAATATTCATACATTTTTTAATGTATTTAATAATTGAATTAACGATTAAATTTGTTAGACTTGGAGCTCGAAATAATAGATTAAAATACCAAACTAAATTAACAATTAAATCAAAGTTTTACTTATTTCTTGACGACATCCGTGATTCGCCGTATGAAGTTCATAAATTAATAACTTACATATCACAGATTGGCTGCAAGCGAATATATGAAGACATATATTTATTTGTAATATTTATTCAAATGGACGTACATTAAGTGCTTTAAAATTAGACTGAAAGATTTGGTGTAGGGCCTATTTAAGACAACATTTTATTAGATATAGTTTTAAATATTTAATATTTAGGCCTACATTCTTGAATTTTAAATCATAACACATTATTTTCGTTGTATAATTTTAATTTCTTCTCTTAATAAGTTAGTTTTATCTTTCAAGTTTACGTACTAAGATAAGTAAAAATCTTCAGGAGAATCCAATTAGAATGTTGTAACTCGGTTTAGTATTTGTGTAAAACTCAAGCTCCTTCTTCTTCTGTCTAGTATGAATGGTAATGTCGCTTCAACTGTGAAAGTGACAGGATTTATCTTCTTGCTACTATTGGAGGTTTTAATTTAAGGACCCAAATTCGTACCCTTTATATAATAATAAAAAATTACTCAGATCTACATCATATTTATTTATTATTTATTGTTGTATTATATTGAACTAAATTGAAGAAAGAAACTATGTTTTCCGGTTACATTAGCTTTGTAGATTCTGACACTGGAGTTATTTTTGTAGATAGACATCAGTAATCTCGTAGGCAAATATTTTACCCAAGACAGAATATCCATTTTTTGGTTATATTTTATAAATTGTAACACGAGACTTCCAGAAATCATATAAGGTGTCAAATATCTACAAGGCAACGTTCTGGCAGTCTCTATCAACTTCCTGATATTCTCATTGATTCTAAGCAATTTCATTTCTAAATGTTGTTTAAATATACCATTTTATTAATACGACTGTAGCAAATCAGACTAATTAAATTAATTTTTCTTTTCGCTAAATTGTTTAACATATCTAATCATATAGTAACCCAACAATTATTATTAATTAAAACAATATGATATAATTGTGAAATAAATTTATTTTAGTTAATAATTAAATTACTTTCTATTGTAAGATTTACAAAACCTATTTTTCCACCATTATTATACATAAATCATTAAAACAATGTTCCTTAACGATAGTATTTAATTATTATTTCTTAATTACACTTTCAGGTATGCGCTGCAGTATTCGGTAATATAGGTACAATCAACACAGGAATGATGTACGGGTTCTCTGCCGTTACAATACCTCAATTGTTACATAAGGACAGCTTCATTAAAATCGACCTCGAACAAGCATCTTGGATTGGTAATATCTTTAATCTGAATTAATTTAATACAATTTTTTTTCTCTTAGTTATTTATAAAATTTTAGATTTTATAATATTTTTAATTAGGCAAAATTTGTATTGTTTACAAATTCATTTTTAATGACTAACATGCATGTTATGAAACATTTATGTGAAATAAGATCATTAGATAATATCGATTTAGATTCCTGTAATTTGATCTCGGTTGCCATATTAAGAGTTATAAACACAATTTTATGTTTATCTCTTAATTTAATTATTCACGTCGAGCCTTTGTTAGATTATTTAAGTTTACTTTTTGTAAATGAAAGTTAGCAAAGCTAAACTTTCATTGTAAAACGAAATTTTTAACATAATGTAGACCATAAAATTAAGAAAATACACCTATAAATGTATTAATGTTAGAATAAATCTGAATTTTTCTGTTTGTAGCTAGCTTGTCATCAATAGGTACACCAGTAGGTTGTCTCGTCAGTGGTTATCTCCTAGATGCCATAGGCAGAAAGAAAACACTCATTACAACATTAATACCAATGATATTAGGATGGTTATTGATCGGTGCTGCTTCAAATATATACATGATCTATTGTGGCAGACTGCTCGTTGGTCTAGGCTCAGGTTTAATAGGAGCACCTTGTCGAGTATACACAGCTGAAGTAACACAACCCCACCTCAGAGGGATGTTAGCCGCAGTTGCTTCGGTTGGCGTATCTCTTGGTGAGAATTTAAATCTTTAAGCCATATCTTGAATAGTACATTACTAAGAACTACTGAATTGTTAATTATTTAATAATAATTTCACAAATTATTGTAGTAATCTGAATAGAAAACATTATTTAAGAAATATACAATCAATGAATTAATTATGCTAATGATGATATTTTATCTATTTAAGTTAATATAGTAACAAATATTAACAGAAAACGTTTTGCAACCCATCAACGAAAATGAAATAAACTTCAAATATTAATTAACATATATAAGGAAATACATCTGCAGGTATATCTCTCCCTCCAACTTAATGTATACAAATATAATGCTTTTAGTTAGTTGTTACAAGATATGATGAGGAAAACATTATCCAAATCTGATTATTTTAAAATAAATTACTTACAATTAATTGTTTTATTAGTTACGACTAAAGCTACCACTATGTAAACTTGGTCTGTACATATTTTGTATTTATATGATTTTTTTCCCACATAAATGCTTCAATCTAAGTATAAATTACTTATGAAAAAAACCCTTGGTGAATACTAAGTATAACAAGTGAAATTCAGTATAGCCTAACCACTTCATGGTGATCATTATAAAGTTTATTTTCCTCGATATTTCGTTTTTTTTTTTTAGTATTTTTGTTTATTTAATTGGATTTTGCTATTATTATTATTGAAATTAGTCATTATCCTTACCACATGACAATCAAGAAATTAAATTACCAAATGTAATGGACATAGTAGTGGACCTCTTAAATGAATTATAACTTATTACATGTTGTACCTTGTTGAAAAAACAATATTTTACCGATAATCAATTGGAGTAGACATTCATAATAGATTAATGTTATTGTAACTGAGTTTGTTTGTTTTTACTTTTTTCTCTTTTTATTTTTGTTACTGTAAAATTAATGTAGTTTTATTTTTTCACTAATACGTTGTATAGAGAAAGTTATGTGATAAGTCAAAAAATCTATGTCGAGGTTTTTACTAATGTTTTTACCACGTCCCCTGAGTCCAAAAAAGTTCTTTTTGGAATGATGTCTGTCTGTCTGTCTAACGTCAAACGTCTGACAACTGTCGTCTGTCGTATTTCAGTGCTCTACCAAATGGACCGATTTTAATTAAATTTGGTATGTAGGTATATTTAACTATATCTTGAGAAGTTCTTTTAATTTTTTTGACTACTCAAATTTTTGGGGGTAGATCCCATAAGGAAATTACAAAACTACGTTTTTATTAAAATCGACCATAATGATTTTAATGCATTTTTGTTCACGTATAGCCTCTAGGGTCCAACAAAAACTATTGGTCACCATCACTCGAAAAATTCCTGTTCGTTAGTTATCGATAAATAACCAAAGTATCTGTCATAATATAAAATACTTTTTTTCAAAATCGGCTCTACCGATTTCGTTCAAATTTTAGTGAAATATGAAGAGTAATAACTCAAACTAACTTGCAAAAATGCAAGTAAACAAAAAATAACATTGGCCGCCGTCAATAAAATCTCGATTTTAATACGACTTACGCTGATGGTACAAACGAAGCAAGTTTAAGTCCTTGTTTCAATACATATTTTTTCAAAGCACATTAGCTGAAGATGGGTGTTTATTTTTATAGTGGCATCCTATCTTAACAGGTTGTGGTGACATTTGGTTTGGTTTTTGTTATACCTATATATTATATAGAATATTATTATTATTATTATTATTATTAGTTATTGGTTTTACATCAATTTAGTTTATACTTCCTTGGTTATAAAACAAAACATGTACATTGTATTATTCAATATTGTATTTTTTCGTTTAGTTTTGTCGAAATATATCTTTAAATACGTATATATTTAAATAATGTTTATCTCATTATATTTTATATGAAATCATTGACAAAGTTTGGAGTTTTAATCTAAATGAATTTCAACTGATTTTAGGAGTAACAATAGAGTATGTTGTTGGATCGTTTCTATCTTGGCCTTTACTCGCCTTTATCAGTGGTATGATACCAATCTTCGGTCTTATTGTAAGTTTCTTCCTTCCTGAGTCACCTTCTTGGCTTCTATCTCGAGGTTTGACAGAACAAAGTAGGGCTGCACTCAAGAGTCTTCGAGGAGAAACATGCGATGTTGAATCTGAGCTAAAAACATTGGTGGAATTCAATCAGCGAAACAACATGTCTGAAAAATTATCCTTTAAAGAAACAATTGCTAATGTTATCCACCCTTCGGCCCTCAAACCCTTCTTCATACTTGGAATGTATTTCTTTATCTATCAGTTTTCTGGTGTGAACCCTGTGACATTCTATGCTGTTGAAATATTCGAGGTAAGGTGGTATTTGTTGCTGTAACTTTAATAAATAGTAAAATATCGATGTAATAATACAACTTCAAATAAATTTCACTATTATAATGTTATGAAACATCTATTTTAAAAATCGTGATAAGATAGACAATCGTTAAGTTGTGAAAGATAAACCTGTATATATTGTGCAATTCATAACTGAAGGAAAGTGTTAATGAAATTTATATTCAGTACATGTTATTAAAAAATCCTGTAAAATTATATTAATCTCGACACGCAGGTACGAATTAAGTGAATTTACTTTTTGGTTTATTGGACAAATTAAACAGTTGAATTGAAATTGATTAATGTAAATAATGGATGATACAATGTGTTTTTTTATATGAGTGATTCAAAAATCCACTCTAATACTTAGAAAATTGATTCTACGGGTAAAATAAGAAAATATAAAATACAAATATGTCCAAAACTGCTTTTTTTTCGAGTTGTGGATAGCCAAATGTTTTGCTTTGATTCCTGTCCCAAGAGTAAAATGGAACATACAATGAACATACTATAAATCTTGGATCCCAAAGTTAAGGAACAAATTTGGTGGTTCTTTGTTTTTTTTTAGAAAATTGAATAAAATTAATATCTCCCAGAACTGTATCTTCAGTAATTTTTTAGAACACCTGTGCAAAATATAAAAATAGGAGTTGAAAACAATTGTTTAAGGTTTGGTCTAAAATAACATTGTAAAATGGATAATTAAGGCATAAATATCTGAACATGTATAAAATTTAATTCTTAGAAAATTAATGTTAATAACATCAATAGAAAACTCTTTTGGTCAACAGCAATAAGTTATGGAAATTTGGTCAATACGTTATACCAATTGGCAAATTAAAAATAGAAGTTAGTACAGTACTCCTAGAAACAGTACCCGAAGTACTGTCTCCCGATTTTTAATCACCCTGTATATATTTTGTGTCATGAGTTGTCAGAATTTTCACTTTTGGCTGTAACTTTTTAATTTTTAAAGTAGGAAGTTGAGGTAGAGAGTAACAATTTGTACATCATGGCTTAATTTCTGGTGTTTTTAATGAAAAAATAAGGATGAATTTAAAAGTCCTCTATTTTGAAACTGTTTAAACGATTTTGTTAATAACAAAGCTTTTCAAGATAATACTATTTCAAAACCAATCAAAAAGTCTTCTATAGTAAGAATTATAAACATTTCACACTACTAGTTAAGTGTCTCGCCGGACTATTTCAAGAGTTCATTTTCCTAAAGGGTATTTGATAATAATGACAACATATCTCTTGTTAATAACCTATACTATACACGTTTCAAGAATAAAATCCAACTATTTTTTAATAAAATAATGTTCGCCTTCAGCTTCGATACATTTCAAGTATAAAAATAACAGTTAACACAATGAGGTCTTAACTAATTGTAATTTTCATGAATACTCAGTTATTCCTTTCCTTTGATTTTAAACTCATATTGTTAGAATAGCAGTTCCTTCAGTAGTAGGCCCTACTCAGTCAATAAACCTTTGTCTAACCTATTTCAATTTATAATTATAAGGTTTTTAATTAAATTCATCTATAAGTAAACATTATATAAGGTGTATCAAACACGTTCACGTAACCTAAACAATCTGTACTTTGAGGAATTGATTAACTATAAGTTAATGGTGTGGAAGTAACAAACAAAACGTCGGTTTAATCTAAAGTAATTGTCATATTTTAATTATCTATTACTTAAAATATACCATTTTATTCGTAGGAATCTGGAGCTGATATGAACAAATACCTAGCTACAATCTTACTTGGACTGATCCGTCTTGGTTTCACAGTAGTTTCTTGTATTATGATGAGAAGATGCGGACGAAGATCTTTGACATTTATTTCTAGTAAGGATATTGTTTATTATTTTAAATCTATGAAGTCAATAAAAACGATATTATTTAAAGTACTCTATCAATTTTATATTGTACAATGATCAACAATAAAAGATTTACAAAAATAATTAATTTAGTATAAAGTGACAATTTAAAGATCGTTTATAATCGCGTCATTAATAAATAAACTTCGAAAGAAAAATAATTGCTTTCGCTTTTTTTTCAGGAATTGTTAAAATATATATATTTTTAATAATTTATAAATATTATTAAAATTGAAATTGTTTTTTTGAACGATGAACTATATAAACAAATATATAACAAAACGTTTACTGTATGTATGAATGAATATATTTCTCTCCTTCTCTAACTTGTTCTTACATTACTTTTTGTGATTTGTATACCTTAATACTGTATCCCTTTCTAAAATTACAGTTTTTTCCTTTATAAAATTATGTCATTATAAACGAGATAAAATTAAGGTTTGTGCAATTTTAAGTAATGTGAATTTCCTTAGCTATATTTTTAATGAACTATAATATATTATACAAGATGAATTTAATTGTTCAGTGGCAATCTTCAAAATACAATATCTTTCAGGGAACATTCACTTCAGATTCAGAACTATTATAGTTAAAAAGTAATATATTATATTATGGAAGGAAATAAAACCAGACAGCTTAACTTAATCTGTTCAATACGCCAAATATTTGTAGGTTATAACCATCGATTTTAAATTATTTTTAAAAAATTAATAGAGGAGCACTTTATTTATTATTTTTAACCATTCTTTTCGGGGAACCTTCTGGCATATCATCTGTATGGGAATGATATGCGCCAAATTTTGTTAAATAATAAGTAATTTATATCAAGATTTTCATTAATTGAACTCTAATGACGGCCTCGGCCTTAGCCATTTATTGACAGCAATTTATTGACCTATAGTACACAAAATCAGTATCAAATATGTCAACATGGTTATTCTGTGCGTTATATAACTATATGTAATTTCAAATCCCCTTACGTTAGTAGCTGTGTCTTATCAATGTAACTATGTTTAAGTAATCCGAACTAGACATATCACGGCTTCTATACATACCTGTTGGAGACTATTTGAAAAGCGAGACCCTTATACTTGCACAATTTATCGTGTACCATGTATTGGTACATATTAAATTACGCCATTTGAAAATCAAAAATGTTCTCAACTATTTGTTGTATTTTGAGGTGTATTTTTGCATAGTTTGTAAACAAAATGCAACAATAGCCATAACATTAAAATAGCTGGTAAAATAAAATTATCCTTTTGTTTCCTCTGAGGACTGGCCTATATTAGCTGCAAGACATAAGGTATTTATCAAGACTATAAAACACTAAAGTTACTGTATTTGAAATCTTTAGGACCCATCCTAGTGTCATTCTGACCACAGTATACAACCTGTTTACCCTCCGTAAAACTTACAATATCTTTTATCATGAAACTATCATTGTTATTAAATAACAATATCTTATTGGAAATACATACTACAGAAATAACTTATAATAGCAATAATTAATTACAGGTATACTCTGCAGTCTTTCAATGATTTGTCTTGGTGGCTACATGTATAAGGGTATTCAATGGAAAGCTGAAGGAGTTACACAATTACCAGCTTCATGGTTTCCTGTTCTTAACATATTCTTGTTCACCGCTGCATCTACCATAGGTTATCTTGTGGTACCTTGGGTTATGATTGGAGAGTTGTTTCCAGTCAAAGTAAGTATTTTATTTAATGTTTTTAAAAAGATTCAGTTTCATTCAACAAAAACAAAACAGTACTTCTGATTTAACAGTATTAAATTCCATATTATAAAAACCCCTTTTACATTAATTAGTAAATAAGATCGATAACATGTACATCTGAATCTATTTGAGGCTTATATACTACTACTATTATATTATTATCTAAAGCCTTTTGTTTTTCCAATTATAATCGTGTAAACTTATTCCCTAGGTACGTGGAATCATGGGAGGACTTACAACATTTGTCGGACATTTCTGTGTATTTATTGTTGTTAAAACCTTTCCACTTTTGCAAAGAACACTGGGCAAACCCGGGTCATTCTGGTTCTACGGTACAGTTTCATTAATTGGAACGATCTTCTTTTATTGCATGCTTCCCGAAACGAAAGGCAGGACTTTGCAAGAGATCGAAGACTACTTCTCTGGAAGGACGAAAACTTTAAAGCCGCCAAAAAAAGAAGCTGAAAACAATAATAAGGCAAATATAGTGAAATCTTCAAAATAAGTTTCATTTTCATAGAAAATTTTATGATTTCCTTTACATTTTATAAATGTAACGAGAACTGTTTATATTTCAGGTAATGTTAAATTTATAGGTTACTTAAAATAATTTTATATTATTTTACTAAACACAAAATAATTGTAATAACCATGGATAAATTATATTTATGTTGTATACTTTAAAAAAAAAATCTTTATAAATATACTCATGGATTAATTTGAATATTATTACAATTCATTATGAAAATACTTACAAGTAATATAAACGGAATAGATTTGTTGAAAAAAATATGATTATAATCAGGTAATTGTTAATAATTTAACAAAACTAAATGTATCACATTAAAGTTAAATGTTACATAAGGCTGTAATTTTCAAATTATTCTTTTTTATTCTAAAAATGTAAGTTATGAGGAAACCATGACAAATGTGTTTTGTTTTTATATCTTATTAGTTAAATGCTACGGTTTGAATTTTTTTAAATAAAATCTCCAGTTTAAATTGTGGTTCGATTTAAAAATAAATCAAATGTAGGAAGATCATAGTTTTTCCTACTAATTTCAATATTATCAATGTTTATAATACAACTTATTTAAAAAAATATATAATTATCAAATCAAAGTCTGAATTCCCTCTATTATATTTTGAATCTATGTACGGGTATAATTTAGTTTATTCTATTTTAATTCTGTTTAAAAATGAAAAAAGAGCGTAATTGTTCACAAGTAAACAATTTTTAGAAATCTTCCAACTTCTCAAAAATATTTAATTATATGTCGCTCATTGAAGAAAATATAACAAAATGTTATTGAAACCACACCTAGTAAAACTACATGAATTTTTTTTACATTAATTATAATTACTTTAAATTATTGTTATCTTCAGAATCTTCAAATAATCAAGTTTCTTACATGGACACTATGCAAGCTACTCGAGAATTGAAAGCAATAATTTTGTGTTTTTTAATATTGTTTATTTTTTCATCTAAAAACTTTCTTCTATTATCTAGGCTAACTTTTAAGCATGGTTGGTGTGTTTATGATTTTATTAGTTTATTTGAAAATAACATTATGATTTCATGTAAAGAGACAAACTAAAGTAGTTTAAGCAGTCTTAAAATATTAAAAATTATAAATAATTACATATAAACAAATGTCAAATTACGTATGTACACTGTGTAAATAAAAATATTGTATTCTTAGACCAATAAAAATTAAACTAATTTGATATTTATTTTTGATAAGGAATAAAAATTTTAAGATATTCAATTAAGATTTTTATTGTATACTTTAACTCAACACTCCTCATTTTACATCAGAAACAACACAATATAAAAAAAAATCTTAGTTCTATAGAATAAACTACAAAAATTAAACAATTGCAGAAAGAAACATTCTTAAATGGTGTAATAAAATGTTGTAATTGCGACCAAGGTAAATAAATGTACCTGAGATAATACTAGTTATGTTGTTGACAACATACACAGAAGAAAGAATTTTATTCTATAGGTTAGAATCGTGCGTTGAAATGCGCATGCGCTGGCCGAGTATAAAGACATGAGTGTGGCATAGTGTGTGGCAGCTTCATGCTTCAGTATGTTTCGGCCGGGAGACGATGCGAGTGAACTAGTGTTGTTGAGTATTGCTTCCTAGAGATTGAATTTTTGTGAAACAATTATGGTGATCTTTGTTTGTTTTATGAACAACTAACTTTAATTTTTGCTTGTAAATTGACAAATAATTTTAACAAAATGAGGTAAGTAAAGAAAACTATGACGTAATTTTATTTACCAGGTTATACTAGTTATAAAATTTTTAAATAACTCATTTTTGTGTGTGTAGAAAATTTCAGTTGTTAAAACTGAAATACAAAATACAGAGATTTAACTCATAATAATAAATTAGTGATGTTTGTATTCCACATGGTTTGTTCTAGAACCAAAACAATGGACTTGAACAAAACTACAAATGAAATAAGATTGTTGAAACACGATGAATTGTGTGTGTCAGCAATGGATTGGTATTGTATGATTATACGACGGTTTTAGTTCATTAAATACAAGAATTTTCATTATCAAATGTCTCTTTTTCCCCATTTAACGTTCAAATAGGTAATGCTTTATATATCACTCAAAGCCGGTTAATACTTGGAATCGGAATTTCATGACCGTGTATGAAATGTTTTATCTGCTCAGTTAAAGCTATTAAAGTATATGAAAATTGTTTACCTCCTTTCCAATGATAAATGTATACACTCTTGACATGCTATGTCGTTCAATTTTCTATTTATGGACAAAGCCTGGAAATACTCAATATTCATAGCAAGTTATTAAAAAAATAGCAGTTTGCGCACTTAAGTCAAAAGTTCAAAATAATGAAATTGTATTAAAATTTTATAAATTATTTTGTTAACAATTCTGTACATATTCAAAGCATGAAATTTATTAGACATACCATTATAATTTGACTTAATTTCTTTTACTTTATCAGATATGCTTGATTAACATAAAATGTAATTGGCCGTTACGTCCTTGAAAATTTCGAGTCGATAGTTGTTCAAAATATGATACTTTGCATATCGTGACTGTGAGAATTAATTTTTCAAGTTACTACTCATATATATATATTTTAATTTTAGGTGCTCATTGGTTGTCATCATTAACCTCTAAATATCAACAAAATATAATCAAAATTGTTAGGCACAATTCTGAAGTGTATTAATCCTGAACCACACTATTGGGTTAAATGATTCTTATTGACCAATAAAGCCTACTGTACAATAAAGCCAATTTTTTTTTTCGAGGAAACTGTATGATAAATACGTTTTGTTTGTTTAGGGTAAGATTTTGTTTGCAACTAGTACAAGAAATTGTTTACAATATTTAGCACTGTTATTATGTCTTATAATAAGTCTAGAACAAAGTATATTTAATTTGTATTTAGTTTTTCCTTAACCTGTTATACATTTTTGTTTTGTTTTATTAAGGGTGACTCAGCAATGTTTTTATTGATATTGATATTCAGCTATGTGACTAATTTATAAACTCAATAACATAGTTTGAGTAGATTAATTTGAGAAATTATACTCTAACTTTGTTTTACTACATATATTATTTTTTTCATTTGGTATCAAACCGTTTAGTGGAGAACTAATAAATTATAGGTATTCATTCTCCATTAGCAAATATGAATTTCATTTGGTCTAGCTCTGATAAGATTAATAGAGATTGTTAAGTCAATATAGCCTATCTCATTATCTAGTTAATGTTAGCTACATTTCTAAGCAGGCTTATAGGTTTGGTTACTAATAATAACTTTTAATTAGAGATCATTGTTCCTGTATGTAGAAACTTGAACTTCGCGCGAATTTAAAATAATATTAGCAAATCATTTTTAATTAGAAAATTATTAATTGAGTTGCCACCTTCATGAAAGACAAATTTGCGTCATTGTAAAAGTGTCAAATAGATTCCAGTTTATAAGTTGTATTCCAATATAAAATTGGTATTCTGCATTTCACTTAAAACTCATACCTTGTTACAGGTATTTTTAAGTACCTAACAGTAATGTTTATTATGAAACATTTCCAAACGTTGTATAAATTTACAACAAGAACTTAAAACGTAAATTGACAAGTAATAAAACATAAAAGTAAAAATCTCGTTTTGTATTTTACCAACTTTTATGTTTATATACGAAATTAGAAACACTAAAATCAAGTGAAAGACATCTACAAACACTTCATTAGTCTTTAGAAATCAACACGCAATACGTACTTAATTCATCAAGTAAAATTTTTCGTCTTAAACTCATTTAAATGTAGCAAATGAATATGTGTTCAGTTTTGTACAGCTGGCATTGTACGTTGTAACTAAATGAAAGAAAAGTGTAAATACTATATCTGTATTTCAGAAAGAAAGAGAATAGGTTGAATGTGTCCTTGGATCACCCACATCAAGGCGTATGAGGGTGTGCGATACCTTATCTGAAACGAAACCTTGACATACGAGTTTGAGGTCTCGGACACACAACGTGAATGTGTATATTGTTTTTAAACAAATAGGATTACTGTAATTTAACTATTTTAATAAAATTATTTGTAAAATTCTGTTTTGTTTTCACATCAACTTGATTGTATATTAAATAAATTATGGTTAACATTTCATTGATTTCCAAACCTTAGGATTTAAATAGCTTAGGCCAATTTTTTGTTTTTCCTTAAGGAAGGCAAGATACCTGAAAATTATGAGTAAACAAACCTTAAGGGCCTACTAAATTTGACAGAAAATTGTAAACTTTTTAAATTGCACAACAAAAACTACATCTTAAAAATATAGATGAAAAAATAGATTTTGTTTTCAACACAAACCCTTAAAATAAGAACAAAACCATAGCTGAGACCAGTCTATATAGATTATAATTATTTATATAGGCCCATAATTATGTTAATAGCAAAACAGTTTCCATATATACCAAAATACATTTTAAAATGATACATAAAATTCTCAAATTTTTAATATTATTAATTCAAATGTTTTTTATTTTCGTTTTCTATTTATAGGTCTAGGAATCATGAATCTATTTCGCTTTTCATTTTATTCATTGACATAAAACGACTATTAGACATGTATATATAGGTTAATTATTATATTAATGTACAAAAAGCATTACGTCTTATTATATTTAATTATGAAAACAACTAAGTATATAATCTAGTTACTTAACTACTTTAATTATAAATACGTATTCATATATAGGTTAACACAAATAACTTCAGATAATGGAATGATGAATTGGTATTGACAAGCTTATTGTACTAATATTCGATATATGTACAATTTATAACGAAACAGTTCATAAAATAAATTAAAAGATTTTATAGTATATATCCTTAATACCCGACACTGACTTTATTTTTAAAAATAAATTTTAATTTATTTATTTTGTTTTTTTTTTTTACTTATACGTTGGTTATTATATTTTTAAGGCGAAAAACCTCCCAGTCATCATCGCCTTAAAATAAAGAATAAAAAGAACATAAAATATAAACTTTTAGCCCTAAAGGACACTTTTTATAATCGGAAAGAAACAAGAATTGGGCAGGAGAGACCTGGTAGGAAAGATGAAAGAGAGGGCACCTAAACCATTGTTCATCCATCTAGGGTACCTCGGCATTGCCATACCTTTACTCACTATAAGTGAGCCCCTAAGGGACATATACAGAGTGTCCTGAAAAAGGTGAACTGGCTATTCATTTTCGGATTATATACATCAAAACTAACAAAAAAGTCAAAAACATAGGCTATACTGTACTCGAATTCCACTTCATTAACTGTCTAACCGTCATTTTTTTCTTTCAAAAATGTAACCTCTAAGGATCTAGTCGTATTTCGCGCCCCCCCCCATAGTGGTTCAAGGGTAATCTTTATAAAATACAAAAATTTAAATTACCATAAAGTTTTTATGAAAGATATACTTTTTAAAAATTAGCTCTACCGATTTTGTTTCATTTTTGGTGAAATGTGAAGATAAATCAACCAAACGAGTGGCATAATCGCAAATAAAAAGAAATGCTGTTCAGGTGAGCCTTGAGCCTACGTCATTAAAGAGTTGATTTTTGGTACAATATACCCATAGCAAGCAAGCATGACAAGCTTGATCTCTATAGTTGATAAGATAAAGGGTTGATTATTGGTACAATATACCCATAGCAAGCAAGCATGGCAAGCTTGATCTCTATAGTTGATAAGATAAAGGGTTGATTATTGGTACAATATACCCATAGCAAGCAAGCATGGCAAGCTTGATCTCTATAGTTGATAAGATAAAGGGTTGATTATTGGTACAATATACCCATAGCAAGCAAGCATGGCAAGCTTGATCTCTATAGTTGATAAGATAAAGGGTTGATTATTGGTACAATATACCCATAGCAAGCAAGCATGGCAAGCTTGATCTCTATAGTTGATAAGATAAAGGGTTGATTATTGGTACAATATACCCATAGCAAGCAAGCATGGCAAGCTTGATCTCTATAGTTGATAAGATAAAGGGTTGATTATTGGTACAATATACCCATAGCAAGCAAGCATGGCAAGCTTGATCTCTATAGTTGATAAGATAAAGGGTTGATTATTGGTACAATATACCCATAGCAAGCAAGCATGGCAAGCTTGATCTCTATAGTTGATAAGATAAAGGGTTGATTATTGGTACAATATACCCATAGCAAGCAAGCATGACAAGCTTGATCTCTATAGTTGATAAGATAAAGGGTTGATTATTGGTACAATATACCCATAGCAAGCAAGCATGACAAGCTTGATCTCTATAGTTGATAAGATAAAGAGTTGATTATTGGTACAATATACCCATAGCAAGCAAGCATGACAAGCTTGATCTCTATAGTTGATAAGATAAAGGGTTGATTATTGGTACAATATACCCATAGCAAGCAAGCATGACAAGCTTGATCTCTATAGTTGATAAGATAAAGGATTGATTATTGGTACAATATACCCATAGCAAGCAAGCATGACAAGCTTGATCTCTATAGTTGATAAGATAAAGGATTGATTATTGGTACAATATACCCATAGCAAGCAAGCATGACAAGCTTGATCTCTATAGTTGATAAGATAAAGGGTTGATTATTGGTACAATATACCCATAGCAAGCAAGCATGACAAGCTTGATCTCTATAGTTGATAAGATAAAGGATTGATTATTGGTACAATATACCCATAGCAAGCAAGCATGACAAGCTTGATCTCTATAGTTGATAAGATAAAGGATTGATTATTGGTACAATATACCCATAGCAAGCAAGCATGGCAAGCTTGATCTCTATAGTTGATAAGATAAAGGGTTGATTATTCTAAACCAACTTAACACCTATGACAAATACATTGGGGAAACAGAAATGACGACGATATCTCAATAATTAATAAATTTGGATATTAATAAGACAATATTGGAGACATTGGAAGATAGAGGCGATTACTTTTTTTGGTTAGTATTTGGTTTTGTTAAAATTTATTATTATTAAAATTAGTTTTTGCACCGTTTATTACTATATTCCATCGATTGCATACTTTTACTTTACTACTAGGCCTACTATACGCAGATCGCAAAACTGCACACAAAGTGTTAATTGCAATTGACCTAGATAAGATCGAATACCGTACAACTGTTTAAAACCGTCACTATTTTTTATTTTCCTCACAATTTTTTTATTTTATATAGATATAGTAAAGTTACGTACTAAATTTGTCTTAAATTTAACTAACACACTTGAATTATTCTTGCTGATATGTTTCTAATTTTGAGGTTAAGTTTTTAAACGATATTATTTAAACTTTTTTTTTTAATCTTGTAAATTGCGTTATAAGATCCATATTTTAAATATGCACGAAGATGAGCTATTGAAACGTTACAACTAAATAGTTATTAACGAAACATGTATTTTATTAACTTGAAAATAAGCCACCATTTTGAAAAGTACTAGTTCAATGATTTGTATAACAAACCATATTTATTTTATAAATCAACTAAAAATAGTAGACCGACTCCTATGGGTAGGATCGGTGGACAATGCATTAGTCTCAAGTGTCGGTTTACCATGAATTGTTTGGTCTCCTTGTTTAAGGATCTAATAAAAAAGGAATACAAGACCCCCTGGCACTCGAATACTCTAACAGAGTCAAGGCCCGAAGAGAAGAAGAGTTGATGAAGAGATACCTAATAGGAAAGAGAAGGATTTAACGCTATAGGCCACTTCATGAAAAACAGGTGTAGGACCCGTGTGGTGGCTCCTGTGCTTCGGAGACCCGCTCATATTATTATGCCTTTCATTAAATTCTGTCAATAAATATATAAAGTAAACTTTGTAATTATGTTGGATTAAACTCTTTATTTACAAACCTATATCAAACTTGAACTTAAATAACGTTTCAAAATATATAAATATTTATTTGTAAAAAAAAAGATGATTGATATAAATTATAGAGTTCTATCCCTATCTCCCTTACCCAACCAAAATATATGATCATTTCCAAGTACTCACATCAATCTTTAAATAATCTACTCCCGATAATACAATCCATTTATAAGAGAGACAGACAGACATGATTTCAAAATATGATCTGTGTGTTCTTAGAGATTTGATGCCTAGAAATATCGAAAATATAAGTTTTTTTTTACCACCACGTTCCTTTCTTTACTACGTTGTTCGAAAATAAAAGAAGATAACTGTATGGCAACAAAAAAAGATGGTTCGCTAAATACGAACATATGACATTCAACATCTGCAGTGTAAAGTTCCCTCTCTGTTTAATTAGATTGTCCTACTCGACAAATATTTTGTAGACGCCAAATGTGTATTACATATTATATGGGTTACACATTTATTAATTACAGAGGTGGGATGTAGCGTGCTATTTCTTCTGTAGCGATTCAGGTGACGCGGGTTCTATTTTAACATTACTTTTCCAAGTACGCGTTATTTTTTTACAGATAATCTAAATGTTTTCGCTTTATTTCTGTTATTTACTAATTTATTCAAAATATTACAGGATTATTTCGCTTTATATGAACTTTATTCTAAGTCAGTATTAAACATTCCATCGGTAATCATTTTCTCATTAAGAACCAAACTACTGTACTTAATATCGGTGTCAACTGAAACAAATAGTTGACGTTTGACGATTGAAAAATAACCTATGAAAATTTAGGTTAGATCATCTAAGACACTTCAGCTATCGGACTAATCTTTTAATATAATAGTTGGGGAGAAGTCAAATTTATTATAAACTAATTTTCTACGTGGTTCAAAAAAGAGTTATTGAAGTATTAGTTCTAGATTTTCCCTACCTAACTACTTTATTACTTTAGTTTATTAGTATTACTTTACTGGCCCTATGCATTCGTTTTAACAAATGACGTAAACATAACCTCAAAATAAGTTAATAATAAACGTATAAAAATCAAATTGATTTGAAAAATCACCTACTGGTAACCGTTGTTCGTAGACATTGTTGTCTGATCACCATGGTAACGCTTTAGATATAGGCCTATTTATTTAATGGTTGTATTTTTTCTACATATTATATTTCAAGTAGGATTTTTCGAAGTTTTGAACGACGCTGATGTATACATTTTGTCTAATCTAGTTGTATATATTTTCCCCCAGATCCACGCATAGAGATTTAATAGATTAGGAATCAAATTAGAAAATTAAATATGTAAACATGTTATGTATGTGCATTCGTTTTGAACAATGCGTAAACATAACCTCAAAGTTAACCTAATAATAACTTTAGATCAGCTGTTCAGAAAATTCACATGGTAATTAACATTGAGTAAATTTTGTTATATTGATGACTAACTTTAAATAATATTCATTACACTGTTATCTCCAAATATTTTTTCAATGGGATGTTCAGGACATTTAAAATATATTTAGCCCATTCTAAACTGGCCAATCACCTAATTTCTATATTATGATTATTGTACATCGTCATATATTAGTGTGTGTGTTCGTGTAAATCGAAGATAGTTTCTGTAAACTATCTTCAATTTCTGCAAACTATTGTATTCATGGAAGAAATTGTGTATGCATTATTTACAAAAAATATATATTACTATTATTTTCTTAGTTTTTACTTTCTTGATTTACTGATTATCCTGCACTAAAGTGGCAAAACAATTATAGGAAATTTGTATTTTTTTACATTATGCAGAACGTTAAACATGGTCTGCTATAATTTGATATTGCCTTCAAAGTGTTGGTTATACTATGCGCCACGGATCATTTCAGTTGGACAATAGCCAATAGCACACGGTTGTCAATTCGAACGGCTCCCTGCACGAGGCTAATCCCCGAACGTGCCTACCTACGTCTAATAAGAGTTGTGTAAATGAGTAGTTATATTATGTTTGTGAATTTTTTTAAACGATAGTTTTTTGTTATGATTTAAACAGGTTTAGTCTAATTGATACATTAACATTATGTCAGCGGTATTGATATATTTATTTTATTTTTTAAACTATTTTTGCTTTAACGGTATTAATTATTCCCTCTGTAATAAAAATAACCCTGTTCAAAATAAATATCAGTTTTTAATGCAATTTCTTCCAATTTAAATGTATTTCTATTACATTTATTTATTTAGTCAGAAAAATATTGTTTGTTGAGAAACTTCTGATGATTTTTTTACAAGGAAGTGAAAGCAGCTACGGATTTAATTGCTTTTGGTTTTTTTATTATTCGTAACTACAGAAGAATCACAGTGCCAAGCGCTATCACAGTGGGGAAACGAGTTGGTAAAACCGCACGGTCCCTATTGGTTTCTTCAAGGTCAATCTCCTCTCTCAACGGACTTGACTAGTGGCAGCTTATATAGTCTTTCGTCAACCCATAGATGTGGTATGTTTCATTTGTTCCGTATATTTCTATTGAATTTATAATTAATGTTTTGGATCTATTAAATCGGTTTATGTGTGGAGAGAGGGGACAACAGAAATAAATATCTTAGAGGTATTTTGTAATTATTCTAAAAAAACAGGGATATGATCTGATAATGTCGTAGGCCTTTCATAGTAGAATTGTAGAATTTGATCAAATGTTGGAAATCACGTGAATAGGTTAGGCGTTTTCTACAATCCATCCTACACAAACATTGCAATCGTTCTGAGCGAACAAACTAACCAAAATGCGTCCTAGTCTATGGATCAAAACGTGGTCGTATTCTAGACTATAAAACTACAAAAACATGAAGTTCTTGTAATGGCTGATTATAAAACACACAACACGGTCTGCCAATTCATTCTTAATTATCAACTTTTTTATTTTTGACACCTGTTTCACCTATTCGTCAGCCTGGCATCATCAGAATTTATATTTGTCTACTTGCTTTTTCCAGATCCTTTTAGGTTTACATGCGCTATATTTTTTAAAACATTTACTTTTTTGCAGCTGAAGTACCTTTAGCACCTCTAACTTACGAAGACTTGCTACCTGCCTAAACTACTTTGTAACTTGTCAGCGTTATTTGTACATAAACCCACACATAAGAGAGCATACTCTCTTGTCTTTTTGATACAGTTTACATTACAAATATGTTGGTAAATAATGATCTTCCAGAAGTGATGTAGACACTGTGAGGTTTTATAATCAGCCATGACAAGAATTTTATGTGTGGTAATCTTAAATATTCTGGAATATTTTTTTTAAATAACCAACATGCAAAATTTCGCATTCTTGGTGTTTGACATACCCCTAACGGAACACATTTTGATCAGTTTTTTCGCTCGGTAAGCGATTTCCATGTTTGCCCGTACATATGTATGTACAAAATACCTCACCTGTCAATAAATTAACTAATTTTTCAGGATTTAATAAAAATCAACTACATCAGGCTAGAGCAGTATCACATCCTATTGCTGGTTATTTTAGAATTTCGAAGCCAACTGTAACATATTGCGGTTGTAACATACGCACACACAAAAACTGAATATAAATCAAATTGTTAATTTAAATATTAAATCCTAAGAACCGTGATTCAATCCGGACCTTTCCATAATATACATTAATAATGTAATTGTAATTTTTATGTTTTGTGACAACATCATATTTATAAATCTTTAAATGATTGTTTTTATGCAGCCAGTAATAAAGAAAATGTCGTTGTTTTGCTCACATCGATTTCTACGTCAAGAGATTAATAATTCAAAAGCTGTCTATATCTTTTGCAGCCAAACGGAACAACTGTTTTGCTATCAGTTATGTCTGTGAAGATTCATAAAATATATACATTGAAAAACCACGACCCCTGTCCAAAAGACCTTGAACTTTCCACGTGCCTTGGCTAATAAACAGTTGTTATAAATTCACGAATCTATCTATGTTATCTATCATATATATGAATGATTCGCACATCCGTGTTAAACAGTCTGAATCAATAGTTGGTTGTGAATCTTCCCAAGTGATAGCGACAATTAATAAAATAACATATAACGAAGTACATTCAAAGTGTAAATAAATCCTAGACTATGTTTGTTATCACATTGTGCATTGAGTATTTGAACAGCTGCGCTATGGTGCATAAATAGACTAAAGTGATAATATTCTTAAACCTAATTATTTTATCAATCGAGACATGCGCGCCAATCTCAAGGACATAAAACCGGTAAGTAGAATATTGATTTTATAAGGCGGAAAATTATAATATAGTCAACTTTTTTTCCCATCAAGAGAGGGTTCGGATTTTATGTTCTTAAGCAATAACAATCAATTTGAAAGACAAGGAATGTTAAATATTAAGTCCTATCTGTTAAAATACTATTTTTGTATTAATGATTGACAGTATGCGAGTTTCATTTTCACTTGACAGGTTTTCAGATAAACAAGCTCTTTTGAAGAAACACAAAATAAATAACCTCAGAACAAACTCTGAAGTTTAAAGGAAATATTATATAACATAGCACAGACATACGCAATACAAAAGCTTAGAAAACTAAAAGTGTATATCATTACAAAAAATCCAAGTCAGAGATCGTGTGTAAAAAAAGATGAAATTAACCATCTTTTAAGACGATTCCTTCTCAGTAGGTGGAATGTCTCAAAATCAGCACAAGCAATTTCAATAACATTTGGTGATACAGAATTTAAACGAAATTTATAATTCCTGAATCATTTTAAATGTACCATCCGACAATAATCAGGGTTCATCTGGGTTATTAAGATTTACTTACTAACTGTAATTTATTTTCGTTTATGAGTCGGCATATTGGTCTATGTCATAAAAGTTTTACCCAAACCGTATCAGCAGATTTCAGGTTATTCGAACTAATAAGAACACGAGGTTTATTTCACCTCTTTACTGATAACTCCCGAACCGAAATTTTATTGAGCGTTTACGTTTTGTTTAGGAGCTACATTTCATCAATTTACTTACGATTTGAGAAATCGATGTTTTGTGTTTGGTTCTAAAGAAGGTACCATGAAAATGTTCAGCCTATGAGGGCTCGAAAAATATGACTATACACAAAATTACATCCGTTATGACTCACTGATGATAGACAATAATTTAAAAAATATGGTTTCAGACTCTGGGATCAACGAAGCGAATATCTCCTTAAAATATTGAAATGATTCTCCCCCCCCCCTCTTCCCTATTAATACATAACTTTCACTATACTAATTACACATAATTAAAAAAATTAAATAAATATAATAAAAAGATACTGCATAGAACCCAACGTTTATTTTATCAATGTAAAAAATTTTAAATAAACCAAACAACTTGATCTACTTGAAAGTCAACGAAAAAAATGTATCTCTCTTTTTTAAATATAAACTGTAGTAACTTGATGTAATAAATTGTATTAGTTTCTTATTGGTAAAGTCATGAAATGATTAATGGTTAAATTAAAGTTCTAACCAATGTGGCAAATCGCAAGAAAAGAAAATTTCTGTTAGGGAGTCATTATAAATTTGATATCGTTAGTAATATTTCAGCTTTTTCTATAGGCTAGATAATGTAGTAGACACTCGTCTACTCAGTGTTTGGTTGGTGTGGAAACGGCAACGTTTTGACGATTCAGACTGACAGGTGTTTTACAAATTATTTGAACACATGTTTATGAAACTTTAAATGTATTACATCTATTAAACTTGAACGAGTCTAAATGTACGTTACCAGGCCTAAGCCATTATCTGGTAAGGAAGAATAACATCCTATAGTTTTAGTTATTGCTAATAATAGTGCATGTTCCGGTTTCTGAAGCTTCTATATAGACATAGACAATCGCAGTCTAACTTTATGACTTCGGGTCTCAAAAAATTCGTTTAATCGAAATTTAAATATTTATACATATGTAAGTATGTGTATTTTACAATTTTGTGATCCTCGAAAAAGATTTCGGAATTTATTATGGTACATAGGTAACCAGGGACCCTTATAATTTCACGCTCGTGTTTGTCCGCCTGTATATCTGTAACCAGTCTACACAGACAAGACGATAAATCCTATATATTTCAAACTTTGCATTTTTATACTCTTTGTATTATCCCACCTATAGGAAAAATATGGGTAACAAAAAATGACCTTGGGGTAGTTAAAGGGCAAAAACTATCGAGTTGAATTTTTTTTTTTTTAAATATTATGGGGATATCATATAAAACAAGAGTTATTCTGGTTAAGAATATGTATATTTATGTGACGAAAAAATTAATATGTTGGCGCTAGGCCAAATTTAAAGTGTCAGATATCATTCCCCCCACCCCTCTAACTTGACCACAGCGTGACCTGCAAATCTGAAAAAAAAAAAATATTTGTATTTGAAATTAAATTGGTGTTGAAATTTAAAAAAAAAAACTATTAAATATTATAGTTTTGTTTTTTACTACAAATACAACTTATTTAACTACACAATGAGAAATGCTTAGTGTATAAGTTTTAAAAGCAGTTTTTTCGAGATGTAAAACAAATAATTCATTGGCCCTTAAAATTGGACTGCATTTTCATTGATTTTCTTAATTAGGTTCCGTAGGTAAAACCAAAGATCCTTATAATTTCATACGCGTGTTTGTAAACTGGTTAATTATATATAAGAAGGTATATTACCTTATTATTTTCCGTCATACAATCCAACTGATTTTTCAGATTACCGGTTTGTATGACAGTTTGTATACCGGTTTGTATAATTAATTAAATATACAATCTAGGAGGCATACACACATAATAATTATGTTTAAATGTAAACTGGTGCTAAAAAACTTGGATTTTATAAAAAGAACTGTCCCTATATTCCTATTGTCGCTAACGTCGGTGGTTTTTGCACACGCTTAACCCTTTTATTCAAATTTTTATATTAGAAAGTTCCATTCACAATTTTCAATATCGGCCATTCAAAATCTTTATAAAACACATATCTCATTTACCTTTGACTTATTTCAAATTTTAATTTCACCAACTGAAAGAGAATCAAAAACACAAAATATAGATTCTTAGATAAATCTTTTTTTATCTTTAGTTTTTGAGAAAAATAAAAAAATTCAGTACACATCTATCCAATTAATTTCGTAAGGAATATGTTTTTTTTTTGTCATAACATTACAATTGCTGAACACGGTAAATTCGCAGACGGGTATTTGAATATGAATCCAAAAAAAGTATATTTTTGGTGGGAGAACAGTCGTGTTTGTCATTAGGGAGAAAACTCTTCCTTAATTAGTTTAATTTTGTTCCGCGAAGCCTCATTTTAATGTTTTTTTAATTAAACCGTTATCATTTGGAGTTTTCAAATTTTACCGGAATTATTCAAATATAGCCCCTCACTAAAAATAACGGTCATAAATTTCCATGTTATTTTACATGGTTACTGAAATCACCAGTAATTGTTGTTGTTATGCGAGGTGTACACTACACTCTCATTGATATGCTTATACAATCTCATAATCACACCTGAATACATAATGATATAAAGAATACCATTCCACTCGATATATTGATTATCTAACGATTTGAAGTTATGAGTTATTGCTGATAAATATTTTTGTCTTCCTTAATTTTATTTATTTCCTCATGAATAACTGGATATATGACTAAACATGGATGAATTATTTTAGAGTGCCAATTAATCATAAAGACTGCCCATGATAACAAAAAAATAATAAATCGTGTAAAAACATTGAACAACCATTCTATCTAAAATATTTCTATTCTCAAAATCAAAACTATTCGTCACCAAAAATATAATTTCGGTAGTTATAAGTCAACAACTGAGAATGAACCATGGACATATATTTAAATAGGTCATAAACTTGCTTCGCCTGATCAGCTTTTAATGTCGGCGGTCAAAGAACATTTTTGTTTTCACAATTATTTTTGAACCATTAGCCTACATTTTTTACTTGCGTATTTCACACAGGTTTGGATAATTTTAATCTTCACATTTCATTAAAATTTGAACGAAATCAGCAGAACCTATTTTGAGAAATTACAATTTTTAACAGCCCCATGACCGATTTTTTGTTTTTACATATCACTCACGAACCGGCATTTTTGGAGAGATACTTTTTTTGAGTCTACACTTGAGCAAAATTTGACCAAAATCGTTAGAGCTGATATTATTGAGGAAATAGTAATTTCTGTTTTTCTCTTGTGGTATTTACACCCTAATTATGAGTTATCAAAAAAATGAAAAAAAATCCGTGATATGCTCAAAATATTCCCCCAAACCAAACTTGTTAAACTTGGTCCACACGTTCAGACTCGGGCGATGGGTAGACATCATTGCAAAAATACGTTTTTTTACTAAGAGGATCTGAAAATGGAAAACACCTTGACTTCGATTAAAGTCATTTACCCGGGAATTCATGTCTATGAATCTTCGTTTAGTAAATTTGTTTTGGTTTTAAATATTAAACACAAATCAAACTGAGGAAAGCGTCCAGAAAAGTTGATACATTTAAAATAGTTAGATTCATTTCAGTCGTTTCTTTAAAAAAAGACTATTTGACTGCATGCCAAAATCTAGACGATGAACTGGATAATAGGAGATGTTTAAAAAAGGTGGCTAGTTATACAGAAATATTTAGATATACAATTACACAGATAAGGCAATACTGGTTTAGAAATTTCCAGTTTTGTAACATTTGCGAAAATTTAATAAAATCATTCACGTGCCAGTACTGTATTATAAAACTTGTCAAACAGTAAAAACTTGTTATAAGAAAATTTTAATGTTAAAAGAAGCACTAGCCAACTATTTTATTTGCATCACTCGTTTTATGACTCAAATTGAATAATTTAGTCAAACTTTAACACTACTCAAATTTTATGTAAATTCATTTCCTAATAATCTCAGCTAGTAGCTTCTTGGTAAAATTGACGTGAGTTAAGAAATGTCCTTATTGAAAAAAATTGTTGTGGTACTTTTATAGACAATTGAAACTAAGCCAGTTAGAACTGGCCAACTATGCCGTTGTGATTTTTATCAAGCAGAGAATTTATAAATAAATATTTGTATAAAGTGTATTCACTATTCAGGTTTAGGATTTTGAAAGTTCAAGGTTGAAAATTTTGGCTAAAACTTTTTATTAATTTTTTCTTATTATTCATTTTGTGTCTTGTTTCGTGAAAAATTGTAATGAAAATCATTACAAAATTACCATCTGAACGCATTGATACAATTTAATATACTTTATTTGAATGTTTGCAAAACTAACTATGAATACAAAAATAATTTTAAATGCCACCATTTTGAAACTGTCTTATCGATTCTCATACAATATAACACTAAAAACAACCTGTGTTAGTGTGTGTCTACAATCATTTTGTTCAATACAACTAAGATGTTGTATGGATCCACATTATACACTCTTAGGTCTTTATTTTACAAATACTAGATCTGGATGCTACAATAACCTATTCTTCCTATGGAATTTTTATATCATTCAAGGAGCCAATAGAATTATTGCAAAACTATGAGTAAGAAACGATTTTAAAAGGGCGCCATTGTGCGGCTATTTAAACGATTTTGTTGGTTAACGAACTTGTGCTTTAGTACTGAAAATAACCTATGTAACAATAATTGGACAACCGTTAAATACATTCAGTTAAAGCTGTTTTATACCACTCATAAGAACTGCTACATTTCATAAATAAGCTATACTTTTAACAGTATTCGTGCAATTCAAATTAACCTAAGAAAGAGTTTGGCCTCTTCAAAATAATTACTTGAGTAAATAATCTTAGACCTTGTCTATAATTAGATTGTTTATCTAACTGAAAACATCGCATAACTTTAGTCTTTCTGATAAAAGTAGCTTATATGCCTTAGCAATAAATTAACTTAACTCTGTTAGGGAACACTATATAAGTAGGAGGATAAAAATATATAACCCAACATATTTTAATTAACCATAACAAATACTTCTTTACTTAAAAAACAAAGATAACTTGTCAATAAAGCACTTTCACAAATATTGCAAGAAATCTGAACATATAATATGGACGAATTCATCCATAATCTATAATTAACTCGTTGTGATGTATGTAATACGTATCATTTCTTTATAATAGTTTTTTCATGGCATAGTTAACCTTATCAGTTGTGTCATTTTATTGTTCACCATCTTGGTGGAAAAAAAAAAGGTTTTTCTGCTTAAAGTCCATAATTTATCGAAGCTAGGCACATAAGGACAGAAAGTCATCGTAACTAAATAGGAAGTAAGCTACTTTTACATGCAACGTACTAACTGAAACTCAAGCCTCTAATGAAAAACATGAATTACTTCAACGTTCTATAACTGACCATAAGTATGGTGGCACTTTGATCTGGACTAGTAGTTTTTGGTTCATGAACTTCATTTTTTATCTTTTATGGGTAGGATAATAAACTCATTAGCCTCCAATTAGTTTTAAATAGTTAAAATTTGTTTCTTCTTTAAGTCCGATGTAAAAATTACTTTTTATACTAAAATTAATTTTTAGTATCGTGATCCTTAAATTTCCATAATTGGAAAATTTAATTATTTTTTATTTCTAAAAATGTATTGAAGAAATTTAAAAACTAAGAATTACATGTCTCAAATTAAAATATTACAATGTTTAATATGGATGAAGACACATAATAAGAATCTTGGTTTCAATTTTACTTTTAATGACTCATAGAGCTTATATAACCCCTATTCACGGTTTTAAGAAAAATATGGTTCTTTTACTTCTAAGAAGATGTTAATGCAGATGTACATTTCTGTAAAGAAAGTTTACAGAAAAAATTGTTTACTAGAACTTTATTTCTTGAAATTGATTCTTTATGAAATTCTAGTGTAAAATTAAATATAAATACTGTTTGTTTTACAACCCATTTAATAATAACAGCGATGTCATTGACTTTATAACTTTTTAAAGTGAGTGTAGTTGGCCTACTAGGGTGTGTGGTATGGCTTTGGCTTAGATAACAAACTTTATCTGTTACTATTTAGGTTGTGCCACAAAGCATGTTCATCTCTGTAGACTTATTCAAACAAGATGTAGGTTAGTTAACGAACTTATAATGTATCAATTTTCTTGTATTACCCTCGTGATTTCCACTGCTCCTAGTTAGAAGTAAATTTACAACAATGGCTCACTGTAATAGAGCAGTTTTGCTCAATATGATAATTTAGTTATAAGACAAGTTCGTTAACCAAAACCATTGGTCGGTAGGCCTAAATTTCAAATGATTGGTTTTAATGGGCGATAATTTTCAAATTTTAAATAATTGTTTTTCGGTGGTAACTTCTTAACTATAAGTCTCGTAGTAGCTTTAAACTCTGAATCCAATGACCAAAACACCTTTTTACAATAAAAATAAGAGTGTTATTACTAAAACCCAAACTTCTAAAAATATAATTTCAACATAAAAAAAAAAAAAATAATACATCTAATAATCGGAATTTCAGTTGGATTTTGGTCCTAACATAACTCTAGTTTAATGATAATAGCTACTAATTCCAAAATCAAAGTCGGTAAAAGGCGAATTAAAAAAATGAAATTCCCAAAATAAGTGTAACCGTCAATATAGTCAAATAACAAAAGATTTAATAAGCTCATATTTCATCACCGATATGAAAAAGACTAACTATCTATTCACACACATTACATTGAATCAATATAACATATGAAGTTTTTTACCTCATACATCGATTTTAACTGCATTATACAAACATAAAATACTTTCTGCCTTTAAAATTGTATAGACCCTACTTTTATTTTTTTTAAATCGAGCTGTTTTAATACTAGGGTAATAGAATACTCACCATTCAGATTCATGAACCAAAAATATAAAGATTCAAATTCTTACAGCCTCAAAGTGAATAATGATTATCACATTAACTAGAAGTTTCAAAAGTAGAAAAAACAAATTCGCATGACTTTATTTAAAAGTTAATGTATTTCAAAAAGAAAAAGGAAAGTCTTGCTTTTTTATAACAAAAGATTGTATTAATCATACATTACACTATTACTGTAAACTAAGAATAAAGCTTAAAAGTAATCACTGTACATAAAAATATCTTGTCTTGCAAGTTTACAATTCGTTATTGTTGTTGTGTCTAGATTGTCTCTTATTGTTAAAACACATCCTAACCTTGAGTATGTAATCAAACAAGTTTACTTTGTCTTTTGATAACATTAAACTGAATTTGTTGGCACCTCTGTTGGAGGACAGAACAAATTCTTAAATCTAGTCTCATTGTTTAGGCACTACCCTAGTTGTTGAGCATAACCCAATAAACCTTTAAGGTGTGTATCCTAAACAATGCATAGTTTTAATACAAATTTAGACATAGCTTAAAGATTTGTGAACATTTTCAATTAAAAATGGAGTGTTTTGTACTTATTAAATTATGTATGCTTTTAAACATTGATCTAAATAAATAATATTAAAACATATAAATGACTATTGAACTTTAAGACAATAGTTGTGTTCATATTCTTAATAAAATAGTTTCAAGAACCAAACAAACAGAAAATCAGGTAGCAAATTAGGTGTAATAGCTTCATTTACACATAAATAAAGTTTAACTGTGAATGTCTATGTGAATATTGTCTATGAACCTTTTTTAGTAGACATGGTAAGTTCTTGAGTTTGGCATAAAAATAGTAAAATTTATTAAAATTCAAAATAAGAGTTTTTTTTACAATTTAGTGTACATTTTTCGTATGCATTTTACAATAAAGGGAAAAATGAAAAATCTACTATTTAAAAAATAAAATGTCTTTAAATGATAATAAAGGATAAGTTGTAATTAATGTAGACTTTTCAAAGAAAAAAATTACCACAAAATGATTTTAGACCCACCATTACATAATTCCAGAGACAAATTTAATGTTAAAATTGGAAGTCATAAATAAAAATGATTATAATTTGTTAATATTAAATTCACTTTGTTGGGCTCAAAAATTGTTTTAACAAAAAAAATTGTTAATATTAAATTCACTTAGTAGGGCTCACAAACATTGTCTTAACAAATATTAATCCTAAAAGACACGGCACTTCTGAATTTATTTTCCTAGTGGAATAACTACTTTTAATCATTACTTATGCTCTTTTGGTGATGAATATTCAGATGAAAAATTCCAAATAAAAAACTAAACAAAAATTATAGATATTTAATGAATCCAACATGCATTTTGTCGAGTTATATGTAGGAAACCTACAAAGATGCATTTGTAGTAGATTCAATCATTACAGGTCTTTTGTTCATTACTGTCCAAATAAAATTTATAGGTCTAAATAAAAAAAGGTCAGTTGTTTTAGTTTATTATAGAATGTATGACATTATCTCAAAGAAAGCATAATGACTCCATTCAAAAAACATTATATAGAACTATTCTGTGGGTAAAAGATGTTGATTTTAATATCTACACGTTTTAATATTGTCTTTGTCTGATAATTGCAGAGCCATCTGTAATTTTACCACCATCTTATCGAAATGAAAGATATAAACTGATGTAATAGGTGGGAATTTGTTTACAAATATCAAAACTAATACAAAAAAGATACATGTATTGTAACGTCCTTCTAAATTCAATCAAAATAATTTAATAATTCTGTACTAAATTTATCTACCAGCTGTAGCGTTATTCAGAATTCATAACAAATTAATAAAATAAATCTGCACAAACTTATCAACCGTCCACCCCTCGCCTCGTACATCTACCTGTCCCTGATAGGTGGCGCGGCACAGCGGCAGGCACGGCAAACTATCGCCTGATATATCTCTGTCCTCTTCTATTACCGGATAAAAGTCCAATCTAAAATACCGTTATGCACTTCACTTCTGTTCAACCTTTTAGAATATGTAGTCGCTCTAAATTTAACTGGACTTCTTTTGCACAATGCTCTGCAATCTTCGTTCTAATCATTTGCTAAATTATATTTAACATATTGTTACGATGCAATAAGTTTTTCTAAGAATGTCAGTGTTTTAGAGGTGTACAGTTGATGTGTCAGTGAGTTTTGTTTTTATAAAATACGGTATGCTTCTATTCAAAATTTCTCTGCACTTCACAACCAGTCCAGGTACCTTATTTCTCAGATTTTGCTATACTATAAGATTTGTTAATATTTTAAGCTTTGTTTATTGAAATATGTGTTTGATGTTTTATTTTAGTATTCAAAATTTTTACTGAAATTTAATAACTTATAAAAGCATTTCCTTTCTTTAAAAGATAATTTACAGAAGCTAAATGTAAACCTTAAACAGTCAAACTTTGAGTATTGAGCAGTCATGTTAGATCTTGAACAGTTAAAATATTAAATATTTGATCATATCAAAAAAAACTAGCAAAAAAAGATTTTTCTGAAGCAGAGTTTTTGTATTTAGAAAATATTTTCTGACTCTTGTTATAAGTCTTTGTTTCAAACAGAAATCAAGATATCCATATACTATTAGTATTAACAACTAAAAGGACTTAATTATAATCTTTTCTGGATTTCTGTAATTCCGATAATTTTCTTGATTTTGATGAATTAACAAAGCATTTTAAATAAGAGAAAACTTGTGCTATTACATGTATAAAATTGCATAAATCTCTATTAGACCTGTGTTTCTTTCCAACAGCTAAAGCTGGTTCCAGCTTGGTGGATTTTTGTATTCTGGATTCTGCAAGTCAATGCAGCAAAAATAGGATGCCTGTTTAAAAGACTTTACTTAACTGTTTGAGACATGTTTATAACAAAAAACTATAAAACGTCGTTATGTGCACTATAAAATGATTTTCATCTGAAATACTGACTTTTGTGAAACTGTTTATATATATTTTGTTTTGCAACTGAACTCTGTTTAACAATATGCCTTTACTGTCTATATGTGATAATGTGTAATTATTTATAATATATAATATATATATATATATATTGGATGGTGCTGCATGCAAACTTTTGGTCCTAACAGCCCCAAAGGGGTTATTTCAAAATTAATAAAATTGACGTCAATCTTTAAAAGAATTTCTTTATCTAACTATTTCAATATTTAAAAATTTCAGTATTTTAAAAATTTCACTATTTAAAAAAAAAAATTTCTTATATTATAAACAAATTTCTTTTTTAATATATATATATGTTGGCCAACCTAGAATGTAAGAAATTTAAGAAACAAAATTATGATATTTTATAAGTAATTTAATGATGAAAACTTGTTAGAATTAATATACCTTTTGAACTAAAATTTTAATTTTGATTATAGAATCTTTTTTTTTATTGTTAAATTCTTTTATAACAGTTTGTATAAAAAGGGGGGATAAATGTCAAAGTTTAATTGTTAAATTTTTTTTTTCTCTTTTACTTATTAAGGGCATGTAAACTTTTTTAAAAGAAGATTCAAATTGTAATCTTATTCATTATTAAGCTTTTGGTGATGTCATGTAATCTTAAGCTGGTATTTACATAACTCTGTAAATGGTAAAATCTGATCCGTCGAAATTTCAGTTTAAACTTAATAAATTTTGGCCTTGTTAATTATATAATTTGTCTTTGTCTTTTTTTTTATTAAACATTGTTACCAGTTGGTTCCACCTTTTGATAATTTAAGTCGCCTGGTAACAGTATGAACATATTACTTTTAGGCCTCTATGATTTTGTTTATTGCATACAGTTTCATTCTTCTTCCTTCTGTTGCCAAGTTATGTAATAAAAAGTCAAATCTTTAGCTAATTTTCATATTGGTAATATATATGGCAAGCATCCTCGGATTAAGACCTAAACCTGCTCATGGTCCTATAAAACACTTTTTTATAGAATCTTTGAAATTTTGGCATATAAATGTATTCGGTGTATTTATCGTGTATATAAATTTAAGTATGTATGTGAGTAACTTCTATAATTTTTGTTAAACTTTCATTAAATTCAGTACAGACATTAATTATTAAAATGGTTTCAGCAAGTTTGTAGTTTTTAACTGATTTTAACACATTTAAATCTATATCTCTCAATTTTTTCACCAAATGTTGTCGAAGCATTTTAGAAAAGTCGAGAAAGATAGTTATAGAAAAAATTAGGAAAATAGGAAGTTCGGTTTTTGCTGATTTTTCCCAGTACTCAACTGGTAGCAATGTTCCTCAGATTTAGTATAAAACATTGAATTATACAAAAAAAAAAAAAAAAAAAAAAAAAAGCCCAGGAATATAATTACAGAAGAAAATAATCAAAGTTCATAGTTTGATGATTTTATCAACTTTTATTTTGTACAATATTGTTTTTGGCACATGGTGACTTGTTTGCACCGGCAGTAAAATATAGACCTTCATTTAGTTGCTTAAACCTGTTACCTTCAAACACATCGGATCTATTCATAGTTGTAATCGAGATATGTTTAATTTATATGTAAATTATTTAAACTATTTAATGTAACTTTTAATATAATTTTGCACGGCCATCTATTTATTTCCTTATTGGCAAATAAGGCCTCTGGGCTCTTTAAATTACCAGATTGTATACTACACAATCACGCTTAAATAACAGGGATAAGAACAAATACAAGCACAAAGAATTATCATTTTTAAACAATTCATCTTTAAGCATTCTTTTTGGAAGCAATCTAGTGAAAGGGGTGGATTTTTTAAAAACATAGTGAAAAATTCTGTCTCACAATTTTGTAAAATGACCTTTCAAATCTACAACAAACATTTGTTACTTTTAAATTTTCAATTTCACCCAATTTCAAAGAGTGCCCAATTTCAAGTAGCCTACTTGTAGAATTTTATACTTTTATAAACAATATATAAAGAATATTTGTCCAATTTATTTCTTATAGGATATGTTTGTTTCCATTATTTTTCTTAACAAATTATTTTGGGGTGTTTCATACTTACTGATACCTCAATATTATGTTATTTTATATTTGTGCCAATAGAAAATTCACTTGCCATAGTAGATGTGTTATAGTAGGGATATTAAATAGTGTATATTTATTTGTTGAGTACAAATAAAAGTAACTTACTCAGATCATCTGTCTAGAAAAATAAAATTATATATTAACATTGTGCTAGTATAACTATTCTACTACTCCCTATATTTTGGGGTTTTTTTTACTATTGGCAAAATTATCCCACGTGTATTTTAAACGGATTTTACTGATAAATTGAAAGTAATTTATGTGTGGAAAAACCTTATATGTTTTCAAACCCTTGGTGTCACAAGTTGAAGAGTACAAAATAACTGTGTATTCAAAAGTTACCTCTAAGACAATATAGAGAGGGAGATGTTATATACTTAATTGAATCTTCACTATTTTTACTGTGGCTATTAATAAACTACAATTTATGAAATGTGTTTAATAAAATAATTATACTACAAAGGATTTCATTAGTAACACTGTCTGAAGAATTTTAGTCATACTAAGGTGACAAATTATCTCAATTCTAAGTGAAATATGTTATATTATTATTATTATTATATTTTGTTTTATTGCATGAGTACTTGCATAAGCCTACTTTATGGTTTATTATACTTACTTATTATATTATCATCTTATCTACTTTTTATAATGATGTAATGAAATTGCCTTCATTTAGACTAAACATGTGAAAGTTGTTTTTTATTTAAATTCTATTATTTATTGAGTCTTGCTAGTCTTTCGTCAGTTACAGCATTTTCAAGATAGACATTTCACATTGACAAAGACTAAAGAAAATATAAAAAGCAAACAATTAATACATATTAGAAAAATAGTGTTACATTACATACAAAATAAACTTCATATAGAAGTTGAAGGAAGGGAAACTCTACTTGATCTTTCAAAACTAAACTAGCACCTTTACAAAATAATCTCTTAATTTCTAAAAATTCCACACATTTAATTCCCTACTTTCTACATTGACATGGAGAATCTTAAAATTAACTTTTAATTAATCTTTAAATTAATTTAATGAGATTAAAAATCTGACACAACATGATTTGTTGTGAGACATTTTTTAAATGGTGAGAAAAGCTAGAGTCATTGTAACCCAACCACCAATGTCTTTTGTGTTCTCTTAACCTACAATTAAAAATTATGGCCTGTTAGGCCTACATAATCTTTTTTACAACTCGATAATTCTATTAACACCAGTCTTTTTCACATTATTGTTATTGGAATATGAACTAATTTTTAATCAGTTATGACTTTGTAGTTTGAATACCAGAACCATTTTTAGTTAGTCATAGCTCTATAATATGCTATTTTTAATCTATTTTATGTTTATTATTTCAGTTTTTAAAATTTTTAAATTAAATTTCTTATTTTTCTCTAACAGTTCCATTAAGAATGAGGGAGTTGTAGTGGATATGGAGGTACTGAAGTCTCTAGTTCCTGAATCAGCAAATTCAATTAAATTTGCAGTGGGCAGTAAGGAAGAAAGAGTTGGTGGTGAAGCCTGGCATGGCTCTGTCGCTGTAATATCTACACCTAATGAAAACAAAAAGAACCGTGGCAGTTCTCTTAAACAAGTAAGTAATTATACAGTAGAGAGCCACCTATATTTTAGGAGAAGAATATTATAAAAGGTTAAAATAACATTTACCACTATACTGTTCATACTTTGACCAAAATATTATTCACTAACCTTAATTGATAAAATGATTTGCATAAAATGTTAATAATAATTTTATTCTTTTCCTTGATCAGAACAATAATAATTTAAACACCGCCAGCTACTTCATTTATACCAATATTTGGAAAATCTAGTTTTCAACCATATACATTTTCAACATACTGTATACTACTTTTATAAAAAAATATTTCCAGCACAAAACCATGTTGTAAAAACAACAAAATATTGAGACAAACAATACAAAACAAGGTGTTATTTTGTTATTACTAAATCAGATTTCTAACAGATACATAATATTTTAGATAACCATGTAGAGTTTATTCACAAAGTAATGTTGTCACTAATGTATCAAATTAAATCAGCTTTAAACTTAAAATAACTTACATCTTCATTTCTTCATCTTATAGTTTGTATGTATTAAATGTTAAATGACTCTACAATACTAAATTTAATATAATTTTCTACACCTTCTAGGTATGCTGTGCATTATTTGGTAATTTAGGCACAATAAACACAGGTATGATGTATGGCTTCTCTGCAGTCACAATTCCTCAGCTTTTACAAGATGACAGCTTTATCAAAATTAATCAAGACCAGGCATCATGGATTGGTAATATATCAAATTTAATATATTTGTTTTCAAGTCTAAAAGTTTCGTTTTTTTATTTCTGCACCTTCAAATTATCATTCAAAGAAATTATTATTATTTTTCTAATAACGAATATAAGAAAATTGAGTTTAAATTTTTTTGTATAGGCTATAATTATAAAAATGATCTAATGATATGCTCAAACTCCTAGTAACCAAAATAAACACAAATCTTCCAGCAAAATTTTTTCCAGCGGGTCTTTTTCCCAACATGCCACACATATCTTAAGACTTTCTATGACATTGTAGTCATCCTTAGTGACATGTGTTATGCTGGGGAAAAAGCATTTTTATATTACATATGTGTACATATATTACATAATAAGGTATATTATATAACTTGTAATACACAACAAAACTCTCATTAAACTTTCATAAATAGAGCAGATGTTTATTTATCTTAAATATATTTCATATCATGTAACTGTGTACAAATATTGAAATTAGCCAATAAATAGTTGCATATTTAGTATAAGAGAGAATTTCAAACAAAAAATATACAAAAAACCTTTTATATACAATGTTTGGAATAGTTTAAATTTTTGATTCTTTTGATAACCTATTCCCAATACAAATATTGTATTTATAATAATAAATCAATAATTATTATTAGTATAAAAGTAATATTTATAAAAACAATAATTAGGTACTTATTCTCTCTCTTTAACTCTTCTTTTTTTATTCAATTGAAATTTCAAAAGACATAGTTAAGAGTTCTTATATATATATATATATATATATATATATATATATATATATATATATATATATAAGAACTCTTAACTTATAATACTATATATATGAAAAATCCTTTTTTAATATTTGTTACTATTAATTGAAAATTTTGTTTTTGCTTCTAGCTAGTTTGGGTTCTGTTGCTACACCAATAGGATGTATCCTTAGTGGTTATCTCCTTGATGCTATTGGCAGGAAAAGAACTCTTATAACAACATTAATTCCAATGATTTTGGGGTGGTTGTTGATTAGCACTGCCACAAGTGTACACATGATCTATGGTGGCAGATTATTGGTAGGATTAGGATCAGGTTTAATAGGTGCGCCTGCACGAGTATATACAGCCGAAGTGACACAACCACATCTCAGAGGAATGTTAGCAGCGGTAGCATCTGTTGGTGTATCCCTGGGTAAGATTTTTATTTGCACATATTATATTTACAATATTATAATATATTTCTAACTGTTCGATATTTAATTTTCCTTAAATATTATTTAATTATGATATAATACTCACAACTTTATATAACATGATAATGATTTTAATATCCCCATGTGCTGAAAATATATTTTTTTAATTTTATTCAATTATTTTAAATTTAATGAACAACAATTTTTGTATACTAAACAAAAATATAAATGATGGACTCATTGAAAATATTATTCAAAGGAATTTTTATGAATATAATCATATATGCTTTAAATCAATATAATTATAATTATTGTCAAAACTAATCATAAAATCCTAAAACACTTGAAATTATTACTGATTGTGAATTATGCCAATTTGCCTATGGATAAACCATATAAATAAATCTAAAAATGGGAAAATATAATTTCTGATTGATATTAGAACATAATTACCAGAAATAAAATAAAATATCAATATAATACCAAATCTACCGCTGAGCTTAAAAAAAGAGAGAATAGTAAGTTCTCTCTCTAAGTACAAATCATATAATAAAATTGTACTGGGAATTATATCTACTTACTGGAAGTAAAATATATGTAAAATAAAAATTATAAAAACTAATAGTAAACACCAGATTCTTTAAATTACAGGAGGAATGAGGGAATTCTGGGTATGTATCTCATACCGAGTCGTCGTAATATGATGAAAATTTGGTCTCAAACATTAATCAATTCCTTGGCTATTTAAACTTTTTTTTTATTCACAGTCATGCACTAAACTACCTAAAATGACACCTCCCGAACTACTCAAGTCTTAGAGCTCATACAAGACTTTCTTGCTATTCTTGTTATGTACTTCCTTTTCAGAACTAGAAGATATAATTTTTTTAACTTATTATTAGGTACCAGTATTAAAATTTTAGTAAAATGTATATTAAACCAAGTCCATATAAAATAATCAGTAGATGTCTATACCTATAGATATTATAATATTCTTCTCGATATAATAATTAACTATAAACAATCTGGTGTTTGGGAGCCAATTTATAATTAATTTAAATATGGGTATTAATCATGTAGATTATTTATGAGCTGTAGATAATCTTTTAAATTATGTAGTGAGAGACAATAGCATTAATCTAATTTATTTATGTTTCAACAAACAATATCAATTAATAAAGAATCAAAATATCAATTTTACTCTAACACACTCATACCACAATTAATCATTAAATTCTTATCTTTAGTAATCAATGATCTTAATCTAATCTGAAATATAAGAAAACACATACAAGCCTATTTACTCTATTCAAATTATTTCACTAAATATATAATATTAATTATTCAAAAAAATAATAAAAATATAAAATTTATAGGTGCATAAGTAATTTGTTTCTTCTGAAATTTACAATAATGAAATGAAATTACTTTTAATCTGAACCTAAACTTCCTTGCTCAATTTGATACTTTATTTTATTGAAATCTGTTTCTGATATTCACTATAAAAAGAAAACTCAGCTAAGGGTGGTGTACTTTTGTAACCTGAAAGATTAATATAATTTAATAGCTGTACACTACTTAAAGTAATTGCCCTTTGGGCTTATAGAATCAAGTGTTGTCGCGTTGTGCAGCCTAGATTTGATGAATAACAGCCTCTCCTCTGTCTGATGGTTGTCGGATTCACTGCATACGATTTCAGTGTGTCGTAGAAGTTTCCATTAACTATTTAACACTCTTTGCATTTTTTTATTCGGAATTACTTAATCCTTTAACTCTCACTTCACACTGGAGTCTTGATAATGGAATATTAATAATGTAACACTTTTCTTCTCAAACACAGGTAACCAATCTTCAAACTACTCAACTTTAACTGATATATTCAGCGAATCTTCTCAATAAAATTACTTAAACTTTTATAATCGTTGAATTGCTCCTTAGCAATATTTAAAACAAACAACTTATACAAAAGCCGTCGTCTTGACGTAACCCTGTAGCTGATCTCGTTGCAACTCAAAGGCAAAGAAACTAAAAGTCCAGCGTCTCCCAATCTTCTCTTATTTATAAACTTTTTAAAACACTATCCCATTTCACACTTCCAATGCACCGCTGTTCTCTGATTGGATGAATTAAATGTTTTAGCCGTTGACTGTCCCATTAGTTACCAGTTTTTCTAGGGTTTTAAAAACACTGTCTACGTGATTTCTAGCATGAAGCCTCAGTCATTGTACAGATTTTCTCTTTTTTTTTTATTTGCTGTACGTTACCAATGTTTAACAGCTAACCGATTTGGTTCCACAAATCTTTGATTCAATTATACTATTCTACACATTTTTCTACTTAACATTTATGTTGCATAATGTTACAGTATATATTGTCTCTTCAACCCAAATGGGCAGAAATATTTTTATACTTAGAGTCTTTTTAATATATTCCACTGATAATATAATTTTACACAGATAAGCGATCTCAATTTTTTCATTTTATTTTTAAAACCTGAAGAAAGAAGATTTATCAATAAAAAGGAAAAATAATAAATTGTAATACAAAAAAAATTGTAATACAATAAAAATTTAATAACACTCTGTACTTCTATTATTACTGAGGATCTGAAAAAAAAACATTTGGATTTTTTTTTGTATATAACCATAACAGTAATTCTTTAATTAATTTTATACTTTATGCATTCAAATACTGTATTTGTTATTTATGTGACCTTTATTTTTAAAACAAAATGTATTTGTCACTATTTCTCAAAAATTTAAAGTTCAGGAGTTATAATCCAAAAAAGAAAAAAACCTCGGACACCATCTTTAAAAAGCAAATACCTCAATATAGGTTTAAAGTGATTATTTTCTGTAAAAAGTGTAAATTGTAAATAAATATTTACTGAATTATAACCCTAATCAATTTCAAATTAAATCAAAATGTTCATTTTTACATAACTTTTTTACAACTCAAAAGTGAAGAGACATGTCTCTTCTGTCTAACATAATTTACGGAGTTTGGATTTAGGACAAAGTTGACCTATTTGCAGAGAATAGAACTGTGGTATTTTAAAGTCACCCGTTGCTTTCAGGTTATAACTGTCCTGTATATTTCTGACTACTTTAAAACAAAAATCATAAGTAAAGTATGTTGGAAAATCATTTTGAAGATCCTTCGAACATAGATATTTATTACTTTGTTTCTCAAAGAAAAGGGTATAGTATATATATTACTCTCGAAACATCATGTATTAGTTTTTAATACACAAATTATGACAAATGTCTGATTAAACCATATTCAAAATCTTCTATAAATCATTTACACAATGAAACTGACAATATATTTACAAATAATACAATTGTGTTCTTATAACATTTAAAAAGTTGTTGTTTATACAGTTTTGAATCTGAAGTAGTAAAGATACAATTTAACTTACTTTTTTTTAAAAAAAATAATACAAGAAAAAGTCGGATTATTATTTGTTTTATTTAGTTAAAGTTCAAGATCATTTAATAACTAAAATATTTGGTTTCTATCCAGAATTGTTTATTTCCTACTGTTACTAACATTTTTTATTCTTTTTGTAGATATTTATAATTTCAATTTTTCTTGACAAAAGCAAAACATATACAGATACCCAACAAGCAGGGTGTAGTCCTAAATTAACCTTTCCTGGAACTTTCAATTTGTCATAGCATGAAAAGATAATAACAATTTTTGACATTATAACTTTTTTGTTTGAAAAGACATTCATAATTAATTATATAATAATTCTAAAATAATTATGAAAACTCTCATTATACTGTTTACTATAAACATGATGAAAGGATTTCATAATTTAAAACTCACACTGCTAGTTAATCATTCAGAATTCAGTTTCAACATTCTCAAACCATTTGTATTTGTTTTAGGTGTAACAATTGAATATATCATTGGATCTTTTGTCGGGTGGCCAATACTAGCTCTTATCAGCTGTATAATACCAAGTATAGCACTCGTTAGCAGTTTCTTTCTTCCCGAGTCACCGTCTTGGCTTCTTTCTCGTGGTTTAACAGAAGAAAGTCGAGCATCACTCAAAAGACTGCGAGGATCAACATGTGATGTTGAAGGTGAACTAAAAACATTGTTAGAGTTTTTACAACGAAATGACACCACACACAAATCTACACCCAAGGAAACACTCGCTGCTCTCATTCACCCTTCAGCCATCAAACCCTTCTTCATACTCTCAGTGTATTTTCTTATCTACCAGTTCTCAGGAGTCAATCCAGTGACATTTTATGCCGTTGAAATATTTCAGGTAAGAAATTTATATTTAATTGATATCAACATTAACTTCTTAGTTGATGTAATATAAAATAAAAATACTATATATTTTTCATTTGGGTACAACTACGTCTTCAATAATTTTAAATATTATATTCACCTTTATCAATTAACTACATATCAAAATAATATGACAAAATTGTAACAATTTTTTTTAAAAAACATTCTACATTATTATAAGACCATTTTATAGCTTTAGAATTAACTACATAATCATACAAAATCCTTATTTGTTTTTCCACTTAATTATTTCTTTCATTTACCTTTATAAACAGTCATATCATGGTTTTGATTTGTTTAGCATGATAAAAGCCAATGATAAATGGTGAAAAATCATTGCACTTACCTACTCACTTTACACAAATATTTAAAAAAAAAACCTAACAAAGGCAAACAGTATTTTCATTTGTATTTTTAACTTGGCGGATTGATTTGGTCATTTTATAGACCTGATAATGAAAAATTTTCTACTGGCCTAGAAATGTACATTACTGAATTAAATACTCAACATTAGGTATATAGAAAAGGCATATTGTGATAGTTTTCCTATCCGAATTTATTTTTTAAAAATTCATTTAAGAAACACAAACCTAATATTTTGTAAAATTCTACAATTTATTGAGTCTTCCCAATTATTATGGTTTTGCCAGTTACCTTAGCACAGGCATGGCAAAACCATGGTCGGCAAAACTTAAACAAATTGTACAATTTCACAAAATATTGTGTTTGTGTTGTGTTTAACCTGAAGTTCTATTAAGTACCTTCAATCCTTCACATAAATCAAATATTTATTTGCAATATATTATGGAAAAATAATATAACAAAAATTTTGGTGAATGTTGCCAAATATATATTTCAGTAAATATAAAGAATGAAAATAAACACTATACCAAAAATAAAGTGTACTCATTAAATTGGGTTTGTCATAAGAAATAAAATATGAAATTTAACTATTATGAATTGAAGTGATTCACTATACAAAAATTTAATTCATACATTTGAAATTGGACGAGTCCAAAATTATAATAAAATCTGAGAAACCTTTTATTAAAATTAAGCATGTAATATACAGGAAATTAGTATGTTTACGTTATTCATAAAAATTTGGGATGTAAAGTTTGTTTTGATCAAATGATTTTATAATTATTTTTAAAACTATTATATTTACTGATATTGTAATGCATGTTTTAAAATATTCAGTTTGCATTTATTTAAATTTTGAGGTATTATTTTCTGGCTAAGTTAATCAGTCCTACTATGTCAGTATTTGTAAAATGAGTGTTTTCTTGAAGCATACATTAACTAAATATGTTGGGAAGGTACTAATTTTAATTTGATCAACTCATAAGGACAGTAAGGTACAATAAATGGGATTTAAATCCTAATTTTCAGTTTTGAGTGATAATATTACATATAAATATCATACACAAATAAGACAAATTAAATATTAATATTTAACCCTAGAGCAGACAGCCAAAAAAAGTTACATTAAAGAACTGGGTCTGACAAACCCGGATAAGAAACTTGATTCCCTTTTAGGACCACATAAGTATTTAGGGCAGCTATGTTTATGAATGCAAAAATAAAATATGAAAGGAAGGGTTTTGTACCTCTTGTAGCATTACACTCTACACACATAGGATCAAGGACATCTACCTTACTCTTGATAGAATTGTAATAAGTGATAATGCTAGGTTTTTTTGGTCACCAGTAGTTGGATCAGTCTTTGCTCCCTATCTTCCTCTTCATACTCCCGTTCTTCTTCAGCTTCCTCATTCAGCTCACATTCACTTTCAGTATCGTGTTCACTATATATTTCAAGGTTTGGATCACCATCTGAGTTATCAAATACATTTTCACTATCTTGTAACAATTTCACTAATCCTATTAACTCTTGTTATAAGCCATACTGGCTTAAATTATTCAAAAAAATAATTAGACAATATAACAAACCATTGGAAAAACTTTACAGTCATCAACTGTAAATAATAATTCAAGTAACTGTTAAATAGTTCAAGTAAACAAAAATAGGGTTAAGACAAAAAACTAGAACATCAACAAAAGGCCTGAGCCTACCTACTAAACCCAAAGAGTAACTTGATAGTTGCCCCACAAAGACTGAACTGTTGACAGCCAAAACAATGACCATAGCACATTCTTGGGGTGTTTCAGAAAGCTACAGGATACCCCACCTCTCTATTTCTCTCTGACCTTAATCTTTGAATTAAACAAATTTTTCTGGGTATCACAAACCCAACCCATCCATTCTAGGGTTAATAATGTTATTGAATTACAAATTAACAATTATTAATTTTTTTTTCAATTAATGTAAATATTATTGTATAAAAGATTCACTAAATTTAAATATTGTATTTTAGAAAGAAAACCGATTTGAAAACTAGAATTAAAAAGTGTACAATATAATTATCTTTATGGATAGATTACATCTTGATTCTCAAAAAATGAGATCTTAAAGTTTTTTATTTATTTATTTTTTTTAATTTCAAATACCGGTACTGAATTAAAATAATTATAAATAACTTTTTAAAAGTCATTTAGTTTATGATGACACAAAAGACAATGATCGGTGAACAAAAACAATTTTACAATATGTATTTAAAAAACCCTATTTACTAAGTTAAGTATACAATTTGAATAACAAGGCATAAATAATGATCATAAGTAATTTATAGTACTAATAGCCCAATATGCTTGGTTTTAAGTGGGTAGGATACAACAGGCTCATTTTGGTAATAGATTCTGTTGAGACAAAGAAAAGAACTGTACTTGAAACACAAAATCATAACTTGAAATATTTTGTAAAGACTCCTAAATATACCAATTAGTGAAAAGAATAACCGACTAGACAACTGTGGAATTTATTTGTTATATAAAATAATCTTAATATTTGTTTAGGAATCGGGAACATCCATGAACAAATACTTGGCTACAATTTTACTTGGTCTGATCCGCCTTGGATTCACTGTGGTGTCTTGCATTATGATGCGTAGATGTGGCAGACGTTTTCTGACATTTATTTCTAGTAAGTACAATGGCATATATTTTTTAACTAAGCCATAATTTTATTTCAAGATATTGTGAAGTTTATCATAAAAACATTTTTTAAATTGAGTTTAGAATTATAAGGAAGGTTATATTAAGATTTTTGTTCAGTCTATCTACTAAAAATTTAACGAAGTAAATTGTGGAAAGTAAGCATACCATCTGGATAGGATTTTTAACATTCAAGTTTAAAATATAATAAAAAATAGTCAAAATCAACCACTTAAAAATCAAAAGGCAATAATCAACTACTAAGGTTAGATTTAAATATTTGCCTTCGTTATTAAATATGTAGTGATGACTTTGTTATAAGTAGAAATATATGAATTAAAAAGTTTATAAATTAAAGCAGGCTGCATTCAACTTGTAGCACAGTCTTCGTAAATTTATAACCCTGCCTGTCTAAGAAATTGATCTTCAGCCTAGTAAAAATTTTGTTATATATATACATATGAAAACGGACGTGAGCTCAAAACCAAATTTTCAACTTATTTTATAAAACTAATCAAGCTTTGGTTTAAATTAAGCTTTTACAATGAAAGTTAAGTTGATTTTTATATCTTTATCTTTTATTTTTAATCATAATTTTCTCAGAACAAAAAGTATGGTGATTTAAACAGTTATGCCTAATTAATGGTGTATGTTCTTGTTTGATGTTTTAAATATATTCTCTTCAGTGAAAAGTGATGTACACATATATTTGTGATATTAGAGGTTTATCCACCATTAATTATGCTGATGTCATGAAATCACAGAATTTTTTTAATTAAGTCATATAATTTAATCCTGCTTCAATACATTCTAAACAAAGATTTAAAATTAATTGCTTAAAAGCTGTATCATTACTTGAGTAGATATTATGAATATTGTGTTAATAGTTTTCATTGTATAAAAAGCAAACTTGTAGCCTATATATTTCGGGGAGTGGCAGGTGTAGTTGATACAGATACATTTAGCTCACTTTAACTTAGAGTTGATATTTCCAAGTTGCTAGTGTTGGATTTTTCTATGCATTGCGCTGATTCCCTGTGTTTATTAGTTCAACAAGCAAATAATAAAATAGTTAAGCCTCAAAAACAAAATTTTAATATTTCAAATTTAACAATTAATTGATTTCATAATAATCTCGACAAGAGATTATATATTATATTTCATATAGCTCTGACATGAGTCCCGCTAATATTATTATTGGAGGACAAAATAATAATTCTACACTAGTTTTATAGAACACCCATACTGAAAACTCTGTCAATTAGCATGATGTGATTGTTATTTTGATATATTTATATCCTACTTTACATTTAATGTATGTGTTCCGTTTATTGTTTTGGTTCAATCGTTTTATATGTTCAAGGCTAAAATTTTCAATTTGTATTATAACTAGGTTATTTTTCATTTTAGAAAATTAGGGCTGATATTGATAGGGTGCTGAATCATGATCACCTATTTAGACATAGTTTATTATATTTTTTGGTTGAATTATACTAAAACTATTGGAGAAAAAAACATTAATAAACCTCCAAAATTGCTAGGAACTATATACAAAATTCAAAAACTGAACAAAATAAATAAATCACTAGAGCACTGTGGTGATTATATATGGACAAGGGAAAACCACAAAATAACACAACTACACAAAACTATATAATGAGATTATATTACCTTATGTACATTTCAATAGCTCTGCTATCATCTTCGGAGGTACACTGCTAGAAGGGGAGTAGTGTACCTCTGAAGATGATAGCAGAGCTATCGAAATGTGCATAAGGTAATATAATCTCATTATACAGTTTTGTGTAGTTGTGTTATTTTGTGGTTTGGGGTTTTTCCTTGTTATGAACAAAATAATATAGAAGTTTTCGGACCGATACAAAAATTCATAAATCCGAGTCTCAGTTTTACTGTAAAGGCTGCATAGCTCATTTTTTCTATGGGGAGTAATTTACTAATAACCAGCAAAAATATTACCAATCACAAGGAAACTTACCGAATATTTTATTTTGAACATTGATATATTTGTAATAACAGTACAAATTGTTTTCAGGTATTCTTTGTGGTGTTTCAATGATTCTACTGGGAGCATACATGTATAAGGGAGTTGAATGGAAAGCAGAGGGAGTTACTCCATTGCCTGCTTCTTGGTTTCCAGTTGTCAACATATTTCTCTTCACAGCAGCATCTACTATAGGCTATTTGGTTGTACCATGGGTTATGATTGGAGAACTATATCCAGTGAAAGTAAGTTTTTTAATTATGTTTAATATTAATTATTCTATCTTTACTTGTTCAAGACAAGTAAAAAACCAAAACGAAAAATTAATTGACTAATTAATTAAAATTAATTAGAAAGACTAATTATCCAAAGTCATTCTTATTTTTATTGACCTAATAATAGTACTTATTGTTTAAGCATAATAATACATATGGATTGGGAGATACTAGTGATTCTGTACCAAAGTAAAATTCTAACAAATAGAATGAAAACATACATACGAATATTTAAAATTTTTAATGGGTCCTCAAAATTCAAGAATCGTTTCAGAGTTTTTGTAAGCTTTTTTCAAGACCCTAGGTATTTATCTAAACAGCTACTGCAATGGAAGTCAAGGTATCAAGTAATTCCAATGGCCTCTTGTCCATAATAATGCTGCTGCCACCAGTGCCCACATTTTCTTATTGTTCAATGTATAGGTATTTCTATCTTTATGCTACAACACTAACTATTTTTGGTACCTTATATTTCTATATTTTTAAGGTTAAATATGTTCATTTGTCAGTTGAAAATTGTGTTTACTAATTATTAAAAATCGACTTATTAAACATAGTTTAAATACAGATATTCACAGTGATGATATACTTTTACTATTATCCGTAGATTCTCACACTTTCGCAAGATCATCCAAAACATATTTCCATCTTTCAATCACAAAAAAAAAAACTAACCAAATTAAAGTAAGATGAATGCTGGAGAATGTCAATTGGCACTATAACACTGAAAAACCATATCTGTAGTTGTTAATACTTATGATGATAGTTGATAAATTCTTCGTTCTTGTCAAAAAAATATAACATAAGGGAAAAGATATAAAAGTGGAATAAAACAACATTGTTTTTTTTCCAAGGACAGCTGAAAAATTCCTAGTCTCTGAATACACTGAATTAATTTCAGATAGCTTTATGAGCACAAAATTTTCATTTAATAATTTTAAGTTGTTTTTTTTACTAGTAGGGCTATAACCTTTTCCGGCAGCTTAACTGTATTTACACTATGTATTTAAATTATTTACAAACATGTCCCTTACAGAAGAAGTATTGGTCCCTCTTTCACTCCCAAATCTGCTCCTCTGATATTGATGGTGTAGCATAAATCTAAACCCTAATAATTGGTTTTATTATTGTTAAAAGACATTTTCATTAAATAAATAGACTGTGTTCAACTAAATTTAAAAGATCATAGATCATGATAGGCTGTGCTACATAATACTAGCATCTCATACCAAAATTGTTGTCAAATCACAACCATCACTATTAGCCTTTGATGAACTGTACAATAATGAAAACTAGAATATAAGTAATTAACACAGAAATGTAAAAACTACAAAACATTTAATACCATACTTAAACTGACTGACTATGATATTAGGCCTTTACTATATAGCACCCTGAATGTAAAATCTGTTTCTCTGTAATTCCAGTCACCAAACACACCAATATTAATCCTCACTGATACACTAAATTAGCACATTATTAAAGTTTACACTTGCATAACAAAAATACAGGAGCAATCGATCCACCTGATATCAATAATTAAGTTCCAAGGTTGGTCTCACCTTTGGTCTTGTGTGAGAGTGGGAAATTCTAAAACACTAGTTGTTTCTGACCTTCACTGGTAGCAAGCCACACATATGTCTAGAATTAAATACTACTGACAAATAAACATTACTATATTTAAAGATGGACCTAGATCACAACTAGGCTTACTTAGTGGTGACTGAGGAAACAACTAAATGCTTAAAACACTAAAATTAACAACTGTAGAATGCAGATTTACGTAGCAATTGGCCCTCATGAATGCAATAATATGAACATACTAGTTAATTGATATATTTACAATCCTTGATTTCAAAAAATCTTGGTGACGCCATAATCTTTATATTATAAAATGTGAATAGAACATGATACTCGGAACCAAATATTTTATACTCTAAATGCTAATATGATTTTCTAAATTACCGGTACCGTATATTTAATATATTATCCAGAGCGAAATGCATTAAAATACAGACTTGTTGTTTACAGTAAATTGAAAGTTGTTGAAATATTTTAAAATTGCTGTAGTTTATTACAAAAATGGTATATATTTATAAAATAGGGGGAAAAAATGCTTCAGCGCAGAGTATATACACTCGTCTATTGTAAACACTTAGTTTTCATTTCGCTAAAATATTTCATATAACATTTAGAATTAAATAATAATATTGTATACCCTCCTTGATTTTTTTTTTTTTTTTTTTTTTTTTTTTTTTAAGAATTCAATTACTAAACAAATTTAATTAATAAATAAACTCATGTATCTTTTGTCCCAGTTTATTTTATTGTTTTTACACTACATACAATATTAAGACTTTATCAACTTTAATGGAAAAACTAAACAAAAATAATGAACATTTACAAGATTATATATATATATATATATATATATATATATATTTACTAAAGTTTTAATTTTGCAACATTCATTTTACTTCAATTTATTTGAAACTGTAAACCATTTTCATTTGGTTGTTTCCAAATAGTGCCAACTGTAAAATCACAAGTAAATATAAAAATATTGATATAACTTTGGCAAAAACAAATAAATTGTTCTTGTGCTCACAAGTCCTTATGCCTAGAATACAAAAATTTGCTGAAATATAACTAAAGGAAAAAAAAATTTATGCATGACATTAAGTTTTCAATTATGGCGGTCAAAGTTCATATGTTTTCATCACTTAATTCAACAGAAAACTGAAATTTTCTTTTACTTCCTATTTTTTACTTGACCTTGGTTTTTGTTCTTCATATTTAACAAAAATCTGATTGATAGAGTAAAGCCTATTTTGAGAAATTTGACCTGTAACTTGCCCAAGATACTTGGTTTTTATGTTATTTTTGTTATAGAGTATTGAATTTTGATATTGGAAGTTAGTAAATAATAGAATTTGGTTAGGACTTTTTAAGGAAATCACAATTTATAAATACTGTATATATAAATAAACAAAACAAATACTTTCAAATTTTGAATTGCAACAATTACAATTAATTATTAGTACCGTAACATATGAATCCCTTCAACACCACTTTTTAATATCTGCCTAATGGTTTATTAGTTCTGACAGACAAACATTTTATAAACAAACATGTTTTGGGTTCCCAAAAACAAATATATCCTTAAAAATACCAACATCAATATAATTTTCATCTTTTCAATTCTTAATCTTTATTAAAATTATTTACTTTTTTTAAATACATGAACTTACTAGTGTGTGTATTTTTGACTTTGCCACATATTAAAGGTTATTTTCATATATTATATCAAAACAACAGAAAAATTATATTATAGATTAATCATGTATTAATTGGTTTAGGTGCGTGGAATTTTAGGAGGATTGACAACATTTTGTGGACATTTCTGTGTATTTATTGTTGTGAAAACCTTCCCTCTATTGCAAAGAGTATTCACCAAACATGGAACATTTTGGATTTATGGTACAATTTCTTTAACTGGAACAATCTTCTTCTATTATATGTTACCGGAAACTAAAGGCAGGAGTTTGCAAGAGATTGAAGACTACTTCTCTGGAAGAACAAAAACTTTAAAACCACCGAAAAAAGAAGCTGCCAACAACAACAACAAGCCAACTATTGTCAAATCTCCAAAATAAGATGATTTTGTTTGTTGTAAACACATAGTATTGACATTACATTTTATAAATGTAAGATTGTTGTGTACTGCCTCTTTTGCGTTTATGACAATTATTTTAATGTAGGTTTATTCTTATAATTTTGTTTATATTGTTTTATGATTTAAAAGAAATTGTGATAATTCAAAGTATATTTGCAATAATTACCATAGATATTTTGTTTTTAAGTGTAATGAAAGAAGATAAATTACTGTAAAAATACATTGGAAAGTTTTGGAGTTGTAATTATATGATGGCACAGTTCTATAAGATTTTAATCAAAAAGTGACATATTTTCTTACAAAATGTATAACTAGCTTCCTGCAGAATGCTAAAATAGGTCCTATATAGTATATGTTTAAATTTATCTGACTTCCTTTGTTGAAAAAAGTAAGCCAATTGTCTAGAAATAATTTCAACATTTGTCACAACATAAAGTACCAACCGATAACTATTTAAACATTTAATAAATTAAATAGTTACATTTAGTTAGAGTAATAAAAATGTCTTATGCATATGTCTTACTAACAACATAAAAAATAAACTGCACACTATTTTTCTATCAAGATCTATTGAGAAATCTGAAATTTTAAAACAGAACATCCTAGTGCTTTATTAAATTTATTATAGAATTCATTCAAAAAGTCCCTCTACAATATATATTTTCTAAGTAATATGATAACATAATTCTTTTTAGATAAATAAAATTAAAAAATTCATAACATTAGGTGTTCAAAGTGGTATCCATTGTTTTTGAAGAATAGTGCCACTCTTCAACACTTGTTGTCTCCTAGGTAATGGAAGCAATAACCTGGAGATTCAGTTTTGCTTTTGTTTTGTAGCAGTTCTTATATATAGTTTCTGTTTCTACACCCCAGAACTGCATGATATTTTTTAACATCCATAATATTGTAGACTCTTACCATGATTCATAGGTTTTCATTCTTGGACAAACAACATTTTGTAAGATAATTTATTTCCTTTCTGATAACAGTAGGAATTGATCCTAATTTTACTTCTGCATCATTTTTGTTAAAGGCTTCATTGGGCTGGCCAACAACTTATCAGAATTTTAAGAAGTTTTTTTTTTGCATATGCAACATTAAACCTTCAGCTTCTTGCCTATTCTGGTACTCAAAATTTATTGAGTAATTCCTCAATTATCATATTATGGAACATTATCTGAAAAATTCGCTTAGGACATTTTTTGATCTGCATAATCAGTGTATTTACAACCAGCATAAAATGCATGCTCTTCTAAAAACATATATTCTTCATTTGTTAAATAAATTTACTACAAAGGGTAGTCAAGGAAAGAAAGTGGCATCAAACTTCGAAAACAAGGGCAATACTTATAACAAATTCTCTTTCTTTTTCACATAAAAAAATATTAAAAAATAATAATTTTATTGTCATATTATACAATGTGGAGGGACTTTTATTAAAACACATGGATTTTAAACTTAGTTTTGATTTCTGAAATTTAGTATATGGTAGTGTTTGTGTTCAGGATACATATAAATTATTTATATTCGTCATAAACAGAATTCAACAAGGATTTAATATTGTTGGCAACTCCACAAATATCTATGATGAATTAAATGATATTTTTATTCACAATAAGGATTTACTGATTGCTAAAAGACTGATAATATTACTTTAAAAGAATCTGTCCTTCACATATAGTCCTATTACGAGACATAGAATTTGATAATAATAGCGCTAAGTGAGATTGGTTGGTTTTTAAATAAAAACCTCCAAATTAGCTTGATCAGTATTAATTTGTAGTCAGTTGTTAGTATCAGAATGTGAAGGATTGATTTATGTAAATAAATGTTATTGTAAATAGATGGTAATTAATAGTTTTAAGAATATTTTAATTAATTGTATATATCCATATCTTCAGTCATGAAAAATTATGTACACTTTTTTTTAAATATAAATGATACAAATTAAATAATTAATGATTAAAAGCGTATCAAGGCATAAAATATGCCGCAGATTTAAAACTGTGTATCGAGTCTATGTTAATCATAAATGTATTCATGAAATTCCTTGAGAATTAAAAAAAAATTTGGCATGTACTGTTAAATATTTAATAAAAAATGTGTATTTTTGAAAGCATATTAATTTATATAATCTTGTGATAATAAAACATAAATCCCTGATAAAATGATGTAACTATTTCTCAATTATAAACATGACTTTGAATGCTACAACAAACAAAATTGATAAGTACAAAGTAATGTTATAGTTACTTCAAATACAATAGACTAATAGGCCAGATGTTAACTATTTGCTTACCTTACCAAATAATTTGTACCAATAATTTGTTTTTAAATAGTAATAATAATTATGAAGAAAAGATATATCCAACACTTTAAAATCTGTATGATCTTTAAACAGTAACTTTTTGATGCTTTCAGACTAAATTGGCAACTGATACAAAATTATTATCAAGTGATTAAAAATGTCTGCATATCAAAATTAATAAATTTAAAAATTATTGTTGGTAATTTTAAACAGAGATGATGATTAATGTTATTCTAGCTCTCATATTTTTTTTATATTACTGGCTCTCCTTCTTAACAATGATAAATAGCTGTTATTTTCACAATTAAATATGTTATGCATTTAGTACCAGAGTTGTCATTTTAAAATGTGGCTGTTAAAAGTAAGTCCAGTTTGATAATAAACACCTACTGTTGAATTTCATTTATACTAATTTTACTTATTTCAATCTGATTCTATAAGTCTATTGAGATTCTGTCACTTTAAGTATTTTTTCGCCATTTTTGAATCACTAAATATATACAGAGTGTGTAGAAAATATTATCCCAAATTTCACCAGACTATTCTCTAGGTGCAAATAAGGAAAAAGTTCTAATAAATATAGGTCCAGAAATGCTTCGTTTTCAAATTATCTGCCATTATTTTTTTTTTTTAACTTAACATTTAATATCTTTTGAAATACAAAAGGTACTGAGCTCAAATTTGTTATACATATTTGATACATAACCATTTACCCTGTACAAAAAACTAGAACGTTCTTTCGTATATTTTCAAAATGCTGACCATTTAAAAATGTTATTGTCAAATATCTCTAAAACTCGCTAACTTTACAAAAACATTTCGGAAAACTAAAAAGTTCCGTTAATTTTTTTTCGTTGCTTAAAAGATAACAGTTATTGGCTAAAAACATAATTTGTTAGTAGTTGTCAAATTAATTATTTCAGTGGTATTTATAAACAAATTTAAGAAATTGTTCAAAGTAACAGCCCTTGTTTAGTACACATGCATCTAAGCGCCTCCTCATAGATTTCCGAACTTTTTGGAAAACTCCAGGAATTGCCGAATACTCCAATGTATTACCGCTCTCAACGTGTTATCCGAGATCTTGAATTGAAGCTATTGGAGATTAATACACTAGGTTCTTGAGGTGTCCCCACAGAAAGAAATCAAAGGGATTACCGTCAGGTGATCTTGCAGGCTGTGACACTGGGCCTCCTCAACCAATCCATTTTTCTTTGGTAGATTTTACCAACATAGGTTCTAACATCCACACTAAAATGGGCTGGTGCCCTATTCATCATGAACCATGAATCCAAATGCTCATTGAGTGGGACATTCTGAAATAAGGCTGGAAGATCAGTTTTCAAGAAGTGCAAGTAACGCTGCCAGAGTCTGAAGCAGAAAACCAAATAAGTGATTTCCAAGAATACTGGCCCAAACATAAAAAAAAAATTGATGTTGATGGCGATATTATACTATGGCATGTGGGTTCTCTTTCACCCAGATGTGTGTATTGTGTAAGTTTACAATGCCTTCTCAAGAGAACTTTGCCTCATCTGTATATAGAACTTTACTTAAAACGTTTCTGTTCACACATTTCCTAATAATCCACCCACTGACAAAACCTTACCCGACTAGGATGATCTGGCAAAAAGGACTGAACTTTTTGGACATGATATGGACGAAATTGTTGTTCCTTCAGATTAATCCATACAGTCTTTTGAAGTCTCAAATTGTAAGCCAAATTCCCTAATGCTTTTTCTGGATGATTTGATGTATCATTAAGAACATTCTCTTCCAATTGAATGGTTCTGAGAGATCATGATCTCCCTGGTTTATTTTTTCTATGACAAAAGCTTCCAGATTTACAGAGACGAGTATGTAGGGTAAAATTTTTTTGTGACATGGAATGATTCTGTTAGGAAAATGTTGTTCATACAGCCATTTAGATTCACGACTATTATATCCCGTAAGATTAAATCCACGACATTAAATCCATATCGGCCATTTCAACATGATTATTACCTGCCATAATGTTTATACCAATGAAATAAATACAATTACATACTAATATTATTTAAAAATCACTTATGAAATAATTTAACTTGCATTCTCTAAAATGGTTTATGGTAAACTGCATTGTCAACAATTATCCATCAACATTAATAATACAAAATAGACAAAAATCAACTGTTTAGTCCTTACTTTTATGAGCTGATATCATACTCAACAATGATGCTTAACTCTCGATGATTTGAATAGAGACTGGTTAAGTTAATTATTAACAAAGCAATCCTAATATTGGTAAAATAGGTGTTTCTTCGTCCTTTATGAACAGATTTTAATAATCAAAGGCTTGTTAGATTTGTTATTACATTCTACAAATTTTTTGCCTTACAAATTTCTTGTAGCATTAAGTGTTTTTGAGCAATTCTAATGACTTTACCTAATTTTTTAAATTTTTTTAATATTGGTTCAAGAGTAAATATGTGTATTAAAGACAACTACCAAGAAATTATGTTTTTAATTTTTATTTTTTGAGCTACGGACAAAAATCTGTCATTAAAAAAATATCTTTTTCGTCTCCTGAAATTTTTTGTAAAGTTAGCAGTTTCAGAGATATTTGATAATAAAAATTTTAAATGGTCACGATTTTCAAAATATACATAAACATTCTGGTTTTTTGAACAGAGTTAAAAGGTTATATAACAAATAAATATGTACATCAAATTTGAGCTCAATATCTTTTCTATTTCCAAAAATATTAAGTGTTTATTTAAAAAATAATAAATAAAAATGCGAGATAATTTGAAAACTAAGCATTTTCGGAACTTATGTTTATTAGAACTTTTTTCTAGGCACTGTATAATATTTAATTTGGTGTGTAAGCTTCCCTTTTCAAATCAATTGACCAGTTACAGTGGGGTTAATCAACAAAATCTAACTGCAGTAAATGTAAATATAAGACTGTTTAAAATAAGTTTGTCAAGAATAAATTCTTACCTATTTATCATAATACAGCCCACAATAGTTTATTTGACACACTAGTGAAATGAAATACACCACAATTTTCTTTTTATCACAGATTTATTATTTTTTTAAAGTATAGTAAACTATCTTAAAGCCTGAATTTTAAAAGAATTTCAGTTAAATTTTCCATGTTAGTTCAATTTTACAATTTTATGAAAAAATCGTTAAAAATAAAAATTTGTAGCTATTTGGAGCTTTTAATTTCTAATCCTATTATAATTTTGTTTTAAAAAAATTCATTGTAACATAAAATACTTCTTGCAATGAGCACATCACAAATAGCCTCAAAGTGGTTTTTGTCATTTTTGCATGCATTTATCAGTTTATTACCATGCAAAAAAAAAATCCATTTTAAAAGTGTTAAAAATTACTTTTGAGATAGTTGAAATTATTAATTTAAGAAAATATTCATATTCTATTTATTTTGGTATGGCAAATAAAACCAATTAAACCATACAGTATTATATTGAATATTCAGTTTTTTGAACCCTAAAACTATCTACCACAGTCCACAAATTGAAATATGATGAGAGAAGATTTTTTAAATGTCACACGTTGTGCGACAATTGAAACAATTGAAATATAAAAAGGGACAACTAGTTTTTGGAAATGCTTATTCGATAAAGTTGGGCACCATTTTGTAATATTTTATTACAAAAAATAATAAAATTAATTGTAAAATTTATCACTCTTGAAGAGAGTGTAAAATATCTCTGAGGTCGTAAGTTCTTTTGAAAAAAGTGTACTTAGTAGAATATTGAATAAAGTGTAGAAATCTTTTTATTCTGAAATGTACATTTTATTATTAAAACAACACAATATAACACCAGAACACACACACACATATATATATTTAATTAATCAAAAGATTAAGTTCATTAGAATTTAATTTATTAATTTATTTATGGTTGCAACCTACTTTTTATTTTATTATTTATTTATTTTTTTTTGTATTAACCCTTTGCGATCGGAAGGCCAGTAGGAGTGGCCACAACGCAGTCAGCAGCAAGTCGGAATTCTTTCCGCATACATTGGTTCCGGCGGTCGGATGGCCAGCTGTACTGGCCACGCTCCATTCTGCGTCACCTCGGCATTCTTAATGGCGGCTTACTCCCAACAGCTCGGAATTGTTTTCACTGAAAACCTGCATTGTTAGCATAGGGGATTTAAATTGTAATAAAACAATTGTAATTTTATACTGACAGCTATTTTATTGAATCTAAAAAACAAATAAGATTTTGAATAATGACATACATTTGTTTAAAAATTGAACATGAAATTATTTATTTATTTACTAAATGTGTAAAACATACATATATTTAAATAGTATCCTCCCTTTAAACCCAATCATGCTTTCATCTACACTTACTGCATTCTGTGGGATATAATAATCTCTAAATTTCTTATCGAGGTATGCAGCGACATTTCTTACTTTTCCTGATCGAGTTAATGTCCCAGCTACTGGGCCAGAAGGGGGTGGGGAGACGTGCAGATTCCAGAAGATTTGTAAAAATCTATCTTTCCAGAAAACATATTTAAAGAATGGTTGGTAGTCAATCCAATTATTTGAAAAGTAGTCAGTGATCTCTGGTTTCCCACTCATCCCCATGTTAACTATGAGTCCAAAAAAAGCTTTCAACTCTTGAACTGTAAGGTCTTTCCACGAATTCCAGAGTGATTTCTTCTGAAGTGGTGTATTCTTCTGTATTTTTTTCTGCAGCGTACTGGTTTGTTTCTTTCACTATCTCTAACATTAAAGTATCAGTGAAGAAAAGCTGAAAAAATTGTAAAGGTGTTGTTGGTGTTTGGTCATTTGGTCGCTTGTAACCATTATCATGTTTCCACAAAAAATTATGAAAATTTCCATCCCCTTCAGACCATACCTTTCACTGTTCCGACACACCCATACCTTCTTCATTAACTGGCACTTGGGCACCTTCACCAATGTCCTCTTTAACTTCCGTATCATCATTATTTTCACTTTCGTTTTCCACTTCCCTCTTCCTCTTCCAAATATCCATCAAGCTCATATCCCTCACCCACTTTTTCTCGAAATACATCTTCAAACTCTGCAACTAAATCAGTTGAATTAACATCACTTTCGTGGTCCGATCCACAACAAATATCGAGATCGTCAGTATCTTCTTCATCAACAAGTAAAAAGTCTCTCAATTCGTCTGATCTTAAACTACCGTCCATTATTACTTAGTTAAATATACAGGAACGAAAACAAACATAGGCCAAACACAATTCTTACTACTAAATGTTTATACGGGATAAAAACAGTTTTAAAGTAGGCCGTACAAGTGTTCTTATAATCACCTTATTACTTAGTTAAATATACGGGAATGAAAACAAACATAGGCCAAACACAATTCTTACTACTAAATGTTTATACGGGATAAAAACAGTTTTAAAGTAGGCCGTACAAGTGTTCTTATAATCACCTCAAATGTACAATAAAACCTAAAAACTTAATTAAAACGACAAATAATCACAAATCTCTCGAGAAATTCATAAAACACAATTAAAATCACAATAAACTGAACCATAACAACGATGATTAAGCGTGTACAGGTGCAAGAACAACAGGTGTTTATTTCAAGTGTTACCACCACAATTTTTACTATATAATGTTGCAAGCCTGCTGATTATTTAGTTCAATAATTCCTCACTATATTGCAGCACTTTACAGGCATCATACCACAGTTTGAATATTACAAACGATAACATATGTTGACGGCCAGTCCTGCTGGACGCCCGAGCATTCGTTGGATTTCATGTTGGCCAGCACCGCTGCTGTGGAAAAAAATCCGACTTGGTGCGCTAATGGCGGCGGCCAGTAGAGCTGGCCGCGCGATCACTGAGGAATAGCGGCAAATATCCATTCCGATCGCAAAGGGTTAAGAAGTTAATATTCTTTTTACTTTATGTGATTAATTTCATAAAAAGTTTATTAATTATTTAAATTCAAAACATCAAAATCATAATTTTAAACAAAGAAAATCTTTTACTTGTGAAAGATTTTGTAAATTACACTTGAAAAACATATCATATCTGCTTACAGAAAGCATCAGACAATTCTATAAACTTAATGTTAAAATTTCAACAAAATCACAAGTTACAAATCAATATGTTTTGGTTTATATGAAGAATAGTTTATGCATGATATACCACAGATGCGTTATTATTTTTGATAAAACTTTTAATTAAAAGCACATCTTTTCCTGGTTACAGTCACATGGCATCGTTTCACTGAAATCATGTCTACTGTTTTTTAAAAATTAACCTTTCTAGTTCTCAACTTCACTTATAAGAACATATCAATTGTTTACTTCTTATTACAGTAGTTTAAAACATTATCAAATTGTTTGGTTTTTATTTAAAACACAAATACTTAGTCCTTTTTGTACACGTTTTCCGGGTTACGTAATGCTCATTATCCATTGCACAATATTACCAAATTAATTACTTTTCACTTTTGAAAGTTTATTTTTAGTCAACAGAAACTAACTCACAATATTTTATAACAGTTCATGTAAAACGACTTAGTTTCTCAAGAAAACACTTTCTTTCTACATTTCCATTTTGTTAAGACGAACATATCTATCGAATGAGCGTGCTTCCCCTTTGAAGGTTCTGCAGAGATTAAAGGCCTCTTCACACCATACGTAGCCGTCTTTTGTGCCCCGTTCACACAGAAGCAATATGGAAGACGTATTTACCCCTCTACCTAACTGCCAACAGCTCGTTGTATGAAGAGTTCACTTAAATTTTATGATGGCATTTACAGTGCCGTGGTATGAGCCTGGTTTTGATATGCCTTGGATGGAAACCGATTCAAGTGATAGTGATGAAGAGTTGGTATTGTTGTATGCAGTAGGTGGAAGGTCGGAATGGGTCCATCGAATAAACAAGAGGCGGGAACATTTCTGTGAATATCATCACCTAATGGCAGACTTGGAGTGTAATGACGAAAAGTTTCGAACATATTATAGGTTAAACAAAGAAAAGTTTAATGAGGTTTTGTCGCTCATTAGTAGTGATATTAAGAAAGAAGACACCAACTGGAAAGCAATAACTTCTAGTGAGCGGCTTGCTATTTGCTTGAGGTAAGTTTTTCAGTTTTAAGACCACGCTGTCCACGACCGCCATATTGAATTGATCTTCCATTAGGTCAATGTTAAAGAATAACCCCACATTTTCCCCATAGTTTTGAACCCAAATTATAATTGTGGTGTCATTTGAAAGGTAGTACACACCAAATATTAATCGTGAACGAAATTTAAAAAATATTTTTTATAGTCGTATAAATAAGCGTATAAAATTTGTTAGGTCAAAAATTGTTTTATGGGACATGAGCGTTTTGTTAATACACTGTTAATAAAGGAATGAGTGTAACAGTTCAGTATTGATTGTTATTGTTCAATAAAAACACAACTTATAATCAATGTCACAGTTAATAAAACACATTGGATTACGCTAATAACAAAAGACTGAAAAAACCAAAAAAAAAAATTATGTTAATGTAATATAATTTTTATAATAATGACAGAAAAAAGCTATTAAAGTTTGCTTGCTGAAAATAGCTCAGTGCGCATGCGCGAGTCGAGATACGGCGGCGACACGTAGCTAGCCGGGGTATTTTCCCCTCCCGTATTAATACTTCGCCGACGTCGGCTTCGTATTAATACTCGGTCTGAACTACCCCATATGATATCATTGTGAGATACGTCTAAGACGTCTTACTACGACGTTGGCGGAGTAATTAATACGTGCTGTGTGAAGAGGCCTTAACTTGCTTTTACTTTAGGTGGTCAACGACAAATTTTATGCTTTGTCTACAAAACTTTTACACTGCACTTCTCTTGATTAAGTTTATAACTGTTTTAAATATTAAAATACATACAATAAATTTCTCTGATCATTTTGTACTAATTATTTTATTTATATATTTATTATTTATTGATTTTATTCAAAAAACAAAGTATGTTTCTTGTTTGATGCATCGAGTTTAACATATACCCCATTCTATTTAAGATCACAAAACTAAAAATGTACACTATTACAAAATTCTCATATCCAACTATACCAGAATGTTTAAAATAGTTAACATAAAAGCTGATAACCATTTAATGCAAAAAAATAGAAAACATTATAAAAATAAATAACAATAATTAAAAGAAGATCGAGTTTGCAAGAAAGTATTCTACATTATTCAAAAAATACCTCCTCAGTGAATGTGTGATCACAAATAAAACAACATATTTCTATGTATACATGTATGCACTTTATATAAAATGAAAGAGATATTGTTGAGCACTAATTAACAGCTACCGGTACTGAAGTTTTTATATTAGTTTTCAAGACACTTATTGTTGAACAAAAGTTCTAGACTCTTTTGCGTTAACCTGTAGTATTTTTAATACTGCAGTTTTCTATCGTTCATGAAGTATTATACAACCCACAAACATTTTGATACAAGTTTATGTTCAAATATAACCACTAATGACCCAAATAAAATGTATTAAGTCACCATCGGAACAATGTTATTAGGTGAAATGTCTCAAAATTTCAGTCTAAAATTTTGGGGAATTGTGAGTGAAGGTTCATTGCCAAAATCAATGTTCCAAACCACAAAAAAGAGAAAATTACAGAAATACAAATAAACTGAAAAAAATAATAATCTTGACCGCCGTTAGCTTCATTTAAAATTTGTTTCTTATAACTGTTCATAAACACATTAAAACTTGATAAGTACTTAATGAAGTATATATTTTTATTTTCTGTAAATAAAAAGTTTGAAAACAAAATATTTTATCATTATCTATAGTGCACATTCACTTTCTAAATACAAGTCATGTTTATTAAAAGTGAAAACAATGAATTATATGCTAGATTGTTGTAGATGTAATTTCTTTCTAATTACTGTACTAACTCTGCATTACATTAAGGTGGTACACAAATATTTTTGGCTAAGGTGTCTAGGGGTAAAACATCACTTCCTAGACAATATTATTATGGTGATGTTATATAATTTCAGAATCAAATTTAATAAATTTTTCTCCTTATCACACTTCTTTGTCTTTAGCGTGTTATTTCATATCAATCTGACATATTTTTATTCCAAATAAATATTCTGTGGCTTTGATTTTTATTTTTTTAAAGAACTTGCTTAATTTAAATAAAGAATTTAGGTTTTCACAATGATTGCCATCAATGTTATAGACATTACAGCCTGATGTTTCAACCCTATTCCAAGTCTTATATACGTCAAAGCTTTCTTGAGGAGTCAGATACCTTCACCTTCCATAATATATTTCAATCAGACGTAACAAAATGAACTTAGATGTTGAAACAAGAGCAATCTCATTAACCCTGCAGTTATTATTAAATCACAAAAATACAAACAAAAACCAGTTATCATAACTAAATCAAAAGCCACTATCCAAGCAATATCACAAACAACCTCATCCAGAAATAAAGACGTCAAAGAAATACACCTTATGATCACAAAACCTTACTTTGAGTAGGGAAGAATTACCTTTGAGTGGATACCATAGAGGAATCACTGAAATTGAGGTCTCCATCTATATCCATACCAGCAAAACTGTTTTAAGAAGCTATAATGTATTATGGACAAAGTAGGGAAGAGCATAGCCGATACATGGAAAGAATATAGAAAAAAAAAACTGAGAAAGGAATGAGTGGCAAGCTTTTAACATAACTGCCTGGTAGGCATCTCAGAAGGATCAGCGTTTTGTTATCAAGTGCTTATATAATGTATCAGCAGCCCAGCACCATCATGAATAAGAACCTCCATCTTCAAAGGAAAAAACTGGATCTAAAAGCAGAAACTTGAGTCAGTTATATCAGGTTGCTTGACGGCAAATGGACATGGATCCCTAGCCAAAAACTGAATTTAAACTTCTGACTTCCATTTTGGATTTTACTACTGTAGTTCAGAAACTTATTTAACGGTATAGGCAGGACAACTTTGAAGGTATCTTTAGTTCCGCTCGGATTAATATTTCTTTTAAATTTGACAAAGCCAGTATTTTCCTTTCCAATTGTTCTTTTTCCCAAACAATAATTAATACCTAAACTAACCTTACAGTTTTTATTCACATTTCAAAAAAATCGATGAACTACAAGCTCTATAAGTAAAACTTGCAAAATTGAAGTAATCTATGCAAAAATGTTAGTAAAATCATTTGAATACACCATTTTATTTAACTATCTACTATTTCAAAACCAATTATTACCAAAATCGTACTGTTCAATAGAAATCTTAATGGTCATACATCAGAAATTTAGATAATCCCTTTTGAGATAATGTGACAATTACTCATTAATCTTTTATCTCCCCCTCTTCCCACCTACTTAAGGATTTAAACAAAATTTATTAATTCCATCTGCCTTGTATTGAATTTAAAATTTCAACATTTCAACTCAATTGAACTTTGTGTACCAAAACTTTCAGGTCATAATACTCCCTGTTCCTATGAAATTGGAAATAAAAAAATAAATTGATTTATTTATGTAGTAAGTAGCATTACCACTACTATTGCAAACTCTGGGCACAGTTACGAGTAAATGGCAATCCATCGATTTTCCATTTATTTATGTTACAACTTCCCGGTAGAGTTTTAATATAAACTGTATGTTGTTTTAAAGATATTGTTTATGTATACATTCAGCTGTAACTATTTATTTAAAACAATTTTGTTTAAATTTTATTTAATTTGTATGCACTGTTTCATACAAACTAAATATTTTAACAATACATCAGCTATGAAGAAATTATTCTACAGAAAATGATTCAGCACTACAATCACAAAGCAAGAGTTTCTTCAAAGGTAAGCTAAAAATAAATAACTCTACATAGCTTCTAAGAGGTTTTTATTTTTGTAAAGGAGCACGAAATGAATCAAGATATATACATCTCAAATTAAAAACATTAATAGTTACTTTCAGTGCCCTTATTTGGGGGTGAAAAACATTTTTTTAATAACAAATTCTAATTGAAAATGAAAAGCCCTCCCCTTGCATCAAAAATGTAAAATATAGAATAGAAAGATATATTTTTACACATAAGCACAATTTTTAAACTGTGACCTCCATATCAAGATGGTGAACATTTAACAAATTTAGTTCACTGTCATCTTGGATTGGAGGCACTGATCCTAAGTATTTTTTATATAAAATTTAGTTTTATCAGCTCATTTAAAGTAAAATATTTCATATTCTATATTGAGAGGAGGTAAGGGAAGGAACTTTAGAACTAAACCCATCTCCTGAGATTAAACTAGCCGATAAGCAAGGTGAAGACATCGAAGACATGGTAATGAATAAGTTCGAACTCATGAAGGATAAAACTTTTCCTTTATTCTTAGGAAGCTTCGTGGAAAAGGAGCTCTCGTTCTTTCCTGTCTCAACAATGTAAAAAGCCAATGTAGGAGACAATGATTACTACCTTTGTCATTAGATGAAAGAAAACAAGTTGATCGCCAGATTAAGGAAGGACATTCTGAAGACTACAAGGGTGTTTCTTAGGTCACACCCCAAGTTTCTAAAGAGGTTCTCTAATCAAGTCTGGTAGATGCTTGTTCAGCATAACCCCCTACTCTTAAGGTATGGGAATGGAAGGTACTTTCGACAAAATAAGACACAAACAGCTTTTCTTAAACAAGTTATGGCATTACTCACTGGACACGGCTACTTCAGGAAACATCTGCTAACACAATCATCAATCACTACTGTAACCCATTTGTAAGCTATGTACCCAGTCTGAAGAAACAGCTAAACATATCATCCTAGAATATGTTAGGCTCAAGGCTAAAAGAAGGGACGAAGTGATGATTCTGATTCTAGCATCAGTCAAAAACTCCTAAACCTCATTGAAGCCACAGGCATTGGCTTCCCTTGCTAGTATGTCCTTTGGGTGTACAATAATCTTAGGTTGATGTACCAGAATCATGAGTCCTCATACCCTAAAAATCTAATCTAACCTAAACCCATTTTGTATAATCTTGTACTTCAAATATGGTATAAATGAACTGTAAATATAACAAAATAATTTGTTTAAAGATTTTATTAGATTCTATACAAAATTACTGATACTTTTTATACATTTTCATGTTATCTAAGAATAGTCTGAAACCTTCAAACTCATACTTTTTCTTTTTAATGCCATTTCTTCCCTTGCAGCACGTTTCTCAGTAGTTTTTTGAATTAGATCTTTTATTACAAATTCTGGTAATCGTTTTCCTTTCCAACGTTTGGGTAATAACACTGCATCCGCTTTTTGAATTTTTTCTTTACAATAAGCTCGTGCATCAAATTTCTCAGCTTCTTTTATTTTTCCTAAAAGTTCTGCTTGAAATTCTTTTTCTTTTTTTAGTTCTCGTTTTTGTCTTCTTTTTGCCCATTCGAACTTCATTCTAATACGAAGTTTTTTCAATTGATGTCTTTTCATTTTTCTTCTTCTTATTACAATTAATCTTGCTGCCCTTTTTTCTAAAACTGGAGAAGGTGTAGGATCTTCAATTTGTTTTGTTGATGGTAAATCTTCGTACTGTAAATTTATGTTATTGAAAGGTTTATCAATAATTTCGTTCTTTATGGGGACTATTGGTAAATCAATAATATTAACCTTAGGAGGATCTATATTTAAAGGAATAGAAGTTTTATATAAACTACTGTTTATGCATAACTTTGCAGCTGTCACTCTCCCAGGGTGAAGTTGAACTGGTAAATCCTTAACTAGAATAATTGGTCCATTTGAAATTTTAATTGGTATACTTTTCTGAGTTTTAGAAATATCTTTCAACAAGAAACCTGAAAAAGAGAAGATCATATAATTAAAAATTATTCTCTAGTATTGAAATAATTAATAAATTTGATAGTTACAGTAGAACTCCAATTATCCGGACTCCAATTATCCATATCACCAATTATCCGGATCAGATTGAGAAAAAATTTTTAAATCGGATTTTTAAAGGCACATCGTCCTGCGAGCAATGAATATGCAGGAATCGTGCGCAGTAGTTGACCCTTCTAACTGCGAAAATAGTGTAGCGATAGCGGAGGGTGTGGGGGTGCAATGACTCACACTGGCTCACCACCCTGCTACTGTCATTCACTACAGTCTATTAATAGTCAGTCGGCCAGTGCTTCTTCAACCTGCCGGATGAATTGATATGTTGACTCTTTCGTGTTCAGTACTACGATGAGTTTTAAGAGAAAATGTTTGGTGTTATCGTTGGCCGATAAAATTAAAATTATCGAACAGTTCATTTACCCCGAACACCTAAAAGGTGTTTGGGGTAAACATTTAGCCGAGGTGTACAAAGTGGGAACATCAACAATATCGGACATTAAAAAAAAAAAAATCCTCTTGTAAACTTTGTATCCATCCTTGAGAATGTAGAGGGAAGTTCATCGAGGAAGTCTATGAAAACAACAGAGAATAAAGAACTGGAAGAAGCGGTGTTTAAGTGGTTCTTGTAGCACTCAGCGAACATTGGGGAACCCTCTTTCAGTCCCAATTATTTGTGAAAAAGCCATGCTTTTTGCTGAGATAATGAACAGTGTGGGTTCATTTAAAGCGAGTAATGGGTGACTACGAAATTTTAAAGCAAGACACGAAATCCAGGAGTTGGACTTAAGTGGAGAGCTTTCAGCAAACCCTAAAGCTGCTGAAAACTTCATGAAACTTTTAAAATTGAATCAGCTTCTTATGACCCTTAGTTTGTATACAACGCAGATGAAACGGGCCTAAATTGGAAAGCGTTGTCAAAAACAACGTTGGCATCCAAAAGAGAATAAAGTGTTCCTGGTCACAAAGTTAGCAAAGATCATGTGACTACCCTTAATTGTGCTAACTCAACGGGAAATCACAGATTACCCCTACTCATGATAGGAAAATCTAAAAATCCCAGGGCATTAAAAAATTTAAAAAACTTCCTGTGATCTATAAAAACCAAAAAACGGCTTGGATGACTGTTGCTTTATTTGCGGAGTGGTTTGATGAAGTGTTCATACCTGATGTTAAAAGACATTAAAAGGCTTTAGGAAAAGAAGGCAGCAAGGTGCTGTTACTTCTTGATAATGCACCCACCCACTCCACTGAAACCTGCTGGAAAGAGAACATGGACGATTTCGAGCAATGTTTTTGTCACCAAATGTAACGAGTTTGTTGCAGCCAATGGACCAGTCACTTATCGAAACAATGAAGCGTCATTACAGGAGGCAATTGATTAGAAAACTGTTGATAGAAAATGAAGATGAAGAAGGCATTGTGGCTCATCACAAAAAAAAAGAATTTAAAAGATTGCACGTATATGGTGGCGGAGGTGTGGAGTATGGTTAAGGCAACAACATTGAGGAAGGCTTGGAACAAATTGAAAGGAATTTCAACTAAGGAGGAGTTACAGAAAGATAAGGAAGAAAAACAGTGCCAAATGAAGAGGAAGAGGGAGAGGAGGAAAATGACGAAGTTACGGTTGAAGAAATCAGAGATATCATCATAAACATTCCCAGATGTTCCGAGTGCAGTGCAAAGGATGTTGGCGAGTGGATTTTATGTGATTCGACGGATCCCGAATTCCAGATTCTCGATGATGATGAACTCGTCCAAAGTGTTGTGAATGCAGGAAGTGATGACTCAAAGCCGGAAGACGAGGACTTCACTACCAAGCCAGTTGAGGGGCCAACTGCGAGTGAGGCATTCACAAGCCTAGACACAGTGCTTGAATGGATGGAGCGGCAACCAGAGTGTGACCACCTGTAACTGCTCACCGTTAAACGGATGCGAATCTTGGCGGCGCAGAATCGATTTAAGGCAGCAAAACAGCTGACTCTGCCTGGTATGTTAAAAAATAATATATTTTACTGTGATTTAGTTTGTCAATATTACGTAATGTATACATTGACATTGATATTGTTTTTTCATAATAAATACCGTTAATGTTCTCTATTATGTTTTGTTTACGTTTTTTGTAAAAACGGCCTTTTTCGAGAAAAATCCAATTACTGTATCCGGATTTTTGATTATCCCGATTGGGTCCGGTCCCAATTAATCCAGATAATTGGAGTTCTACTGTATTAACTAAATCTATACACTAACAACAATATACTTTTAAATATAAAATTACAATTTCCTAAGTTTATACACATTTAAAAAAATTTTAATACTTTTTTTTTATATGTACAAATTTTAAGTTTTCAAAAAGGCTTATTTATTTCCCAATTAATTATGAGAAACTGCAAAACTTTGATTAAAACAATGAAGGCTAAGTTAATTTATGCAAAACTTTTTATAAAAAATATAAATTTTTTATTATACAAGAGTTAGAATTAAAAATCAACCTCTATATTACATAAGGAAGAAAACACTCAAAAACTCATGCCGGCTGTTAAGACGACATCCAGTTTTTTTACAGATTTCTTTTCAGAAAGGTCTGGCATGGATAAATAAAATATATGCCAAATTAATTTAGTACATTCCTTATACAGTATTATAAGGAACATACCTTATATTATATTTTTTTTTTTTTAGCATAATTAACTTTTTCACAGTAGAAATTGAAAATGAAAAATACAAAATTCATATGTGTGTGTGTGTGTGTGTGTGTGTGTGTGTGTGTGTGTGTGTGTTTGTGTGTGTGTGTGTGTTTTTGTGTGTGTTGCCACGCCGCAGCTCTCTCCGTTAGTGGGTTCGAGTAGGGTTCTTCTTGCCCCACGTTGGAACGCCACTTGCCACGCTGCGCCTCTTTCTGACTTCACGAATTTAAGATTCTTGTTCCCTTTTTTGGAACACTATTATCACGAACTCTTAAACTCGCTGTACGATCACCACCGACTGGGCGAACCACCTTTCTTTTCAGAGCAAGCGCGGGCAAGGCCAAGGTGCTCACTTTTACTTTTTTAAATCAAAGATTTTGCAACTCTTGGCTCTAATAAGTATGAGCTTGTCCTCATAAACTTACCAAATTTTAATTAACGCAAAATTCCCTGAATTTTATCTCAATGCTCGATTATTTAGGTCTTTTAAGATTAACTCTCTCTCTCTCTCTCCAAGGTCGTGCCTTTTGGGAGAAATCGGCTCTTAAGTTCTGATGATAACTTTTAAAATTTTCAAATTATATTACCAGAGCACATATATAAAATTTATGTTAAAACAAGGTTAATAGCATACACAGAATGGATATATATTAAAAACACAACAAAATTTAGAAATGAATTATTTGTATATTATTTTCTCTTTTGCACAGAAAAATTTTATATTCAAAACTTTTTTAATCACACCAAACAATTTAATTGAACAATAACACAACTAATTATTTATTTGACAAAATTAATTAATGTAATATTTTCTATATTTTAAACAAAATAACAACGCTTGACTTTTCAGACAGAACCACAAACAGTTTTTCCTGTCCTGAAAAAGTCGTATTTAAATTATTAATTATTTTTAACACCAAAGCAGAGGTTTAAAAATGAATTTAATTTTTAATAATTCCCCTAATGACGTTATATTTGAAAAGAAGTTAATATTTGCGAATTATTCCTTAAGTATAAGATACCTTCACACTTTAATAGAAGTTCTAGTTGGATTTGGAATTTGTTGTATTATTAGGATGATAGTGATGTGATGTTTTCTATCCAGAGTCTGTAAGCTGCTATGTAGTTGAATGCTGGTCTCGAATTCTTCTAAGTCGCCTTGAAGATCGATTAAAGTTGAAATTATTCTAAGTCCAATTAGTAGAGTGACAGTTGAATCTTCCTCTCAGCTCAGAGTCGGTTGCAGAAGAAACGTCCTTTAAGCGTCGATTCCAAATCAAAAGTAATCGTCTTTCGACGGTTAAATCTCGGTCTCCCTGTCAGTGGGAATTAATCCACTTTTCTGGAGCCAATTTTCCTCCCTTTTTGGGAAAAAGGTATTTTCCATATATTATGTGTTTTCAGGCCCTTTTGGTCTGAAATATTTACACTATATGTTTTATTAGTCCTATTTTTTGACTAATGAATAGTTTTCTTCCTTAATTATTAATTAAAACACCTTTTAATTAATAATTTATAGTATTTTTTCTTTAACGTTATCTTTGATCCATGTTGGCAACATGATGATTCTGACTTTAGACTCTGCTTGAAGATGCGCGCGCCACTTTTCATGTTTTTGCATGAAAATCTCTACTTTTGACGTTTTTTCGTTCAACTCGCTATAACTTTCGAACGCTCGAACCGATTTTAAAGTTCCTTTCGGATTCTTCTTCCTTTCCATCTTGTGGGTCTTGTGGAACTTGATTCATCGCTCTACTACGCTTCGTTCGCGAGTTATCGCCCTTTTCCTGAAATTTGATTTTTCCCCTTTTCAAATTTTGAGATAAGTCCTTTCTCAAAATTCTTTTGACGAAATCTTGTTCCTCTTCTACTACGACGAAAAACTATGTTTGTACTTTTCCCATAACTCGTTTGGTTGTCGAGTTATTCGCCTTTGAAGTCCTTAAGTTTGTGTCGTATGAGTTTATGTTCATAAAAACCCCCCCCATTATATATTATTACTTCTGCTTTGGTGTGTTACCATTTTACATACTAAATACATATAATTATCATGTTACTTTACCCCTTTAACGTTTATTTTACCCGCTTTTGGGCTTTGAAGTTTTACGTTTTGTAATTATTATATCTCCCTTATTTTATTTTCAAATTTGATTCTAAGTACCTATTATTGTGCCCTATTGTGGTCTCTACAATAGTACTTATTATTATTTTTTAAATGATCCCCCCTTCAACTCAAAAATTCCAAAAAACTCCCCAAGAATGACTTTCTAAGTCCATTCTCACCTGTTAATTATTATTAATTCATATTTTTTATTTGTGATTATTGTTACTTCCCCACTTGGTTATGACTCTACGATTTTTGAATTTTGAATTTATTCTTTTTCCAAATTTTAGGTTTTTGAGCCCTTCTAAAAACTTGAATAACTTTTTTGTTTTATGTGATTTTAAATTTATTTGTTGATATTATTGGTCGGTTGACTCTACTGAATATTTATTTATATTAATAATTTAGTTTCTTAATAAAATAGGAACTAAGGCAGTTTGACTTTTCACGTCCGAACAAGCAAGTTTGCTCTCGAACTGGCGTGACGTCATCGCCCCACCTCGTCCCCACTCTACAAGGTTTAGCGCGGCAATTTAACTTGTTTTAAATGGACTTGAGACGTTTGGCTTTTTCCAAACCGTCGCAGTGTGTGTGTGTGTGTGTGTGTGTGTGTGTGTGTGTGTGTGTGTGTGTGTCTGTGTGTGTGTGTGTGTGTGTGTGTGTTGTGTGTGTGTGACATTTTTACTAAGCAAAAACATCAAAATGAACCAGATGTAAGAGCAAGTTTCAAAATCTGTCATATCTTAGATAAGGCTGGCAAGCCTTTTACCGATGGCGAGTTAGTAAAAACCTGGATTGAAAAGGCAGTTGAAGAGTTATAGCCCAAAAAAAGTTATTGTTTAATTTGATTATCTTGTCTGCAAATACAGTCGCTCAGTGAAAAGAAGATATATGCCCTGACATTAGTGACCAGTTTTAAGACACCTGTAAAAAATTTGAGTGGTATTAGATTGCTTTAGATCAGTCAACTAAAGTGGCCAATTCGGCCCAAGTACTACTCTTTATTAGAAGTGTAAATAGTGAAATGGAAATTTCGAGGAGTTAGCTGATGTTTACTCAATGGTAAGCAATGTTACTGGAATGATTTTTTTTCTTAGTAAATGAAACTATTTCTAAGCTACAACTTGACTTAAAAAACTCAAAGGGATTACTCAAAGCGGAAGAGTATGTGTGGCAGTAAAACAGAATAAGTAGGATATGTATGCAGTACTATTCAAAATGCTGGAGGTGAGAAACCTTTGGTCATCATAAACATACTTTGATAATAGGAGCATCTAGATTTAATTCAATGTTGACTGCAATTGTCAGTCAACAGAAACAATTAATTGCACGCTTCACACACACACACACACACACACACACACACATAAAAGAGAAAAACCAACAATAATCAAGAAACGGATAAGACAACCTACAGAAATTAAGTTTATCATACACATGTGTATCCTAAGATTGTGTCTCAATTTATTTTTTTAGTTTTACAAATAAATAAACAATTTATTTTCTTTGGAAATGTTGGTTTTATTTCATTTTTAAATATAAAAATTTATTTTAGTTTCCTTTTTGGTAAACTTTAAAATTATGGTAGTTAAAAAACCCAACGACATTAGGTAGTACTCAGTACTCAACTCCAATTTTCACCAATTTAATTTTTAAGTTTACTAAAATTATAACCACTAAAAACATGGACAAAAATTATTAAATTTTAATTACAATATATGTATACCCATTAAAATGCTGTTTTGAAACGTTAATTTTTCAAAATTAAATAACCCTCTGGACCTCCCATTTATCTGGGGGGGGGGGGTATTTCATACCCCCAGACCTCCCATGGCTCACATCCCTATTTGGATTTACAGTTTGGCCCTATAGATTATAAATTTGGAGACCCGTGCTCTAGACTTTATACAACCTATATTGTATTTGGTACTTTTCATATTGAATAGATTGAAAAAGTGAAATATAGGCTAAAATATTATTCTTGCATTTTTAAATATTTACACAGTTGGATTTTATTGTTTGTACAAATTGTTGATTTGTGGGTTTCGTATAATCGGTAAATCTGAATAAAACATTATTCTGACAACTAATAATTTTATTATAGTGAAATAAACTCTGACTTCTAAATGTTACATATAATTTACATTACTAATAAAGTCTAATTTTCTTTTAACATCCTAATTTTCCGCTCTTTTGGATTTGCCATAACCTGGATGCTACCTACAACTAGATAACCTCATCAAACCATACATATTGGGAAACAATCTAAGTAAGCAACATAAAAGAAGAAAATAGTAAATAAAATAAGACAGAGATTGTGCAACTATGGTTTTAAATAATTAGAATTTAAAATTATTTAAGAATTAGCCTCTTCTATGACTAATCCCCTAAAAATAGGTTTCTGTACTTAACCATCCGACAGGCGCGCCTTTCATAATCTCCTCAGGTCGGCATACAGTATATAATTTTACCGATAAATTGCTCCAATACCATTTTTAAACGGGCAAAAAAGTAATCTGTACACAATATAAATATTTCACGTAGGTTTTAATTTCAAAAAAGTGAACTTTTTAATAAGCGAACTTGTAAAACAAAAACATTAAACAAATATTTACAAAAAGTTAAAAAAATTATTGTACATAATTACTATCAAAAAAGTATATGTAGTAATCTCAAGTGCTTTCATTTAAGTCACAAAACTAAAATATAATATAAATCAACAAGATATTACAAAAAAAAATAATTACAACAAAAAACGTTATTTTGAGGTGACACAATGACAAATTATTGAGGTGACAAAAATAGTGAAAAACTTCATACTAATATTAGCTATATCACTCACTCTCTTCTTCCGTGTCATGGTTAGAGGAGCACATATTGTATTTTAGAGTTTTTTGACAATGATTTCTGCACGAACATCTGTTACAATCAGAACATCTAACTGAAGTAGAGTTCCATTTATGTTTGGGACACATGTGGCAAGGTCCTTTCAAATTTACTTGTTGATCAGCGACTTGTTCTTCTGGTACACGATATTTTATGAGAAGAACTTGTACATCTTTTGGTAGACACCGTAATTTCACTCTCTCTTTCAGATGTTCCTCCATCAGCTGAAACGCTAAATTGTTGAGAAAATGGTGTCGCCCCTCATATTTTTCTGGATTGTTGAAATGAAATATTAATTGAGAATTAATCCCAGTGATATCAAGCATCTGGAAAAATAAAGCCAAGGGCCATCTTTTTGTGATTCTTCCAGTGGAGTACGCTGCACACATTTGGTCAACTGTGTCGACCCCGCTTTTGATAGAATTATAATCAGAGTTTATCATATGCTTTGCATTTTCATCATTTATTTCTTCTTTTTCATGAATTGTAGACAAAAGAAGCATGCATTTTTTTGGGCTTTGTCATAATTGAAGCTAATGTATAATCATATTGGAAGCCGTATAAACAAGAGCCAACCTCCCTTCCTTGAACTGCTAAAAACTGTGGTGCAATCTGTTTTATTATTTTTTTTTTAGGCTTCCGAGTAGAGTGAGACCATTTTCTAACAGATGTTCAGCTAAAGGGTAGCTGGTATAATAGTTGTCCGTGGTGACATTTCTATTAGAGCGTTTTAGTTGATCAACAAGCCTTTTCACGATATCAAAAGGTTTATTAGAAGTGACAAATGGACCTGGAAACTGGGTCCCACAATAAACCTCAAACTTCCAGGTGTAAAAGGTTTTGCTATTGCAAATAGCGTATAGTTTGATGCCATATTTGGCAAGCTTGTTTGGAAGGTATTGGACAAAACCACATCGGCCACGAAATAGCATCTCATCAATTGTTGTAAATTCCCCATGCTATAATTGTTTTCACAATTATTTAAAAAAATTAACAGTATTTTTCTTATGGGCGCTAATTTGTCTGATAGTTTCCTTTGTACCCTGGTAGAATGGTCATCAAACCTAATTGAACGAAGCAAAAACAGAAAACGCTTATAGCTAAAAAGAGATCTTAGAATCAGCATGCCACTCCCATCTTTTTTCCATAGTTCTAGGCAGTTGGCATGCACTCCCTTTTTTACGCCAATAAGATACAACGCTCCAAATAGAGCAAACAATTCATTTTTTTAAGTATTCAAGCAGTCGCTTTTTCTTGAATAATTCATCTGGTCTCTTTTTTTGGCTATATATAAATTTGTACATTCCACTATTTCATCTATTATTTCAGGGGTCATAAATTTTAGAAAAGTTTCCAATTCACTTGGGGTTCCTCTGCAGTTTGCTTTGGAACCAGGGAGAATTTTAACTATATTTTTTGCTTGGGTTTTCACAGTAAACTGAACAGGTTTGCTGCTCCAAAACGTTTCCCCATTTTTACCAATATAAAATAAAGTGTCCTCACCATCAGCTTCAATATACATTTCTTCCCCTGCCTCATCATCTGCAGATTGCTCAGAGGTGCTGTCAAAATCATTGTTTTCTATTTTTCATCCTCATTATCAGTATCGGACTCATCTTCAACAATCTCAACAAATTCATCACAATCTTCTAACAAACGTCTTAATTCGTCCGAATTTTACCTTTTTCGCGCCCTAGAATAAAAAAAATTCAGTGAGGCAAATTTTTTTTTAAATATTGATAAAAAAATTGTTGTAAATTTAAAAAATGATTAATTAATAATTTAATTATTAATTAATTAATAACAATTAATAAATGATTAATAAACTAATAATTGGGAAAAAAATCAATTAAATATAAAAAGAGTAAATTTACTTACATGAGCAGGCGCGTGCCGACTAGAGGTCGGCAGAAAGAAAGTGTACGAGTACAAAGTCAGTTTGCAAAGAACAATGGAAAGCAAATAACGAATAAGTCAGCAAACCATCTTGGATACATAGTGGAAGGAGAATACTAAGCCTCAATAGATCCATACAACTGCTGCTATCTGTTGGACAACTCAGAAACTACATTTGCCGACCTCAGGCCGGCAGCGCGCCTGCCGGAGGGTTAAAGAACTATACTATAATAAATAGGTACTGGAAAGGTAAGGGTGTAATCTAAAGATTATTGAATTATTATAACCTAAGGTACAAAATTGTGTCTGAAATACTGGAGATTGAACAACTACAGCACGAGCTAGTCTGATGATAGTTACTTGGTGTGATAAGATTAATCCTAATCCAAAATATTTATTATGACGTTTATAAATATTAAGTATTCAAAATTACCTGTTATGGAGATAATAACTAAATATGTGTGCAGTATTAATATTATTAAAAAGATGAAGGAAGCAAGCCCCAAATCATATACATACCATACTTTTAGATAGCTAGTATACCATAAATATCATCTTCATTATCCGGTAATTATGCAATCAAACTTACCTAATTTCACGAATTATGCCTAATGTATACATAGCCTATTAATGAAAAATCTCAGCATTTCGTCTTTAAAATTGCATTTTTTTTCGATACTTTCGATCATTCTGAACAAAACTAGTGGTTTTTTATCTCTCACAATTCATTATTTACTTCACAATCTTAGAAATTGTATAATTTGTTACATATTCTATCGTGTAGCCATATTGAATTCACTGGTGGGGCGCATGCACACTTCATTCAATAATACAGGTTGATATTACTACGCCTCTATGATCTAAGATTCATGTAGATTAGGTCTCTGAAACCTAGATCTAGTACAAGAACTATAGGTCAAGTAAGGTAAATATATATATATAATGACCTTCCTTGACCTGTAGTTCTTTAACAAAGTCTAGTTTAGTAACCATATAGGAGTAGTTCGCACTTATTGCACTGCATCATTGATACAAAATGATATATAGTTTGACAGTTCTTTAAAATATAACTATTTTTTTCAACACTGAATAAAAAAAACTTATAGATTTTACATAAAATGATGAAATATGTGTTGAAATAACCTCAAAATACCATAAAATAGTAGTTAGAAATCGCTGTTTTTGGACAGAAATAGTGAATTGGGAAACATAAAGAGTGACTATTTTTGTTCAGAATGATCAAAAATATTTAAAAAATACAATTATGAAGGCAAAATGCCGAGATTTTGTATTTTAAAACGATTGGACAGGTCTCCTGCATATTCACCTAATACATAAGCTATTCTTAACTTATGAAACCTAGATGCATAGGCTCATTGTGTATTCTGAACAGTATGTGCAAACGTTGAAATTGTTTATTTTAGACAGAAATAATAGATTTTCATACTTGAAAATGGTCTTCCCAGCTTAAGGATGATCCAATTGTTTCATAATGAGGTATGTAAAACATGATTTCATAAAAGTTCTATATTAAATCACAAGGTATCAAAATTGGACATTTACCAAAAATATGACCCGATTCTTTGAATACAAGGTAAATAATTTACAATTTCATATTTTCTTCCTAGAAAAATCCGAGACTGAGGTACAACCTATATTTACCAATCAAGTATGCCTTCTAACTTGTTTCTATAAGCAAATGACACTCAACAATACAAATTGAATTATAATATTTATTAATTTTTTGTAAGTTCACTAAATTGCTATGAAACAACAGTTTTCTAAAAAAAAATTTAAAAAATCTGTAAGTGAAATAAATATCCTATCCTACTATGTTATAGGCTTACTTTTCAGGGAATTGCATCTTGACACAACTTGAGAAATCCTTAACGACATTGTAGTTTACTGCAATGATGTTTGATGGTATTATACGATAGAAACATTTACACTTCAGACCATAGTCTTAAACACTCTTAACTCTTCTATTCCGACAAATTTAAAAGGCAACAAATTTATGCCGTCCACATTACTTTCATAGAAAATTGACCTAACCTACAAAGAGAATAAATCATTAATATCATCTGCAAATCGCACAGAATACACTGGGATGGTAGAAGAAGAAGAAGAAGAATATATATATATATATATATATAATTATATTTGTTTTGTTTTTTATTTGTAGGATATGTGAAAAATCTACAAAACACAAATGGAGACATCCAATATTTCTAATAGTGAGATTCTTATTCACTAAAAAACCACTTTCCCTTCCTGTTAGTAGTACTCCTATCGCTTAGGGCAAGGAAACAAAAAGGTTTTCATGTACCAAGCTGAGAAGCTCTTTCCATAGAAATATCGAGATTGTAAATGTGAAAAAGTGCAGAACGTTATGTATACGTGTGAAGGCTGGTTATGTTCAGTCAGATAAAACTCCATAACAGGTCATGCAGGAGCCCAGGAGCCAAGGTTTGAATGATGTGGCGTGCAAGGTGAAGGATTGGGTAGATACCTTACAAATACCTTGTGTTATTTAAATTATTGGAGGAGCTACAAATTACATCTTCTTCTACTGGTTACTCGATACCGAAATAGGCGTAAAGGACTATATATAATTGCGTCCTGGTGGCTACAGCCCGGTTCGGGCCGCTAATGTGCATCCTTTGCTCTAAAATAGAGCTAAAAAAAAGGTTAGACTTGGGTATATAGTAAGCTATCTACATAGCTTTATGGACCCAAATGGGATATCAAGGTCGGTCATATGATTAGGGACAGGGGTCGTCTGTGTCTATCAAGTGTTGTGAAATATGGGCGTTGGAAAATCTGTAGTCTACGCATGTGTATCTCCCCATAACGGGCGCATCGTAGGGAATTATACTTCTGAGTACAGACAAATAGATTGTGCTGACCGTTTTCAAAGTAAGAGAGCTTATTTGATTGAGCAATGGATACAGTTGTGATAGTGTCATAATTTGGTTTTTTTTAATGTGTGGGATATGTAAGCGGACCAAGTTAATTTCCTATCGAGGAGAACCCCAAGGTACTTGATTTGACCCTTCCAGAGTATGTCTACATTGAATAAGCACAAGGACGTATTATTGATGTGTGTTTGTTTTTTAGAGAACAAAAGCGCTCGACACCTGGACATATTTACATTTACTCTCCAGGCTCTAAGCCTACGCCATAGCCAAGTGCCGGAATATCCTTCATATAAATATTGAAAATACAGGAACAATGAGCAAACCTTGAGGAACGCCAGCTCGTATTGTCCTATGTGTATATGTTGTTTGGTCTACTTCTACTTCAACCCTGAACATACGATCTGCTATGTAGGACCGAATGAAGTGTATCAACCCGTCTGGGAATTTGTATTCCCTAAGTTTGTCTATGAGACCACTGTGCCATGCCCTATCAAAGGCATTTTCTATGTCCAAGAAGACTGACCCTGTTAAGTAATTTTCATTAAAACACCTGGTATTGTATTTGTATTCAACAGCAGTTGAATTGTGGAGTATTTGGTTATGAAACCGAATTGCTCCAGCCTCAGGATGTTGTGTGCGTGTATGTGTTCGTTGATACGTTTGAGCAGCATCTTCATTCTCAAACACCTTACTCAATGTATTTAACAATCCAATAGATCTGTAAGATTAAGGCCTATGCTTGTCCTTCGGTAGCTTGGAAAAAACTCATATTTTGGGTCTTGGGGAAAATGTCTCTTTCCAAGCAACACTATTATACAAAGTAATTTATTTTTTATTTCCACAGTAAACATTTTACAAAAAACATTCTTACAAACTAAATGTAAAAAAAAAACATTGTTTATAATTTAACATATTACCTTTAGAAGTTGAAAAGAAAATCAAAGAGAGAGAGAGAGAGAGAGAGAGAGAGAGAGAGAGAGAGAGAGAGAGAGAGAGAGAGAGAGAGAAACAAAACAAAAATAAGACCTAATTTAGGTAGAAAAGCAAATAAATTTTCCCAACTCTAGGGCTAGCCTATTAGAGGTTGCATATCATTAAATAATCACACAGAAAATAAATACTGTACTTAAGCAGTAAAAGTATTTGGGAGCAGTTAACCTATTAATACTTTTAATAAAAAACAACTTCTGAAACAAAACAAACAAAAAGTGGAAATATATGTCAAATACAACATACTAAACGTGTGTAGGAATTAGACTAATTATTATAAAACTAATTTTAAACATTTTTATTATACTTAAGTAATACCTACACACAGACACAACTATAACATACACTCAAATTTACTCACATATGTATGTCCATTATGTTGATATAAATTTTATAACAACATAATGGACATACACACTTACTTGTGTTAAGTAACAATTCTATAATTTATACACATACACACACTTACATTAACATTATAATTTTAGGGAACACTACACAATCACCCCAACAAAACCTCTATGTCATTAATGTCCAAGAGCTAAAAAAGATTTAAAAACGTTGATATATTTTTGCAATTTTTTATATTGTTTGGTATTTCATTACAGATTATAACAATAGATGACAGCTTAAAATTAATTGTATCTAGTCAATTGATCTCTGGGAACAGAAGCTTTGTTTTTATTCCTAAAGAAATGATATTCAGCTCTGTCTTGGAAAAATGAAAAACTCCCACTTCCGATATAAAATATTTTAAGACCTTTGTGACCTTAAAATATATATTATTGTAAATATATATGACCTAAGTGGTAATATAGGTGGGTGATTGGTTAAAGAAAAGAACAAAACCTGACTGTGTTTGTTCATTATTATTCAAATAAACTTTTTTGGTGCAAAAATCAAAGGATCAAGATTTGTAATGTAATTACCCATTCCCCCCCCTCCAACACCATATTCCATATTCTAATCTGCAGTAGAACATTGAAAAATAAACTGTACACTTTAGATATTTTTGAATGATCGTCTATAAATGAAAAATACTCGTTACATTACGTATGTTTGTAAGGAACCTGAGCGCCTTCTCCTATAAGTTTTGAGGTGTTGTACTTCCAATAGTGTCTAAACCAGGAGCTTTCCCTGGTTTTTGTGTGTGAAATCGCCCACATATTTTCTGTGAGGGTTGTCTTATGTAAGGATTGTTGGTGAAGAGAACAGGTGAATGGATAAATGTCGAAGAAAACTGGGACAGAGGGCTGAATGTTTGGTTGAATCAGTGCTCCAGGATATCTGTAAATAGATTGACCTTATCAGCCGGATCCTCTACCTGCCCATGAGGGCCTATAAGTGGAGGATAACACATAAGTGTAGATGTAACATACTTTACAAGTGGCTATACGGGTTTCTCACCAACATCTAGACTCGCCAGTACAACTTGAAAGCCTTCGGTTCGAAATAAGGTAATTCTATCTTAATTCGTCATTGAGATGATTTAGTTATGTACTTAATCTATTTACTTCCTGTTCTAGTGCCCTTCTTAGCCTATTTCGGCGCTTGATGAGTGCAAGTATATGTCATGGTGTCAATGTGTGGTACTTAGGCAGGCATTTAATCGGAACTGTGGCTTTCGTATCATTCTGTATGGCTGGCATTAGTAGAGTAACGGCAGTGTCAATGTCCTGAGGAGTCAGAACCTTATCAGAGTCAGGTAAAGAACCATCCACATGCTGGCGGAACAAGTCTCAGTCAGCAAATATATAGTTCAACACCTCCCTCGGCTCCTTGCTAATAGTGACCTATCTACGTGTAGTTTCGATAATACTGCCAAAAACTTAGCAGCAGCCGTGTCAAGGATGTCTTTTGTATTGTGAATGCTAAGGTCTTTTGTTTCAGTGAGAGCCAGTATTATAGCATTGTTTGATAAGATGTAGCGATAATGGATGTTCCCACTCAAATTTATATGTCTGCAGCCCCAACGTTTGTTTTGAATTTAAAATCTCAGCGTTGACTACTTTGTTAGAAGTATATCATGGTTGTACCACCTTCGGGCCTATTTGTTCTGTCAGTGCGATATAGTTTAAAATTTGCAAAAATAAATTTAATCTGTGGTTTTAAGTGTGTCTATAAAATTTAATCTATTTTATAATTATTTCTTTCCATACAGCCATGTATTTCTTTGCAATGTTTTCAATGCCTTGGGCGTTCCAAAAATGGACAGGTAGTTTATACTGTCCATTATAATTAATGTATTAGTGTTGACGAGGGAGGTCAGGAAGGATGAAAAGGTAGTGTTGGAAGAGGGCCATGAGAGATAATAAAAGTTGGGGGCGGATAAGAAGAAATGCGTCCTAAGAAAGCTGGATTTAGCATTTGCAGGATAGGCTCTATGGAGTTTTAGAGCGAATCTGTGTTGGTCAGGTGTGCCTGAATTGCGCTGGCATGTGGTGTTCAGAGGTGGAGAGTTTTTGGGTCTGGATGTTCGTATAACCTCTGCTTGCTTTTCAGAACTTGGAGTGGTACAGGACCTGGTGCACCGAGTCCTCCGCTCTATGGGTGGAGGCTTTGGCTGCTCTTTAGGAGGCAGTATTTCCTTCTCCTTTAGAGGAAGCTGAGCTGTCTCCTTCGGAATGATGGAGACTACTGACACAGCGAGTATCGTAGTCTGGATGGGTGGTGGTAGTAGTGCTTGTTGTGTTGTAGAAACCTGCTGTTTCTTATACTCAAGCAGCTGATTAAGTCTTGTCAGTCGGGAGTAGCAAGGGGCTTGGTGTGTGAAAACAGCTTGATAGAGTCAACATTTTCTTTCCCACTCCTGCCATTGATGGTCCGTGCTGCCCATTTATAGGCCTTGCATCCACTATAGCTCGCAGTGTGTAATATCCCACATGAAATGCATTTCTCTCTGACAGCCTCACATTCTTTTGAGCTGTGTTCCTGTACACATTTCACGCACTTGGACTTGACCTTACAGCAACTAGTCGTATTGCCAAAAATTTTGCACCAAAAACATTGAGTTGGTGTTTTGGGGGGCTTATAAGTCTCAGTTCGAACCTTCATGAAGAGTACCTCCTTCAGTTCGAGGACAGAGCTGCCAACCTTATCGGAAAGCAGCTCTACCAGAAACATTGGGAAGGGTTTCTTATTGAAGTTCGTGTGCATTTGACATAACTTAACTACGTCAATAACCTAACTCTCTAGATCAGCTTTAACTGGCATTAGTCAACATATGCTGCAAACAAAACTCGGACAACTCGTCACAAAAACTTCAAACTCAGTATAATCCTTGGAGGGCAAAAATGTCACTTGTCTGCACACTGGTAGAGTTTGTTGGTTCGGTGTCGAATGTCATTCGAATAATATGTTAAATTTAAAGATACTGAAATAACATTAATGAATACTCCAAGTTCAATGCATCTTAGGCAGCATAATAAATTGCCAAGTTTTAAAAACGGTCAATAACCAATGCCAACAAGATTAATAAAGAACGACGCCAACAATGATGAAAACGTCCAAATTTCCACAGTCCTGAAATGGTTGCAAAACTGATAGGAGTGTTCAATTATTCCTTTGAAACTAGCCTACAATACTTAGAATGATTTATTACCATTGTTGCCAATTTCTATGTTATTATTAATTACATAGTTTTTCGAGCATTTCCATTGATTGTAAATATTAATCTAATTCTTAAACACAGAAATCCATGTGATTTTTAAAATTCAATCAATGTATTTGCATTAATATTTCACCAAATTATGTGTGTGGAAATAATAACGACTTTAAACTATATAGTTGCATACTTTTTACTTTGTTTTTAGGTTTCTAAAGTAAAATTTTGTCATTCTTACAAAATTTATTGTTGTGTATATAAATATACACAAACTGCTTTTCTTATTTGGTCATAAATCCCTTGCATTTATGCATAAATGGCGATAATAACAACCCAACTGTACATTACGTTTGCTCTGTTGCTACTCCACAACTCCTTTCTCAACCCTTGCCAGCATATCCGAAGTTCTTTAAGGGACGGTGAAGGTGCCCCACCATCTCTATATATAAAAATCAATTGCCGTGCGTTAGTCTCGCAAAATCTCGAAAACGGCTTGACCGATTTGAATGATTTATTTTTTGTTTTGTTCGTCCTAATTGGGGGTGGTTTTGGTAAAAGGTTTTTGCAAAATTCTGTAAGGGTTTCGCCCTACAGGACTTTAATGTTTTAATGTTAATCTTATGTAGGTTGATTTGTTTTGATTTTAGGAGATGGCTATTGCTCTTTAGTTATCAGCTGGTATAGCAGAACACATTTGTAAACATATGTTATTTAATAAAAACAATAACAAATAGATGTATATTTGTGTAGTTTAGCGAGACTATTCAACAGATTTAAGTGACCGTGACAACAATTCTGTGTCGTTTTACAGTGTTCATTACAATGCCAAGGAGAGCTGACATAGGTCGTCGAAGTCAATTAAATGCTCGGCGAGCTTCTTCATGTGCAAACCGTACTGATGACCAGTGAGTGACCAGTGAGTAATGGAAATAGTCGTATTGGCATGTCCGAATTACGTTCTAGAAAGACTGAAAATGAACGACAAGCAAATAGATTAAGAATGCAACGAGTTCGTGCAAATCAAAGACAACGCCAGCGAGCACGACAAAATGAACATGACCGATTGCGCTGACATGGTGTTCCTGTGAACGTGGAACAAGCGGCATTCCATTACGATCCGGATATCGATTATGGTGCTGACAGATCAGTAGTGAATGGAGAAATGTCAGTCGTTTGTCCACATTGTAAGGCGTTGAAATTTAGTGGAGAATCTCCTGGATTGTATTGTGCGGGTGGTAAAGTGAAATTACAACAACTGGTCCCGCCACCAGAGCCATTAAACTCTTTAGTTTCTGGAACTGGTAATGATTCTACCCATTTCCTGACGAACATCCAACAGTATAACAGTTGTTTCCAAATGATGTCGTTTGGCGCAACACATATTCTACGGAACAATTTCATGCCCACTTTCAAGATTCAAGAGCAAATTTATCATTTAGTAGGAGCGTTGTTACCACCACCGAATGCGGACTACCAGTTCTTACAAATTTATTTCATCGACAATTTGGAGGAGGAAACTAATCAGCGTTGTGTTCACAATCTGATAACAAGGCGAGCCATAGTCAAGGGATTGCAAATGTTCCTTCATCAGAACAATGAATTGATCAAATTGTTCAAAATTACATTAGATCGGATGCCATAATATCGCCATCAGGGCTGACAAAACGCCTGCGGGTGAGCACACAAGAAGGTTCAATTCTCCGACAATCGACGAAGTGGCAGTTGTTATTGTAGGAGAAGATTTGCAATCTAGAGATATCGTGCTTCATCGTCAGAACAATGAAAAGAAACGTGTGTCCGAAACGCACAGGAGTTACGATGCGTTACAATATCCAATGACCTTTTGGCAGGGCGAGGACGAATACCACTTCAAGATCAAAATGGTTGATCCACTAACAGGCGTAGAAACCAATAAAAAAGTAAGTGCTATGAATTTTTATTCATACAGACTTATGATACGTGAAGTAGGTGAAATAAATCACATTTTGAAGGGTCAGCGTCTTTTCCATCAGTTCGCAGTTGACATGAATGTCAAAATTGAGACTGAGCGATTGACATATATTCATTTGAAGCAAAAGAAGCTCCGCTCTGAAGAATACATTCATCTCTGCGATGCGATTAATTCCGACGGCCATGCAAACAAGATGGGGAAAATGACTATTTTGCCGGCCACTTACATTGGAAGCCCGCGCCATATGCACGAGTATGCTAAAGATGTGATGTCGTATGTCAGACAATATGGCCGCCCAGACCTATTCGTCACATTCACCTGCAATCCTCAATGGATCAAAATCAAGAAGGAACTGCTACCCGGCCAAACACCAGTTGACAGACATGACATCAGTGCCAGAGTTTTTAAACAAAAAATAAAATCTTTGATGAATTTCATCATAAAGCACCATGTGTATGGTCAAGTTCGTTGCTGGATGTACTCCGTTGAATGGCAAAAGCGTGGTCTGCCTCATTCGCACATTTTGGTTGGTTAGTTGACAAACCAAAAACAATCGAGTGTTTTTGCAACAAGATCAAAATTAAGATGTATTTTCGAACCAATTATTGGTCATTGGCAATGGCAAAATCGCAATTGACATCTCGACTGGACACATCACATTGCCCAATGATTTCTGTCTGTTGACTGAATCGAAAGAGGAGCTCATTTGGCGTGTTTTTCAAAACGTAGCGCAGAACTTCAAAAACCATAATTGGCTGAGCGAAAGAGCCACGGTGAAAAACAAAGATGTCGATGATCTCAACGCGTCCATTCAAAATTTAGTCCCGAGACAGTTGTTTTCCTTCAAATGTATTGACACAGTTATCAACCAGGATGAGATAGTCAACTATCCCACAGAATTTATGAATTCACTGGAATTGCCTGGATTACCACCTCACAACTTGCAGTTGAAGGTAGGCTCAGTAATCATCATGTTGTGTAACCTCGATTATGCAATGGAACGAGACTGGCTGTGAAAAAGCTTATGAACAATGTCATCGAGGCGACGATTTTCAAGGGAAAGTACAAAGGAGAGGATGTTTTGATTCCGCGCATCCCGATGGTTCCAACGGACTTGCCATTCCAATTTAAAGGGCTGCAATTCCCCGTGCGTCTAGCCTTCGCTATGACCATCAACAAATCACAAGGCCAGTTGTTGGAAGTTTGCGGAATTAACTTGGAGTTTCCGTGTTTCGCACATGGACAATTGTATGTCGCGTGTTCCCGTGTTGGAAAGCCATCATCTTTGTTTATTTACGCGCTGGAAAACAAAACCAAAAACATAGTTTACCACAAAGCTTTGCATTGAATGTTAACTGAATTTATCTTTCATGTAAATAAACAAAATAATTGAATTAATTTGATTTACAAAGAGTTTCATTTAATAACCAAACAAAACTCAAAATTTACCCGAAGTGGCTAATATTATCTATCTCAATGTATTGGAGTTGATTAGGATTAATAATCATTTATCAAGATTTACAATCAAATCAATTTTAGGTGGTACGAAGTTCACCGGGTCATCTAGTATTATATAATTTGGAGTCACATGTATAATAACAATGTTAAAATATGTCTCAAATATATCCTCCGGTTTTCATATTAAAATTATGAATTATATCTCGGTTTAATGACAATTCAAAAACGAAGAGAGTCCGGTGTTCAAGTTTTTTTATTTTTGTTGGTGTTATACTTTTTCTTAAGAATTTATTTAAAAAGCAAGTAATTATTACATTGCAATTCTGATCAACAAATTTTCTTGTGTTTTTATAATCTATTCAACAGTATTTTTTTTTAAATGTAATTGGTGGGATGTGATAAAATCTGGGAAATACATCGAGCATATTCGTGTTGCGTGTTACAATGATTCAAGCGTCCTACGTAAGGAAAACTCAGAGCTTGTTATCACTATATAATATAGCTTCTTATCATTTTGCCTAATTTTTAAATACATATATATTTCATTGATAATTTATTTAGTCTATTTTTACAACACAGAGAAAAGTTGATTTGGAACAATTATTCTTCTCTCTCAATTGGAACAATTGCTGAGAAATCATGATAAATCTTGAGATCCCATTGTATATTTTACATAGATATTGAAACTAAATAAGGTTTAAGAATTTTTAAAACATTTTAAATAGTTTATAGAATCTTAACATTTGACCAAGTACCTATATTTTGTATTTGTTTTCTGAAACATGTAGTTATAATTTTTCTATTTCGTTTCCCTTTTTTACTTTCTATTTAATGTAAACCAAATGTATTTCAATTGCAGGCTATTGTAATATTGGCAGTTAAGTTGTTGTGACTCACATACGTTGTTCTAATACTGTATTAGAACAATGCTTGATTCGTATCGTATTGAAGACTGAGTAAATTCAAAACTCCGTACATCCTTCGTCTTTGTCGGGGTAGGAAAATCTGTGATCGCCAAACAGGGGAATATAAAGGGTTTAGGGAAAATTTTATGGAAAATTATTGGGGATATCAAATTCAGCAAGTTTTAAGGAATCAATTAGAAAATAATAAGTACAATCCAAGGGGAACAAAAACTAGAGAGTGGAATATTTTTGAGAAATGATAACGAAAGCGGAACACTTGGAACCGGTTATCCCAGAAAAATTCTAAATCTTTACGTTAATGAGACACTTTGACAATAGAGTTCAATTAGCGTGTATGGGAAAAGCAAGTGAAAGTTTCGAAGAAGCTATAAATTTTTTAAGAACTTTTGAGAGCATTGAAGGGGATCAAACTCAACAAGCAAGAGGATTTCAGGAAAATAGGAGAGTAGAAAATTCAACGGGTAATAGACCAAATAGGCCGTATAACAATAACCCTAATCTTAAACCTACCCAAAGATCCTATGATCACTACCCTGAAAAACCACAACCTCAAGCTCCACAAAACCCAGGTCCATCAAATCAAAGAAATCCTCCTCAAAAACCAAAAAACTGAATAAAGAGCAATAAGTCTGAGCTCGATCCCAAAGCAAAGCAATAAGTTACAATTAAAATTAAATAATTCCAGAGTCGGAAGGAAAGGGATCGCGGAACAATTAATAAATAATAATAACATAAATGAAGAAGAATTAAATAATGTAAATAAAGAGTTAATACAGTTAAATAATTTAAATGTTGCAATTATAGACGACTTAATGGAAGAAACTGAAAACGAATTAATAAATAATGTAATGTTCAATGAATGTCCAATCATCGAAGTAAAAATAGAAGAAAAAAATGTAAACATGGGGATTGACACTGGAGCTCAGTGGTCTCTTATCCAAGAAAAATATTATAACGAATTGAGGAAGGAGGAATGAAAGTGAGAGAATTGCCGGTAATAAACGTACAGATCATAACAGCAACAAAAATAAGAAGCAAAGGGTCAGTAAACAGGCATTAATTAGTGTCAAAATTGGAAATAAATTAATGGAATTTCAATGCTTAATTGTGCCTAATCTAAATAGCAAGCTAATAATGGGATGTAATATATTGTATGAATTCAAAGCAAGGATAAATATGGATCGGCGGTTCATACAATTTATTATAGGTGATGAAAATATAGTAAAGGATTTTCAGAAATAAGATTGGGTGATAAGAACGACTCAAATAGGTGACCCAAATTCGTCAAAGCGAGAGAACGGGGCTTTAACGTTTCTTGCGAAAGCAAGTGTAAAAACAAGCATTCCAGATGTGACAACAACCAAACGTGACTACCCAGAATGTGACAAGAAACCGAACGTGACGAAAACCGAAAATGACAGAAGAAGTGATAAGCAATCTAATGACCAAGAGAGAGGAGAAAGAAAGAAGCTACAGGTAATAATCAAAAGAGAGGAGTTTAAGGAGAGGATAAGTAATAAATTAATTAAAGGAAATGAAGAAGTGCCAAAAAAGGGCGGAGAAAATGAAAATGAAACAAAGCCTATAATACATACTAAGGTAGAAAATGTATCGTTGAAAAATAAAGGAGAAATAATAATTAGTAAAGAAGTCAACGCGCGAAATAGCAAACACCCTGTAGTCTTTAATCAAAATAAATCTCAATTGGATCAAGACAGATTAATCACAAAAAATAAAATTGGAAATTATAAAGAAGGAATAAATAAATCACTAGTTAAATTTAAAATGAAAAATAAAATAGAAACAAAGAAAAATTTCTGTAAACCTACAGTAAAAATGAAAAATGGAAGAATAAATTGCAACAGAAAATAAAACGCCTGACTGTAACACACGGAGAAAAAAAAAAAAAAGAAAAAAACAGCTGAGTGAATGAATGTGGGTTAGTTAAAGAACTTCGGACGGACGTAGGACAATAGGTAGCATTCCAATGCTCGATTCAATGCCACCCCATTTAAAAGTCCAGAAGCAGGAAGTAAACAATACCTTCCAACAACCAGAGGATTCAAGGACGAATTCTTCACAGAACATCTAACCATTTTAACCTTTGTATTGTCACTGATATTGTATAATTATTTAGTTATAGTATTGGGGGATAGTATAAAGTTTACAAGGCGAATATTATATTCAATTTAGTAAAGGTTGTTAACTAATTTGAACATATTTATATTCCAGTGAAATTGTGTAAATGTGTGTTCTAAATTGTTTAAAGTGTTACAGCTAGTGAAAAGAGTGCAAAGAACAAAGCCATGTTTCCAAAAATAAATTTAGAAATTCATAAAATGGTAATAAATATGTAAATTTGTATAGGTTAAGAAATAAATTGTGTAATAGAGTTACATAATGTTAAAAAATGTGTATAAATTGTTAAAATAGATAGAACAAAAATTTGTTCCAAATTTGTATTTTTTAAGGAGAGGATATTGAAACGGTTTGGGTTTTCACCAAAATCGTTCCAAAAACAAATTTTTTTGTAAAACATAAAATTTTAGTTAAAACATAATAAATATCAAGAATACATAAATAAATGGTAATATCCATAAATAATTAATAATGTGTACAGAAAAAGGTAGTTTAATATAGAAGGAAAGTAGAACTATAAAAGTTTTGTCAATTTCATAAAAAAATGAACCATTCAAAGCTTAAGGGAAGTGGGATGGGGCTAGCTAACAGGATCCTACAGGTCGAAAGAGAACAATAAAGTTGTTGATCACGTGACACCTCAGGTCCAGACTGGACTAAATAATCTGATTCAACTTGTTACAAAAATTATTCACAGGCAATCTCCTAAGTTAAATTTTTAATTGTTTAAATTTTGAATATAAAAATTATGATAAAGAATAACTGGTTAGCATAGGAAATACAAGAAAATATTTATTAAACCAAATAGTTTAATAGTTATTGCAAAAAAAACTTGCATAGACAAAAAACTAAAATTTTGTCTAGATAATAAGTTTAAATTTTTATAATGGAAATAGGTTAAGGATATGTGACATAATATAATGATACCAAAATAAGTACATATATAATTAATTTGGGGGGGGGGTTTGACCATCGAAAAATCGACAAAGTTCAACAATGAATAACTTATCATAAAATGAAAAACGTAAAGAATTCCTTCATTTCTAAGGCAGAGGCTACAAAAACCAAAAAGAAGAATTAAGAAATTCCGAACCGATCAAAAGTTGGTCAGAGAAAAAAAATCACAAAAAACGAAAAGGGGTACATCTTAGAAAGTTATCATCCTACAACTTTAAATCAAAGTTGTATGGAATCCAGAAGTCAAGAGGAACAAAATGACATTTCCAGAATTCCTATTAGAACTAGAGATATGGGAATTTTCAAGAAAGTTTACAAATTAAATTCCAGAAAATCAGACATTACAGGAACCAATCTGCAGTAACCCCTACAACACAATAGGGGTGGAGCCAAGTGTTTGGATTTTGCAAAAGCAGTGCTGGCAACACATGTACAAATAAACTAAATAATAATTAGAATCAACAACTAATTAAAGTAAAACAAACATTAAAATAACCAAAAGGGTTATAATAAAAACTAACTAAAGTGAAATCTTGAAGAAATAAACCAAATTAATCAACTTTAAACGTCATAAATCAAAGGGATATGTTCATAGAAATTGGTACCAGTGGAACAGGGAATAAGTTTTGGAGGTCCATTTCAAAAGAATTTTTCTTCACTCTTGATCCAGCTCCTAGTAGGAAGAACAACTCTAACCAGCACCAGGAGGGGAGTCATCCGTAATCATCTTTATGTGATCAGCACTATACCGATAGTTTTATTGGAAGCGACCTGGCATTTCAAATGGTATAGCAAGATACAACAAACAGCGACATTGATTCAAACTTGGACTTTATCTTTAAACTTTTCGACTACAAGATCTTTAATCTGTAATCATTCAACTTTAACAACAGCACAACTGATTTCAACGTAACTGAGGACTGCTAGCTGACATCAACTAGACTTCAACCTTCAGCAGAACAACTGTAAACAGTCTTGCCTAACATGAGCTGAAAACAGCTATAAATATGTTTACAAGGTAACCACAGTTACGATCTTGAATAAATATTCGCTTTGAAATTTTTAAACTTTCTGGGGAAAATTATCAAATTTAAATTCTTTTTTATTTTATATATGTACTTCTTAAAGTCAATGTGTTTTTATTTTTAAAGTAAGTTTGATTTTAATATTTAGTAGAGATATATTCATTTTAATAATAATTAGAGAAATAATAGTATTGATATTTATGTTGAATTTTTGTAATATGTTTTAAAGTTAAGAAAATTAAAAATTAAAATCTTGAATAACATAAAGAATAAAAAAGGAATTTTTAATTAAAATATAAATTTTATTTCTGGATAACATTTTGTTGTGTGGATTTTAAACTAACCCAATGTTTAAAAGCGTGTTTTTTAAAATAATTTGTGCTCTCTTAAATTTCACAATTTTAAATAGATTCTGCAAAATAACTCTTTCAAATGACACTCCCTGAGAGTGAGTTTTAAAGTTAAAGCAATAAGAGAAAAAAGAGCTAGTTTTGATTAAAGAATAAAGTAATAAAGGAATTTTAAAGTAATTCCTAACATCTAAGAATAAATACTAAAGATAGTATTTTATTCTTGAGGCATTGTGGTGTTTGGCAGAATAAGGATGTTAATTAATAATTTTGCAAGAAGTTCCCCAAAGGTGGGACTTGAATAAAATTAAGGGTTTATTGGAATTGTATAGCATTAAGTTCAATTTCCCATTTACAACCTTCTGTTGTGAATAACGTCAAAAGAAATAAAGGGTTAAAGCAAACATCACACTGTTTCAACTCATATGCCCGTGCAGTGAGAGCTCATTTCATTAAAAAAAAGAAAATGTAGAATTTCAAGAACTGTTGAAAAATGAAGAAGCTCTTACTCTTGATATGGATATTGACAGGATTCAAAGTAATGAACATTAAAAAAAAATTTTTTTGGAAGGGGTAGTTTCTATAAGGGTTGATTACTGTCATAGGGAGTGGTTTTTAGGGGTTGAAAATTGTCAATTCATAATAATTGAACCCTCACAATGTCAACTGATGTTACTTCTTCCGACTACAAGCACGAAACTGAAAAAAAATAAATAAATAAATAAAATAAAAAATTTTTTGCAAGGGGTAGTTATTATAAGAATCGATTACCATCACAGAGGCACAGAGGGTGGTTTTTAAGGGTTGAAAATTGTCAATTTATAATAATTGAACCCTCACAATGTCAACTGATGTTACTTCTTTCGATTACAAGCCCGAACCTGCAATTATAAAATTATTTTCAAATAGGGGTAGTTTTAACCCCTAAAAATAAAAAGCAACCCCCGATACAGGGTCAACTTTGAAGTAGAGGGTAAGTAGAACTTACATCCAAATTTTTAGGAAAATCGTAGCTGCTTGGACAAATTACCCAGTATTACCGTTTTTTGCCTTGACTATATATAAATATGTGTTTGGTAATGTTCTTTTAAAAATTTAATGTACTACTGTCGGAATAGCAAATTTGTATTGCATTTTAAAATTATAAATAAAAAATAGCACCAAAGCATAGTATATTGCATGATATTATATTTTTTTAACATAGTTTCTTTTTTTAGATAATATAAAAATGGAGAAGTCCTAATCTAGTATCAAATCATCAATTATAGATTGATCGAAATACAAGGAGAACCCGTCTACCGGTCCAGAACTTGAGGATTAAGCACCGTAAACTTCAAAGGGTGCCCCCTAGCTAATTTATTTTTAAAACAACAAAAAATATCAATTTTGGAATGGTTTAAAATTTTGGTACAACTATGCAGACTTATAATCACATGGCGATGAATGGATTATTCTACCAGTCATAACATGTTTATTGATAGAAATAAAAACTAGCTCATGGTATTTTACTAAAATGTTTCCTAATTTGACTATCAGAAAACTTGTCCATAGAAATTAAATAATTTTGCGAAATATATAGTTCAATAAAATTAATAGTTGTTATAAAAGTATAGAAAGGAAGGGAATAAAATATACAACAAACTGCCGTATAAAATATACATATATTTAAAAGTACAACACAAAATACTTGTAGTTTATAAAAGTACAAAAATACAATATACGATTAAATATTAATTTCAATAATTCATATAAAGATTATATGCTTCTAAAGTGTAATCAATTTAGAATGATTATCACAGAAATCTTATCCTTACATTATATTGAAGTCATTTTTGAAATGTTCTATACTGGAATGTTTACAGATTTAAAAAGTATTGTACACATTGATATCTTAAAATTTTTGGTAATGTTTAAAAAATAGAATTCAGTTAATAAGACAAAAGGATTAAAACAATAAAGTAAATACACATTTCACATTATATTTATTACCCTTTCTACTTCCTTTTACTAATCACTCCTTTACTATACTTTGAATTACCTCATTTGAACACAGTTTTGAAAACTATGTTAGGTTTAAAAACCCCTCTCTCTTTCATATTAATTTATGCACAGTGCCTCTCCCAGATCATATTAAATCTCTTTGTTTCAAACAAACATCCTTTTTGATTAAATTATATAAATTGAATTGAAGTATTAAAACCAATTTATTACTTTTTTATAAAAAATGTTTTATGGTATATAAAACAAAATATCTAGTCTTGGTACCAAGTCGATCACCCGCCTACCTTGAAAACACTAACTTACAATTTTACATGTAAATCTATATTTTATATTTCATAATAACAATGTACAATTTATGTTATAACAACATCAAAATTATTTGAATAAATTTTTAGGCAATTCATAATAAATTTGCATTGAGTATATTGAACATACGTTATTATGAAATATAAAATATAGATTTATATGTAGAATTGTGAGTTAGTGTTTTCAAGGTAGGGGGATGATCGACTCAGTCCCAAGACTAACTAGATATTAAAGAATAAAATCCATGTATGTATTCACTGAACCGATAACACATATGCATAATATGTCTGTCATATTAATAATCTATTAATTGTACATATTTACAAATTAAATTTTTTGATTAAGCTTAGTTTTTGTTTTTAAGGCCGAAAATTCTATAATTTTAACAACTTCTGAGGGCCACTATATCCTATAAATGGTTGCATATATTTTTAGAAAATATTGGGAATAAAACCTTCTTCAAATTTGATTTTATAATGGACCTGTATTTAAAGAGTAGGTTTACATTTTTTTTTTTTTTTTTTTAATTCAGGATTTGAGACTAGTGCGTATTTTAAAAGAGATAGGGGAAGCGTACAGTTTAACTCATAAATAAGTGTTGAGTTTTTTCGTTGTAGTTCTTATAATTACAAAGCAGATTTTAGATGTGTATAAAATTACAAATCACTATCCATAAAGTGGAATAAATTTTAATTGTACATATTTATATGTATTTGTCTGGATTAAATTGTATCAATAAAACTTATTATATAAGTTATATATTTTATATATATTTTAAATAATTAATTTTATGCATTATGTCACTAGATCAATTTTTTGTCATTTTTAGATACACGACTATCTTTATTAGGTGTAAAAATTGTGTCACAAAACAAGGTAATTTTTTGTTTATGACCTTTCAAAAAAACAAATCTGCAAAAAAAAAAAAAATTAAAATACTAGGACTTAATATTAGTCATTAAAATTCTGAAACGTTCAACAAATTTTAATCTTGTTCTCATTATTTAACTCTTTCGATGGTTTAGTTTTATAATATGAAGTTTAGTTATTAAATAATGAGACTTGCCACCCTATTAGAGGTACACTTATAGCAAGTGGGGAATGTGTGTGTGCATAGTCAGTGACCTTGAAGCTTTTGGAAGCATAACAGACAAAACCAAGTTCTTTGTCAATTATATAGTTAGTCTGTAAGCAGCAAATGAAGGGATTGGTGCACAATTATGTACAGGAATCATGGCTCATGTTAAAATAAAACGGTACATTAATCATGTGAAAAAGAAAAAAATCACTAGTGAGTATGTTAAATTGTCGGAAGAGGTGGTGTACCCTGATAATAAATCACATGCTTAAGTTTTGGAATTATATAAACTATTTTCAAAAAATATTGTAAAAATTAATGAAAATGTTCACAATGATCGCCAATAAAGTATGCAAATGATAGCTGACATAGAGCACATGTTAAAGTCTGTACCAAAATGGTCCCCAAAAATCTCAGTCAAGAGCATTTTTGCACATACTCCATTAAACAACTTGCAGTGGAACCTGATTTGCTGGGATCACATGTGATGAGATGTGGATTTACCAATAGAAGGTGAAAACAAAAATGAAGATTGATGCAATAAAAAATTCCTGTCACCAAGAATGAAAAGGCCTAAATGAACAAGTCAAAATTGAAGACAATGCTGACCATTTATTGTTTCTTCATATAAAATCCACTTTCAACCCATTTTCAGACTGTGGATGAGATAAAGGTTAAAAATACAGAGCTGCTGAAGGAATTGTCAAAAACCTGCAGCACTGTTTCCAACAATGAAAAATGTTTATAAAATGGTGTTTTCATAGAAATATAAGTTCAAAGCGAAATATTAAAGTTGCAAGATTGTGATAACGTACCACACTTCTGTCACCAGTCTCGTTATTTAATACCCAATCTAAATTGTTAAATTTAAGCAAAAAGAAGTAATTTATGAAACAAATTTCTTTGTATAATTCTATCATCTACAAACCTGGATGGCTGAAGTAATTTTTTATTCCATTCTATTTTTAACATTATATTCTTTAGGTAGTCTAATTGTGCACCAGAAACTATTTTTTCTCCTTTTTTGACTTCCTTTCGGTTAACATATATATTAAAAGTAACAACTATATAAATTTAAGATATTAAAAATTAAAAAATAACAAATCACAATATTTTCAATTCTAACCCACTAAAAATTCAAAATGATGACTATTATTTTTTAATATTTAAATATTGTACAGATTTTGAAGCAACTTAGTTATCACATGTTAAAACCCTAACCATATTTTTGTTACTAATCAAACAAATACTTTACGATAGTGAATAACAGTAGCACCAGTGTTGAATAACATTCCAGTCTTGTTAATATTACTCACCGGTTTTCATCACCATATTTAGATACATTGTTAGAATTGTTTGAAGTAGTTTTATATAACCAAAAAATCTATTTTCCAGTTTGTTGGCATCTTTGTGTAAGTGTCCATTAATCACTCACTATATCACATTATTAAAAGAACATTACTTTAGATTTAAAAAATTAAAAAATTACTACTAAACTATGACTCAGACATATATATATATATATATATATATATATATATATATATATATATATATATAATAATAATAATAATAATAATAATAAGAGAATGATTTATGGTTTAAAATTGGCGCTTTAAGGAAAAAAATATTAGTAAAGAGAAACAGTGAGTAATATTAATAATTACGTAACTAATTACAATATACTATATAGTAACAATAAAAATACAATACTTGGACGGATTAATTTACAATTAATTACAAATCAAATTTTTTAATGTCAATCATTAATAATTATATATTTAAATCACAGACAGAATAGCTGATCATTTTATTATATGTAATAACCTCTTGGCTTCCATTCACAGAGTGGTGATTTTATTACAGAGCCTAAGCCTAAAAAACTCAAGCTGGACTTTGTGCTTAGTATTATTCTGTAGATAAAGCACACTATTTATTTCTATACTTTACATATAACATGCCAAATAACTTTGTCTTTATTGACATAACTTTTGGTTAGCTGACATTGAGGAAATGCAGTTTTTTGGGGAATTTGTATTGAGAGTTTGGGATCAACAGCTGTTTCAACTTGTTTATACTGTAAACAATGGTTATTATAAAACTACTTTTTTATCTTGAAAGACATTATGAGGCGAGGTGTTTGTATAGTTTGACCTGTGATGTCTAGACAAACTTCTTTGTCAACAATTAAAGATGGGTGAAATCTATTATTAATATAAATAAATCTTTTCTTGCAATATTTTGAGTATTTTCCATGTCCTTGTTCTAGTAAAAATTGTTTTAATAATAATTTTTTTTTTTTTATATAATAATTTTTATTTATTTTAATAATATCTATTTTCTAATGATAGGGTTATGACCCTTTTATATGATATAATAATCTTTATTATGATTATAATAATGAGCTAAATAATCTAGCAAATAAAGAGCTAGTATCCTCCAGTGCTTGAAACTAGTGATCAAAGTCAATTATGACAAAAGTCGATCTACAGATATCGGCTGTATTTTTATTATGCCTAGAAAAATAAATAATTGTATTAAGACTTCAAACAATTCTGAATCTAAACCTAGAGATCTAGTAACATCAAAGAAGATGAACAATACAAATGATCATTTAATGAAAAGTTTTACAAAAAAAAACCCAGGCCAGCGTAGTAGTTTGAACAAAAATAAACAACAACAAAACATAAAAGCCATAAAACAATTTGGGAAGTTAAAAATATAACTACATAACATTCATAGTTATTGTCATTTACAATTTTCAAGTTACCATTAAAAAAAAACTGTTATTCTTAATATTGTAAGGGAATAAAGAATATATATCTAGTATTCACTAGATATAGTCAATATACTAAAAACATGCTATACAAAATAAGAGAGGGGGATAAAATTTGTTTGCACAATTTTGGTTCAGAAAGGCCAAAAAAATTCAATTTAATATATAAAATATCCCAAATTAAATGAATATACAATGTTTGTAATTTCTTTAAACCTAGGGGCTTTTATTCAAGGTTTTGTGGATCCCTGGTTCAATTGTCAATTGTTGGTTCAAGAACCCCTCATTTTCAGAAATATAAACAAGTTTTCCAATTTGTACTCTTATAAATAAATATAACTCATAAAGCCTAGACATTACAAAAAAAAAATTAAAGATTAGTTTAAAATATGTGTATGGGTTTTTATTGTATGTGTCTGGTCACACTTATCATCAACAATCTTTTGTTGTTATATTACATATCAAAATTTGTGTAATGGTAATTTAATAAGATAACTTTTCAACTGAAATACACAATTGGACAAAGTAAAGAAACAACAAATGATTATGGTTACCTTACAACAATCCATACTTTTAATCATTAATGTGCAGAGAAGAGGGTTAAACAAAGAGTGTTCTATAGAATAGAATGCAGTAGTCCTGGAAATTCAAATTAATTGGGGCTTATTTCACCCTGAATTGCAAGAAACTCAGATTATGAAAATAAGAACAAAATCTAGGGTATGTGTGTTATTACATTTTAATGAATAAAAAATAGAGTGCAAACTTGTTTAAGCTAACATTATTAAAATAAATAAATAAATAATTTTTTTAATTGTCCACGATCTTGTTTTAAAATAGAACCTCAGCGTACAATCCGCTTATTACTCAACAACAATGCCTTATCTCCCTTTAATATGAGTCATCACTGATACAATCTCTCCAGATACATCCAGTCAACTTGAGGAACAAAGAGTGGCTAAGAAATACAAGTAGGATACTAAGAAAGAGTCTTGTAAACAAAGCAGTTCTGACCGTGTATGTAAACTTATGCTGTGAGCCATGATGCGTCAAGTTCCCTCTCTAGTTATTTTTGGGGAAGTTAATTGGCTCGAATTAAATGGATCCTTAAACTACCGAGGCTTTAATTATCGGGACTTTACTGTATCTTGAATTAAGGCAATGGAGTCTTTTGTAAGGTTTTCCTCCAACACCTTAAAAATTTTAATTTTTACCATGTTCCATGTATTTTGTTTATATTAACTATTCATTGTGAGTACATTTTGAAAAATTAACTTGACAATGATAATTCTGTACATTTCATACTAAGCTTTTTTTTACAGTTTCTGTTAAAGGGAGAATTTGGATAAATGGTGTTTTATTGTACACTTGCATACATGTCATACAGAAATTATAATCATAATGGTCAGTATTTTACCTCATTTGGATAGTAAAAGGTCAAATGTATATCAAATTTCAAATCTCTGGATCAATCAAGTGAAAAAAAAATTTCTAATATAGACTTTTGAAATCTGAAAAGAAATATTAATGGATAGTTTATAAGTTACTGCCAAGATACTCCTTCCATTACCCAATGTTGGCTTGGATTTTCATTACAACTACTTAATACCAAGCCATTTTCTACAGAGCCATCTGTAGGCAGATCTAGGCACAACTTGGTTGAAAGGTGTTCCAAAGCATTTGTCTACAAAACAAATCAAACAAAACATTTATTTTATTATTAAAAATAGATACATCTATAATTCAGTTTGAAAGATAATTTTGTTATAACAGTAAAACTAATTCCATACAAGTACCTCAGGCATTTTAAGGTTTAATTTCAAAAGCAACAAACATGTCAAGAAATTTTCCACAAATACACAATCCAAATTTAGCTTACTGCAAGGTATTTGTTGGCATGCTAAAAAGATGACCAGAGTCTTCAAATGGATTTTTTTTGTATTAAAAAAAATTATAATCACTTGCTGTTATTTATCTTGTTCTTTATGCATTTTGAATATTATATTATTATTGTAATAATATGTTTATTATATGTATTATAACTGAGAAATTGTATTCTTTTTGTTGATTTGTGAAATGAGCTGAATTTATTAAGATAGAGGGTGATTCCGTCACTAGTGGCCCCTAATGCTTCTTGATAAAATTGTTAGTTATTGAATGATTGATTTTAAATAGGGTATGTACCCACCTTCATCAATGTAAAACAGGGCCTGGTTACAACTAGCGTTGAAAATGTTCAAGGCTACACTGTATTTCAATTGGGCATATTTCATGTCTGTACAGATTTCCCTAGTTTATGTCAGTAACCCGTAGAAAAAGAAGTAGGTTGTGTTAGATCGGAAGATCTTGCTAGCCATAGGTTTTGTGAGATAACACAGTCCCCAGAAAAATATTTGATTTCTTTCATGGTGGCATGTGGTGTGTGATTTGTCACTCTGTGTGTTGGGCCTACAATACACTCCACACCAAGCTCCAATTCTTTTAGAATGTAAAAGACTCTTCAGCAATGCACATGGATTTACTTGTGCCCAAATATGCGTGTTTTGAGAGTTTATATACCCACTCAGATGAAATAAAATGATGTCTAAAATCCCAGGATTATCTTGAAACCCAAAAAAACCTCTCACACATCAAACGCTAAATTTCACTTGACAAACAAGGAAAACTCGCTGTTCGATTGAGTACATATTGATGACACCTAGAAATGCTTGTCAATACTGCAGTGAGAAATGTGAGTGGCACAGTGAATTGAGTCGAGGTTACTCGACAAATCCAATCTCATTGGGGAGGGTCAAATTCTGTGTTGCGTTGTCCAAGGTGCATATATATATATATATATATATATATATATATATATATATATATATATATATATATATAAAATATTTTAGTAATTAATATTAGGGGCTTCTAGTGAGATGATCACACTGTATACCACAGTACTTTAAGGGTTTGTTGTGTTTTCGTTTACTTTCATTATTAAATATGTTTGTTAATTATGTTATTCATTATTTTGTTTGTTAATTATGTTACTATGAAGTACTGAGAAAACCTGTTCTACAGCATGTAATGAAAATAAACACTATACTTTAATATACATTTAGAATATCTTAAAAATAAGAAGTATTACATCAATTTCATGGTTAAAACCAAAAATTACATTTAAAATGTTTAACCCTCCAACCGGCAATGTTAATTTTCTTAAAAATTCTTCGTTTGTTTAAAAATTAATAAAATATATTATTTGTATATAAAACCTAACATATAAGACATCATTTTTCTCAGAAAAATGCATAGAATTCATCTATGTAATAAAAAAAAAATTTTGAAACGGTTTTGGAGTAAGTATGTTACATGTCAAAAACAAAGTTACCATTTTTCAGGAAAAACCTGAATATTCCAAAATCAATAGCTCACTACCTATTTATAAGATATACACAATTTTTGTGTATTATTTGTGAATATATTTAGGGGGGAAAAAAATTGTTACATTTTTAAAATTTAAAAAAATATTTTACGAAAAAACTGAATTTTCTCTTTATTTTTTCCCAAAAACATTAAAAATAGTAAAATATATTTTATACAGAACTTCTATATATCATTATGTCCAGAAAGGTGCATAGAATGTAGGTGTGTAGTGTAAAAAAATGTTAGATATATCAAATTTGGAGTTTTTTGGTCAAATACCAAAAAATCGAAGAGTAACGAAGCAGAAATTTCACAGAAATGGTGATCAAAAACATACTAATACATTTTTTGCAATTTTTTCAACCATTACTTGAGATTTCTAATATATTTGTGAATATATTTAGGGGAAAAAATAATAATATGTTACATTTTCTAAATAAAAACAACGATTTTGACTAAAAAGTGATAGTCTGACGGTTGAGGTTAGGTTTGTAACCTCCACAATTTAGCCTCACTAGAAACAATCTGAAGATAGGCCAAAGACAAAATCATTAGATTTTACTAAGACAATATATACTTTACAAAGAATAACACACATATTCACTTTTATAATCATATAAAACACTAAATATAAGAAAATGTGCATATAGGCTAGACTTACAATATTGGCATAGGTTATCCCAAATATGAACCGTTCAAAAACTAAACTATCACTCAAAAACATAAACTTTAGATATAAATTACATATATTGTAACTTGTATACACAATTTATATACAATTTGTATACACAAACTTTCAAAATAACAAATATCTAACCCCAAAACAATATGCGCTACGTCATTTGTTACAGTTTTTACGTTACACATTTGCGTATGTTCCGAGATCAAAACAAAGCATCCTAAGTAAGTATTGCCTCTATATCAAGTGCTACCAACTTATAGAATGGAATTTCCCCTACAACATACTGTAAAGAAAAATAATTAAAAAAACATAGAGAAATGAAATTCGTCTTTTCGTAAAGCGCATCGAATGCCAAATGAATTTCGTGTCGTCAGGTTTGTTCTATGTTCAAGTAGAAATATCTCTGGATCTGTTAGATGCAGAATAATTTGTAATCTACGGTTAGAAAGAGAAACATGTGATCTATATAACAGTGTTTTAGTTGACTTAAATGACAGAAAAATAGAGTTGTAATCATATCAGGAAAAATGGAGCCGCGTTAGGTTGAAAAGGCGCAGAGTTGAAATTTACGCTACAAAAATACGTGAACTTCACCAATTTTTGGAATATTATTTATAACGTTTTGTGGTATTTTTTTTTTTTTTTTTTTTTTTTGCATGATATGCATCTACGGAACATTAGCTTTCCAACGGTATTTTATTTATTGCGATGGGACAATTTTAAGTGGGCATAACGTTGAATGGCAAAATACGTGATTAAAAGTTGGTGAAATCACTTGGGAGCACGTGGGCGACCTACTGTAGGTCGCTGTGCCGGTTTAATGGTTAACAAAGATAATATGAATTAAATTGATTGAGCATATGTGAGTAAAATCAATAAATGGCTTCAATATTCAATAATATTATATATTCATCTCTATATCTATATACTATTTATTCATTATATTATTATTATTATTACTATGAATATATATTATTCATATTGTAATAAATGGTAATGAAACTTATATCTGAGGGGAATAATTATTTACATACATAAGTCACTGAAATTAAAGATAATAATTGATTTTGAATCCGTACCGGATGTATTGGAACTGAAATTTAATTTTAGCAATATAATTTGCAATACTGTCAGAACTGTTTTTCTTAGTAACATTAAAACTATAGTAACTATTATTTACAGAACAAAATTGGTGGCGGAAATATGATTATTATCGGCGATATGATTTTAAATGTACTAGAAGAGTAAAAAATTAAGTAACTATAAAACTATGCAGAATTACTTTGTGGTTTCGAATCTTTAATAAATGAACCTATCCGAATTACAAATTCTAGCATAACGTGAATTGATCATATTTTTATTAGATTAAAACAAAAACAAAAAGATATTGAAATCGATTCATCAGTCTGGCATATTGGGGTTAGTTAAGTTAGTGAATTAAGGGTCCAAGGCTATTCAGCCTCTTGTCACTGTGACCCCAACTAATTTTGTTTTAGACCCAGCCAAGATTTAAGCTTCTTATGAATCTTAAAATGGTTCAGGGTGACATGATCATTATCTCTGTAGTGGCAGGGAATGGAATGCTGAGGTAAAATAGCCTTTTATAGGTTAGCAATTCACACTCACACAACCCGTATTCAGCTATTTCTTTATATGTCAGGCAAAAGTGGCATGTATCTACTACTACCTTCCCCATGTGTTTTAGATGGTAATTCACTGAACAGTGTCCGGACAGTAGGCCAATAATCAGCATAGCTCCCTTCTACTGAGTTCCAGTAATTTTTTAGCCTTTGTCCTAGAGTAGACTATATATAACCTTTTGGGATTGTCTTAGACCAGGCTGGGTGGTCTAATACTTGATCTTTTGATCTTATTCCCAGGTTTCCATGATATTATGAAGATATGTTTATGACAACCCAAAAAAATAGTTCGGGCCCAACGAAATCCTCGGCAAGGAGGTCCGCTTCTTCATTTCCTGGTATTCCTTCATGTCTTGGCACTCAAAGTAAGGAGACTTTGTTGTGTTTGTTGCCAGTTGATTGAATACTTGTAGACATTCCCAGACAAATCTTGACTCAAAATTGTATGAACTAAGAGCCTTAAGAGCTGCCTGACTATCTGACATGATATTGATCTCTGCGCTTTCGAGACCTTTTTTGATATTCACTCTATTTGATATTAACGCAGAGCTCTATTGCGTATATCTCAGCTTGAAAAATGGATGAAGTTTTACCTAGGGACTTACTAAGGCTAAAATTTGGACCTTTTATCCACACTCCTACCCTACCTTTCATTTTGGATCCATCAGTGTACCAATTGAGGGATCCCTCCATTACTTTTGGTCCACCTTCCTTCCAAACTTGTTGCTCTGGGAAAAGGGTTTTGAAATTCTTTTCAAAATTTATCGTCTTAATCATTAAGTCTGATACTGTTGTGGGTAACTGAGTGGTATCCTGTTCTTCTAAGTTTCCCAGTTTACCAGCCAATCGTTCTTTACTTTTCGGATGACCCTCGTATTATTATATACTGTACTAATAATTATTAATTTATTTTAGTTGTGACTAAAATTTTTCTTTTGAAAATAAAAATTTAAAATCTTCATCCAATACAATTTAAAATCTAGTCACGGCTTATGCTTACAAATACCAATGTTCCAAATCATAAGAATCTCGGTAAAGTAACAAATTATATTAAATAATGAATATGAAATATAAATTGCAATAAAGTACTTACTTCAGGTTTCCATCGCCATGCTTGTCGAGCATAGCCACTACAAGCAATAACTCTAACTCGAGGTGTTCGCATAGTATCATCTTTCTCTGGAGCATCTAAACACACTGACTCATCAGTGGCAATTGGCGCTCCTTCTTTACTCTGACCTTTTTCTCTTTCCATAACAAACATCTGAGTGAGAACTGGAGGATTGCGACATTGTACCAAGATTGCTGGTCCCATAGGTTGGTTTAAGCTGCCTTTTCCAGTAGGTTTCTCTAGACATTTTCCTGATGTCCTATGTTTTATCTAAGGATAACAACATAAATTTATAGATTCCACTATTATACTTTTAAGAAAGTAAATTTTCTGACCCTATTTTTTATAGTGAAATAAAACTTAGATTGTGTTATTTAAACAAATGTTTATAATACATACTATTTAATTATCAACTAACCTTTCCAAAAAATCTGTTCTCCATAGGGAAAAAATGTTGAGGCCATATATTGTCTAGATACCATTTGAAACTATGACAATGAAGATTTTCTCTTAAAGATAGTCGAGACCTTATAGCTTGCTTATCACGTACTCTTTCAGCTTCTATTAACATTTATACCACACATAATTATTTCATCAATTATTCTTAATAACTCCTAAATACATGTTGTATACACCACTAACAAAAAAATAAAATAAAATACAAAATTATTTAATACATAACCTCAAAAATAAGCGAAAAAAAAGCTCTAGTACCAAGAATTATAGTTCAATTTATAATGTGCGTCAAGTTTTACTATTCATTGACTATAACTTTAAAAAAAAATTAATATTTCAAAATGGGGACGGTTTAAAACGATTTTGTGTTAGTTCCTTCTATCTACATCGTACATGAGCCTATAACAGCTCATTCTTAGTAACTATACGATCTGCTTTCATTTATATCAAGATAGATTGGAGATCTATATATATATATATATATATATATATATATATATATATATATATATTATTAACAAAGTCGGCAAACAAGTAGATACACAAAACAGCAAAAGAAATTTATCACACATTATTTCAAGCATATCAGCTAGATGTCAAGTTTTTATTTTAAATTATTGGAATTATATATACATATATTTTAGTAATTTAAATACAGTAGAACCTCTCTTAACCGGTCTAGTCGGGACTGACACCCGGGCCGGTTGCCCATTTGGCCGGTTAATCCGAGGTTCCCGTTAAACTCGTCACAAAGCTTTTTTTACAGATTCCCCTCTGCCAAGTCTTTTAAATGACATTTAACCGCGTCTCAAACGAAACCAACACACGCTTCCGTTTTCATAACTCGCTCTTTTTTATTTACTGTATATACTGTACGTATCTCATAACCAAAGACAAGAAGAAAACTGAAAAGAAATGTTATATTTTCTATAATGTTACTAAAAAGATTCGTGGAAAAAAAGCGGCTTATCAAACGTTTTTGCCTTTGTATGTCTGCTATACCGAAGGGTGCCAATGCCGCGGTGTTTTTCAATTGCCGACAATGGGATACCGCTATCGACAAAATCGTTTGACTCGCCGCCGCTTTGATACCGCGGTGTTTTTACGCTGCCGACAATGGTATACCGCTATCGATAAAGTCGTTTGACTCGCCGCCGCTTTGGTGCCGCGGTATTTTTACGCCGCCGACAAAGTCGTTTGACTCGCCGCCGCTTTGAGGTTTCAATTACAATTTATTTTCGGAAACTCTCATCGAACCAGTACACTACAATATAGGCCGGTTAATCCGAGGACCGGTTGATCCGAGGCTGGTTAACAGAGGTTCTACTGTAATAGTATAATGATAAATGAATAATTTGTAACTTCTTAATGAAAAGAAAAAGTAAAGTCATGAATGTAAATCTTGGGCTTGTTATTTTGTTATTTAACAATACCCAAAGGTAACTTCGGAAAATTTAATGAATTTTTGGTGAATATAGAATTTTTCTGTAACATTAACAATAATTACTTGCACAGAAGAAGGTACCGTCTCGCGTATATTTATTTTAAGATGTGTTTACTCTTTTAATAATTTGACAATAATTAATTTAAATAATCTATTCATAATTGCTTTAACCTTTTGATGCCCGACTTATGATCAGTATAATACAAGCTCCAGCCCGGGTGTATTTTTCGCAAATTTGCAGACATTATTATGAAAATTCATATAAAATCTAAATATGAAGCAAACCTATCAATGTAATATTTTTTTTGTTCAGAAAGAACAGGGGAATATGAAAATGGTATAAAAAGTTACATTATCTAGGCCAAATTATTATTATTTTTTTACTTTATTTTTTTTTTTTTTTTATTTTATATTGAAATTTCAAAAGTAAAGTTATAGTAAAACTATAATTTTTTTTAATTGTAAAATCGTTACATACATTTTGTAGGAAATTTAATTCCCTACACAAAAATGTGTATATATATATATATATATATATATATATATATATATAGACATATATCATAAAAAATATTATAAGTTATATGCAAAAATGTAAACAAACGTAAAAGTAAAAAATGCAGATTTTCACACTGTTTATTGTAGCTTTTACATTAAATTAAAAAAGAACAAATATACAAGCTATATATGTTTTTGGTACATGATTTTCAGTACTCTTATATTTATTACAATTATATATTTCACTATTTACAACACTTGGGCCGGGAATTGAATTGTCATATAGGTTAGAATGCGTCGGTACATCGCCTGAAGGTCCAGGAACATTTTCAACTACACGATTTGAACACGTCACTACACTACGTATTATCTCGTCATTATCACTGTCTAAAAAATCACTAAAATCATCACGAGATAAATACTCCGATATTTCACGTTCACGCAAATTAGACATTTTATTTGTTTATCAAGACACAACAACAACAAAAGAAGCTACCACAGCTATACAGTGACAGTTGGCGAAATAACGAAAGTGAACCGGATATTGCAGTGATGCAGACTAAGACGCACTAAAACAAAAATTACCTTTCATTTCCCTGCATTCTGCTGAACAGTTCAATACCAAATACGTCATAGCAGTATAACCGCTAACACGCAAAAAAACGAGATATAAAACAGCTGAAGCCAACTCTCATATATGCGGGCGTGGGCTGCTGGCAGGGCAGTCGTCTGCTCGCATATATACGGGCGTGGGCATCAAGAGGTTAAATAACATTCTAATTTCTGTGTTAACAGTAAAGTTATGTCATTACAAATTATCTTACAAACAATAAAAGTATTAACTTCTATTAAAACCCTTAAGAATAATCATTGCGATACCTATTCAAGACTAACGTTTACTACGAAACTTTAAAACTCTGAAACTGTTTTTAGATAGAGAAGGTAACATGTGCAGATCATGTTGTCAGTAAAGGTACAAAATTCAAGCAGTATTAAAAAACTCTATTACCAACTATATTAAAAAAATATACGACTTAATAATGACTTGAAATGTTCGTTGATATTAAAAATTGTTGAAACTAGAGTTGGTACATGCATGGATCTTGTAGAAAATATGGGCTGCCGATCCATACAGTAATGGTCAAGATGGTCAAGGTCAATACAAGGATCGATTTTCAAGTCGCAGATAAAAGTTTCTTTAGTTAATGGTTTATTATTGTTTTTCAAAAATAAATTTGTATTTAATACCATTGACAGTTTCAAAACAGGCCATTAAAGAACAACAATGGAAAGCTGTTTTTTCATTCAACATATGGCCAGAGAGACATTTTTTAATAGATTTCAGATCATTTCTGCTAATAATAATAAAATTAGATATTGTATGGATAGGAGACACAGGCTTACCTTGGAAATTGTAATTACCAGGTCCTTTGTAATTACCTACTAATACACAAAAAGGAAAACATTAAAGTTATGATATATTTAGTAAACACTGTTCAGTTTTCACTTTCTGAATCAGCAGAGAGTATAAAAAGAAGAGTGAATTGTTGTAATCTAGGATAGAACTGTGCTGAGTGTACAACCATAGACGAATATTTTTTAAAGCCTGTAGGGAGAGGAAAAAGGATAAAGGTTGATTTATCTAAGATTTAGATTAGGGGGTTCTCTAGATTTGATGACCCATTGATGAGAAAGTTCCCATCTTCTTAATAATTTTTGTCATGAAGCAGTCATCAAAAGTGACAACGCTGTGGATTGCTGCATGTTGTGTAGTTAGTTTCTAAATATCCATGGTAACATCATGTCTCTGGTATTCATCCTGATATATATATATATAGTCTTCTTTTTATATTCTCTACTGATTGAGAAAGTGAACAGGGTTTACGAAATATTTCAGAAACTTTAGTGTTTCTTTGTTCGTTTTCCTATTTGTGTACTATTAGATAATTATTACCAAGGACCACTTTCCAAGATAAGCCTGTGTCTCTTATCCAAAATCTAAAACTAATAGGCTATGTGCCCCATTAAACTCTAACCTAATAATATAATTATTTATGCATAAATATTATGAACTATAAGTATGTGATAACACAATTTGTGTTAAGCAGCATTCATGTCTAACGCATTCTTCCTCTTGCTATATTTAGAACACCATTGAGCTGAATTGCAACCTTATGTCGGGATAAACAAGCCTAACATGAACTATTAAATTTAATACTAGTATAAATTACCAAAAGTTTCCAAATATTCTTTTGTTCTACTACGATGAAGTAATCAACAACAACAAATCTTGAGCATATTTTGTTCTGACTAATTTAGTAACAAAAATCTTGATTTTCCTGGATTATTAATGAAATTTCTACTTTTCCCCCTTTCTTTTTACGTAGACACCCTGAGTTCGGGTCTAGAATTTTTTTTATTTAAAAAGCTTTACTAGGACATGGAAAAATCATACATATTTCGTGAAAATGTTACATTACTGAGTGTGAATAATTGTGATACATTATTTTATACGAAATATAAATACACAACATATACAATAATTTGAATTATTTGCTAAGAGTAAAATATTCTATCGAGACGATTGGGAAGATTGCTACATTATAAACAAAACATCCTGAAAAAACTGTAAAAACACTACTAAACGTGAACCGAGTGGTTTTGTTGTGAAAAAGTGTCTATTGTCTCGTTAATAGCATAAACAAAAAATTGATTTTAAGAATAAATATATATGCTCTCTATTCCCACAACTTTATTCCCTATTTTAATATTACTTTGATTACATAATAGATAATAAAGATGTTTCAAAGAAGTGTAAAGTCAGGGTGAATGTGTGTGTCAGACAGATAGACAGATACACAGAGAGAGAGGGGAGGGAGAGAGAGAGAGAGAGAGAGAGAGAGAGAGAGAGAGAGAGAGAGAGAGAGAGAGAGAGAGAGAGAGAGAGAGAGAGAGAGAGAGAGAGAGAGAGAGTGAGAGAGAGGAGGGAGAGAGGGGGTGAAGAAGAGAGGGAGAGGAGAGGGAGAGGAGAGGGAGAGAGAGGAAGAGAGAGGGAGAGAGAACAGATATAAAAGGTTAGAACAGAGAATCAACAGTCCAATGTATCAACAGATAATATACTAAAGTATCATGTGAATAATAAAGTGGTGAAAAAACTAATTGACCTAGAACATGTTTGTTATATTTCCCCATTATTCATCTTATTATTGCCACAAAAAACTCATATTTTAAATTACTGCACATATAAATAGTATAAAATAACATTATGAAATAATACATTTTACTTGTTGGCTACATGAAAGATACAAGAACATTCAAGTAGAAAATAGTAGTTTTGAATGATGTCTGTATTTGGTGTCAATCTCTGATATTCCTACAGTTATTGGGGGTTTTATTTTAACTGGTGATAATCGTAGCCTTTCAAAAACATATAACTACCCACATTTACATTACCATAAGTTAAACACAAAGATTTTTATAACGTAGAAGACTTTAAATAATTTATTGTTTATAAATGTTGTATTCTTTAGATCTAAAATCAAAAAGGAAACCATCAATAATGTTATATGATGACATTTTCTGATGGGCGGAAATTTTCTGACTCTGTGTACATTCCGAAACAGGATTTGGGGCATTTCTCACCGTCATCACACAGCAAATGTGGGTTAAATAATTAAAGGTTTTCATAACACAAATTATTAACTTTTAATTATTAGAAATGTTATATTAATAATTCTATCCTTTTGAAAATACAAACAAAAATATATCGACTTGACAACACATTAATACAAACACGGGTGTTCAAGTAATTTCTACTAGGCTAATTAATTAGTAATTATGATAACACCTTGCTGTCTAAATCGAAGATTTTACTCTTAGACAACAATATGTCTGTTAATTCTGATATTATATATTTAAATTGTGTATAAAATAGTTTACTGAAATTCACACTCAATAATATCACATATTTATCAATTTTATTACTATTATTTATGGAACCCAAAGTTTTTTCTTTTTATTTGGCTCGGTTTTTTTACTGACCCAAACTAAAAAAATAACTTTTATATACAAATCCATAATTATTTATCTGTATTAAAGTACATAAGTGTTAAGAAAATATGTGAATACAATGAGTTTGTAATCTAATTTCATACCAAAGGAAGTTTGTATTCATTTTTTGTTACATAGAGAGAGTCCATTTCCCGTCAATTACAATTCACTTTCCCAATTCCAAATACACTGGTTTCTTCATATTGAACATTTCAAAACAAAAGATTGAGATAAATACTGATTACATTTAAATCTAAAATTTAGCAGAAGCTTAAAAAAAAACTCAAATTCAATACAAGCTTGAGTTTGTTAAAAGCATCGATAAAAGTTTGAGCTCATTTAAAAATCAAGCTCGAAAAGCTTTAGCTTGTAATAAAGCTCAAGCTTAGTAAATGCATGAGTCAATTAAAGTTCAAGCTTGGCTCAATTTACCTGAGGCTTGGCTTAAATTAAAAAACCCTGGCTCACATTCTCATAGTTAGCAAACCATCTAATCGTGTAATTTTAGCACCATGTGGAAGAACATCCAACATCATTTATCGACAAGTATTATAAACTAAATGAATCCAGTTAAAACTTGTTCTTCTTAAGTATAACTTAAGTTTTGAGATATAACTATCCCAAGAATTATGAATTAGTCCAGCAGTAGGCCTACCAAAAATAAAACTCCTCAGGCAGTATGTAAGGTGGACTGCCAAAAATAAACTTCCATTGAGAAACGATACATGGTCATCTCGCGATGTTTCTCGAGAGTGCTAAGAACTATGTCATTAAACTTCAAACAAAAATGCCTCATTTTCATGTAAAAATAAACAATAATTCAATTTCCCGTATGAAGAACAATCATTGTTGAGGTAGTATAAAATAAAAATATATAATATTGGAAGTAACAAAAATATTTTGTTAAAGAATAAAATTATCATCGGGAATTGCATGAAATTAGCTACATAATGAATATAACAAACATATTCCACATATTTTAAAAGACGCACAATTGATATGAACCGAGTGAGATTGTTATGAAGAATCATTTCTTGTCTTTTGACTTATTATCATAGATTTAAGAATGGTTCCGTAATCTGCAGTTATTGATGTTGTTGGAGAAAGAGATGTGAAGTTTGCATGGATATAGATTAAAGACATCAAAAACATTCATAGTTTATAGTTTAAAATACAATGCATATAGTTTATAATTTTTTGGTCATAAGTGATATAAAAACTACATGCATGAATAAAACAACAATTAATGGGTTTAACAGTGAAAATATTGTTATTTTCATTTATTTCACAATAAGTGTCCAACTAAAAATAAAACACCTTGAAACTTTTATAGTTATTATGATGGTGTTATAAATAAGTAATTATTCACATCTATGATGATAAAAGAAAAGAAATTAATTAGACTAATATAAATTATGTTTAGTTTATTGTCTGTCATAGTAACACATTAAAATAAATATATAGCCTGGAGCTAATACTTTTACTTAATTATACTGGAAGTAATAATGTATAGTAGGTAATACTTTCTGTTACTATGCAGTAAAAGTTCAATAATCAATGTCAATTAAGAAGAAAAAATATATCACTGAAACAATATTTTTTGTGTAAATTTAAGTTCCATTCAAGTATAGAATTACCAAAAAAAAATTTTTTTTAATAGTCAGAAATCGTAATTTTTAAGTGATATTAACCCTTACCGCGCGGCTAGCGCCTACAGACGCGGCACTGCCCACTACCACTACGCGGCTAGCGCCTATAAGCGTGATCGCTCAATCGTCTGCCATTACTGCACTGTAGATCGTAAAATATCCGATAGAGTGCATAGTAATGTCGCTTTTGTCTATTTGGACCCTCTAAACCAATATGGCGACTATTTAGAAATATTTTGTTATCGTTATTGGTTGCCTAGCAACAAATACTAGTATTCGTTTCCTCCCGTACTGCTTTTTGCGCCTATAAACGCGGGCTACTACAGTCAGCTGTTTTCGTGTTTTCACTCTCGCTTGCATTTGTTGTTGACGTCTGTTGAGTGTGTTGAGTGTTGTGTGTTTATTTATGTCGAGTTTTGGCAGTAAATAAATATAAATATTTTGTTAGTTTTGTCTTTTTCTTATCGACTGTGTATATTTGATATACACTGTAATGGTTCATCCAGACGATCCTGATTTTGACGAATGGATATTTGTAAATGGACTTATAAACGCATAGTTTTCTAGAGCGGTTGACTTTCATAACCTAGAACAAGAAGAGGCTGAAAGTGTAATTTTACACAATATTAGTGAAAGTGAAGTTGATAGTTCTAGTAAAAATGAAGAAAATCAAGAAGTAGGGTTAGTTCCAAGACGTAAGCCTATGGTTATTGGTAGGCCTATGGTAGGCCTACCATATTATTTAAATGAAAATTTATAACATTTCTGTTGTCTACTTGACTAAAACTACCTAAATCTAAAAAAAAACATTGAGAAAATATTATTTTTATTTTTTTTACAGTAAATGAGCGTACTATAGTATTTTTACATAGCGCTTTAAGGGTTAAAGTTATTTACAAAATATTAAACTTTTGTTTATTAACACGTTCAGTGCTCACGCGGCTCTAGCCGCACCTTCTACATTCACTTTCCGTTGGAAAAGAGGGTTTTGAGTCGTTGCTTAGAGCATTTTTTTTTTTTTTACGTGAGTAGTTAGTAAAAACCCTTCAACAAGTGAAGATGAAGAGCCTTGAAGAATAACCGCTAGAAGTCGTTGCAGAGCATTTTGAAAATTCAATATTTTCGTAGTTTTTGTGCTTTTTTTTCCAACTTAAGGTAAGTTTTGAATATATTTCAATTCAATTCCATTATTTTAACCATTTTTATTCATATCACAAGGGATGTCACAACAATAAATGGAAAAAAAAATTTTTTAATTAACAAGTTTTAATTTTTTTTCTTCATGTTTCTCTTCATTGTTTTATGAATGATTAGTATTTTTGTATAAATCCGAAAATAATATATAGTACGTGTTTGAAACATTTCCAGAATGGTTCGTATAAGAGGTGGAAAACGTTCGGTGAAGACGAGAAACAACCCCCCTCAGGTTGTTTCCAAGAAGTTGAAAAAATCTGAAACCACCACCCTATTTTACGATTCAGGCATTTGCGTTCTCAAATGGAATGATCGACGAGAAGTGCTGATGATAAGCTCAGAGTTCAGTCCAGACCTCGTCGATGTCACTGATCAAAAACCGATCGATGTGTAGTTCAAAAACCAGAAATGGTTGCTGAATACAATAATTCGATGGGTGGAATCGACCACATGGATCAACTTTTGGCTTATTATCCGATAGAGCGTAAATGCATGAAATGGTATAGGAAGATGGCCATTCACATTTTTCATTTGATCCTTACCAATTCCTATATCCTGTTCAGAAGGGATAATCCCAGTTCCAAAATGTCCCTTTATGATTTCCGCTTAAATTTGGTAAAGTCCCTCACAGCTCTTGCTTTTCCTCTTCCATCTGCTCCTTCCAACATTACCCCTGTTCCGTCCCCCGGCCCTTCCTCACAGACAACCACGGTTCTTCATGCTCCCCGACAAAGACCGCTGAATGTCAATAACAAACGACTTTTTCGATGATGTGTGGTATTCTTGAAGTCTGGGAAAAGAAAGAAGTTGTCATACTACTGCCCAGACTGTCCCAAAGAGCCACATATGTGTGCGTCATGTTTTCGGCCATATCACGAAAAATAAATAATAAGTGCAATATTTATATAAAAAAATTGTTTAATTTAGTTTTATATAGTAAGAAATAGCGTAGTTTAGTGTAAGATAAGTTTAGCAAAATCAAAAATATTTTGTTTGCATTGTAAATATAAAAATTTGTAATTTCTTTTTGTAATTTTAATTGTATATTTAATATTTTCAACTAGTTGTAATTAGTTTAGTAATTCAGTTTTTTTTTTTTTTTTTTCAATTGTAAATAGATGTAAATATAAAAATTATCATTTTTGTAATTTTAATTGTATGTTTAGAATTTAGTTTCGTAGTTTATTTATTTTGTTTTTAAATATTGAATAAACAAATATAATCGAAAACATTGTTTTATTTTCTCCCCATATAAAGTTCCAATAAAACATATTTAGAAAAACAAAAATGTATTATATTATATTACGGTAAAGGGACATAAAAAATGAAAGTTTGTCTCATTGTTAGCGTGATCATTTAAGGATTGAATTATGTAGCTAAAATGTAGTTAGCAAATGAATAACAAACAGGACGTAATTTGTGTCATGCCGCCGTATCTTCCTTTATAATAAATACATGAATAAAATAACAATCAATAATTATCATTTCAATATTGATTGTTATTTTTGAATAATTAAATTAATTAATAAATTATAGATATTTGTGTTTTATGTACAAACAATTTTTACTATTCCGAAAATGATAATTTCACACTAAAACATGTAAAAATGACACACAAACAATTTTTTACTATTCCAAAAATGTTAATTTCACACTAAAACATGTAAAAATGATTACCAAAAATTAAAAATATGCGGTAATAGCCATGTTGAGTCATAGACTAGAATAGGGCAGTGAACTACCCTCCCTACTACCTTCCCTATGGTGCACGAGGCTAATACCGCAACCCTTTGCCAGATGCCGCCATATTGTAGTCAGACATAAGCATTGTAGTCAGTACCCCTCTCGAGGCTTAGCACTCAAAGTGTTAATAGTTTGATACTCTGAATTGAGGAACCTTTACAAATCACAACAATGTTATTTAAATCGATAAGTTACTCTGTATATATAATAATAAAATATACACTACCTTACTTGAAAGTAAATACTTGTTATTTGATATGATTGTATAACTTACCAGGATTAAACTTGAAGTAAAACTCTTTCCACTGATCCATCCACACCAAAGCTACTCGAGCTAAGTTGGCATACAAAACTTCTGTGACACCACCAGGGAATGAGTATGGAGAAGATTTTCGGAACAGATGACCAACATGAGAACACGGTGCTATCTCTATGCTGCCTCCACACTGCCACACCTTTTTTTATTTATATAAAAAATAACAATATTCAATATACAAATCAATGTAAAATTTACAGTAATGTCAATTTTTATTCAGAATGTTAAAAATTATGATATTACCTAACTTTATCAAATTAAACAACAGACTTTTTAAAATTTTCTAGTAAGTGAAAAACAATGGATTTACATATTTGTTTACTTTTTTACTTACCCACTATATGAAGTAAAGGCAAGTTTGGTAATCACAAAAAATTTCGACCTCGATTTTTACTAATCTTCACATTTCATGGTGTTAGTAAACCAAAAAAGTTATTTTCAACATGCCGTAAGTCCAACATCATTTGAACTGTTGTCTGTACATAAATACGATAGCGGCCATAAAAAATAATATAAGAATATGAAATTTGTCACAGGGGACTATAGTACACTCATATAGACACAATTGAAATTCAGAAAAATTTAATTGACAATGTTAAAATGGTGGCTATTTTATACAGGTTTTTCTTTTTATGTCTGTTTTATCTTGTATTATTCAACACACAAAATTAGATAAGAATTTGCAGATTTCGATTCTACATGTAATGGTTCGTTCTCTATGGTGACGAATAGCAAAATGATTGTCAAAAATGTAATTTCGAACTTCTCAAGAAAATGTGATATTAGTATAATTGGTAGATCCAGAAGGATAGAGTCACTGACACAAGCGTAGAGAGTTAAGGCTTCTTCAAATCTTCGTAGAGAGAGAGGCATGCAAGGGCACACACATCGACACGAGCGAAGTGAGTAGAGACTTAATAATATATATATATATATATATATATATATATATATACACACACACACACAATTATGAGACATGTTAGGGAGTAACTGACATCATGAAAGTAGTAATATTCACAATTTGTAACAATGTTTTTGATAATTTTATTGTTATACTGGATAAGACCCCTTGATACCTATAAATACAATTTATCATTTCCAACAAGGCCCAAGCCACCTACTTTTGGTCATCACATTTAGAGGATCTGCTTGCTTTTAAAATGAATTAAACAGGGTTTAATTTTTTAAATTATTGACTTTGTAATCCAGATCTATACCATCGGAAAAAAGAGATAGTAAAAACAGCATGAAAATGGGTCCAGCTATTTGGGCCTTAAAACAACACACGTAGAAGTCTGAATATCTTGAAATTGTGATTAATTTATTCACAGATTATTTAGAAACCAAAACTTTGAATTGTTTCTTCCATAATTTTTATATAACTTTTTTTTTAAGTAGAATCACAAAGTGCTATTATTATGCTATGTAAAAGTCACAACTAAAAACATCACATAATGATTTTGAAATGTAAATAAATTTCAAGTTATTTTGAATCCTTATATATTGAACGAATAGAGAAAATAATAGTTTCTGAAACCAATTAACTAAACACCAAAAGTCTCTAGTTGCCAACTCGATATGGCTCAGTGAGACTGGAATTGGTAGAACAAGACACTGCTCCATCTTTCTGTTTCTAGAGAATGGAGACAATAGTACACCTTCAATCCAAATGTGATGTGAGGTGTTTGGTTGGCAAAGATTCGGTGTACTTTGGAAGGTTCTAAATTTTGTAGAACTATCGATTTGAAACTCTTTATGGGTTTCATATGGAGCCTAGCTATACTTTACAATAAATCCACTTTGGGTTTCAGTGAAGAATGTTTGTTTAAAAAGCCATTATAATCCCAAGGAGAATAAATTTAAATAATTGTAACTTACTATACAGCATTAAAATATGTCAGCTAATTGTAACAATAGGTATGCTTTACTAAAACAAGTTTTAACATATTTAAAAATTATATAATGTCTTAATATCATACATCATTTTATATTCCAACTTATGATTAAAAATACAGTTTATACTTTACTATGCCAAAGAAATATAAACTTACTCTAAATGATAGCTCTAAATTTTCTCCGCCCCAAACTTCCATTTGATCATCATAAGCTCCTATTTCAAAGAAAAAATTCTTGTCCATTGCAAACAATCCACCTGCCATTGCTGGTGTGCTATATTCATGACATAAAATAACATGAAATACTTAGACAAAGTGTGTATAAAATGAAGGTTACAACAAGAGATTAGAAAAATATGTAATTCAAATTTAAGTATTTATATATTTTCCCACATTATAACTGTGCATATACTGTACAATTATACTTTTCTGCTAAAACTAGTTATTCTTTGTTTCACATTTGCCAGTTGAAAATATTATTTATAAATGGATAAAACAGATCATTAATAGAATAATAATCAAGTCATGACTCTTTATTGTATATTATTTTATTTTTTGAAAACTTGATCATACATAAACATTATCTTACCATATCATTCTATTTTAAACAATATACATATATATTATATATATAAATAAAGTTTGATTCAGTGTAATATGTAGTATAATTTAATGAACCTTACAAAATCATATGTTATAAGGGTGCTACTGTTTGCAAACAAGCTATAACAGTTAAAAAAAAACTTTATATTATCTAAAATTTGTTTACTCTTTTATGGCCTTTAAAATAAGTTGCTACTTGACTCAAATTGTCAACTTTTATTATTAAAACAGGCATTGAAGACCATTACAATGTATATTATAATAAATTCAAGATGATTATTTATTACAGTTAGTTAACTATAAAATTATTTCTAAAGTTTAAATATACCTGAATGGTTGAGTAATATCCTTTCTCCGTTTGTTAAGTTCAGAAGCACCCAAAGTGTACCACCTGAAATGTAGCTCCCAGTTGAAAGCACCCCAATGCAGTTCAAAACTACGAATGTATGCGAATGTATCATCACTTATGATGTCTATAATAGGGCAAACAACTCTCTTTCTATCTTCAGCAACACGTACAACTAGGCTCTCTAACCAACCTGTATATGCAGTGAAGAATAAATGTTGATCACAAGACACATACATTTGATAATTTAACATATAAATACTAAAAATATTATGAAATATAAATAGTTCTCAAAAGTGCTATATAAATTACTATTGTACTACAAAACAGTTTAAGCAATTGCTTTGCCGCCAAGAGGATGAACAAAATATTTCACTTCAACTTTTGAACAGTTAGTAAAAAAATAAATATGTATAAACTAATATAAACTTAATATTATCTTTAAAATGACAAATATAAATGATTTATGTTTCAAATTATGGTAGCAAATCTCTTTTACTGTATAAAATGTGTTTATTTCCTACATACCAGTAGTACATTCACAATGTGCATCCAAAAATGTTAATATTTGCCCCTTGGCATGATTGGCTCCTAATAAACGGGCTCTGACCAAACCTTCTCGCTTCCCTGTTCTTAAAACTCTTGTAGGAACTCCTAGCTTTGATACATAATCCTCTAGTGCTTTTCTTAAAAAAGCTGCAATCAAATCATATTTAAGATATAATACAATTTACCTGATAAGTATAAAAATAAATAAAACCTCATTCAGGTTATAAATAACCGTATTATACCCAAATTAATATTTAATTAAATAAAATTTATGTTTATGTAATGAAAAAACATACAGTTCCATTAACATATCCTTATTAATATCATCGGTCTTGAATCTTGGAGTGGAAAAATGGCCTAGTAATGGAATAAAAGCTACTCATCTTGAGAGAAGTACATTAAAAAGAATATATGACCCAGTCCAAAAAAATGGTCAGTGGATAGTATGTCACCAATTCAAATATTGACATGGTTGTATCTTGGAGAGCCCAATGTCGTCAACAATCACGAATTTATATGGTTCTATCTGTCATTAAGTACAACCAACTACCAAGAATATGATGGGAAAGTAATTTATTACAGATGTATAGGTGACCAACCCTTAAAAAAATTCTGAATTTCGAGCCGGATGGTGAACACCGAAAAGGAGATGGGTGGATGGTGTAAACAGTGACTTCTGAAACTGAGAGATGGTTTATTGTGCTCTTCTCTTCAGGATTGACAGTTCCTACTACAAAAACTTAAAAAAGGAGACATCAATGCTGAGTATTTGTGCATATTATAAGATTGCAAAACAAACTGTGGTGGATGTATATGACCTTTTTTCTCTAGTATAAACTGATTTACAATTTTATTATTTTAAATATAAAATAAACTAATGTTGCTGCTATATATATGCTGTTTTATTATAGCTTACACCATGTTATTTAGGTTATGTTATTTAATATGGATACCTGTGATCTATAACCTGTCAGAATTTAACAAGGTTTTAATATATCTTAAAAAACTACTGACTTTTAAAAAAATGAATATACAAGTACCTCTATCCATATCAACATTTTAGATATTTCTTTTCAATATTTTTTTTTTAATTTTTAAAATACCTAAATTTGTGAACATACACTAACACAAAATGCAGTTTGTATATACATTATAAAAAAGACCGATTTGTGGCAAGTCATATATTTATTTATTTATTGACCATTTCATCACATCATAATTAGAATAGGTATATAACATAGAAGTTAGTGCTTCACGTGTTTAAAATATTTTCGTTCATTAGTTAAGGACATGATCTGAAATCTAAATAACTATTATATGTTGTAATGAATGGACTAGAGGTAATGAAATTAAATATTTTGGTAATGAATGAACATTTTAAATAAAGGACAAAATAGAAGAAAATTAACTCTACCTATAGAGTGTATATGTATATTTATTCACAATTTATCTTTATTTTATCAGAACTCAATTTCAATAAAAATGCTTTGTAGTGACATCTTTTATTTCAAGACACCCACACCCAAACATAAACTAGAGTTGTGTACATTTATTAACAAATAAAATAAAAGGATTCATAATTTGAATAAAACAAAAAATTGTTAAAGCAATAAAATCAATACATGTTTCCTTAACAGAAACAGAATTCATTTAACAGAACAACAAGTAAAAACATTAAACAAGAAAAATCAATGATGCTATGAGTTTAAAATCCTTTCGGGGAGGGGGGGATAGACAGACTTTGTACTATACAAAGGGATATTTTACCTCTGGTACTGGCATCATCTACAAGTAATATTTCTTCAAGCAGCATCCAAGGAGATCTGTTGATAACACTATGAACTGTCCTTAACAATGTAGACCATGCTTCATTGTGGAAAACTATTATGACACTTGTTTTTGGTAGACCTGATATGTCCGTATATTTATTTCTACACCTTCAAATCAAAAAAAGAAAACAAAAAGTCAAATAAGTAAAACTAAGCTGAATTACTATGACAATAATTGTGATTATAGTAAGAGTAAATTAAATTAAATATGTTAGGTTATTAACCCATACCACTATCATTATTATTGAACTTAACACTCCCTCAGATCTCCTTTTCTTGTATGATTATAGCTGAAATAAAGCTAATACTTAAAATTTTATAAAATAAAATAAAAACCATGTACTTTCTTCCTAATTTTAATTTAGTTAGCATAGTTACACAATAAAAGAACAATGTGTACAGAACTACTTCGATACAACCAAATATTGTAAACTATCGAAAATTAGTGTTAAAATTTCGAATATTTCATTGTTGGCCATTGACCGACATGTGATCGGAACAGGAAAACTCAGATGTTTAGTAAAGATTAATAATTTTACTCACTTTTAAGACTTTTGAAGATTAATTTTTCTTTTTACAGAAAAAAAAAAAAATCAGGTAACAGAGAAAGGGCCAGCATCTTTTTAACACACGAGAGGTTGCGTCCGTTTTAGAACTCGAGAGGTCACGCGAAAGCAAATTGCTCACGCTTACTATTTTCAGGACCTGCTATTTTAATCTTGCAGTGAATGCTCTGAAAAAAATATAAATACAATACCTAAATATAAATACCCTGTTTAACTGTCTTTCAACTAGTACTAATATAATTCCTCAGTAAAAATATTTTCCCAATGTAAATAATTGCTAAATCTGGTTAAAGTACGTGAGTTTATAACAGCGCGAGAGATCGTGTGTGAGCAAATTTCCTTAATGTGTGCATTTGTCCATTCCAATGAATGATTTGGTCAAAATTCAAGTACAAAATGTATTCTTAAAATGAAGTACAAAATTTAAAAGAAAATACTGTATAAAATTACAAAAACAAAATTTCTTTGAATAATTCTTTTTGATGCTGGATAACAGTTCTAGTCAGTGTCCATGACTTATATGCACATATTGTACGAGTTGCTTTGGTGTGTTCTTTACAAATTGAAATTCGGCAGGAACTGCATGTTACAGTTGTCTTCCAATTTTTCTTCAAAGACATATTCTACAGTAAGGGTATCGTCCCTCTGGAAGAGGTTCTTTACATTTTTCTTGGATAGGTTCTAGTTTGAATGCTTCAATTATTCTTATTTTCATTTGTTGTGCAATATTGTATTGGGGGCTTGATCTTTTCCCGGCTTAATCAAGAAGCAGTTGTCGCCCTAAATTCATCAGAAATGATTGGCGGGGGAGAACCTTTTCGTGTTCAAATGTCTGGTTGTTCGATTTGTAAATTACATAGCCGTTTATTCCCCCAACATTCAGCATGAAAAAAAACATCGTCAATGGCCACCGGTTTGATATTCTTGCCACACTGTATTGTTTCTACATAGCATCACAAACGTCGACCCCACATTTATACTGGTTGTAAAAGGTCACCATACTGGGCTTAAAGTCTTCTTCCGAGTCCTCATCGATCTCATCTGTCTCGTGCAGTGTTGAAAGCAAGAGAACAAATTTGTTTTTTTTGGGCTTGTAAGAAACTAATGCTTCATTATGTGTAAACACAAACATACAACTGTTGATTGGTTGTTTGCTTCATTGAGCAATTGTCATCATCTCTACAAAACTGAAAATTCGTAAGTTATCAGTCAAAAAGTAAGTGGTAACCATGAATACTATCTCAGTATATCGAATATATATCAAGCGTTTAGGTCAAACTTGGTAACAGACTCATAAACTAAAGACATCATATTGTAAAAACCACCTTTGGTGAGTAATGGACTTTACAACAATCACAAAAGCAATGTTTTCGTCATTACTGTAGATTCTTATATATATATATATATATATATATATATATATATATATGAGAGAAGATAAAACAGAAAATCAAACTCATTGTATATATAAAAATAAATAAAAATTGTATATTAACATAAGTCTGAAATCACTTAGTTTACCATCTACCCACCATTTATTATTTTTTTTTACAAATAACATAACTATGAAAATGTCTCATGTACATTTTTTATAAAGTTAACGGTTTTCAAGATATTTGACCTTAAACATTTTAAATAGCTGCCATTTGAAAATAGTATAAAATAAAGTTTCTGGTTTGGTTCACTTTTATAACTTACCATCAATAATGTGTGTACCAAATTTGAACCCAATATCTTATCTATTCCTTAGTTATAATGTTTTTTTATATAAAACAAAATGGCTGATAGACATGAAACTAAGCTTTTCGGACCTATATTTATATGACATTTTTTTCTTTATTTTTACCTCCTAAAATCTCTGTATATCTTAGTGAATCACCCTGTATAATAGTCTGAATACTTCCAACACAGTATAAGCTCAGGATGGAGGTTCTTGATATCTCATAAGAATAACGAAATGAGATGTTGATAGTATATGTCTGGTATGCAAATGGTAAATAAGAATTGGTAATTGTTTACAATTACTTTGTCACCTCTAACTTCTTTAGTATTTAAATATGTTATCAACAATGGACTACAAACAACAGATAAACATGTTTGAAGGCCCAGAACAACTAGAAAATACCAGTTACACAGGGTCAAAGTCTTATCAATGCTGCGATATGAAGCGGTCCTTTGCAGTCAGTTCTAATGGTGTCGTGTTCCGGTTTCAATCCGTTTACCTACGAAAGGTTTGGCCAGATGGTTATATATATATATATATATATATATATATATATACCAATGCCAGTAGCTCATCTGAAGACGACTTCTAAAGTATCCCACTTTTTTTACTTTTCCGGGCCATAATAAATGGTATTCCTTTATTTACAAACATAAATATGTCAAATGTCTTCATACTAAAAAAGTTAGAGGTGACAAAGTAATTGTAAACAATTACCTAAGAATTTACATAGAGTGATAATTTATAATAATAGATTAAAAGGAAAATACAATTAGAATATTAAATTCAAATACTCAAGGTATTTTGATTACTTACTTCTTTTTACGAACATCAGGCAAAGTGCGGTTGAGTGGAATACGATCACTTGCCAATAAATTAAATCTGTTAATATGATATAGTTGCTGCATTTTAGCCGACAAATGTGGTGGAATTAAAACTGGAGCACCGTCTTTTCCCTCTGATGGTTTAGGATCAAACATATTAGAATTGAGCAATTCTGAAACAATGAGATTAAATCTTTCAATTTACAATGATTTACTTACTTATTATTATAATATACACAAATTAAGTATCTTTTGTGTTTCGATTTACATCAGTTTAGTAAAATATTAAAAAGTTCTGTTGCAATATGCAAATTTACCTATCTCTTCAAAATATGTATACTATAACATCATGTAATTAATTAAGAATAAAAATTTAACTAAATTCATGAATATTTTTAATATCTTCAAAGGCTACTAAAAGATTTAAATATTAAATTTATATTTTGGAGTATTAGTACTAAACATTGTGGAATAACATTGCTTTTTCATTTTTGCGTTAGTGACCAGCTGATCAAAATTTAAAAAATTATATTACATTTCTCATTTTATTCCCACACATTTTGGAAGTCTCCTGTATGTATAGGCCTATATGAATCGGGAAGGAAAGTTACACAAAACATTGATTTTAACTTCTAAAAACATAATATTACAGAAATGTTAATTTTATAGTATTTATAAATTATGATAAATTAATATCATTTAACTGCGTCATTGTACTAGTATGATTTATGTTGAAATGCTGTATAAATGTGTGATAGGCTACAGATGATGCAGAATGTAAATGAAATGAAATAAATTTATTTCCTGCTTTTAACTCTAGGTTAATACATTAACCTGCAATATAAATTATACAGTAGTTTATTAACATATTCAAAAACAAAATATAATTAAGTTAAATACTATTTACAATTATTGGTCTACACAAAATAGAAATTAAGTTGGTTTAATTAAAAAATGTTTAAAACTTACATAGTACAGTGAAATAACTCTTAAATAAATGCAGAAACACAAACATTGCAGGAAATTAGGTAGCCCTTTTCATATTGCCAACATTACTGAAAGAGAAACAAAAAGAGCAAGAGATTTATGCTCATTACACATTTTAACTTATGATATCTATGGAAATGGTTGGCCTAACTCATTAACAATTATATCAATGAAATCAAAAATTTTAAAAATACATAAATCAAAAGTATTAAATCTCATAATTAAACAAATCCTCAAAATTATCAATTCCAAGCAGCCATTCATGGACTCCTTTAAAAGAAACACTTGAATCCATTATCTTTATATTTGTTGTAGCTTGTTGAAAAATCTGGGCACATGGTACAGATATAACACTTATGATGATAACATTGTAAGATTTCCCTTTGGCAATGGACAGTACTGATCCCTACGCAGAGCTCATATAGGGTTGTAATATATTAAGTTCATATAAATAACTTGTGTCCTGATTTTAAAACACACTGTTCTGGTTCTAAAAACAAAATAAGTATAATAGAGACATTTACGCCTTCCAGGATTACAAAACGAAAAGAGAGTTAGATCATATTAACCTTGGAACTGTAGGGCTGGATCTGTAGTGGCCAAGAAATAAAACACAAAATTTCAATATGAAATGTATTTAGTTACAAAAACAAGTCATTAATATCTAGCGAGTTACAGGATTTCTTAAAACAATATTATTTCATTAAAAAAAAATTATTTTTTTATAGGAATTTTTTTTTTTTTAAACTCTATTTCATGTACAGAAAAAGAAACATTTTGAAAATAGTGTTTTAACAAACAAAAATTCCTATTCTAATGACTTTCAATTGCACATTTAGAAAAATAACACTCAGAGTTAGATTTAGATATGTATGACACTAATAAGATTGGGGTCTTCTTGAAAAGCAAACATGCTGAAATACTGATATACATACACACACACACATATATATATATATATATATATATATATATATATATATAAAGGGACTAGCATTTCGTCCATAGTGACATTTTCTTAAATTCTTAAAGAGTTAAATATAGATTACAATTTGAGATAAACTTATCAAGAAAGCTCCTCTAAGCAACGAGATTATCTGTAGCGTTTCTTTCTTCCCTGCTATGTAGCCTATGTTGTCAAACCAGTCCCATCGGACTGTTCCAGTTCCATGTTCATGTAATTTCCATACAAAGCAAATTTTAAGTATTTATTTCATTTATGTTTATTGGTCGAGCCATATTTGGATCACTTGTGTAAGTTTGCTTTATGGAGTCAATAAAAATATTCGAAGATTAAACTACTAAGTCAATGTAAATGTCATTGAAAACAATTTCCAAGATTCTAGTGGTGTATGTACATTCATGACATGTCTTGTACGTCCAGGTAATTGTATGATGACTAGTTTGGAAAACTATATTTTGGATGAAACGCCTTTTTTAAGTGGACATTAGAAACATCAGAAATGGAAGTCATGTTCTTCCGGTTCTACAGGTTCTGGCTCTCCACCACTAAGTTCACATTCACTATTGCTATCATGGTCCCTAAATAGTTCAAGGTCCGGAACGGTGTCCAATTTATCAACTTTACTTCGATCATCGTATGAAAAAATTCTATCAATTTCAATATTAGATACTGGCATTTTATTTTCACAGTTTATCGAAATATCAATTGAGCTTATATTTATCACACTTCATGAAAAAATGACAAATATTAACAATATATTTAATCAACTTTAATGTAATAGCAGATATTTCTTGTTGAAACTCCATATTCAAGGATAAAATAAAGCAAAAGCTTAAAGTTTCAAATATTTAATAATATAAATGAGCTACAATTGTTTCGCCTTGCGGCATCGTCGGGCAACTGATAAATTACAGGTATAGACAACTATTTAAACATAAGTACAGGAAACTGAAATACAATAGAGAAATCGGGAAAGGTAGGGGGATGACCTAGCAGGTAGATAAAGGTTAATGAACTATGTTACGGATGGGTTTTAGAAGAGGTGACGAATTTAATACAATTTGGTCATTTAAGTTTAGAATAGGCCTAAGTGAAATAGATCTATTTATTTCTAAACATTCTAAATTATTTAATCTATTGCTTTTATTTTCTATATGTAAAAGTTTAACATTCAACTTCGGATCAAAACTATGACCCGAGTCAAAAAGGTGGTTAGCAAAGTTAGAGTTTCTATAGCCATGTTTCCAGCTATTTACATGTTCTTTAATTCTAACTTTTATAGATCTACCTGTTTGACCTATGTACTCAGAGTCACAATCTTGACAAGATATTTTATAAACTCCACTATTTTCTAACATTTCTTTTTTATTTTTATTATTAACCAACATTTTCCCTAGATTTTTTGTACAATAAAAGGCAACTTTACGATTACATTTAGTTGAAATAAGGTTACTGATTTTATAACTAGTTCTGTTGATATAAGATAATTTACAATATCTAACTATTTCAATGTTCTCGTTATGGGAAGAGTAGACTAAATTTTCAACTATTTCAGGAAGGAAGGCTACTAAGTGCAGCTAGGACCATCCGTCACCTCCTAGGAGTTTCAACAAGGGATTTGTGAGCGCTTCGTTTTTGGTTAAGTGAAAGAAAATCGGGTCATAGTAACCTGATGGTACCATCGTACCTGACCTGCTATTTCTACCTGAAGAAGTGTAACCGAAACCCTTCTATTGTCTATCTTTACTGCTCCTACACATCACGTCTATTGTTAGATGTCTTGCGAATTACCCAGGCGTGGTGGCACCATCCAGTTTAGGGAGGGACATTTTCAATATTTCAGTTGATGGACAGTAGAAGTACATATCAGTCGACTCTATCTGGTTCATTTCATTTCAGTACTTCAATTCCGTGAAATTCATTTTCAACCTAACCTAACCTTTCTCTAATAGTTATCAAGTAGGAAATAAGTTGAGAATCTTTTTTATTTTTTGCAATAAACAACAGTGCGTCTACCTTGCCAGATTGAATTGGAAGTGAATGAAGTGATCATCAAAAACTAAATAGTTGCTAGATTTTATAGTTGGAGAGCAGAGATCAAAAATGGCCCTTAAACAAATCTGGTGGTGCCATCGAGATGTTTACCTCCGATATTCACAGCTATTGTTTTATGTAACAATGAGTGACCCTTTTCGAGTCGAAAAAGGAATCGGCCAGACCTTCATTCCTAGAATTAGGGATCCTCCTCCGATGGTACCACCAGGTTACTATAACCCAGAAAATCCAATGAAGTAATAAAGCAAAGTCAGTGAAATCGTGAAGTGTATTGTGAAAAGGTTATCAGTTGAAAAAAGGAGCGAACCAGTGATAAGTACAAATTTGTTAAATATTCTTTTATTAATATTCGTAAATTTCACTTCAATTGAGTCATCAAAGAATTCCCCCCGAGAAATTAGAGTTAGTGCTATTAAAAATTTAATTTGTTTTGTTGTAAAAGAGCAAGCTGTGGCAGTAAATTAAATATTTTAATGTTTAAAGTTTTAAATTTGTTTTTTAAATGATATGTTCAATAATTAAAGTAATTAAATTGTTTGTAAAGAAAATCAAAGCCGAGAAAAAAAATTGTATGTTAAATGTTTAGAGTTTTAACTTATTTTCTTTGTGAAGAAAAATCAAGGTTTTATGAGCCAAAACCAAAAGAAAAATATAATCTGGGCAAAATAATTGTTGATGTCCTAAAAAGAATATTAGAGAAAGTTTTGAATTAATTGTATCAAATAAAAATTTAATTGTAACCAAATTAAAATTAGGTTAAGGAATGAGCAGAGTGAATGAAGTAGAGTTAATAAAATTAGGTTAGTAAATGTAATTGTTTTTTAAAAAATCAAATATTATATTAAAGAATTATTTGAAAGGTAAAGAGTTGTGTTTTGCGTTTTATTTAAATAGGAGCTGAGTTAATGTTATGTAATATTTGACGCCCAATTGTAGAGGCTATTAGTTATAATTGTGTAAAACTTATGTTATATTTGACGCCCAATAGTAAAACCTAGCAATAGTTAAATTAGTTAATAAAAACAAATGTTATGTTATATTTTGACGCCCAATCGTAGGGGCTAGTATATTGTTAATTGTAGAAATAAGTTATGGTATATTACCTACAATTTATTTTCTTATTATTTAGAGCCACAGTGCTTTTGGTAAAAAATGATGTTTTTTGTACCAATCAAATTCATTTTTTGTGCTAATTAAATATTTTGGCGAATTATTTTAACGGAAATAGTCAAGCAAAATACCTTTTTTAAGTAGCATAGAGTTACCTATAATTTTCTTTTCTTACATATCAATACAATGAAAAATATCAGAGATTTTGTCTTTTAAGGCAAAATATTTTCATATTACAATACTATGAATGAAAATAAAAATGTTTCACATTTAAAGACAATATTTCGATCTATTTTCAACAATTTGAAAAAAAAAAATTTTTAATTGGAAATTTATGGTAATTTTATACTCTACAAGAAATGTGTCTATAAGAAATGTCTTACGTAATATGTTTTCATTAATGAACTCTATATTTCGTGCTTTTTACGGGTAACTTATAGTAAACGCGGTAAAGCATTAAAATACCACATCTCTGTCAGTTTTCATCATTCGTTTAACCCATTAGCTACTGATTGCCGACCTGGCGTTCATGTAACGGCGCTAACGCGTGGGGACGTAACGGCAAAGTCCGTCATTGGAGACTCTAGTATTATTTATTGTGTAAAATTGTTTGAAATTGTATAGATGTTTTCAATCTGTTGTAACTCTTCTTCATTTGCAGTGTAAGATGTTGATGTAAAGCCATTTTATAAAATAGTAATAATTGTTTAAGTGTGTGATATTTAAATTTTTTATAACCGAGTGACCACGTCCCTTTCAAACAATTTTGCTCACAAAAATTATAATTAAATATTAGCACGATTAAAATAATATTATTTCTTATTTAAAATTAATGTGTAATAACAGTAAACGGGAAAAAATTGATTTCAGTAATAAAAACAGGTCAAATCGAGCTTCAAAAAGCAAAGTCGGGCAAACCATGATTGTACTGAAATAATGTTACACCGGCCGTGACCGCCGTGCCGCTCCGTATTTACATAGAATCTCAATGGGTTAAATTCATACTTTTTAAATTGTTTTCATGAAACGCACGTAATTCCTAAACTATTGTGATATTTCATTGGATTTTAAACCTTCAAAGCACCCTGGCTCCATTATATTTCATTAGTGCAAATAGATGGGCCTATCGCGTAAGTAGACCATTTGGCAGGTACATTTTTAAAGAAAATTTTGATAATAATAAAACCCGTTTTAGGTAATTTCAAATTGTGTGATTTTTCTTTTTTCTTATAGCGGATGTTCAACATTTTTAGTTATGAGAAATAAATTTTATGTACCATCATCAATTAATTTTAGAATTAATTGAGGTCCATAATCTATATATAAATAAACCCATTCAAAGTGTTTATTTTTATAAAGTTAAAATTCAAAAACGAGCTAAAACAAAAATCAAACCGACTAGCCTAAATATATGGAAGAAAATATTTTTTATCTCATGAATATAGATTTAGCCGTTTGGGCTTTGGAAACACCATATTTATAGACCTATATAATAAATAAAAATCAAACATTTTAAAAACTGAATTTAGAAGTTTTTGGTATCAAATTTTTTGTCTCGCCGATTTGTTTTTAATAAACAAAATGTTTCATTAATTTGCTAAAAAAATTAAAATCAAACTTTTTGACGAAATAAAAAAAAAGTAATCCATTATTTTCCCAATTCAAAAAAATGCAATATAATGATTTTACTTAATTTTGAACCTACACTGAACTGTTCATATCTAAACCACATCTTATCTATAATAATCCTTTACTAATTTTATACAAATATTAATGTTCTGTAGTACACGAGATTATTCCAAGCTGGAAAACTATTTGTAAAAAGATAATAGGTATTTCATACATTCTGACTTGTTAAGTACAACGTCATATGAAATTCACATAAACGCCAATCAATAGTCAATACTGTGTTTGGGAAGTTAGGTTATTTAAGTTACAAGTTACAACGTAAGACGACGCAATAACTAAGGAGTAAAAAGAAAGAAAGTTGGCCGACCAACTGCATATGTAAAGATGTAAGTACATATTTACATGTGTTGTAGGCTTGTAAAGATGTAAGTACATATTTACATGTGTTGTAGGCTTTTTACTTAATATAATTATTTATCTTCCAAAATTATATCAGGCCCTTGTGAATAGAGGTAACAAATTGTGTTGAACTAGTTTGCTGAATTAATGTCAACATTTTGAGGTTATGTTTTATTTTTGACATTGCATTTTTTTGACATACATATTTTTAAAACTGTATGCCGTAGAGAGGTGGGGCTCAAAAAGTTCAGCTTAACCTACACGATGAATCCAAATAAAAATATTTGGTAAAATATGAATTTTAATTTTTGAGAAAATATTAACAGACCATTATTTTGGATAATTTCCTGTCAAATAATTTGATTTTGAGAAAATATTGACCATTGTTTTAGATAATTTTCTGTCAAAATAATTTGATTTTGAGAAAATATTGACCATTGTTTTGGATAATTTGATTTTGAGAAAATCTTAATCATGGGTTGGATAATTTCCTGTCGAATAATGTTTCAATGATATGGCTCAGATAATTAATTAAAGAAATAAACCATTCATATTTTTACATATATATTCCACATTCATGTATCCATTTTTTTATAATCCCATTAAATAATACTTTTTACCATTGCACAATGATTGGATAAATATTGCATTAAAAAAGTGTTCTAATAAAAAAAGCTTATGTAAGCTAAAATATGACTAAATAAGAATATGTCTTGTTAGTGGTCAAAAAAAAAAAAAAAAAAAAAAAAAAAAAAAAAAGGATTTGTTAAATATGGTAATTATAGATAAGCTTTTACAATAACCTCAATTTCTCAAATTTTTTTGTAAATTGTAAAACAATTTATAAGTTGTAATGAATAATTGTGAATGAACAAATATGAAACCAATTTTGGTAATTATGCATTGAAGTGCTTTAACACAAAACAATTTTCAAATCTCAAAATCCTTTAATATTGCAGAAACTTACAATTTTAGACACAAGGAATTTAGGCTTTTTTGGGTTAAGACGAATGTGTACAATGACAACGTGACTCTGTTACCAGTCTTATATTTATGTTATACACTGCATATTACATTAGTATAAATCATGGCAGGTCATATATATATATATATATATATATATATATATATATATATATATATATATAATTACCTTCCCAGACCTTTGTAAACATTCGTAATAACCCAAATAAGCCTTAATTCCTCGTGTTTCGCAACAAGCCTTAAAAGTTTAAAAAAAAAATTAATGGATTTTTACACTTGAAAATTGTTTCACGTTAAAAAATATCTGATTAACGACAAAGAAAGTTAATAGTTTGTTTGCATTGTTTTTAGCGACTACAAAATAGGGTGAGCTTCAATCCATAATTACCTCAATATTATTTCTATTTTGAAACACCATAACTAACAGTAATTAATTGTTAAAAACAGTATAACCACACCATTTTCTCATTAAAACTATCATTACTTTTAAAATCAATGTTTTTATGCTAGTATAGCTTATATTCTGCATGTTGAGGGAAACATGTTTAATGTTTAGAAGGTTAAATTTGGTCAAGTTAAGTTAAATCCAAGATAACACTGTGAATAGGTTAGGCCAGGTTATGTTACATATATTACATTTGCGTGAAGCAGTAAATCAACCTCACTTTCTCGACTTTGAGCTCACGTAGTATTTATAAGCATGCACACACGCTTTATTTTTATGTTTTCTTGTGGATTGTGGTCTTTAAGACTACTGTAAAAAAAAAATATATTGTCACGCTGTTCTTAACAATTGCCTAATTCATAAAATTTTGTACTTGCCTGAGCAATCTCGATTGTAAACTTTCCTGTTTAGGTCCTACAACTGTTTAGCCTATCTATCAAGCATCATCAGAATGAACACTTATTCAAACATTAAAAATATTTAAAAAAACACAAGTTTTAAATTGTTTAAAAATTTATTTTTAATTAAATTAATTTGTCAAGTTTGTAACACAGTCTACTACAGTATGTCCAACTGTTGAACTGTGTTGACTCTATCTGGTGGGTATCATCTGTAGGTGGGGAATGGGGATAGCTTATCTATTAGATCACACATGAGGTTGGATATTGGATTGAATTGTGTTTTTTGATAATTTTTAATAGATTTTTGTTATCCGTTTTGCAATTTCTATAAATATGATAAGTTTCCAATGGGTTCATCTTATGGCCATTATTACAGAAGTCTAGAATTTCCATATTTCTGTCTATATTAGTATAGGTATGATTCTTTTTGATAATGAGTTCTGCAAAATTGGATTTGAATATATTTTTAGTGGAGGTGTTTTTGAATCTTTAGCAGGAAAATAATCTTGTCTTGGTTTGTTTTGGGGGGTTATTGAAGATTTGAGGCTTTTTGATGTTCTATATGCCAAATTGTAGCCTTGTTGTTGAAGATGTTTCTTAAATAAAAATAGAATTGTTTGTCATATTCAGTAACTATGTATGGATCTTTCTACATAAGAATGAATAGTGGGTTCATTGTTTTTCTTTGTGTTTTTTTTTGTGCCTTTTGTTTAGTTTGTCAATGACAGAAAAGTCATATCCATTCACTAACGCAATGTATAGGATGAATTAAAGTTATGAGTGGTTTGATCCATTGAGTAAGTTTCCTGTATATATCTTATGAATGTTTGTTGTTTGTTCCTGTTAATTTTGAAGTCTATGTAATTGAGGCTGTGGTTCTTTTCGAATTCTATAGTGAACGTTAACTTAGGACGTTGTCAAATATTTCTACTTGCCATTGGTTTCCAACAAATAAACAAATTATGTCATTAATATATCTAAAATAATATATTATCTTGCTGTAGTGTTTATTGGTGTTGTTCATCACATAGTTGGTGATCTCTTCGTTTTGGATAAATATATCACCATTAAATTTTAAGTAGTTTTGAGATAGGCATAATTTGATTAACAGCTATCTTTTTCTTCTCCATTTTTGTTTCGTTTTTGAGTAAATTATTTTAATATATGTAAGGTTTTGTTAATGGGTTCTTGTATATATATGTTTTTAATGTCAAATAAAACTAAGGTTGTGTTACTTTTAGGTTGTATTTTTAATCTATTATAGCTGTGGTTATCCTTAAAAAATATGTTCTTCCAAATGATGTTTCCAACTTTAAAGGTTGGGGGCATTACAGCGTATTGGTTTGCGTAGGTACAACAAATAAACAAATTATGTCATTAATATATCTAAAATAATATATTATCTTGCTGTAGTGTTTATTGGTGTTGTTCATCACATAGTTGGTGATCTCTTCGTTTTGGATAAATATATCACCATTAAATTTTAAGTAGTTTTGAGATAGGCATAATTTGATTAACAGCTATCTTTTTCTTCTCCATTTTTGTTTCGTTTTTGAGTAAATTATTTTAATATATGTAAGGTTTTGTTAATGGGTTCTTGTATATATATGTTTTTAATGTCAAATAAAACTAAGGTTGTGTTACTTTTAGGTTGTATTTTTAATCTATTATAGCTGTGGTTATCCTTAAAAAATATGTTCTTCCAAATGATGTTTCCAACTTTAAAGGTTGGGGGCATTACAGCGTATTGGTTTGCGTAGGTACAAACCTATCCACACTATGCCTGTCATAACAACACAAAAACATATTATCAAATCAATGCTCTTTAGATCAAGAACCGAAAGCTCTGAGAAATTGTTCAAATAGTTGGGTATAATGTCATTTCGTAGGGTATATATCAGGACAGTACTGAAGTTGGTATCTAATAATAAAGTGGGTATGGTCAAATCAACACTGCTCTCTTTACGTAGGGAACAGTACTGCATTTCACCAAAGTCTAGACTAACTTTTTATAAAAAAACCTATTTGTACCATGGGAGGATTTTTAATTTCATACCTTCAGATATAAAAAAAGTTCATGGAACCAAACCATTCTTGAGACAAATTGATAACTGGTTATTACAGAATGATAATACTGAGGACATCTTCGATTGCTTAATTTAATCTAAAACAATCTATATTGAATTACGATAGGAAGGCAGTGTTATTTGTATAGCGGAAGAAAGACTATTATGGGGTAGAACCAAGGTTAGTTGAATTAAATAGTGAAATCAATTCTTAAGTTGAGAAGAACGGGTAGGACAGTCTCTTGCTCTTATTTTTGTTGCATTTTATTGAGGGTGAACCCAAAAGCTGGCTTTGCCAAAGGGGTTGCCAATTTTCCTGTTTTTACATTCAGTTGACATAATATAAAATTATTATTTAAATTTTATGTTATTTAATTAAACAAATTGTACTGATCAATAAATAAAACTTATATATAAAGAGATATTATGTCATGTATATAACTTTAGATATAAGTGTATATAGGCTATGTATATTATAGCCGATTGTATCTCTAACGGGGAAATAAAAATTCAATTCATTCAATATATTATACTCCCTCATTTCCTACTCTTTGGAGCTACCTTTCACTATGGCAACAACCTAACTCTTAACCCTTTGCGAATCGGAACATTTTTATTAAAAAGTTCTCTGAGGTCGGATGTCCAGCGCTACTGGACATTGCCATTTTCCTGCTAGCTTTTAGTACCGTGCTGCATTAGAGTTGTCACAGCTCGTATGTCCAGCACAGCTGGACAATGCTTATTTCTTGAACGGTCGGATGTCCAGTACTACTGGACATGTGTATAAGTATTTGTTTGGATAGGTTAGGAATTTATTTTTGGTTTGGCATGTAGTGCATTATGTTTATAAAGTCTATAACTTTAAATAAATAACTCTAATGCTTTGTATGACTTAGCTCAGCTTAATAAGTCACGTTCTTAACCTTATGATACACAGCTGTGCTCCGAATGTAAAAAGCTGTAATGTGCATCAGCGTTTTACTGTATTTGATAAAAACATACACTACTATTTCAGTCTAATAATTGTGGAGCTCAAGTTAGGTTGTGCAAGTGTGTGTAGTAAAATGTGTGATAGAGATTTACTTTTGAATTCAGATGACATTAGAGACTTATTTGAAGACGCAGCTGATAATGATTTTTCTATTGAAAGTGGTTCAGACCACGAAATTGATGTTTATTCAGATTTAATTGGTGAATTATATATTTTAATAAATAGTGAAAGGAACAAAGATTCAATTGAAAGTGAAGAAGATGGAGATAATGAAAAAACAGCAGAAGACAATGAGTGTGATGGAACCGGCTGGAGGGATTGGAAAGAAGGTGATTTAAGTTTACATAGATTTAATTGGTCAAATTACAATGATTTTAAACCACCACCAGGACAAAATCCCCAATCAGAAATTGATTTTTTTTCAGTTATTTTTTACTGATAATTTATTAGAAGAGATAGTAAAAGAAACTAATAGATATGCTGCTGAAAAAATTAAAGCAAATACTCCTTTACCAAAGAAATCAGTGTGGTGGTCCTGGAGAAATTTCACTCTTACTGAGTTTAAAGCCTTCCTTGGTGTTTTAATCAATATAGCAATTCATAAAAAACCAGAAATTAATTATTATTTTACTAACGATTGGGTTGATTGTCAACAATTTTTCAAAAGTGTTTTATCAAAAGAGAGATTTCAACAAATATTCTGGAACCTTCATGCAAGTCCCCCCCCCCCCTACTGGACTCATATCAAGTGCAATGTTACGCTTTGCAAAAATTCATAGTGTAGTGATTTATTTAGATAGCAGATTTAGGCAATTTTATGTTCCTACACATAAAGTTAGTATTGATGAAAGCACTGTTGGCTTTAAAGGCAAAATAGTTTTTAAGGTTTACAATAAGGATAAGCTTACGAAATGGGGCATTAAAATTTCCGTATCATCAGAATCATCGACAGGATACATATTGGCCTTAGAACCATACTTAGGGAAAGGGACAACTGATAATATGGTGCGACCTGACTTAGGAATGACAAGCAGGATTGTCTTACACCTCGTACATAAACTTCTACAATCATATGGTAATATCGAGGGACTCCATGTGTTCACAGATAGATTTTATACCAATCTATATGTGGCATCAGAACTATATGACATGAAAGTTCATCTAACAGGAACTATAATGAGAATCAGAAAAGGTTTGCCAGAAGAGGTGAGGTCCAAAATAAAGAAAAATAATGGAAAGAAAGTTTTAAAGATTAAATTAAAAAAGGGTGAAATCAAAGCTTACAGACAAGAAGACAAATATGCCCTTCTTTTATAGAGAGATACAAATGAGGTAACAATGCTATCTACTATTTATGATAATTCAACCAAGACTGTGAGACGTGTTATGAAACGGGGAATTTCTGAAAACATTACAAAGCCCACAGTGGTTTGTAAGTACAATGAGTCAATGGGAGGTGTAGATATTGCTGACCACTATATCTCTTCGTACAGCTTCACTAGAAAATCAATAAAATGGTGACGAAAGGTGTTTTTCTGGCTGTTGGAAACCGCTATTATAAATTCATTTATTTTATACAACTTAAATTTACAACAAGGACAACGCAAAGTTCGACAAAGAAGGTTCAGAAGAGAGCTGGTGAAACAGTTGGTCGCAGATACAAGAAACACGCCAAAACATAAACAATCTTCTAACTGTGAAGAAGATGAGCGACTAAGTGGAAAATTGCATTTATTATATCCAATAGAGACTAAAGGGTACTCATAGGACTATGTAGTGTGTAGTGACAGAAATCCTGGCAGTACAAGAAGAAGAAGCAAATATTATTGTAAAACATGTGAAAAAAGAACCTGGACTTCATCCAGGACTTTGTTTTGAAAAATATCACACACTGAAAGAATACAGGCAAATTTCTACGTTAGAAATCTGAATTTTAGAAAAGTTGAGGATATTGAACAAACATTTAAGATTGGAATTATGTAGGCTATTATAAATTTACATAGAATCTGAATAAAAAATAAAAACCGGAAATGTAAACATTTTATATTATATTTTGGTAGATCATAGTAGGTAATATATAATTATAAATCATACACTTCATTCTTTTATGTATTTACGGTGTATTAAAATGCTTATCCTAACAATCATGCTTTATTTATTTGGTCCTTTTAAATAGAAAATAAAGATTTTTAAACATGTTGTGCAATAACTCCAACTGACGTTTAAATCACTTCCGAGTTGATTACGCAGTAGAGTCTAAACTGGCACAGATCAAACGTGGATAAGTTGGTGTCCAGTAGGACTGGACATCCAAGCTGAGAGGACACACCGTCAGTAAGTATATCAGACTTGGCTGTGACTAAGCGTTGTACTGGACAAACAATCGCAAAGGGTTAATTGTAACATGTTCTATGAATTTACTTTGTCTTAAATTTTATATATATATAATTTTTTCTCCCTACTCTTTGGTGCTATCTTTCACTATGGCAACACCCTAACTCTTAATTCTAACAATTCTATGAATTTACTTTTTCTTAAATTTTATATATATAGGCCTAGATATATAATTTTTATTTTTTAAATTTTATTTATCATTATTTTTACTGCACCATATTTTATAGCTGATTCATATTATTTCATTTTAATTTATCCCGAATTGATTTTAAAATTAAATACTTCCCCATAAATCTTATATATTACAAATAGCCCTAACACATTATGACTTCCTACTATACATTCCTTCTATCTAATTTGAAATTGAGTGAATCACTAAAAATCGAGTGAATAGAAGATGTCTCCTGTGTTTCAACCAGCTGGTCTATCTTAAAGTTAAATTCTGACTTTTATCATTCTAGACAGATTATGTTTTAAATCAGTAATTATGCATTTACCTCTCTCCGCGTTTTAGTCGCTAAAAATCATGCAAACTTAAAGTATTTTCCTTGTTTTCATTAATCAGGAATGGCGATAAACAAATATTTTGATGTAAATAGTTTAAGTTTGCATAATTTGTAGCTACTAAAATGTGAAGATAGATACAATAGATAATTACCATACATTCAGTTAGCCTTTCATTCCATATTATGTCCATGGAATTATATATGTTTAATACTTTTGGCCTAAATTATAAATTCTTATGTTGACCTAGTTTGATGAACTCCTAGGTTGGTATTTTATTTGTTTTAGACCTGTTTATGTATTAGTAAGGTAATTAATTATTATTAATATTATTTATGTTATATTTATTTAACTTCTATTTATATCTTATTTTTATTTAAATTGTGTTTATTATACATTCAGGCTTAGGCCACTTGTTTCATTTAGGCTAGTTGTTTATTTGAAGATTTAAACTCATTTAATTTAATAATTTCTATACATATATAAATGGTGGTATTTTAATTTGTAAACTTTAAGCTAACTTTTTTTATCCTTCAGGCCTATCTTCCCTTTAGTAATTTATTATAAATTCATATCATTTTGTCCTAACCTAACCCAATCTTTACAGGTAACTTGATGGTTTTATCGGAGAAAACCAACTTTTGTCGCCTATTTCAAAAGTGAAACATATGATCTTACTACCGCTCCTTGTAGATATTTAACAAACAAATTCAGCCTTTCAAAGTAAATTTAAAAAAACAAAGTTGAGAAGTTTTTAATTTAATTTTTCTTAACCGAAGCTATAATGGCCTTATTTCTACACTGGTTTGACTGATAGGATTATCTTAGCATATATTAAGCATCAATTATTTAAAATTTATATATTTTATTATCCTTGCTTTTTTCCCAACTGAATTTTAATTGTCGGACAAAACATGTTCAGCTATTTTTTATTTATCTGCTAGGCCTAATCATATGTTCACTAATTCTTATATTTAACAGTTTTTTTTATCTCGCCAATATCTAACCGGTCACATTCACATTTAATACTGTAAATAGAATTTTTAGTTTAGTATCCTATGAGAAGTTTGGTTTTGACGAGATGTTGCATAACAGTGTTTTCAGATAAATCTTTACAAGAAGTGTTTACTAAACTTATCAAAGAGGGGGAATAGGGTTGTTGACACAGATAAAACTTTTAAGTAACCGAGCCAATGACATAGATTTGCTTGTTTGTTCTCAGTGTCCAGTGTAGGTTTTCATTGTAACATGGTATTAATCTTTCCTTGTGTTGTGAAATCCTGTGACTTGTGGTTTGGCTAATTAGGTTAAAGTCATAGTTATTTTGAATACTACGGTCTAGTTTTACTACGGACATGAGTTCCTTTCTTATTTTGTTAGTTTTAGTTTATACAATGGCTCTAGTCTTTGTTGATGTTTTTCATATTTCCCTTGTACTAGCTTTATCACATGATAACGGAAGTTAATTCACACCCTTGTGATGTAAGCATCACATATTAGATTTTAATTATAAATTCCAGTAAAACTAAATATTATTGTTTCATTTACCTTTGTTTTAAGCCATTATTATATAAATTATTTGCACATATCAACTAATATATATATATATATATATATATATATATATATATATTATATAATAATAATAATATTTATTATATATACTATTTAATAATAACTATTTATATAAATCACATTACATTTGCTGTTGTCATTTCATTTATACATCGAACTTTCTCTAACCTATCTCATTATTCATCAAGTGTTTATTTACGTAAGTTTATACTTTATTACTATTATTTAAACGTAATTTCATTTTATTCAGCCTTATTACTTTTATTATTATTAATTTTGTATCTATCTATCTTTTGTCATTTAATTTTCTATAATGTCAATTGACTTATTTCTGTATCTAACCTCAAAGGTAAGCTATAATGTAAACTCCTATAACACAACATTAATTTTACTTTAGTTGCCAAAATATATATAATAACATTAGTATAGATCTTTTAAAATGGGTTTTATTACTTTTATTGTCATTTGAATTGTATTAATAATTTTGTAACTGGTTAGGCCTAAAATTCGATCTGATATTTGTTTATGCAATCCCTATTGATACCTATCCTTTAAATTTGTTATAGCACATTACTATAATTCTTTTACAACTTTAAAACTTTCCTTTTAAAATGTGATTAAAAAATACTAATTGTAATTAACACCCTAAACTTTGTTAATCAACATGATTAGAGCAATGAAAAACTTAGAAAAAATAAGCAACCTCAGATTCAAAAACAAGTTTGCAAGCTAACAAATAATGAGATGATTTATTATTATTTTTTTAAATAATCTATTTAAATTCAAAACAGTTATTAAAAAAAATAAAATGACTAAGAAAAATAAAATAACTTATTTCAGTGATATTTTAAATAATACTGTAGTGACCAGCCTTACAGTTGCTTTACACCTTCAACTCTAATAATTACAAATCAAAATAATAATTCAAAGTTAAATAGAAGTTGAGTAGTTTGCAAACAAATTAAGTTGCAACATTATAACAGGCCGCTGTGGGTTGCAAAAGGAAGTTATAACATCCTGGGTTATTTTGATAAGTAACCGAGTGAGCCAGTTTCCCATAGCCTAGTCGTATAATTCCCTCTCTCTCTCTCATAATTATTAGCCAATGAAATAGTGAATATGATGGAAACTGTCGTCCATCTTAGGTGTGGATAAAAGGGTACTAAAACCAACTGCAGAGCAGGACCCCTGGAGAGTGGTGTTGTACTCCTGCTAGTGTACGCATCACAATGGTCATCATCTCAACTTTCGGTAAGTCCAACCTCTAAATTGTTTGGTGGTGCAAAAAGTAATAACATGTAGTAAAGTACATAAAAGTATTTTTAATAATGTTCTAGTCACAAAAATGTTGCATCAAATTATAAATTTAACTGATTTATCTGAGTTTTAGATTCTTTTAATGATGATCTATACAAATTCTAATAAGTAATAAGTTTGGCAAATCAATGAAGTAAGATGTTGTTCTAAGATGTTTAATATAAGTGTTAGTCAAAATTCTGTATTTAATAAACCAATATCAATGTAATGAAAACCTAACTAAAATCATGTTTAATAAAGTAATAGATTTGTAACTCACACAATTTTCCAACTCTCTCTTTTGAAAACTCTTCCTCCTAAAATGATCATTTAGCAAGTTTAAGTCACTCATTGTAGCAGTCCAATTGAGGCACCAAAATACCTTTCCGAACAAATGGATTAGACATAAAGGAGAGATAGAATGTCCAATCACCAGATCTGTCTCCTCTAGATTACTTCTTTTGGAGTTACCTCAAAAACAATGTCTACAAAACTAAACCGAGAAACATTGACGAACTTAAAAGACGTATAACCGTAGACGCTGCTAAAATACAACCTGCCATGATAAGAGATGTAGTAAACAGATATTACTTTAGATTGGCGCACTTTCAAACAGTAAATGGAAAGCAATTTGAACATTCACTATAGAAAAATTAGTAAGTGATTTAGTGAAATAAGTTATTTTCTTCTTCTTCTTCTTCTTAGTTATTTTATTTTTGTTCTGTTTTGAATTTAAATAATTTTTTTTTTTATAAATAAATCTTATTATTTGTTGTCTTGCAAACTTGTTTTTGTTAATTAACAAAGTTTAAGACTTTAGGTCTAATTATAATTAGTTTATTTTAATCACATTTTAAAAGAAAAATTTTAAGATTGTACAAGAATTATAGTAATCTGCAATGTGTTTTTTCTTTGATTATTTTGACCCACGATTTTGCATTTTCGCTCATTTGACTGATAATAACTTAAAAACGGATTTAGATATTTAAAAATGGATTTAGATATTAAAAAACGGATATGACCATAGTTTTTTTCGTCAAATTTTACATTAAAATCACATATCATACGATTCCCATTTAAAAAAATGAAGTTCATTTCAAGATGGTGGAAAAATTTTCAAACTCGCTAAAAGTGTTTTTTTATGACTGTGAATAACTGTATTTATTTCTATATCATAACACTCGTTCATTTTGAGATATTAAGCCGTTTCCAGACTTTTCACCCTGTATATATCCACAAGAAATTGTAACCCATATAATTTAACAAAATATCCAGTGTACATATGTATATTAAAGTGTAGTCCTAAATATATAATTATAATAAACAAGTAAGTAAAGAAGAAGAAATAAGAAAAGAGGTTGCTACAAAAAGAAAGAGAAGGTGAGAGGATCCAGTAACACTTTAAATCAAGTATCATTAAAACTGTGGCAAAGAATTTCACATCTTCTTGGTGAGTCAAGAGCATAATAAATTTTACTTCAGAAAAAGCTATAAGTATCAATTTAAAGGAATTCCCATATTTTAACATCGATAGCTATCTTGCCCAAAAACTATAAATAACAAACTATTAAATCAAATGACTGAATATTTCATAAAATTTTAATATATCGATCAAATAATAAAATAATTGCCCATCATCCAATTTGTATTTCACACCATTGTCATTTTATCAATTCATCAGCTAGACACCCATTTAAAAGTAAGTATCAATTAATTGTTTAGATGTAAAAAATTAGTGTAAAATTTTGTCAATTATGTTGTTATCTGTGTAGAATCCCTAAGACTAAAAAAAACACATAAACCTTGTATTGTAATCATAACTGTAAAATCTCCTACCCAAAGGGCTAGCCATGACAAATTAAGATACAATACCAGAGACCCCAATTAAATGTATTAAATTTGTAAAATAATTTGTGTTGTACCCTAAAAATAACTTTATTGTGTAGGTCATATTTTTATATCTTACCCATCTCGTTTATTTATAAACTACATTGGATTATTTGTTTAATATTCATCATTATGGTAGGTTTTCTATTAAAATTAATAAATTATTTTCTATAGTATTAAGTTACTTTCTTTGTTTGTGGAATTAATGAATTGTTACAGATTTTATGTTTGTATGGAGACTTTTGGACTTGTTTTTATTTTATATATTCTATCTTTGTGTTTTTTTTGCAGGAACATGCAATACAAATTTATACCTAATTTACAGACAATGGCAATGGTTAATAAAGCTGTATCACTATGGAACAAATCACATATAGAAATTAAAGTGAGGTGTTTTTTTGAGTATGAATTAGAACCAATCATATATAAAACAAGCCCTGAAAGTAGACTCAAATGGGAGAATTTAACAAAAGAAGTAATAGATTCTCTAGAAACAAAAATAGTATTACCCCAGATATTGCAAAGTCATTTAATAAATATAATAAGATCAATAGGTTCAAAGATTTACAATTGGTATGTATTTATCGGAAAAATGCTGAGAGACAATTATTATGATTACAACAATGTTAATATATACACTGATAAAATATGTTGGACTTGGTATGGGTGCATTGACGAAGTAAAAATATTTGAATCATTTTGGTTTCTTTACCCACAAATAAATGTTTGTTATGTATATCAAATGGCGTGCAAATACTGTTTAGAAGAATATATACAAAAATTGCCAGTTCAAGAACAACAACCGACAGATTCACTTAGGTTAGGAATACAATTGGAAGAACTTGATCCATTAAATTATCCAATGAAAAAATTACTTCTTGAAGACCTAGAACCATTGGACTCATATTTTAAAAATGTAAAGACAGGTGATGGTAATAGTACTACAGTAGAAATTATGTTTAAAACAGTATTAAGGCAAGGAAATAAATTTGCTGTAAAATATTTCTGGGACAAATTAAATGAAAATGAAAAATCTAAACATATAGAAACAAGTTTACATCTAGCCATGGAAGAATTTAAATTGCATTGGCATTTGAAAACAGGATCATCCTATAAAACAGAACAGTACATAGAAATATGTGTATTTTTAATAAATAAAATGTCAGAGATTCAAAGAAAAGATTTATTTCGACAGAAAACCCCATCTTTATACCTTACTTATTTATCCCTATTAAAAATGATTTTATCTACATGGCCATGGCAACAATTTTTTATACCAACTTTAGAGGAAATGTGGAGTTATCTAAAAGAACCTGATTACAAATATTTATTGTATGAAATCATAAACAAAATTAAAGAGGATTACGAAATAGGTTATGCTGTGGAAAATAATATATATCAGAGAATACTACATGAAATGTGGAACAAAACCCCTGATAATTTAAAACGAAGTATACCCTATGATGTTATATTTAAATTAGTTAGTATTTCAGACTACTCTAGTGTGAATTTAATAACAAATGACCAATATTTGAGTGTAAAGAACCTAAATAAAGAATATATGATATATATTGAAACCATTAAGAAAGATAATCATGATGTAATAGACAATATGATAAAGACAAAAATACTGGGTGGTGAAAATCAGAATGTTATAGACAAAATGGATTTAATAGATCGTTTGATTAAATATTATCAATATGATTTAGCTGAAAAGTTGTTAGATTGGCATTCAAGTTCAGAAGAAGAGAGAAGAAACTTTAAATACTTGGATCCTATCATAATGTATCGATATTTCATTTTAACAAAAAAACATAAAATGGCAGATCGAATTTTAGAATGGAGATTTAACATACTACCAAGTAAATGGCTCTGTTTTGAAAAGAAAGATTAAAATATAGAATACTAATTTACTATTATTTTGAAATGATTATGAACTTGGACGTGAGATAAGATTTGAAGTCGACAATTAATTCTGAGGAAGAGAAATAAACTGTTTTTCTTTTCTGTAATTAAAAAAAAAATCTTTTCTGTAATGATTACTATGTAAAAAAAAATTATTAAAATTCTGTAACGATTGTTGTTATGTAGAACAAATTTTACTTAAAATTCTGTAATAATTGTGTTGGTATATAGAACAAATTTTTATAACATTATCTTTACATGTAGTTAAAAAAATGTAGTTAATCAAAAAATAATCCATGTAAAATTATACTAATATTCTTATTTTGTAAAATAAATATTGTATATAGTTCAATAATAATTATGTAAAACACATTTTGTATACAACTTTATTATGATTGTTGTTATGTGTATAAATATATATTTTATAAAAAAGTTTTGTATGCATTACTTATATATAGAATGTTAGGTATTAAAAAATATATACTGTACTTGTATAAAATAAAAGTGCATTATTGTTTTTATTATATTTCTAAACAATACTTTTGTTGATTTTATTATACAGTAATTGTTAAAAACACAGTTTATATATTTGTTTAAAATTTATATACAGGTGTGATTGTAATTGCAAAAACCAAATGCAATACAGATACAGACACAATCTTTTATTGTGGTAGTTAAATAAAGTGTATAAATCGGCATTAACAAATGTATTTTTTAAATACTTTTTTCATTAGCAAATTGGATGTAAAAGTTTTAACTGTTTTGATTTTTTTTTTTCGTGGAAGTGCTAACAGAACATCTAGTGGTTCACAAGGTACACCAACCCGACTCATAAGAGGCACTAGGCACTATTTTTAGCACAGTGTGTGTATGTTTGGTTAGTAACAGGTGTGGGTCATAATATTTTTCCAATTTGCTGAGAGCTGCTCAATTTTTCAATCATTGGACAAGTTCATTATCCATAAAAATCATTTGGTAAAGTTCAAACAATAGTTTTATGAGAATAATTTTTCACCCTTAGGCTCTGCAAAGTCACCCAAGAGCTTATTTTATGCAATTTCAAAAATTACATTTAATGATACAAACTCAACAAGCTATTTCTAAAATATAAAATAATAAATAGAAAATAGTTTAAAACATTTTTAGTTAATATTTCTTATCTAGATCCTATAGGTTTAATAACAGCTTATTTAATGTACAGTGGAGATCTGTTTATTTTAATGTTGAGGTCTGCAATGGATACACGAAAATTCCCAAACGATATTAGCAACCAATCATATCAGTTGCATACCTAATGTTTTTATTTCATAATGTTAATACTTTATGTCAATCCACAATCATATCTAATACTATTTTGACGGTTTTAAATAAAACACCATACAATATAAATCTATATTCAGATTTTAATTGTATCAGTCTATGAGGTTCCATCCGTTATCTCATTGAAAAGTTCACGAGTCTCTTCTATCAAATAGCAAAGTTTCACAGAATAACAAACTTTCGCTTGGTCTCACGGACAAAGTTTATTTGGCCATTCCCACTTCTGTAACTAGATGGTTATGGTACTCTTTCAAAACCAAATTATGTAACTAAATTTAGTTAAATGTTAGGAAAAATTGTATAATGTTGAAGATTTATCTCAATATGTTTCTATTTACATATCGAATCAGCTATTGTTGAATAGTTATGATTAATTTTTAAGTTATAAAGTAAGTAAGAAACATGTTTTCTTCTCACTTGGTGGAATTTATCATTTTATCTTAATTCTCATTAAAAATAATATTTGAAAAACTAAAACTTTCATCAATCTAACAAGGTAAAATTTCACCACTTTAAACTACGGATGAACAGCAAATAAAGGTACTTTTCTCTGTTTGAAGTTATTTGTTAATGATGAAAGTTCAATTTTGTTATTATACATTTTTCGGACATTTGCCATCATTTGTGTTATAAAACATTTGAATTTTTAACACACAAATGATGGCAAATGTCCGAAAAATGTATAATAAAACAAAAAAGGTACTTTCTTTCAGCAGGAAGGAAAGGGTTGAGATACACAATAACCAGGGTTTTGATTGTTTGTTTTTATATCCTAGTTACTTTGGTAGAATTTTAAATCTTTTGCGTGCGATGACCCCACCGACATTCCCTTTTCGTCACACAGTTTGTACATGTTAACTCCAATACGAGATTTTATTATGAAGAGCCCTGTAAATTTTAGTGAAACTTGGCCGCTATGACCTCTGGGGCTGATGATAAAATGTGAGTTCGTTTCCATACTCGATCTCCAATGGCAAAATAAAAGGGTTATCTCTTCTCCTTAAGTTATATTTGGAGTGGCGTACTTTTTCAAATTTTGTTGGCTCTGCGCTAAGATTCGTGTCATTCTTTTTGATGTTTGTCGTGAATATACGATCTAGGGGGAATTTGATTTCTATGGCCATTTCTATTAGCGCACCGTGTTCAGCTAATGGCAGCCGAAGTTCTCGGTCAAAGTTTAGCATTGCAGGTATAAATACCGGTCGAGTCATGCACTGTTATACTCATAGCATATCTAAAGGCCGATAAACTATTATCTCATAGCTTATGTTCCGTTTTTACGTATTGTGCTATCATAGTCTTCAGAACTCAGTTATATCTTTCAGTAGGATGTGCTTGTGGACTGTATGGAACTGTGAGATGATGTTCTATTTCCCATTTATGAGTGAAATCCTGAAAAAAATTTGATATAAATTGTGTCCCATTGTCAGTAATTAGAATTTCTGATGCACTGAAGCAAAATAAAACCAATTCCTTGAATTGTTGTACTACTTGTTGCGCCGTGGCATTTTCAGAGAAGCTAACTCCACCCATTTACTAAAAGAGTCCTGCACGACTAGTATGAAATGGTCACCTTTTCTCGAGCGTGGTAGAGGACCTATTATATCTGTGGATAAGGCATACCATGGTCCTCGAGGTTTACGATAAAACATTTTCTCAATGGCGACTTTCTGTTCCACTTTATATATATATGAATGTCACCACATATCAACACTAATACCAGTGAATAAAGTGTGATATAGATGGTGATATAGATTGGCGAGACTTTAAAAACATCCAATATGCTGATTTGAGTAAGAAGGTGAAGCAGCATTGTTAGAGAAGGGTACCCAGAGAATAGACACGTCAAAGTATTGAAGAAATTAAAATTTTGGTTGGTAAATCCTCTGACATCACATCAAGAAGTATATCCAGAAGAAAATAGTGCGGGTTTAAAAGACGATTCCCAATATATAAGAAGAGATATAGCGAAACAAAAATTATCAAATGTGGTGATATCATTCTATTTTATTTACCTATAATCTCTTTTCCTGAACTAAACTACCAATACTGAACAAACTATCTTAAACATAAAAGACAGGACTAATAAGTAAATATCTTCTTTATGTAATTGAATCTTATAATTTGAAATGATTGACTGTGAGTTTGAACATTAAAATTCCCATTTTTTGTCTTGTGAATATACATTGACCCTTCTACCATATTTAAAATAAACAATAGCTAGAGCTAATTTGATTTTGACTATCTAGACATAGTCCATATTAGTTCTCATGTGTTTCTTGCACCCCATACTTGGGAAAATTCGGCACTATTGCCTCCCTGATATTAATATTGGTTTTGTGTTTACATTATTATCTAGTTAAGTAAGAATAACTGATAGAGACAGTCATTTTAGGATCTTTGACCAGCCGTGAGCAAATAATCTATAATTTACGTGTACTTAAGAACTAATTATTGTTATAAGGAATAGTAAGATAATTAAATTTCAATCTAGTAACAGGAAGATAATTCCAATAATCTAATGATTTTTAATTATTTTAATTCAATCAGCCATAGAATGATTATACGAACACATGAACTTACATCAATTACATGTAATTTACATGAACTTAAATCATTTTCTCATTTTAAAGACAATCTTATAATTTTGTGTTATGTATCTATGAATTTTGAATAATTGTTAAATGATATTTTCTGTAAATTTAATTTCATGTTGAATCTACTGAATCTAGTTCATAATAAACTAATTCAAATTTGTTTATCCATATGTTTTGTTTTTATTGGAATACATTTTCATATTTTCTTGTGTTTGTATTCCAATTGGATTTTGTCAATTTTATTTATGATTTTGTACGATTCATTTTACACCAACGTGTGGCTATTAATTATTAAGTTGTTTTTTTTTTACATTTATTTTATTACCCCCTTCCCCCTATTGTCTTTTGTAGTGTTTTAGCTCTTTAAAAATGAATAAATAAATAGGCCATCTGCAAATATAAATTAAAAATTAAATGGTGTTCCCATTTAGGGCAAACTTAAAATTGAAATATCAATAAATAAAAAATTTAAGTTATTAATATAGTTTTGATTTAACTAGTTCATCATACCTCAATTCCAGATGTAAAATCAATGTATATTCTGATTGTATAAAGATTGATCTCCTGAACTACTCTTCAGTAAACTTACGTAATTAGTTTGCCTTATTTGTCTGCTTCTTTGGAAAAATGTACTCACAAACAAACAATTAAACTATCAAACTTCCAATCTCTATGGCAGATAGAAGAGCAGAAGCATTATTTGAAAATCACCGTTTCATATCTTGATACTTTGTGACTACCGAAGGAAGAAGCTGTACAAAGCAGCCAATGATACTTTTTTTTTTAAATTGGAGTAATTTTTTCCAAAAAACTCTATACACTCTTGGTGATGTAATTTTATATATATATATATATATATATATATGCTTTTTTATCACGATCCCATCAATAATGTGGGTAGGAGAGAATAAAAAAGGAACAATGCTTGAATTCTCACTGAGTAAACCATTGTTAAATACCACCAGTAATGAATTCTCTTTTAATTTTCTTGTGTAAATAATCTTGAAGTACTATGTTTTATATAAAAACATTAACTATATTAGAAATGCCAATAAAAAAGTTTTGTTATAGTGGGATAATCATCGCGGCAGTGTTAGTTGGGATCAAAAAATTTGGATCAACCTTAAAATAGCCTAAAAGAATATGTGATATAACTATTGATACCCCACTGATACCAAACAATCAAACTATTTTTTATGGACTGCAGCTAGTAATTAGAATAGCTACAGTCAATGTGATTAAGATAGTAAAAAATTTCATTAAACAAATATATAAAAAGGGAATGATCAGTGGCGGATTTCCCACTAGGCACTCTAGGCCAGTGCCTAGGGGCGGCACGCTCCAGGGGGCGGAACAGCCGGACGTTTATGAACTGTTCCGATTTAGTATATGATTGAAATAATGGCGTTAACAATAACAATTAAAAACTCGGTCTACCAAGTTCTTAAGCACTTGGTAGACCGAGTCTTGCTCGGTAATATTTCATTTTTATCAGTTCATCCAATTACTATAAAACCTTTCAGAGTCATTAAATGTATACACAATTCTTTTAATACTTCATGCAATTTTCATCTCACATTTTGAAATAGTTTTTATTCTGTCAGGAGGCTTTAATTTTTCAAACAGCTGTTATGATTACTTTGTTTGTTCCAGTTTTCGTTGTTTATTTCGTTACCAACACACAATATTAAACCATTTTGACCCTATAATTAATTAATTTACGCAACTAGATGTTGTCTGGCCAAGTAACCTATACTGAATACGTTTTGGAGCAAAAAAAAAGAAGTTATTTCTAGCACTTTAAAAACATCCTCGGAGCCTGAGATATCAATCAATCAAGGAAACATACATACAATTCCTCTATAATATCGTAGGATATTATGGTACGTGAAGTACTACAGGGGGGCGGCAGTCAGAATAGTGCCTAAGGGCGGAATATTTATATATCCATCCCTGGGAATGATACATGTGTCACATCAATATTAAAGTTTAAAACTTTATATATTGCAAATAATTAAAAATAACCTATGTCAAAGATGTCTATTACAGAAAATCCTGTATAAAAATAAAATTGTGTACAGCAAAAACAAACAACTTTATATGATGTTCTTAACTAAATTTATTTCATTTCATTTATTCTTGTCCTGGACAAAATACAATTATTTGTATTGTTTAGGTCACAACAATATCACACAATTACAATAATGTAAATATGGCATCTACTCCGCTGATATTGGTTAAAAGTAACCAATAGGAGTGGGTGGCCTTTCAATAACAAATTTCAAATATGAAAATATGATTCCTGAATAGAAGTAAAACAACTTAATATGTTTTGTTAATTGTAAGATTTTTCATTTCATAGAAGAGAAAATAATTGGAAATTTCAAATAATAATGCCACAATAGGCTATTATTTCTTGAACCCACAATTATAAATTACTGTATCATCAATCACATTTAAACATTTAAATAGAAATGGATTGATCAACAAGTATTTCATAATATAAAGACATATTCTTATTTGAAATCATTATAATTATAAACCTTTTAAACTCTTAATTGATAACATCTTCATCATATTATAAAGTCATAAATTTAAATTCTATTCCTAACTACTTACCATCAGTAAGGTTAGGTAAGTGTTTGGCACTGCTAGTATCGCCCATATAATGCCCAACCACAACATGAACACCTCTTCTATCTACATACTCTTTCTGATCTTTTGACAACCTAAAACATAAGTTTAAATAAACATAAAAAGTAATAAATATATCAAGAGGTGTAAAATATACTTTATCAAGTATAATTATAATTTTGCTGATGTCTAGACAATTAAGATATAATTTTTTTAATGTTTGAATGAATTAATGATTTTATTATTTGGGGCAAGATTATGACTGTAAAGTTTAAGGAATGAGAAAAGAACATTCAAAAGTAGTTAGGACATAGATAGACATAAACTTTTTTAAATTACCACCTTTTAAAAAAAATGATATTCCGATCTCACCATAAACTCCAATTTGGTAGTTTTTAATTTATACTTGACTTCCAAAACAACCTATTTGTTACTCTCACCACATAGATGAAGTCTATTGACTGTCATTCACACTAATCCATTCACCCAAGTTATTCAATACTACAACATCCTTTAATTATCAGCTTCCAGGAATACTAATTTTAAAAACCTATTCCTATCTATTTTAAATGTTCTTTTTTTATCCCCTTCAATGTTTATATCCTAACAAGATCCAAAATTTCCATGTGTTCGAGTGGAGTCTACCAGTAAAAAACTTGGTGATGAATAAAGAAATGGAACAAAATGATACTGGATATTATTTAAAATTGTATGAGTATATTTCATATCTTATATCTGAATATTATTTTTTCAAGAGAATTTTATATACTTACGAATAAAAGAGATGCATGCATCTATATTGTAAGAAGACATTATTTATATATGAATACTATTGTTATAACGTAGATAATGATATCTTTTATTACTATTTTACAATAAACACTTGGCTAATTTTAATCTACTGAAATAAAATGAAAACTTATGATTATTCTGTTTATTATCAATTCATAATTATAACCTCTAATGTAAAATATAACTTCTGTTCTTATTAATTGTTATTTTTAAATTTATTTTCTCAGAGAGGGAGATGTTCTGATCATTGCTCACTCTGCAGGTAGGAAAAAAGTATTTTAAATTTAATCAATGTTATGTTTTGTGTTTAATCAATGTTGTGAAAATTATAGACAATGCAATGCTATGTATTTCACACAAACACAATTCTATGAAATTCATAAAATTCAAGCCTTAATATTTAAACAATCAAATTTGTAAAGTCCACAGGATTGTTACTGTAAAATCTATTTATACCATGCACAAAAACCTGCATTTAGGCATGTTCGGTATCAAAATATACGTTAATTACATTAATATACAAAGATGAAAAAGTTTCCCATTAATACATCTTATGGTTTCCGAGACAAAAGGTACTTCGACCGGACAGGATTTTGTCATTAACTGCTATCCTATCGTTAGCCATCCACTTCAATCCTCAGTCTTCAACTTAATCAACCTACCCATTGAGGGATTCTACTCATGACTATTCTTAAGTTGTTTTATATTTCATTAGAGATTTATAATAGTGTATTTATATTTGTAATAGAGTACGCCTCATGATTATCCTGTTTGGTTAGGTGTCTTCATTACTGCAAAATGACATTGAAGACACCAGATGCAAATGATTGGCTACAGAGCATCAATTACCATTCAGTCCACAGAAGCAGACTGTTTTTTCTTTAACCCAACTATCTTTCAAATCTCTATTTAACCTCTACTGCACATGTTGAAACATATATCTGATTGTATATAACTTACTTGGTATACATTTATGGTATGTATTATGTGACTAAAGCGATGACGATCACAAGGCTTTTGCCTAAAAATGTATGTGACCTAAGGTATAACTTTGAAATTCCTAAATTAATCAAAAAACTTCTGACCGTAAATCAGAAATATGTACATTTTTCAACATTATGAAGTTGCATTTACAATTCTCTTAGTAGCTACTTAATGTAACAAACAAGATTTTTTTTTTTTTGGTTATATTATGACAACTTGTGTAAGCTTCGATAGAAGAGGCAAATATGTTTTACACATTTTAAGTTCCGGTAAACACAAAAAAATTAAACTAATTGTCCAAGTAGGTTTGGTATATTCTTAATCAGAAGATCCACACTTTTGTAATCATTAGTTCAAAAATTTGAATTTTCAGAATCTCTTTTGTTTTCAGACCATAGAACCTAAAACCCATTATCAAATTTTAAGCCTCTTCATCAAATGTTTTAGCTACAATTTCTATTACATCTATAAAAATATTGGGATGTTCTGGTTGGAGATATTCAATTTGCTACTAGTTTTATACAAGAATTTAAGTTTTATTTCTACAAGAAACTACATTTCATAGTTTAATTTTATGAAATATAAACAAAATTTTAATGCAATTTTGAATTGTAAATTATATACATGTTATTTTCAATTAAACTGAGATTGTAATGATAAGTAATCAAATATAAATTCTTATGTATTTTTAAATATAATATATAATAATAGGCTACTTATAAGTCCAAAATAAAACATTATTTCTAAAAAATAATTTACAAAGAAACTGACAAAACTTTGTATAATGCTGTACAGTATTCATATGACATCACAAAGTACAAACTTAACCGGTAATTACTGTATATAAATAGCAAGAAATCAGTTGAATAAGAAAATAGACTCATTGTTGGAGGTCAATGTCTCCAGATAACTGATTCAATTTATAATTATACTACAGTACTTCCTATAATACACGTTTCATTCCCGGCTCTCTAAGTGATTAACTCTAATAACATTAACATATTTTAGTCTCACAACTTGATTAAACTTTCTCTTGTAACTTAATACTATGGTAATTTATTCTATGATGTTTATGACTGAACATCCTCCTGGCATATTACAATGGTGTATATTCAATAGATTAAAATAAAAGTTTTTTATATTTCTTTATGTGATATGGACATATAGATTTTAGGTGCAGAAATTACACAAATTGTTTTAACACTTAAAATCCATATTAAGACCACAATGAACACATCAAGTGATATGAATTGTACAAATATGATAGAATAAATATTAATTTCTATAATAGATATATTGCATGAAGACAACATTTCAAGGTTTCATTCTCAGAAACTCTTAATTGAGACTGCAGAGTTCATTGTTCAAAAAATGTATTGTGTAAAATATTTTTCTTATTCTACGAAAACTTTATTCAAGTCAATCGATTTATATGAATGAAATATCATAATTATTTATTTTGTTTCCTTAAATATTAAAATGATAGGCAGAAGAAGCTGTAGGGATGTTTCTAGGAATAAAAATTATTGTTCTCTTCAAATTTATTTTAGAACTTTAAGGTTGTGATACAAAAAAATAAACATTTTTGTTTGTTCTGTCTATCAATCTGTGCTTTAAATTACTTTCACAATATTAACTCAAGAACCAATAATTGGAGTTTAATAAAACTTGTTATATAATTTCTATTTATCAAGTAAGTGGTTCCACTTAAAATTCAGTAAAATCGGATAATTCTTAACAATATCTCACCAGAATTTTTTATTTTTTTAAACATAGTGTATACAATTACAAACTCTTCACTGACAAAAAATGTCATGTGCACAAAATATTTCATTAATTACTTGGCAGATTTTCGTTTAAATTAGCTATTGCAGTAACCATGAAAGACTAGAGGTCAATCATCATGACATGAGTTCAGATCATGGTCCCTAGTATATGTATGGTATTTATGTATGACCACTCCAGTGCTGATATTTGTGTAAACAGACAAGATGTACAACAAGTTAAGTTACAAAACAAAACCGACATAATGGTAACAAATATTCCAACTATAATACCAATCTTACATATCAAATTCTAAACCTAGATTGAAATCTGCTATGCCTTTAAACTTTTGGACTGGTCAAGTTCAGAGTTACGATACCATTTGGAACTGAACTGAGTTAATTGTATTCCCAAAAACTATCTAAACCGTGAAACCACAAGTCAATTTTTTGTTAAATCAATCATTAGTAATTTAATGATTCCAGATTTCATTTATAGCATTAAAAAAAAAAGTGCATATCAATTCTTTCGATAAAAAGAACATATAGGGAGATCATATATTTTTTTAATTTAAAAACACATTCACTTCTTAATTTTCAAATATACATACTGGGAAAAATATGCAAAATTTATATTTGAAATTAGAACCAGATTAATTTTTATAACATATTAGAATATCATTTCATATTTTTCATGTAAAATTGTTAAAATTGACATAAAATACAACAAGAGTAAATATAACAAAAAAAAATCTTTAAAGAGGTTAAATTGATATAATCAAAAATCATGACATTTATTTAATTATAAATTCATGAATATATATATTTTTTAATTATCTTTGTGTAAATTTGAAAACCAGAGTCTCTCAACTTTTTTATAAGAAATTAATCAATTATTTGTTTAAAAATTTTAACTCACAAACATACAACTCTTTTATAGTTACCAAAAACAGTACATTTAAATTGATGGTTTTTATGATTTTTTTTTGATTTTTTTTTTTTTTTTTTTATGTAACTGCACTTATTGTTTTTAAGAGTTCTGACTGCAATGCTAACTTTAATTTTGGCTTCGAGCACTATATGAACTCCTGATTAATTAATTAGTTAGTAAAATTTTCTAAAGAAATATTATTTCTAAACTATTATCTTGCTTAAAAATTAACACATTTTTATATGAAAAGTTAGACTATTGCACATATTGTCATTGAAAATAAGCTTATTTATATAATACAATTACCTATATTGTCTTGAATAAAATTTAAAAGACTATTTATAAAAGTAATTTAAAACCAATGAATGGATGATTTTAAATCAATAATTCCTGTAAACTGCAATCAATTTAAAATTAAATAATTAAAAGTAATGTTATTTATATACATATAAATAATTATATTCAATTTTATGTTAAAATTAAAACGTTTGTGATTAGCTGTTCTTATACTAAATGGGACTTAAATGCTCATGGATTATAAAACTAAATTGATTACAGTTCTAAGTTGTATAATATAAAAGGAGAAATATTATGTAATTAAATTTGTAAACTTTAAAGATAAATGCAGATAAATGCAAAGACAGTTTACAGATACTGGTAATGAATTGAATAACAATAGCTGGTAAATGGAAGTGAAACTGGTTTGAGAGAATGTCTAGCTAGACTGTGCATGTAGCCCGAGGCCAATTCTGGCTCAAGGTCTAAATGAATCTATTGACCTTTCAGTCAATCTTCTCTCTTTTTGTATCATTATACATCAGGAATAGATATTAAAATATTTACAGACACCTCAAATCACTTTCTTCTACACAAAAAAAAAAAAAAAAAAAACCACTGCACAATCTATTATACATATTAAACATTTATTTTTATTAGGAATGTGTTTTAAATTTTCTACGAAGGTCAACAAATTGTAAACTTTATACAACATAATCAATGTTATGGATAAGTTGCATGTTTATTAGGTCCATATATATTGTTGTTGTTTTTTTTTTACATTTAAAGAAAAACATTTATTAAAAATAAATTTCAGTATTACTTTATTCCACAGAAATAAAGTAGTATGTATGTTTAACAAAAATAAACATTAAGTTTAAATATTTTTAAATGTTCTAAACCCAAATTCTAAAGAAAATTTGGATATTTGTACATTTTTATTGTAGTTAATCTCTCTGTATATAAAGTGATTTAAGCTTAAACAAAATGAGTTAAAAATAAATATTTTATGCATGTGGAACCATTAAATTAAACAACAAAAATTTTCCTTGAAATATATGTTTAATATTGATTGATCATTCATTATTATTGTAGTTTTCTCTCACTTCTTTGGCTGCACTTAACAAAATGAAATATAATACTGAAAATAATAACAGATATTTCTTAATTAGAATAATAATATTACTTTTATTTCCAAGTAAAGGATTTCTACAATAATCAAATTAAAACGTGAAATTAAAATTCGAAAAATTCATAAAAAATTATAAAACACAATTAAAATTTTTAAATAAAGAAATTGAGAATTATTTACTTCACAAATGTCATAAAATAAAACTCTATTATGGAACAAAATTGAAAATTACTTAGAGTTTATAAAATAAGATACACAATAATATTGTAATATCACATAGAAAATTGAAAAATTACTGATAATTCATCAAATTTGACTCAATAACAAAATTGTCTAAGAATAACACCTTACATGATTAATATGATTAATCCTCGGCAACTAAATATTTATTAATATGATATCCTGATAAATTTACTTACATAACACAATTATAAACATATACAAACACAACCCCAAGTGAGGGTGGAAAGCAAGAAACACATAAATGGATGAAATTAAATAATCTGAAGAAGGAGGGAGGGAGGGGAGAAAAAGAGCAAAGATATTCAACTCAAAATGTGGATGGTTATGAATGTCTGATATTAGGTTTATCTCACTACATTAGCAAAACTTAATTTTGCTAATTTTTCTTATATCAATAAAATCTACTTTAAAAGATATTATTTTATTATACCTCACTATTTAATGTATCGAGGTATATATTATTTCTATGTTGTAGATTGTTGGATTTGATGGCTATATCTCAATATAATCCTCTTCAAGTTTGGAAAGCGGAGAGAGAGAGAGAGAGTGTGTGTGTGTGTGTGTGTGTTTAATAGATCAAAAAAGGACTGATTCTTTTCTTTTTGGAAAGAATTAATTGCTTAATTTTTGAATAACTATCTCCTATCTTATTACAATGCTATGATCTTCTTCTTATTATTATTAAACCAGAATGACTCTAATTGTTGTGACTCACAGATCGGACTCTACATTATACTTTAATTATCTGACTCTGAACTAATTACAAGTTTCTTAATACACAAAGTTTGCTCACCCTGTTCTCCCAGGAAGCTATTAGTCGTCAAGTCCGTCTAGCTATCTTCTAGAATTGCTGCAGAACCTTCTCTTGATCAATCCTGACCTACTGACCACGTTTCCTCCCACCCAAGTGTTTATATATCATTGTAGCATCATATAACTACTCTTAATACAGATATGCAAACGATGATGCATCTCAAAAATGTAGATCAAACTCAGAACAGCTGATCACAGTTTGCTATAACGTCACCCACTGCAAGCAATCAAGTTTTGAACTAAACTTTATTTAAACCAAATCCCGCCCCTAAATGTAAAAAAAAAAAGTCCTCATTGTCATATTTGAGTTTTCTGAAAAAACTAGAAGTAATTTAATATGTTCAGGAAAAGAACATTAGGGAAATATTGAGACAATTCGAAATCCATATATAAAGAATATCTATCAGAAATGCATCTCAAGTATTTAATTGAAACTGTAACTGGCATGTACGACATACTTGTATAACTTTATATTGAACTTACGATTAATTTGAGCCTCTATATTGTATGAACTTTTAATAATCTTCAATTTTATTGTCTAGAATTTCATTTCCTCTATATTTACTTAAACCTCAATAATTTAGTATAATTACAATTGTAATGTTAAGTTTGAAAATTAATTTATGTTGATTGAGAATTTATCAGAACAATAAAAAAGTAAGAAATGTATTTTGTCATTACAGTACTGCTGCGGTAAGAATGAATGCAGAGGATTAGCAAATATTTTAGTTGATACTGATCACCTCACTACTACTCTAATTAATAACATTGACTCAATGGTTTGACATGATAAATACTCCAAAATGAGTTACAACTGTTAATGTGGATGCTTTTCTTAAACTAGGTTTACACAACCATGGGCAATTTATGAATGAGATTATTTAATATTATCTTATTGTAAGTACCACTTTACAAATAATATTTAAACATATTTTATTATTTTTTGATACTTCTTCAATAGTCAATGATAATACGATAAAAAGGGAGGAAAATATAATTAATCTTATATAAAAACAATAATAACTAATCATTAATTGTGTTTCGAATCGCTGATCTATTATTAAAATCATCAACAAGTGCCTTTTTTGGATCATTCAGTTTTTTTCTATTTTTAGTCGGACTAGTCATACTTGTACCACAATTTGAGACGATCTTTTGTCTTTCTTTCCTTAATAAATATGTGTTATGGTATGTTTTGAAACTTTGTATAATTAGCAGCCCTTTCAGTAGCTTCTGCTAGCGAAATTGACAGTTGATTATTTTTAGCTTCTTCATTGCAAACTTTAATTACCGTACTTCACTAATTATATGTTGTGCTTCACTATTAATGACTTTCCCTTTTTATTAATCCTAGGCATGTTATAAACTAAATAAAATTAACAGTATTCAATAATATATCGCCCTATGTTAAATAAACACTAAAACACTTAAAATAACTTTAATAACTATCTACACTGAAATCATACATAATCTACACTTACGCTTAACCACTCACAACTATAGAAAATCCCAACATGATATTTTCTAACCTATTAGTATAGTAGTTGTTAAAAGGATTTTACTAGCCTAGAAGTCTAAATATGATAAGCGCATGTGCAATTCCCTCTTCACCCCTCATACGTTGCGTTCATTCTTGTGATCGTCAGACATTATATACATTTTATAGGGTATATGTATACTTCAAATAGCTTCCAACCTGTACTTTGTCTATCAAATAAATTTATGTTACATTGCAACATGTAATTTTTTTTAAACAATTTGATGATTTTCAAAAATGTTCAATGATAAAAGAATTTTTGACTACTAAGTTCAAAAATTGAATAAATAATGTAAAAATTACATCAGATAAGTAAAAGATTATTTAACATAAACTTAAATTAATCATATAGTGAATAATCAAATGAAGATTATTAAGGTCTGTCAGATTTGGTTAAACAATATATTATATTATTACAACATCTAGCATCTATAAGCCAAGGCTATTTACCTCACTGATATCCAATCATCTCTTAACATTTCATCTTGCACAGAGTTTTCTGCAAGGTTCCAAAACAAAAGAAATGAAAATATACACAAAGCAAGAAATAGTGGCCATGTTCGTCTAATTAACCTTCGAGAAATCATTTCATCTGAAAAAAAGAAAAAAATTCTTTTTTAACAATTTATGGTCAAATTCATAATCATTATACATGGTTATTAATTAAGTTATCTTGTGGATTATTTCTTCTAACAAAATAAATACACAATTTCATTAACAGATTATTGCAATTATTATGTAGAAATATATAAGTCTCAGGCACTTAAATATGAGAAGCATAAACATAAAACATACTAACAGATTGGTCATAATTGGTATTCCAAAATTACTATAATGTGACACATTAGTATTCGTTCAGAAACCTTTTTTGAGTATGAATACTGTTCAGATTCAACACTTTTAACAAGGAAAAACACTTTTAGTAGCAACTGATCCTTCATTCTGTCTTACATTGTCAGGAGTGTTTTAGTTTGTTTAGTTTTAGTAAATTAAAATTTATTATTATTTTTGAATAGTGAACTTTTTATAAGTACAATTTATTTATCTTGTTAACAGAATGAAATAATAGACTAGGGCTACTCAATTCTTTTTTGTCAAGGACACCATAAAAATAAATACTGTAGTGCAAATACATTGCACAAACTTTCCCGCTCACCCATCCCCAAAATCACAAACACTAACCAAAACTCAATGACCAAAAATGTTAATGTGGCAGTTTTCGATCAAAAAGTGAAATGAACCATGGTATGTATTTAAAAAATATTAATAGTTTTAAAGAAGGGCCTAAACTTGCTCCCCTTGTGCTATAAACATGTTCTTAGCACAAATCATATTTGTTTAAAATTGAGCTTTTAAAATGACAGTGGTTGAGGTTCATTTTGTTAATTTTTTCCTTAAACAGTGTAATAATAGTAAATTTCACTTCAATTGAGCCAACAAAGGATTCCTCCCGAGAAATTAGAGTTGGTGCTAATAAAAAATTTAATTGTTTTTTGTAAAGAAAAAAAAAGCCGTGGCAATAAATTGTATGTTCAATGTTAAAGTTTTTAATTGTTTTTTGTAAAGAAAAACGCCGTGGCAATAAATTGTATGTTCAATGTTAAAGTTTAATTTTTTTTTTTGTAAAGAAAAGAAAAGAAGGTTTCATTAGTCAACACTAAAAATAATAATCTTGGTAAAATAAGTGTTGATGTCCAAAAAGGATTTAGAGAAAGTTTTGAATATTGTATAAAATAAAAAATCATTGTAAGAAAGTTAAAATTAGGTTAAGGAATGTGTGCAGAGTGAATGCAGAATTAGTTAAGAACATATTGAGTTAATAAATGTAATTGTTTTCTAATATTTAAAATATTGTATTAAAGTCAAATTTTATTGAAAGGTAAAAAGTTGTGTTTTGCGTTTTATTGTAACTACTGTATATTTAAAAATAAATAAGAAAAAAGAGAGGTTAAAAAGATAAATCCCCGTAAAGGAGGGTGATGTTATAATATATTTTGAAAGTTTTTTATTTGTTAATTGAACATTGTTAGTTAAATAATGTAAGTTTGTCCAGGGCCCTATAGAAATGTAGATAGAAAACATAACTTGTTAGTTATGGCCTAGAGTGATTAATTTGCCTAGGCTAAAATTAAATAATTTTAATCTAAAGAAATTAAAATAAAGAGGTCAATATATTATAGATCATACAATAGATCAAATTTAAAGAACATCACATGAACTAATATAATAATAATAAAAGCTGTTTAATAGAATCTCAATTCCTTAGACAAATGTTACAGTAAGCCTATATTGCAAATTATAATACTTTTCAACTTTGAAATAAATAACAAACAAAATTTCATTTAACATTAAAAACAAATTTTGGATAGGTGGGTTTACGAGACTAGTGACAGCTGTGTTATGACGGCTATGATGTGACGTCACAGCGCTGATGTATAATACGGGAATGTAGAGCAACGAGATTCAAAGTAAGTGAGAGAAAATAAGGCATAATTCAAAATTCAATATAATGATACAGACATACCTTGGTAATTGAAACGGGCGATGAAATCATGATAGGTAGTGACACAGACTTTCTGAGAGTACACGAATGAGTGAGTCGGCCATTTTATGCCATTGTATGAAAGCTTGCTTATTTGTTACAATTGTGAGTGATGCTGTTGTGACGCACAACAAGTAGTGGTTCGTTTTTGAGTATTGTATGATTCATTATTCAGTGGACCTGTGTGTGTTTTTGTCCACACAAACTGAAAAACTAAGTCCATAAAAGCATGCTAGCAACAATTTATTGTAAAGTTTGGTGTCTGGAAACTCCCTTCAAAGTCTACCATTCAATATCTGGTGAATAATATCAAAGCAACAGTAACATTGTTGGATGTCAATGGAGGTGGATGTCCAAAATTGTCAGAAAGAATGATGCAGGATGTGGAAAACAGATTGCTGACCTCACCAAATAATCCTTCATGGACTGTCATAGGAAATGGTAGTTTCCAGAAGCACTTGCCAACAAGTTGCAAAAGATGCAAAGTTGCATCCATACTGTGTCACTACTGTGTAACAATTGCAACCTCCCGACACACAGAAAAGAAAAAAATTACTGTAATTGGTTCCAGTAATTTGTTGAAGCATTCCATCTAAATGGAGTTGTGAATTTCCAGAATACCCAGTTATGGACTAGTGAGAACACTTACACCATACACCGCTTCATGATGTTGAAAATGGTGTATGGCGTACTTTATCAAGCACCACATTTTGGCTTCATACTTTTCCGAAACAACCGTGGATATTGATATATGGAAATCTTCAATGAGTTTGTAAATCAGTTGGATGACAAGGATCTCCATACTGGGTATTTTCAGGAGGATCACACCACTTGCTACACTTCCAATGTCAGCATGAAAAAATTAAGCCCTATTTTGAAAATAGAGTCATTTCTAAAGGACTGCGGCCACCTAAACATACCCCACCAAATTTCTTCTTATGCTGGGACTTGCTAAAAGAAAAAGTGCATAGCAACAAGCCACAGGCAGTCATGCAACTGAAAGACATGAAAATTCGGCAGGAAATTGACATTGAACTCCTGATATGTTGGTGACATGTAACATGGAGAAACGTGTGCAGCTGGTATGTCTCGATGTTAATGGTGATCACTTCCAACACTTGCTGTGATGTCATGGAGAAGAACACCACACTTCTCACACTCCAAGGTATATCCGTAGCAAGTTTAATTATAACAATTACTTTGATTTCTATAAGCGGATATCTAGGGGCAAGATTGAGTAGGACACTGTAGCCTACTTGCAATAACAAAAGTGATTTCTTTGTAAAAACTTTACTGAGTGTGTGAGATAGGAACTGTAATTAGGGTATTAGGTAACCATGAACTAAATAGCCTAACAAAACACAAGAAGCAGTATGACACAATAATATTTATCCGGCATAACAACAAATATACACTCTCTCCGCTGATAATAGGAACCTAATGTAGCCTAATAAACTCATTTATTGTTCTTAAAACACACACACACACTGCAAAGTTGCAAAAATAGGAAATTTTTATAAATGTAACCTGTAAATTGTAAATGATAATTAGATGACTGTACATAACTCAACTAGGCTATAACAAAAATCTTGTTTTTTGACTAATTCATTGAAACTACCACAAAATTTCTCGATATAAATAAAAGTGATATGCATGTGGGTACCTATGTATGTTTGTTCTACATCTCCACTTAAACCACAGGACTGATTTCAACCAAACTTGTGACAATTATTATTTACTAAGTGAGCAAAATTACTGTGGAATCTTAAAACATTACAAAAGGTTAAAATTCTGGAATATTTGAAAATACTGAGCAAAAATACTGTGGAACCTTAAAAAATTACAAAAGGTTAAAATTCTGGAATATTTGGAAATATTCTACAATATTTTCGAACAATGACAATTTGATAACAAATAAAACAAAACTAATGTAGACAACACTAAAACTAACAATAAGAAAAAGAAAAACTTTAACGCTGTTATAGGGCCTACACATTGCAAACACAAATACTACACTATCGCTCTAAGTTCACTTACCTATCAAAGACTATTAAACCCGGCTCCTAGTGATGCATGGAGAGGAGAGGGAGATATCTCTGAGTTTCACCTTACCAATGTATGGTGTTTAAGGAAGATTGTTTGAAAATTGAAAAAGAGAGGATTCAACGTGGTGTGCACGTAACCAAGTGTAACTAGGTTAGGTAACTAGGGATCGCTATACAGTAGATAAATTAAGAGTATGAAACTGGCTCAATAGTAATGTCAAATCCATTGAAAATCATATAAAATTTACAAACTAAGCAACCAATATTTGATATGTAGGATTTTTTGAGATAGGCACAGTTTATTATATTGACAATTTATAGGTTATATTTAAAGTGTGTCTTTTTAACGACTTTGTAGGGTATATGTGTTAGGAATTGTAACAAATTTTATAGCATAGTTGCATTTATCCTTCAAAGCAGATTTTTGTTTGATGATAACACATTGTGAATTAATACTACCAAATCTTACTGTTCTTTGGATAGCCTACCCTAAGTCCTAAGTCATGCCTTTAAATAGTTGAAAACATTACTAACATATAGTTTAGTTAAGAAGATTTCAGGTGTTTCAAAATATTTAGCAAGTCGCTATACAGATTAGTTAAAAAAATTTGTCTAATTCGTTTATTACGTTATTTTGAAATTGAAATGTAATATTGTAACGTGGAATTCACTTTTTTACTGAAAAATATGTTTTTTAAAGTGTTATTTGCCATTAATAATCCTGTAACAATAAAATCATGGTATGCCTAATGACAATGACACAAACAACATTCTATAGAATGCATCATTTATAAAAACGAGTTTTATTTTCATGAAAGGTTTTTCTTTTGAATTTGTTTATTTTCCATGCTCTAACTAGAAGTGCTGTTAACAATATTCTTATATCCATTTTCCCATCCTTCTCTTTTTGCTCTGTCTACAGTGTGTTTTGCTTTTATTTGTGTTTGTTTATATTTATTATAATTATAATATGTCATTACACCAACTGGTGGAACCAGCTTCAACGAAGACTACCTAGAAGTGTTAAATTCATAATAATACCATAATAAGTGAATAATATTACTAGTAAAGTACCAGTATTACTTGTACCTAGCCAAACCATTGTGATTGTTGTTTTATTGCCCATTTTAACCTCGTATGTCTAAATGACAGAAACAACATTGTATGGAAAATTATGTTTCAATATTAACACCTCATAAGACATGTAATGCACATACGTCATACAATAGTAAATGTGTTAATATTAAGTTATCATTTTTCAAGTTACGAATTCCCATTGCTATGTATACATAACCTACACATATCTCCATTTCGTAATGTTCTATTTGTAATGTTTTAGTGAAAAAGTCTCAAAATAAGGTATGTAGTAAACGAATTATCCATATTTTTTTAAGTAGATACTTATTGGACTTAGCTACTTGATAAATAGCCTAACTATTACAATTTCAAAATAAGGTATGTTGTAAACGAATTAGATATTTTTTAAATAAACTGTATATCAAATTACTAGATAATTACCATTTTTTACTTCCAGATTTATTTATTTCACATAGACATAAACAAAATTATAGAAACAAATTATTGGAAATTTGAGATGCAAGGGATTTTCAGAATTACCATGAGTTTATATATAAGTAAATTATTTTATAAGTATTGACTATGTCATTATTTGCAGGTAAAAATGAAGTGTACATGCCGGTTTAATTTGGTGGAGAAAAATCATGAAATCGTTCACTACCTACCTTAATGTGAAAGAATTAGATCATATTTGATGTCAGAAGACACTGTTGAAGTCTCAAAATACATTAATTTAGTAGAAAATGACAAATCTAAAAACAAGAATTCCAGGTGTGTTTACGTTACTATATGTGAATGTTAATCCGTAGTACTACGTTGGTCAGGTAGTTAGTAAAGTTAGTGAATGTCTCATTGCTTGATTTTTTGTTATGCCTGCGTTAGTGTTGCACAAAGTTTATGTTATATGCAATATTACAACATATATTTATTTAACATAATAAATATTAATGTTTTTATTAGGTCTGGGAAGGTAACTAGGGGCCTATATATATTGCTACCTGCCCAAACTGTCGTTTCATAACTCTTATTTCTAACATCTTTCTAATATTAGGGTGGCAGTAGGGATGTATAGCGCATATTGTAAACCATACATGTGGGTTGGGTAATATTTACTGTAGCACCGTATATTAAACTTTTTTTTTAGTTATTTTTGCACTACATACCTGTTTTTATAAGAATAATAACATTTTTTTGTGATCAAAATTTTTCTCGTCAAATGTGACATATTTCAATGATGTATTTATAGGTTAACTACACATGGCAAATAAGATGTTTTGACTGATTTGCTGTTTATATCATTGGATTAGTGTTGTTAAAACCACTGAACAATTAACATGGAGTGCGTAAATTAAACGTTTTAGAAATTTAAGACTTTTATGTCCATCAAAACATTTTAAAAAGAAAAATTCAGATAGCAAACCAGTATCCAATCACCGAAGTCAAGCAACGTTGGATGTGGTTAGTTCTTGGATGGGTGACCGCTTGAAAACAACATGTGCATTTAAGTTGGGGTATATTATATCGTACTTAGGTTTATTTATGCATAGGTAAGGTAAAGTGACTATATATATATATATATATATATATATATATATATATATATATATGGGAAAAAAACATAATTTCAACTTTTCTACAAGATGTTAATTACCTACTGTTAATCATGTACTTAACCAGACCAAGGTAAAGAACAACAGGTTATTAAGATCAGACCTAAGTACCTATACTAGGTCTAGCGAGGTAATATATATATATATATATATATGTGTGTATGTGTGTGTGTCATACTTTAGGTCTACTGTAACTGCAACCAGTCTTTTTGGCGATTTTTTAAAATCATGTTCTACATACCTTATTTATTAATACTGTAATAGCCTAAAATAAATTTTCAATGCAGAGCTAACTTTTCATGAAAAAAAAAACATAATTTCAACTTTTCTAGGTTAAGGTCCATTAGGCCTAAGCGAATTACTCCTTAAAATAGGTTTGTATGCGAATTTTTACCTTACAAGCTCAAGTAAGATGGCTATAATAGCCACCATACCTGACCTATGCGTAATTTTTTTAAAAAGAAGAAATTTTGCATGGGTTCCCAAATGGTCACCCATCCAATTTACCAAAATTGAATTCTTTGAAAATCAGGTAGCCTAAGTAGTAGAAGATTTTATGATTTTTCGCCACTAAATTCAACCAGCATGTATACTCCATATTTAACCTATTTACATATATTTTTTACTTACTTGTAATTCATAAATGTTTTCTGAAGGCATTTAAAACTTGGTTACCACAAATCAAAAATGAATTCCTTAAATAACCTAAAATTTCACTATTAATTGCAAATTCAGCTCAATTCTAGACTGATATCCTATATTTTTAACCCTCATTATTGATTGTTAAAGTCCACTACTAATTAGCTTATTCATTATTATTCCAACACAATTAAGACATTTCTATGTATTTATTCAACTACTTATTGTCATAAGTATAATCCTCATTTCTTCTATAAATCTGAAGATTTGTCATAAAAAAACACTATTATAATTCACATATTTTAATTGTTGCAATTTATCCCATAGGGTATTTTATAACCTAAACAAATGCAAAGATATCGAGGACGGAGAATCTGTCTCGTTTTTCACAACCCTGAAGTTAAAAGAAACCAACTCTCAAATTCAACTGAAGACCTGCACAACACCAACAAACAGTAGTTAATAGTCAACTAAGAACTGACAAGTTTAGTGTGAACTGAGAATTAAAGGAATGAAATAGTAAACAACAAAACACAGATAAAATGCAAGTTAATTCAAAGATAAACCAGAGCACAACCAATAATATTAACTAAGCCAGTTTAGCCAGTGCCAAAGATAAAATGACCTGAATATGACGTAGAGTAAAAAGTAAAAGTTATTTAAAATCCAGTTCTTCTTATTTCCATTAAGTATGTTTAGATCGAATATATTTTCATGGTTGACAATACAAAAATTACAATGTATATAAATGTTAACATCATACAACCAGAGATTTATTTAGAACAAAATTATTGTTCTTGGTAGATAATATAAAAAAACGTTAACACAATACGTCGAGAGAGATATTAGACAGAAAGGTGGGATTTGACTCAAAAACATATCAAAAAATATATTGTATTCTGCCCAAAAATATATCACAAACGTTTCACGTTAGAAGGGTGAGAGGATTGTATCTGTGGAGATTAGAAACTCTGGTTGGAACTGTTGGAAGTTACATGGCAATAGAAGAAGAAATGATTGACCATCTGTTGAAGAGAAATTGTCCTAAACTATCTAATCTGTGATCTAAAAACAATATTTGTTTTGAATTTGATGACTACTCGGACTACTGACTAGTGTTAGTGAGTAGTGACTACTAACTTAACTTGATATTTGATAACACCCACACCTATGTCAACGTCAACATCGCCTAGTAGGATAATATTAGTCGACAAATGTTCTATTTAAAGTGAAAATATAATAATTGTTTTAAACTAACAATAGACGAACCAGGAATTTTTTTAAATTTATCTATAGTAAAATAAAATTACTTTGATCAAGAGACCAAGGTTGTTTTTAAAAGTATTCAGACCAACCACTGGGACAAGTGAGCCAAGTCTAACTTTGCACAGTTTTTTTTTAAATTAAGAACTTATTTGCACAATATTAGTTACATGATTATCCATAATGAATACAATTTGACAGTGTTCATACTGTTTTGATTTCTTTAACTTGATGTTGTTAATGCAATACACACAATAATAATGTCTGTAGCTTAGATTTAATGCTATATCTGCTGACAGTAGCATTGTAGATATTTGCAACTATACATCACCTTATTGTTCCAAAGTTTTAAAACTTGATCTTTCTTAGTGATTCAAGATACTTAGTTACAATGACTAATTATTTTGACAGACTTTTTGTATTTAGTGGGTTTCACATCTCAGCCTAAAAGGCTTTTGTACTTCCATGTTCTAATCCAGCCAGCCTAGCTGTATATCCTTCCTAAGGCACAGAATTTGCTCACTATATAATCTGTATTTCTTGAATTAAGGGATGAAAAATCAGTAATCTCAATTTGCAGAAGGGTAAATTATGTATTGTCACCTTAGATTTTAGTCACTAAAAATCATCCAAACAAACTATTTACCTTGTTTGTCATTAATCGGATATATTCTAACAACACGAAACAATTTTCAAGTTTTAATCCAATAATATTGAAGAAACTGACACTTTTTAGACAAGGGGTTAAGGCTTATTTGGGTTTTGACAAATGTGGACAATGACAACATGAATCAAGTTTGTGACAGTAATTGTTTACTGTATGCCCCATTTTAATTTTTTTCCCATGATTTTTGTACTACATACCTCTCTTTACAAGAATAGTAACATTTTTTTGGTGAGAAAAAATGTTTTTCACAGGAAAAAAAACAATTTCAAGTTTTCTAGATCCATTAAGTGAATTACATGTTAAAATAGGTTTATACGAGAATTCTCTTTACCTTTCAAGGTCAAATAAGGTGTTCTACTCGCACATCTCACACTCCATGTTGACTGTTCATGGTTTGAACAACATTAATCCCATGCACACTTTGTAGAGAAACCATCACCCATCCAAGTAATAATCACGCTCAATGTTGTTTGACTTCGGTTATCAATCGAAACATTGTGTTTGCCATGTAAACGTAACCCACAAATATATCAATTTCGAAGTGATAAACATTTTTACTCACAAAATAATGTTACTATACTTATAAAGAGTTGTATGTAGTACAAAAATAACTTTAAAAAAAATGTTAAAATTGGGGCGCTACAGTAAACAATTACCGTTTGTGACTGCATTACGAGTCTATGTTTACAAAGGTCTGGGAAGATAATTATATATATATTTATATAGTTACCTTCGTCCTTAAATTTATATGCCATGATATACACTAATGTAATAATATACAGTGTATAATATAAATATAGACGGGTAATGCAGTCACAAACTTGACTCACGTTGTCATTGTACACATCCGTCATAACCCCAAAACATAAATTCCTTGTGTCTAAAATTGTAAGTGTCTTCAATTTTAATAGATTTTGAGACGAAAATTATTTAGCAATGTTAAAATACATCAAATTATGATAAATAAGGTAAATAGTTTAAGTTTGCATCAGTTTTAGCAATTAAAAACTAGGGTGACCAATACATAATTACCTGCAGAAGTTATTCCAATACTTTTGAATTATCATATGCACAGTTTATGTTTTGGTCAGAATGTCCAACAAATACCTAAAACCCCTAATTTTTCCAACTTGATGGGTTATATCTATAAACATGATGTCACTTTTTTTTAGAAAGCTAACAAACATTGTCAAAACTATAGTTTTTATTTCCCGTTTCTGAAAAAGATATTTTTTAGTATCCTTACTTTATAGGAAAACCGAGAAATCATATACTGTTACTTATGGAATCATGTTTTGAGAGATACTTGGGAAATAATGTCCTTATTAAATTTTACTATTTCAAAGGGTTTTAGATGTTAAGAACATTTAGTCCTAAAATCCTTTGTACAATTTTTTTAACCTTCTCAAAATAAGCTTGCCAGTTTTTGTGACCTACATAATTATTATAGCCAAATTATAAAATAGGTTTTTTGAACCTCACCCTTCCTTTGTAAAATCAAATATTACGTTTTAAGACCTATCTTGAATAGTTTTATCCTGAGGTAAAAAGAAACATAGACAAACTTACATTCAAATATACATTTTTAAAACCTTAGTAGTTAGATTGTTGTATTTCAAATGTTTGTAGTAGTAGCCTACATATTTCATGACCTTCCTGGGTTTAACAATAAATGAGAATGTTGCTGTGAAAGCCACTACCAATTTAAAACTTGGTTTCAATTGAAACCATTCAAATTTGCATCCGAATAATCTAGGAATAATATTTTTATTAAAACCCAGTGCCCCAAAAGAGCAAATTTTGGGATGTGAGATGGTTTTTGAAGAAATTTCATATTTAGGTAAATATGGATTGTACATGGTAATTGGATTTCATTATTACAAATCATTATATGAAATCGTAACTATTTACCTTGTATTCATACAATCAGATTATATTTGTTGTCAGAAAAAACTTTTCAATTCTCAAATTGTATTTTTTCTCTGTCAAATAATAACACATAGAAAACAAGGGAATCCAGCTGTTGTTAGGTTAAATAAAGCTCTGATTACGAAAGCCTATATTAATATTTATGACTACATTAGTCAAGTGTTATTATTAAAACATATATTTGTCATCGTAAAAAGTACTACATTCCTCAAGTGTCATCGTTTGATGTTTATTATTAGAACATATACAGTATTTGTCATCATAAAAAGTATTTTGTTTTATTAGGTCTGGCTATGTGACTATATATTATATATATAAGTCATATATTATATCTAGGCTATATATTGTCATCTGCCCAAACCTATTTCTCATGATTCTTCAATTGTACTTCATAATCTTAAGCAGTAATGCACATCCACCATATATATATATAGTCACCTAGCCAGACCTATTGAAACAAGCGATCACACATTCACTGATTTGACTAATGTAGGGGGAGGTAACCTAAGGTGGATTTCGTACATTGATATTTCTTATTATCTACTAAACTAATGTCTTTTGTGACTTGAAAAGTGTCTTCTGACAACAAATATGATCTAATTGTATGAATACAAGATTAATAGTTACAATTTCATAATTTAATAACAAAATCCGATTACTATGTACAATCCATATTTTCCCAAATTTATACATAATAAAGTGCATATATAAGTTTAAATGTCATTTAAAAGTAAACATTATGAAAAAAAAACAAATTTTCACTTAGCTTTTCCCATTTCAAGATGGCATCCCCAAACATATTAAATTTTGATTTTCACAATTTTATTCCCTAACATTTATTCTCAAATCAAAATTTTACCCAACATTACTAATGAGATGCACGTTCAAACCATATGCAATATAGGTACTTTTTCAGCAGTTCTTAAACATTTTTAAAGTTTAAATTTTGAGGAAATTAACAAAACTCATATCTTAACATTTTCAAATAGCAATGTAATTCAAATGTAAGTTGCATTCAAATTAAAGGTTTTCAAAGCTAAACATTTTTTATATTTAAAGTTTGGTATTACTGTATATCCAAATGTTTTCAAAATGGTGGCAAAAAACTGAATTTTCCTTTTTTATGCCCTTTTCTTGTTAATTAGTGGGAAGCATAGAGATATATAAATGTATTTCCATTAATCATTATTATACTTAAAAAATAAAAATTTATAATCAATCTTTTTTAAATAATTTTACACTTTTTTTATTAGTTTACTCATACAAAACTTACAAAATAATGTTATAAACTGTTGACATCTCAAAAATGACTGAAAATATTTGAATATATTATTGTAAATAATTAAAAATTATAACTAATAGTTATATTAACAAATCTATGAGTATTTGGATTAAAAATTAAACTCAGATAGAAAAGTTTTAACAAAATAAAATTCCAAAACAATCTAAGGTGCTCAAAATATATTCCTCTGTTCCCAATACAAATTTCATCTATTGTTCAGAAGGGATCCACAACTCACAAAACTTCCTTGTTATTTTATTGGTATCCCTATCTCATAACATCTGCTATTCTTATTAGGCGTGTGTCATATAAACTATATCTTTGGGCCTACCCCATAAGTAGTGGTCCAACCATGTCAGATCTGGTGATCTTACTGAGAAGTTCACTGTGTACCCCTTTAACCCATTTTCTAGTGTACCGTTGGTCAAAAGTTTAACGAATATAAAGGTATAATAAGCTGGGACCCAGTCTTGTAGGATCCACATGTCTTGTCTATTTCTAATTGGAGCTTTGTAAGATATGTAACAAAAAGTTATTAATAATATGAAAAAAGTAGTCCACAAACCACAAATAAAATACTAATACAATTAACGTTGGCAAACTTAATAAACTCTTATTTACATTTCGGTAACTTAGCTACCATCGTCAGAAAGATATAAACCAATACTTTCAATTAAAGTATTGATTATATCCTTCTGAGGATGTTACTATAATATACTACAACGGAAAAACTCAGCTATTCTGTTGTATACTGAGCTAGGCTGTGCACCTTCCCCTTTGTAATTAACCCACTTACCTCAAACTCTGTAATATTTATTACAGATATCACTTTTTGCATCAAATTAAATTTTCATTGATATTTAAACACAATTATTTTTTCATCAAGTTTTTTACAAAATCATTTTCTTTTATAAATTCTTCTTCTATATAAGTATAAAACAAATAAATTCTTAAAATTAAGAGCAGATTGGTATTTTACCAAAATTTAAAACAGTTAAAACTTCTCTTTGATTACTTATTTCTTTCTAATTTGAAAATATGACTTTTCAACAATTCTTTTTATTTAAATTAAAATTTCCACACACATTAAATACTTATTAAACATTTCAATTTATTCACAACAAAAATATATTATCCCAGGAAAAACTATTAAAGGATTTGAAATTATTTTTTATTGCACTTAGTGCCAACTCACTGTTTATCAAATGTTATAAAAATGTCAAATCTTGACCAACGTGTTGACTTTTCTGGAATTTTCTGGTTGGGGAGTATATCTGCGTTGTTAATCTGCTATCAGCTTCAATCTATTGGCACAGCTACGTTCAGTCCAATTTGGCAGTCCTGGTTTTATCGCCCCTTTACATGTGACATAAATCTGTCCTTCTATTTGACTCAAATACTTAATTGATTCTACCATTTACTTTACTACTGACTTTACTTTAAAAATTTAATTTAAAGAGATCAGTGGCTCTATTTATAGCCAAAATATATCGTATTCTCATACCAATTTTCTTCCCTTCTAGGCGTGATATGATATTTGTTTTTTCTTCATTATTAATACGTTTAATTTTTTTTTTTTCCTTCCGCTGTTTTGTACTACATATTCTGAATCTTAGCATATTAATTTTTCTCTTCTAAACCCTTTTTTAATTACTTTTTCCATTAATTAGTTTATATTTTAACTGTTGCTGTCAGTTGGTTTCATGGCTCCGCCCCTCGTGAGTCATGGTTTCCCACACTTTCTGGTCCCGCAAAATTAAACCTGCACTGGGCTGAAATCCTTGTTTTATTTTAAAGTTGTTTAACTTGCTAATTTTCTGTAATTTTTTCTTTTTGATTTTTCCATCTAGTTGGTCTTGACCGTGGCTTTCATGACGATCTCGATTTGTGATTCTAGGTGTTACAGTACAACCTCTTTAAGTCGGACCACCCGGAACCGTGGCCAATCCGACATAACGAAAATCCGTGTTAGCCTGAGACAGAGCAGAAAACACAAAGAAATGAAAATATAGATACTGTACTGTACTTACAATAATTTCCTTTATTACGGAGAAAAACACTTTAAAAATATTTACTCATCACAATAAAACAGTTAGGCATCAGATGTCAGTCACGGCAAACAAACTTGGTTGCGTGAACTCGACGAAAAAACGATCACCGTGCAATATGCTACGATTATGCGCTCGTATAAAGCAATAGCGCTACCAAAATGCATTTTTATATTAATTTATATTTATGTTTATTTATTGCAAACCGGTCCAGGTTACCCGGAGATCCGACTTAAAGGGGGCCGACTTAACGAGGTTGTACTGTACCATTCTTCTGATATCGTTGATACTAATTTTGCTTACTTTGTCTTTAACTTTAATTACGTCAATTAATATAAAATATTAGTATTAGATATGAATTGCTTAGAACTTGTACTACCATTATTATTTATTTCCTTTTATCTCCTATTGGAGCATAGGGCGTCCAGAAGAGCTCTCCATCTGTCCCTGTCTCCAGCAAGTGCCTTCACTTCTCCCCAGGTCTTGTTGACCTCTTTTGCTTCTTTAATAATGGTCCTCTTCCAGGTTCTCGGGGTCGACCTCTTCTTCTGACACCTTGCGTGTGTACTACCATTACATATTATTAAAACTGTTAATTTCATATTTTCAAAATTCATCAAATACTGATTTTTTTATTTCAAAATTACTAACTCAGAAACTTGCTGTTTCAACGGGTTCGCGGATCGTGATGTCAGACGGAAGTCATTATCCACTTCCACAGACTTGTTCAAAACGGCAAAGCTTGCTTTTATTGTACAAAATCCTTGCATGTTAAACTGTATTCTAATTTTTTCCAAAATTTGTCAAATACAGTTCCTATACAACGATATTTCCGTTTTAGTACATTAGGTTTTATTAAACTTGTTAACGTTAATTGTGTTAGTGTTTGATTTGTGGTTTAGGAATTACTTGTTTCATATCATTATTAACCACAAGGTCCATTGCATATTATAAAAAGTTATTGAAAACAGCTCTGTTTAAATTTGTTTCGAAAAAAATACCAATAATTGTGTTACCTGTAATTCTGCACCAAGTACCTAAGGACGAATATATTTGATTATCCAATTCCTTCATCCAGTGTTGGTTTTCTAAACTCCAATATACCTCATGTTGTGATGATTAATGAAATATAGTCCTTGTCACACTAAAGGAAGTTATGTAAAAAGTTCTGATTTGCTGCAGTTGTTCTCTGGCCCAAATTCAAAACTTCGTGTGTCGAAGATAATCATCCTCTGGCAGTTTCTTCTGTAGATACACGTGGTAAAGCTACAACTTATGGTTTACTGGTCTACATATTCTCCATATTGTCATATGGCTAATTCCAGGGGCAATATAGATAACCTTCTAGTAGAACTGTTGGGATTTGTCTCCAGTGCTGCCAAAACCTAAGGGGCCCTATCAATTCTAACTGGCCTCTCAATTTCCTTATTTTCACTTTTGTTAGATTGAACATCACTTATTTCATGCACATGGTAACCAATCTTTGGAATACCATTTGAAAATGATGTTCTGTAATATCATTCTGCATACAAAGCCACAGCAGCTGTGTAGTTTTGTAAGTACTCCCTAACACCATAAGCATGTCAAAATCCTCATTATTGGTATTGACATTTTAAAAAGAACAATAAACTGATTTGTGATTTTAACTTATTGATATCTAGCGCAGAAATAATGATAATCTAGCACCCTTTATCTGACTAGGCAAAAAAAAATCATATGAAAATATTTCAAAACCAAGGAAAAGAAAGGGGTAAGCGACTTTGGTCAGCACAAACTGATAAGGTAAATTGAACTCATTTCTATTAATTCTTGTTTAGATTTTATACTTGTAAGAAAAAAATAAATCAAAATTTAGAATATTATTTGTTTTAAACTTTCATGGGTTTATGATTATTTACTGGTTCTAAATTTGTATTTTTCAAGAATAACAATGACTTATGTCAATTGATTTTATTATTTTCTTATGTTTCATATTCATTAAAAAAAAGACACAAAAAATATGAATTTAATTTTTATATCCGCCTTGTTGTAACGGTTAGAAATATAAGTATACTTTAAATACAAAAGAAGTTCAGTTTTGAGAGACCTTTAATTCGTTATGGCATATGACGTACTTTGCTATTTGAAAGTATTAACCCCTTAAGTGTTTCTATTTTTTTTGCCTAAATCAACCTAAAAATGCCTATTTATTTTATTTGATTATTTTAATGTTTGTTAACTTGGAAGTTAAAAAATAGGCATTAAAAGAAAATATAAGCAACATCAAAAGTATAAATGTCATGTTTAATATAATTTAAAAAATTTCTGCATATACATTAAAAACACATTTACCTAACAATTAAAAAAAAGTAAAATGTATAAAACCATTGTTAAAAATAAAAGTACACACAATAAAGATGGTTTACAGTTTCTTACTAATGTTTAATAATTTTTTTGGGTGTGATATATTTTAAAACATGGGGCAGCACACAGCCCAACATCACATTCGCTGCACTGGTATTGCGACTCCTTTTAAATATAATTTCACGGCGGATCCAAAGAGAACAAAAATAAAGCGGTAGTTTTATAAGTCTCTTTTAAAAATTTCAATAATAAATAATTAAGTTCAAATAATTTGTAATCAAAAGTCTTTTACCAATTTTTTGAAGCGAATCGTTCGTTATTTTAACTTTTAACACTGAAATTTCTCAAAAAGGATGTGCACAAACTTTGTCTTGATTTCCATTGGTCAAGAATTTCAACAGAGGTCATATGGTCTGCTCCCACAAATTATTCCTCCGCCATCCATGTTATTTTTGGTTGTTTCTTAGTGTCAATCTTCTGGGTTAAATGCTTGATTATTAATCTCAACTCACTTTTATATTAATAGGCTATATTGTTTTATTTTAAGTTATCTATGGTATTCAAATTTTAATTTAGAATTAAATAATTGTATTTTGAAATAGTTTATTCCTTTTTTTAATTTAGTAGATATTTTATATAAAAGGGATTGCTGACTCCATATTCTGGCTTCTGGGTTTAAGATTATGTTATTAAATTATCATCATCTGTTCAATTGACATATTGAAATATGGCTACTTTGGTATTTGAGTCTAACCTTTATTATTTTTATATTAACTCTAGTGAAATGTGATGTTCTATACTAAATCCATTATAGTTTTACAAATTGATTATTATTAAATAAATTATTATAAATTTACATTACTGGTTGTTGCACATGATGTAATTGAGCGGTGTGAATAAAAGCGAGTAGGACAAGTAAATACTTGAACATATTAAAATGACAAGTAAACGCCAAAATTGAAGTGAATAAAACAAGTATTTACTCTGATGTTCTATACTAAATCCATTATAGTTTTACAAATTGATTATTATTAAATAAATTATTACAAATTTACATTACTGGTTGTTGCACATGATGTAATTGAGCGGTGTGAATAAAAGCGAGTAGGACAAGTAAATACTTGAACATATTAAAATGACAAGTAAGCGCCAAAATTGAAGTGAATAAAACAAGTATTTACTCTGACTCGCGAGTAAATACTTGAGAGGCTAGTAAAACCCCAAAAAATGCCAATTTTGGTGTGAATAAACGCAAGTAAATACTTCTGTAGCAACTAAATACTCGTCCATTCGCAAGTCAACCCGACCCCAGACTTGCAGTTGTACTTGTACACGAAAGATGGCTGCATTTATGAACCTGCGTGGTGTGAAACGTTATAGAGAACGGCGTGATATAAGTCCCGATCTATCTAAGGGACTATTACGGTTTGAGAGCGAAAACGTAGATTTTCTCACTTCGCACTTTCTTGATGAAAACACTGATGCAAGGGGTGGAGGATTAACTGCACGGAAAAAGATGGAAATTTTTCTGAGATACGTTAGTGATCCAGGATTCCAAAGTGGTGTTGCCAACGACATGGGGGTTGAAAGAAGTACCGTCAGCAGAACATTTTCAAGTGTATTGGATAAAATAGTGTCGAAGTCTGAAGATTGGATTAAATTTCCACGCACTATTGAAGATATGGATCAGGCCAAGGCAGATTGGGCTTCAAAATTTCGCATTCCGACTGTCATTGGTGCTATAGATTGCACTCACGTGCATATTATGAAACCTTCGGAATTCGGCGACGAGTATGTGAACAGAAAAGGAAAAACAACAATAAACATTCAGATGACTTGTGACGCTAATGAATAAATTACAAGTGTGGACGCTCAATGGCCAGGGAGTGTACATGATGGCAGGATTTGGCGAGTGAGTGGAATTCAGGACGTGGTGCGCCGATATGATGGTGATGTTTGTCTCCTTGGTGATAGCGGATATGGAATTACTCCTTGGTTACTGATTCCTTTTGACGAACCAAGAAATGCTCGTGAGCGGAATTACAATTCGACCCATGCTCAGGAAAGAGTAATAATTGAACGAGTTTTTGGCCAGATGAAACGTCGTTTTCCCATACTCTCGAGCCAAGTTAGAATAGCAGTCAAAAATGTTCCCAATTTAGTAATAAGTTGTGCAGTGCTTCACAATGTAGCAAAACATTTGAATGATGCTTGGGAAGTGGAAGACGGAATCGAAAATGGTGTGGCTGAAGAAAATGTACCTCTATATAATTTAGATCGGAATGAAGTTATAATAGACGACGTGGTCAGACAAAACGATTAGAAATTAGTAATAATCTGATGATGTAAATACACATTTTTGACATGGAAATAAATTTAATCCTATTTCCTTTACTCCAATTGCAATCGCATATGTGAAAAAATAAAATAAAAAAGTAATAAAAAATATATAAAAAAACAAAAATATATCTTTTTAAATAAGTATGTCACATGTGCGCATGTGTGTGCATAGGCCTACAGTATGTCAGGTTTAACATGGCCTGCTGGAAAAGCAAATGGGCATATACCACCAGCCTATGAGCCCTCCACCGGTCATGCCATACCCGACAAACTGTGTACGTGACGTACGTCACGTGACTGTGTATGTGACATATATTATATACTTATTTCATTTTTTATTTTTGTTTTTTATTTATTTTATTATTATTTTTATTTTTTATTTTATTTTTTTTAGAGAAAAGGAATATTTCAGGAAAGGAAACAGGATACAATTTATTTCAACAACAAAAATTCTTTTAAGACATCGTCTTCTTCAACCACAACGCGTTGTTCAACGGACTCCGTTCGTCTGTGTTGTGCAGCTCTTAGGTTCAACTCCGTTATCATCAGTTGTTCACGTTCAGCCTGAAGTCTTGTTAGCTTAATTTGTTCAAGTAATAATAAACGCTGCAGCTCACCAGTTGTCAACTTTGACGTCTCTTCAGTTTCAGCTGAGAGTTTCAATTTCTTATCTTTTTTCAACTTTGTCGAATCGCTCTTACGTATGCAAGTCACTGGTGTGATGGGCTGGTTTGATGCTAACATGTCAACGGGGTCATCTTCGTCTTCGCTATTCTCATTCTCCTCATTGAGTTCAGGCAATGGCGACGTAGAACTTGCTCCCAATCCAACGCATGAAGCCCCAGGTATTTTGCAATAAACTGGGTTCTCGTTTGAATCGCAAATTTTTAGGAAATCTGCCTCCCATGACAACAATGTTATTGGTTTATTTCCAGTTGCGTTAACATCAGTTTTTTTCTTGACTGCGGTTTTCATATTGTTCAATAGCTTTTTTAACTGTCCAACACTAGTTTGCTTCCCAACGTTTTTCGAAAACTGGTCGGCTAAACATCCCCATGCCTTCTCTTTAGCAGATGCAACTTTAGGCAACATGGATTTATTTAGCACAACACTAAAGTCTTTCAATAACGCTACAAAAATAGCTCTATTGTCACAACCGGAAGTCACACTACTTTCATCCATAGCTGCAAGAGGACAAAAACAAACGGGAACGACAACTGACTTGTGAGTAATGACGGGGAGTCAAGTTAGTTTAGCGGCGAAAACAGAACAAGTCACAACAGGAAATGATGCGTAGTAGTCTGTGTGGCGCTACAAGTATTTACTTGCCTTTCTTGTGAATTCAGTTGTCTCGCGAGTAAATACTTGCTAGTATACCCTCGGGTTGGCGAGTACACGGTCACAAGTAAACTCGACGCTTTATTCACATCAGTTTACTTGGAGTTTAAATACTCGTTACACTTTACTTGTAAGTAAATACTCGTCGTACTCGTTTTTATTCACACTGCCCAATGTCTTCTATCTTGGAGTCGACCCATTCCCACTGCTGTTTCTTCATAAAGCTGTCTCCAAGGACTGCACCCATACACCACAGTCACTTTCACAGCAATACATATCATTATGAATGAGATAAAGAAAAGAAAACACAATTTCCTTTAATACTTACTTTTATTTGTGGGATTTAACATATTTACACTCTCACAAAATATGTTTGATTGAACTCTCTGTCCAATAATGAATTTTTGTTCTGGAGTAATCTTGTTGAAATTTACCGCATTTAAAATGATACTCTCAATGGTTTCAATAGTACTGAATTATATTTATTGCCACAAATAAGTATATGTATCTCACAAACATATTTTACATAATACTTTTACAGCTCCAAGTATTCTTCTAATATTAAACTTTACTAACTCTAATGTGTGAGGATTTGTGTCTTATGTTTTTCCCTTCTAAAAATCCCTACACTTAAAAATCACTCATAGACAAATCTGGGGAATGTTCAGATCACAAACGTTTCCTATGGATGCGAGCCTGTGAAATGATAGAATGGTAACATACTGCAACAAGCTCTTCCTTCTATCACTTACTCATATTTTTGATTTTGGGATTACGGCTTGATTGCAAGAATGAATCTTACTCGCTTGTTTGGAGCAAGATTTATTCTTAGTTTAATTTTAAGTTAAGTTTAACTTCCTTTTGTTTAATTTCTGACTAGCTTTACTTTCTCTTTCAATTTAGACCTCTTTCTTGAGGTTTGTATTTGAAAAAGCTGTTTGCAAAATCTATGTGAAATATGAGCACTAATATTTCTATACAATAATAATTACACAACCTGAAAAATACATAGAATTTATATGTTATTAAAATAAAACACTTGCACAGAAATTAAAATTTAATTAATTAAAATACAAAATTATTCTATTAAATCTTTTTTTATACAGTAGTTCAAATTAAAAAATATTGAATGTTATTTGAATTTAAATTAAAATCTTTATAGTATATACTATCAATCAAATTAATATCAAAACAATATGAATCTAGTATAAAATTGAAAACAGAACAATTACAAAAAACTATTAATATTACTCTTTCAAAATATACTTAAAACAATATTGAAATAAAATCACACAAGTAATTCAATTATTCATACACAAACATAAATTCAATCAAAGACAAATTAAAACGTATAGACCTATAACACAAATAGCAAGTTTATTTTATTTATAACAATTAAAAAATAGAATAGATATTAGGTAGAAATATTAGGTAAATATTATTTAAAGCTTTATCAATTATTGTTTACTCTTATGTTCCAATATTAAACAAGTACAAATTAAAACTACAATTCGAAGTTTTATGTATAATTTCAATATTAACTTAACATCCTATTTAATTGACCATGAGTAGCAGATATTTAAGAAAATAAATTGAATTTAAAATTTTTAAAACTACCAATTTATTTCATCTGTCTTTAAATTTTATTTAATGATTTGGTGAATATTTGTTTATTCAAAATAGGGTACTTTGGTATGTTTAAAGATAGCTTCAGCTCTTGAATGGTGTTCATTAGTAAGGCTGCGTCAATCCCGTTCCTCAATGATTTCAAGTTGGTCAAGGCAGGTAGACGATCCCGAAAGTCGAAGTAGTGTCGGTTGAATATTTTCTCCCGATGCCTCGTTCTCTCGTTCTTCTAGCGTAGAAACTCCCAACTCGGTCCAAAGTGGTATCTTGTGATGAATTTTGTGCTTTTCAAAGTTTATTGAATCAAATCAGCGATAGTTCAATGCAAAGTTTCAAATGTTCATTTCTTTTAGTAGCTCGTGTTCTTCAATGCTAAGACTGTCTTATTTCTTCACCAAGCTATAATATGTCTTCTTATAAAGAAAAATAATAATAATAAAAAATATAATAAAATATAAATAAATAAATATAAGTATAAATATCGAAAATATATTTTTTTAAATCTTCCAAGTCCAATATTTGTTTGACGAACATTTTCTAAGTCCTTATAGGCTATCTTGAGTATATCCAACTTGGTCCGCTGTATAATCTAGAAATTGACCTACTAGGCCTAGGTTAGATGATAAAGTCAGAATATTTTTATTTTCTCCAATCTCAACGAAGTAACCTCGGTTCTTGCAAAATTGTCACTTTCCCTCTAGTTTTCCTTTTTCTTCCCTTTTTGCTTGTTTTTCCCTTTGTTTTGATTAGTTTTCAATCCTTTCTTCACAGAAGTATGAAGTACTAAGCTTCCTTCATCTATTTGTCGATCTATCTTCTTCATACTCTTTCTTAATTACACCTTTTGATTTGGTCTGCCTTGTAAGCTGTTGGCGGAACTTCTCCCCTCCTAACTGCATAGTGGGAACTGGTGATCTACCTCGTTTCATGTTCATACTTGTCGCTCAAGGTTTTCTTACAATTTTCTCTAATTCACCATGTAGCTCTTTTTTGGTTACGAATTTGGAAATTCGGAAGGCATCCTTTTCTTCCTTTTGCTTTGTAGGTTACATTAAAACTCGAACGGTGTTTATCTAAACATAACTGCCCATTTTAACAAATACATGCTTCTCATGATTCAATTTTACAATATTACCTCTTCAATTTAACTGTATCATAAAATTTATCTTTTTTAACTTTTAAAACGATAACTTTTGATTTAACCAAATTAAACCTTTCTAATTTTATTTCCCATCATCTGTTTGGCCAATTTTGACCAAACTTACCAAAAATGTTTCCCTTTACCCTTTATCAATTGTTGTTTTTACTATCCTCGAAATTTTCTTATATTTGAGAAAAACATCTCAAGAGTGAACTTTGACGGCATTTTTCTTAAAGAAATCTTTATCAATTATGAATTTCTATTAATAGATTTTGATTGCCTGCCTTTTGCAATAATTGCTATACCTAAGCTTAGGGCTTCTAGGACCACTGGCAGAACTTTATCATGTCTATTGGTAAATCTCCCCTTGTCCAAAGCTTTTCTACAGCCAACAAATATCTGTTTAATGAGTTTATGGAGGAAAAGAGAAACAATTAATTTTATAAATTAAATACCTACATTTAATTGACACTTTTGGGGTTTTTGTTAAAATAAATGTTTAAAAAACCATTTTGTATTTTCTGTATTTTAATATAAATTCTTGTGCTTAGGTTCATATAAAAATTAATGTCTGTTATTCTGTTACTAGGTATCCCCACGACGCAATGAATATAAATGATTTGCCAACTGAAATATTACTGGAAATATTTGTTTTCTGTAGTGCATATGATTGGGTTATGGTATTACCTGAAGTTTGTAGTTTATGGAATTCAATAATATCTTCATATGCCCCTTTTTGGAAAAATGTTCGTGTTCTTATAGACTGTACAGATTTTTTTGAAACTGGTTATGAACCTGCAGTTGAATATTCAGCTAAAGAGATATGTATGACCAAAGAGGGCCTATCCAATGTAAAATATGTATCAAATTTTAAAATAATTGGCCTTTCAAATTCATCATCTGATTTGGAGAAAATATTGAATGCTCTTTATGAAGACTGCAAAGAAATGTCAATTTTGGAATGTTATAATTGTATTGGTGATATTACCGACAGTTTTATAGATTTATTAAATATCCTATATCCTAATATAAAGAGCTTAAAGTTTATATTAAGTTCTTCGTCACTAAACAGAATTTCATATACTAAGATTTCTAAATTCAAATATTTGAATTCACTTGTCACTGATGACCATTGTTTTACAGATTCTGATCTAATTAGTTTAGCAGAAGGTCCAACCTCTCTGACTAGATTTGCTATTCCTTGCTCTCATTCTGTATCTGATTATGGTTTGGTTGAATTTTTAAACAGTCATAAATTACATTTAGAAGAACTACACGTAAGTGGGTATGACATAACCAGCCAAAGCTTTTCAGTGATTTCACAGTGCCTTAAACTTACTACTTTAAGTGTGTTTGATGCTCGTCGATTAAACGATGAAGAGTTTGTGGCTTTTTGCAAATTGCCAAGACTACAAGTTTTATCATTACATAGAGCAACATTCAGTACAACAGCTTTGTCTGAATTTTTACATATTACAATGAAAAGCAAGCTCAAGTTTTATTTGGATCTCAAGTTTTATTCAATGCATAATTGTCGTCTTGAAAAGGAGTTTGCACAGGTACAGTATAGATTTAAATATATCACTTAATTATATATACACAGAGTGTTAAGGAAAATAAATAATAGTTCTGCTAGTTATTGATGCTTTCATCAGCACACAAAATTGCACTTTTAAATTGTTATAACATATTGAGTTACTTCTGGTAGATATACAGTCGGTCCTCGTTATAACAGACTAATTGAGGGATGGCGATGACTGTTGTAATGAAAGTCCGTTATATTGAAATGCATTCAAGTATGACATAAGTAGACCACATTTAACATGTATCTAAATTCCTTCCCACTTCTTATTTGAGGAGAGGACGGAAAGATGAAACATTTTACTCGTTTCTCATGCTACACAGCCAAGGTCCATCATTATTCCAAAAAATGTCAAAGCCAGTTCCAGTTTACTTTTTGAAAAGGGCAAAAACAAATATTTCGGGATTTGTCTCATTGCCACATTTCAGAACTAAATCTTCAAGGTCTTGGTGAATTAAAACTCTGTGTTTTTGTTCATTATCTAAATTATTACCTACACTATAATTTAATGAAAACTTAACAAGCTTATCCTTAGATTTGTATATATCAGAGAGAGTTTGTTTTTTCACAACATGCTGTTCATGAAACTTGGTACTGCCCTCTAATTTTTTTTAATAATTCCAATTTCTGGCTGACTGACAAACTAACTCACTATCTTTTTACACTACACTTATCTTAAAACATCTGATGAAACATTTTATTTATGGGCAAATAAAAATGATTAAAACTATTTAGAAATGTTTATAAAAATTAAGGTAAGATTAACTAAAACACTTCAACACACAATCGGAAATAAAACAAGCGACAGAAATAGATGTGTACTGCACTGTAAACTATTGTGCATGCTGCTAGCACTGTTACCACACAATGCAGTATTTTCCTGTAGAATTCAGTATGATACCCTTGTTACAAAGCTAATCTGTTATATCGAAAGTCTAATATAGTGAGTATTGACTGTACAGTCAATTGAGTACAGTTTCCGGTCATTTGAATTTCTACAAGACGAAATTAATCAATTAACATTTATAGCCAGTCATATAAGGAATTTGAACGAGAGTTATACCCTTATCATATGATGTAATAAACACTTAGGTGACAACATAAATACAGAAATATACATAGTACAAACAGTATGCCTATATATGATATAGATATATGTTATTTGTGCTAGGATAGAGCTAAGAATGGCAGAAGATTGTTTCTCTATAAAAATGACACATAGGTATAATATTAGAAACACAAATTGTAATTTTAACATTAAATCAATTTTGGTCAATTCAATGGTGTGGACTAGTCAATTTTTTGATTATTGGGTTCAATAAAGTTAGCAATTGCTATAAATAATATATACATCATTCAAAGCAAAATGTAAAGAACACCTTATGACATTAAAGGACATACAAAATCCATTGTAAAACTAAAATTTTAATATTATATATATATATAGTGATTTATACTGATCGCATGTAAAGGAATATTAAAAATGGTAAGCAATATTAAAAATTTCCAACAATGAGAGAATAATGAATGCAGAGAAAAATATGCAATAGAAGAGATCTAAAAACATTATTAATTACTGAAATTAATTGAGCAAAACTTATTGAAAATATGTAATCAATATTATGAATCACTCCAATTTCCACAACCAGCCAACAAAATAACTTTTTAATTACTGTCATCTCATCAACCTCAGTAGTTACTTATTCAATTAAATCACTCTTCCTAGTCCAATAACATTACATCATATATGATCAGTCAAAACCACAATAACTTATATATATATCAAATTATATGACCCACTAGTAACAACTGAGTATGATGACTTAGTCTTTGAATGGTTGTGGGAATTGAAATGTTTCATTTCTACTGATTTCTGTTACTGAACAAAATATTTACTACAACTATTAAATTGACCCAACAGCAATATATAACTATCAGTAGTTGAACAAATACTATGGTGAGCATTATTGACTTCAGTTTCATTACAATGGTTTTGTTGACATATCCAAATGTCTTTGTATTCATGCAGTTTATAAACAATGAAAGATTTATGAAGATTGCTCGACTGAATTTAATACACAAGAACTAATCTTTATCTCATTTTAATTACATCTATTTAGCTGAAATCTGCCATGCATTGGGACAAGTATCATACTCAAAATATAGAAAGGTTTGATACCTTTCTTTACTAATAGAATGATAATATCGAATTCCTGAACTCAGATTTTAGTTTCACTAACAATGATCAGAATTGTTTTGTGCTTAATTATTTATTCAAGTGCAGTATACTACCCATTTATTATACATAAGCATCTTCCGATAAAGAAGGCTACATGCATCAGACACAATTCAAAAACTTTAGTCTTGAACTGTTTGAAAAATGACACTTGATTTTAGCCATTCAATTAATCATGATATAATTAAAAAACCAAAACTAATCAAATTAAGTTATTTACAAAGGATATCCCAAATTTAAGTTCCAAAAGACTATTAAGGGAAAACAGAAATATATTTTCAAACCATTTTTTTTATTGTTATTTGATGCACTTGTTTTTGACATAGTTTATGAAATTTTTAAGACACTTGTCTACAAGGGAACTAGGTTTTGTGTCCCTTCATCATAGAAATATTCCAACTGCTATGCAAATGACATGTTAATATCTTGTTTGATCTCATTATATTTGTGAAACTACCAGCAAGTGGTAATTTATCTCTGGATTTTTTTCTGGAAAGGTATATAATTTCTTATTTTAGCATATTGGAAAAATTGCTACTTCATTCATCCTCATGGCAAAGTTGAAAATCAAATGAGTACTGATCATGATCCCCAGAACATGTTTTGAAACATTTTTTTTGAAACAAGACAACATTTCAAAGATTAAGTAATCAATTATTATTTGTAAAGCTTACGTACATATATTTAGAAAATTAGAAAATAGGGTCTATTTGAAAAGGTTTTCCAGTGTTTCTTCTTATCTAAAGATCTTGCATTAGTCTTAATAGCTCTTTTTTTTGCAGCTTGGCGATCTAAACATATTGTTACCAAGATCGAGGTCGACAGCCGTCCGTAGATCTCGTTAAAAGAATTTTGTGTCCCATCGCAACAATATATCAGGTGCATGCCAAGTTTCTTTAGTCTTTTTTATCACAAAACACAATATTTTGAAAATGTATTTTTTATCTAAATTGTAAACTGCCAACAAAATGAACTTCATATTTTTCTCAACTCATCCAAGGAATTAGTGAGTAAACTATATGTTAAATTTGTTAATACAGTAGAACCTCTGTTAACCAGCCTCGGATTAACCGGTCCTCGGATTAACCGGCCTATGTCGTAGTGTACTGGTTGGATGATAGTTTCCGAAAATAAATTGTAATTGAAACACCAAAGCGGCGGCGATATCAAAGGACTTTGTGGATAGCGGTATCCCATTGTCGGCGGCGTAAAAACACTGCGGCACCAAAGCGGCGGCGATATCAAACGACTTTGTCGGCGACGTAAAAACAACGCGGCACCAAAGCGGCGGCGATATCAAACGACTTTGTCGATAGCGGTATCCCATTGTCGGCGCCGTAAAAACACCGCGGCATTGACACCCGTCGGTATAGCAGACATACACCCACAAAAACCTTTGATGGGCCGCTTTTTTTCCACGAATCATTTTAGTTTACATTATGAAAAATATAACATTTATTTTCAGTTTTCTTCTTGTCTTTGACGGGTATATTACAGTAAATAAAAATGAGTGAGTTACGAAAACAACGGAAGCGTGTGTTGGTTTCGGCGGTTAAATGTGTCAAAAGACTTGACAGAGGGGAATCTGTAAACGAGCTTTGTAGTGTTTAATTTTTCATGTTTGATGTATAATATACATAACATAATGTATAAGATACATTTATGTACAATAAAATGAGTTGCAATAACATCTTAATTGCATAATTCTTAGCGCTACCTGATTAAATAAGCTTTCTTTCAACGAAAACCGATTTTTCAGGGAACCTCTGATTAACCGGCCAAACGGGCAACCGGCCCGGGTGTCAGTCCCGACTAGACTGGTTAAGAGGGGTTCTACTGTAATCAGAAATCAGCTGATTCGTTTGAGAAATGTTATGCTTAAAGGACACATACACATATGGTGTGTATATATATATATATATATATATATATATATATATATTGTGATATTTTTAAAATGTTATCATTTTTACAATTAGAATTAGTTTTTAAACATAATAACATGGTTTTCTGTTTCAGAGATTTCCTACTTTGCAGTTGGTGCTTTCTTGATTCATCTTAAAATAATTTCGAATAATGGTTTACAGAAAAATGTGAATCTTCAGATCTCAGTTCAACGAATTAGAAATGTGTTATTTTTCTTTTTAAAGGAAGATCAACAGTATGTGATTAATACAAAAAAAAAAAATCTATTTATAAAATAGGATAATATGTGAAATATGTATATTTATTTTTATATTCTATTTAGACTAAGAAACTAAAGTTGTTACCCTAAGAGTTCATTAGTTAAGTATTGCATTAAGGTCTATTTGTTATTAATACTTCAATAAATTGTGTTATGGCTATTTCTAAACTTTTTTCCTTATATCTAAAAGAATAAATTAATCAAAATTTGTAAACTTGAAGCAATTATAAAATTTGATAAAATTGTGATCTAAGATATTTTTGTTTAGACTTATAATACAAAAATATTAACATTATAAATTAGATTTTACTAAAAGAGATGAAAAAACAAGGATACTACTTATAATACAGAACTTAATGTTCTAATCCAGCCAGCTTAGCTATAAATCTTTTGTAAGGCACAGAACTTGTTTTGCTAAATCATCTGCATTTCCTTCAGTAAGAAATGGTCCGAAAATCAGTAGTATCTTTTGCTCCAGTACTTCACACTTCAGCCTCCCAGGGGTAGGGGGTGTATATTAGGTGCACCTAATAAGAGGGGGGGGTTGGTGTCCCTTGCTGTGTCTGACAAACACTCAACACATAAGACATCCATATAGACATATATCCAGTTCAGCTATATATTATTTCTTACTTTCACCTTTACTTATCGCAGGAGAGGTGCTGACTATCTACACCTTCTGAAAGGGGTTTAGCATCCCTCATAGAACCCGAGCTATACAGGGGTAGTAAAATAAAACGTCTCTGAATATATACACACATACAACACTCAAATATTTTTACATTTTATAGAGGTTGTTATACTACTTGATCAGTAGGGATACATAATTATACACTCTACATCCATATATATATATATATATATGGATTAGTTTTTGACAGTACAGAGCCGTAGCATGCCTGGGAATGTTACCAAAAATGTATGACAACCAGAAATTGATTCTGGTAAGCTGATGTGACCTTGCTCTGCCGAAGACGTATGCACAGTTTCTGTTCAGTAGTCAACCACTTTGGTCCTTGGACAGGAAGTGTTCTCAATAGGGGAGCTGTTGAACCATCCCTCTCCAGTTGCAGGTCTGGACTGATGCCCATCCAGTCTGTTTAAAGAGAATATTCTGGGTTAACTGGATAACCTGAATACTCTGGGTTTGGAAATGATCGAAAGTAGTCCAAGTCTGTACCCATTCCCAGAGTCTCATCTGCAACGGATTAAGATAACCTCTTTATGACCTCTACCCTTAAAACCTTCAACCTGCGAAGCAAAAAAAAGACAACTATTGGCATCGTCCGAAGGGTCTGTCTGTATTGAAGTTACAAAAAGAAATTTGGATGTAGGAAATCAGAGACCTGTTCCCAGATTCCTTAACAGTAATGAGGGGGCAGATCTGTCTATAAACTTGCCCTTTATTATTAACAAAGATGTAACTGGGGCTGCAGGGAATGTTCGTTCCATTAGGAAACTTCGGTATGGGACTATGTTGCTACAGACAGACTCACTCTCTGTTGAACCTCAAGGGTTTACATTTCTCTAGAGGCGTTATTTCTTGCAGTGACCTTTTGAATGAGAGCATGGAGGAAATAAAGAACTCATAGAACAGCATGTTGTCAATGTAGAACGAGTTTTCCGTATTGAAAATGATGAGAAAAACAAACAGACTCTTTGATATTAACTTTTGCTTTATCAAATCTTCCTAAGCGAGTGTTTGCTGGATTCTACAGTCTGTTTTATAATGTACATTGTAATAATTTAAAAATGAGGCTAATAAGTTATTTAATAGTGAAGCTATCTTATAATATAAAAATTATTCTTTCGAACTTTAAGAGTTCTACTAAGTATTTATTTATTAATTTATTAATTTGTTGATTTGTTAATTGATTAATTTGCTCGACTAGGGCGCCAGATGTGTTGACATCAATTTTGAAAAAAGTGAATTTAAATATTTTAAAGAATCTCTGGGGTCGCAGGCTCTTTTTACAGTGTACTTACAGTGGATTTTGGTTTTAAATGAGAACACTTTGGCTGAAATGTTACAAAGAAAACATTTATTAAATAAAAAACACAATTATTGCTATACAGTGACATAGACATATCCTGAAAACAAACATGAATATTATTTTCCTGGTTAAAAAATCTTTTATCTGAATTTACTTCTTTAAATTTAAATCAAAAAGTTAAATTTTATGAATTTCATACTTTGCATTTTAGTGTTGCAACAAAAGAATTTAAATCATTAAAAAATTAATGTTCTGTGTCTCTAAAGAAGACTTAAATATGTTTAAAGAAATTTTTATAAAGTTTTAATTTTAAGGATTTACCTTTTTTATTAAAATTCTAATCATCTATATATTCTATATCTAATATTGAACAACACAAATTCTATCAAATTCATACATGGTTTAAAAATAAGAGTTTCTGAAACGTGGATACCAAACACGTTATTGTTTCGTTGAAAACACTTTGAATCCGTGGTTGACTTCTCCTATTGTCCAAGACACCATGATCCCGCCTCGTGGAAATGCTCTCTCCGTTATGATGACATCCTCGAACCGTTTCTCTCTTTGATTTATGGAATTCATATTTATTTTCTGTTTATCAAAATAAAAATTAATATTCATTTAAATTAAAATTTCTTTTGATATTTCTCACAAATAACAGTCTTGTCTATAAATATTATCAACTCAGCATTAACACTGAACGTTCATGTCTCATTCTACAAGTTTAAACATTAGCTTAAAAGTTCACTATTTATAACAATCACGTTCAATACTTTGAATATGGGTTTATAGTCCTATTGTCCAGAAAATATTCAGAACTCAAACCTTTGACTCATGGAAGCCATTGCAAAGAAAAACCGCATGGTAATTCATTCTACTATTTAACAAAGTCTCTCGTAAAGTCAGTCTCTAACAATTCTTTGTACACTGATTTTTCACTGTCTATACCTTATGTCAATATCAACTCTATTGTCCCTTCTAAATTATAAAATCTTACATTCTATCGGTTTTTTATTGTTCTATTTGATAACGCACAAACGTCGAAATACGTCTGAACCCTTCAATCACTGAACTGAGACTGTTGTTGCCATGAGGCAAATTCTTACTTCCTTCCTTTTTTAATTGGAAACCGGCTCTAGCCTCCTCCATAATTTGTTTCCGCCGTTCCACACAGTCCACACACCCCTTTCTCTACACACATTTTATTAATTATTATTGATAGAAGAAAACACTTGTACCTAATCCCACAATACTAAAATTACACATCTATACATTTTAATTTATACCTACACTAAACATCGTAATTCATTATGTTGCCTTGAAAATCCATTTTACTTCCCTTACATAATTTGACGAAAGCTACGCTTTATTCACTGGCTTCTCCCACTCTCTGTATTTTTAATCTCGCGCGTTTAACATCTATTACAAATTTGATTTTTCACATTGTCACAACATTCCAAATCCAAGGCTTTGTTTCCGATGCCAAGGATTAGGACATGTTAGTAGCACTTGCTCTAAGCAGGAAGTTTGTGGACAGTGTGGTGTAAAAGGCCACAGAAGTGGAGGGTGCAATTTTGAGGCAAATTGTGGCAGTGATTATCCTGCACATTTACCAAAATATCAAGTCGAGAAGGAGATTTTAGAAATTGTTGCTACAGAAACCTTTATTGTCCTAAAGCTAGGAAAGTGTACAAAGTACTGCTTCACCTCCTACCATAGGAAAATCGTGTGAAATGTGACATCAGCCTCAGTCCTGAATACATTTTCAATGTGTAAAGAACTGGTTAAGATGGTTCATATGCTTGCTGATCAGATTAAACAATTAATTGCTGTACATCGTTTAACATCTTCAAAAGTCGACTTTCTTAATAAATTAACAAAACCTATTGAATCCAAAGCAAAATCTGCACCTTCACCACTAAAGAACACCAATAACTGAACAGCTAGTTAAACAAAAATCGCAACCAGAGTCTGTTCTTACAAAAACAACATCCTTTTTTAAACTTGAAACCAAAAATAATAGAGGCTAGGCTAGTACTCCATTTTTTTCTAAACAAGAAGCCTCTACAAAATAGAAATAAGTCAGGGGCATGTTCTAAAACCCTCCCAAAATCACCTCAGACCTTCAACACCTGATGTTCCAGCTGTTGATGTTGCTATCGAGCTTGACCCTGAAACTTTGAAAAATAAACCATCTGTGGTATTCTAAGCCAGACAGGTGGAAAGAATAATACAGCTCCAAACTCTTTTTGTTGATGAATCCATTATTATTATTTATATCTTAATCGTACAATATGGCAAACAATTTAAACTTAGCGTTATACAATGGAAAACTAACGGTGTGAGAAGTCACATCGAAGATCTTAAGGTTCTTGTACATGATACGTCCCCTTTAATAATTTGCCTGCAAGAGACTCATCCCCACTTATTTAGTTTGAGGGGATTTTCAATTTTTTGTCACTGCAGACTGAGCTAAAGAAGGAATTATACTACCAGCCCACAACTTCATCTGTGGTACGTCTGTGAACCTTTGGACTTCATTGCAAGCAGTATCAATAACAATCACTACACCATATAAAATGACAATTAGTTGTTTGTACTTGCCACCTAATTTCAGGTTTGTGGATGTAGAACCTGATCAGACAGTTGCTTTCCCCTTGCTGGGGGGTTTTAATGCTCACCACTATACTTGGGGATCAAACACCTGCAGCCTTAGAGGGAACAGCATTGACAGGATACGATTCAATTTGGATTTGATTCTCCTCAATGATATATCACCAACTCATCTAGCAGGTTCTACAGGTGGTTGGACAACTCTTGACTTGTAATTTTGTAGCCCATGTCTTGCCACTAAATTTGAATGGTCCGTTCTGACACCTACGGTAATCATGCTCCTGTAATACTTAATTCTCTCATCCTGATTATCACCTCCCAGGTGGATTTTGCGCAAAGCGAAATAAGAAGATTATGCTAAAGGATTTGTAGTACCTAATAAAGGGGACCTTGTAGTCAACAAATTAAAAAATTTGCAATTTTTTGTTTAGTGTTTTTTTTAAATTCTACATTTCTTTCCAAGAATTTTGATATACAACACATTAACATTTACAACTTATTTTCCTCAGTAAAAATTTGTTTAAAGAGACACTGGTTTTATTTTTTCGCTCAAATAACACTAATATATATATATATATATTAGTGTTATATAAATTAGTTCACATTTATATATAGTACTTATACTGTAAGTGTTTCTGTTTTTCTTTACACTTTGTAATTGCTTCCTTATTCTTTTTCTTCTTTGTCACAACACATATGGTATTCACTCACATATGGTATTGTTTATACTTTTGTTTTGTGGAGTTTGGTTTTTGGTTATGTTTTCCTCAACCTTTTGAGAATCTAGTGTTTTGTTTGTGTGAGTTTTGTGACATAATGCCTAGAATAAAGAAATTTGGCAAGAACAAATTCAAAGGAAACCGGTATAGTGTTGGAAAAGTGGCTACTGATAATAACTCAAGTGCAGTTGACATTTTAGGTTGTGAGAGTAGGCCTAGTACTAGCCAAAGTCTACCTAAGGAAACCTCAATTTCTGAGCCTGACAATTCAGCTTCTAAATCTAAATTGATATATTTACCTAGGTGTGGTGATGACAGTGAGTACCTATCAAGTAAAAACACAAAAGGAAACTATATTATAAATTTAGAAATTTTAAACAAGATTTTACTCTCCTCGGCAAAATGTGTAGACTGTGATAGCGTTGGATTGCAAATTATTGAAATCCCTGAAAACCGCAAGGGACTTGCTGTAAATCTAGGTAGAGTTTGTAATGAATGTGGTTTTGAAAACTATTTTTACAGTAGTAGAAAAACTGAAAAGAGCTTTTTTGATGTCAATTTACGCTGTGTATATGGATTCCGCTCTATAGGAAAAGGCAAGTCTGCAGCGGATACGCTGTGTGCAGTTATGGATCTTCCAAAGCCACCCAGTAGGTTTCAACTATACAATGAAATTATTCATGAAGCTACTGAGGAGATAGCTGAAGCTACAATGACTCAAGCGGCGCGTGAAGCTGTTACAGAAAATGATGGCGAGAAGGATATCGCAGGTGTATTTGATGGTACGTGGCAAAAACGCGGCCACACATCATTGAATGGAGAATTTTCCGTTACAAGTATGGATACTGGTAAGGTTTTAGATGCAGTTGTTCTATCAAAACATTGTTCATGTAGTAAGATGACAAAATTAAGTAAATCGCATGCGGAAAAATGTGCCAAGAACTATGAGGGATCAAGTGGAGGTATAGAGGTAGCAGCGGCAAAGGAAGTTTTCAAGCGGTCAGAACTAAAACGGGGTGTTAGATATGTAAAATATTTAGGTGATGGTGACAGCTCTGCTTTTTCATCAGTCCAACAGTCTAAGCCTTATGGTGATAGTGTCCAAATTACTAAGTTGGAGTGTGTTGGACACATCCAAAAAAGGATGGGGAGTCGTTTACGCAGGTTGAAAGCCAAACTGCGTGGCTCAAAATTATCTGACGACAAACCTATTTCAGGACGTGGTAGGCTTACTGATGCATTAATTGATAATATTCAAACTTATTATGGGAAAGCAATCCGAGACAACCTTGAAGATGTTGATAAAATGAGAAGGGCGGTGTGGGCGACTTACTTTCATCTGCTTTCAACAGATAACTTTCCTCGGCACGAACTTTGCCCGAAAGGTGAATTGTCATGGTGCAAATACCAAAGATCCCTAATTTCAGGTGAGAAGTATACTCACAAACATTCAGTACCTGAACCTGTCATGTGTGAAATAAAACCTATTTTTAGGGACCTCTCGAACATTGACTTACTACGAAAGTGCCTTCACGGGCGAACACAAAACCCCAATATGAGTCATTTAATAATATCATTTGGACAAGAATCCCCAAGAACACTTTTGTTGGGATAAAAACATTGAAAGTTGGAGTGTTAGATGCCATCATTTCATTCAACTGTGGTGCTCTGGGTAAGGTGCAAGTAATTCAAAAACTGTGCGGTGACGCTGGAGGCAACTGTGTAGTAGGCCTAAAACAAATCGACCAGAATAGGGTTTTAGATGCCAATAAAGCAGCTTTAGAATGTGCAAAGAATAAAAGAAAACAGAAAAGAAATATTAAAAGAAAAAGAGAAGATAAGGAAGAAGAATCAACAGCTAAGTATGGTGCTGGACTATTTTAGAGTTACAACAGGACATGTTCGCAGTTTTTTGTGCCTACTGAAAAATCACTTTTCCTGACACTCGGGTACATTTTTTTTCTAAACCTCTTAGGCTATTAGCATGAAATTTTTTTCTGTTGTGTATAGCTGCATAAAGAACAATATTAACTAACTTATTTTATTATAAATTCCATTAAAAAAGTTTTAAAAATGTTTATTTGTGTCAAAAATTTAATATTTTTAGCATTTTAGGTTTTATTTATTTTTTTCAATTCTAATTATTGTAAATGCCTAGCAATAAGTAAACATTGTTCCAAAAGACATCAATAAACAATGTGTAAAGATTTAGTTATATAAACTTAACAGATTTTCTTTTAAGTGTACCTAAAGTTTGCAGTTTTAACATGGGCGGTATAGGGACTACAAGGTCCCCAATGTTCCATTCGTGAAGCAGTACATTAATTTATATCAGCAGACAATAACATTCCGAAGACATCGACTAGACCACTATGTCCACCATGGTGAAACGATAAATGTAATGACGCTTGGTTTAAGCTTTAAAGCTCTAAGGAAGTTTAACCACAAACCTACATGTGAAAATCTCGAAAGGTATATAATTTTACGAGCCAAAGCATGTCGAATGTTTAGGCAGAAATGGGCCCAGTTGTTTGCAATTTCATCAGGACGGGATTCTGCTCCAGGCCGGACAGATAGTTTATTCTTTGATCAAACACCTCCCAACTTCGGGGAAGATGACTTTCCTTAAAAATATACAATTATGTATTCGAGGAGCAATGTTTTCCAAATGCTTGGTTGGAGGCTACAGTAATATCTCTTCTAAAACCAAGTAAAGAAAAAACTGAACCACGGAATTACTGTCCCATTTTCTCACTAATGTGCTCTGCAAGCTATTAGAGAGAATGGTCAATCGGCGCCCTGTTTTGTATCTTGAGAGTAACCGGCCGCTTTGTAATGAACAATGTGGATTTAGGTGGGTTTGTTAATTTGCTGATCAGCTTGTTTCATTAGTCTGCCATTCAGAATGCCTTTTTCTTCTGTCAGACATTGGTTGCAGTTTTTTTTTTTTTTTTTTTACCTGGAAAAGGCCTATGCTATAGCTTGGGGAGGAGTATTCTGAATACTTTTTAAATCATGAGGTATAAATGTTAATATTCTTATATAAAGAAATTCTATAGCAACAGATCTATCAGAGTGTGTGTTGGAACTTATGTTGTCTGATTATTATGACTTAGAGAGTGGTGTCCCTCTGGGTAATGTGCTGAGTATGACCCTATTTGCTATGGCAATCAACAGCATTACCGCTAATGTCCAGTGCCCTGTTGACAATTTTGCTACTCAAGGTATGGGAACTGCCGAAAGAACCCGTCAATTTGGGTTCAATAAATAGACTGTAATCTTGGTCAAGATTGATAGGATTCAAGTTCTCTGCTTCCAAAAAAGCAATGTAGTCATCGAAGACTTGAACCATCAGCATTTATTATTTCTTGACGGAACACAGCTTCAAACTACTAAATTTGTAGGCCTAATATTTGATCATAGACTTTTTGGATTCTACATCTATCTAAATCTGAAAACACGGTGCAATAAAATACTTGTGTTCTCTGTGGGGAGCAGATAAGACTTGTATGCTACGTTTTTACCGTGCTGTTGTACGATTGTGGATTGATTATGGTGTACTCATCCCCAAGACCATCAGCCATTAAGAAGCTTCATTCGATACAAACTCTGCTATGCGTATTAGTTTCTGGAGCATTTCGTTCGAGCCTAGTTTCTAGCTTACTTGCTGAGACTGGTGAACCACCTCTTACTCCACGAAGACAGTAACTACAAATAACATTTATATGAGTCCAAACCATATCAACCATGATGTTGTTTTTAATAACCCTTTGGTTGACAGATTTGAATGTCCACAGAATAGTACTGCCCCATTTGGTATTAGCGCACGTAGAATCCTTGACAATATGGGCCTTTTATTTCCTCCAATGACAAGCACTACACTCCTGATATAGTATATTGTCAGGAGTTTCACTATATACTTGATGAATACCCATATAGTGAAATTATTTTCACAGCTGGTTCTTAACTGGACAATAAAGTCGGTTGTGGTTGCATATATTACTCATCCGGTCAGAAGTATATGTATGGATTTACCCTCAGCTTATAGTGTTATTTTCTGCCAAACTCTTTCCTATTTTGTAAGGCCTCTAATACCATTCCATCTGGTCTCCGTCACTATCTTTTGTGTTCCAATTCCAAAAGTGCTCTATAGTCTATCCAGGATATGTATTCTAAGAGTTCCTGGGTTGACGATATTTTGTGTTCCATACACAGACTTCAGCTACAGGACGTCAGAGTATCATTTTGCTGGGTATCTGGGTATTGCAGAATTTTAGGAAACACAAAAGTTGACGAAGCAAGTGAAACTGGTCAGATACCAGTCACATAGTGTGTTATGGGATCTGACTTTGTATCAACAGTTAAAATTATTTTGCGTAGAAATGGGAAGAAGAGTGGACAAATACAGAGTCCAATAACTTGAGGGGATACTGTCCGTCCATGGAATCCATACATGCTAGTCATTGAAAGAAAGTGATGGTTACCGGTTTTGGATCAGTCATTCTATGAACACTCATGAATTTCTGATGGAACAGGGGAATTCCCCACAGTGCCCATTTTGTCAAGGTATGTTGTCAATTAAGCAAATCCCCATTGAATGTGTTGTGTTGAGAGGTGTGCGACGAACTTTTGTCCTACCTAATTTCATTCAGGCGATGTTGGGGGATAATGCTCAGATCCTTGATCAGGTATTGTCCTTTTTATGTAGTCTGAAAATTTTTGATAAAATTTATAATCAATTTTTCGATTCAATTTGTGCAGAGCCCTTTTACAGCTGTATAACATTTTGGGTTGTATAATTGAATTATTTTTTTGGTTCAAAATCTATCTTTCTTAACTCGATGCAGGGCCCTTTTTTAATAAAACCTTAATAAAAATCTTAATAAAACCCCTGTAATAATTGTTGTTAATTGTAATTTACCATAGTTTATAATTGGTAACTTGTTGCAGGGCCATTTTAGAGCCTTGTAATATATTACGTTGTTGTTTATTTTATGTTTGTTATCTAGTTATTGTTTTCTAAGTTTTTAAGGTGGAAAAAATCTTCTTGCCCAATTTTTGAAGGAGATAGTGACCAAAATCTTCTTTTTTTTTGCCTTAAATCCCCCAAAAAAATCACACTTCAGGAATAAGGGTTTCTTGAATGCTCCAATGTCCAGTGATAAAATTCAAAATTGTTTGCTAGTTTACATCTGTTCTATGTATCTGAACATTTTTGATGGGTGTGGAACAATAACCCATAGATTTTATTCTTTAAGGATTCCCTTTATCTTTACTTATATTCTTAAGGTAGTTCTTTCTAAGGTAACAAATAATACTCCTTAGTAAATTTTACAAAACAGAAATATATTTGTAACAGCTGTTTCACAGTTAAGCATCATCAGACAACTAAGAACTAAAATTTACAAAACAACTTAAACCAACATCAATGTTAAGAGGGTTGGGGAGAAGAGAAAGGGAAAGGACCTACCTTGGAGTCCTGAGGAGGTCAAGGAACTGACAGGTTGATTGAATACATTGGGTTTCAACAAAGGGTATTGGTTAAGTACCTGTTCATTTATGTTAGAAGCATGGTCATTATATACAGATCTGTGTATATCTAAAATTTCCAAACTATTTAGTTTTTTACTTTTCTCTTCAATATGCAAGACTTTAACATTATCCTTGGGATTAAAAGAATGGCCTGATTCTAGTAGGTAGTTAACGAAATTTGACTCTGGTTTACCATGCTTTCAGCAATATATAATATGTTCCTTTAATCTGATTCTAATGGATCTACCTGTTTGGCCTATATATTCACAATTACAGACACTACAATTAATTTTGTAACACCACTATTTTCACATAAGTCTATTTTATCTTTATTATTAATTAAATGCCATACCTTATAACTAATATTGCCTACAAATTGTAATCTACAGTATTTATTTTTGATTTTAACATCTGGTGAAAATATCATTCTATTAATTAATTTCTTCTGTTATTTAACCATAATACTG